>CM060322.1:25752328-25754828 GCA_030674155.1 Stramonita haemastoma
CACACACACACACACACACACACACACACACACACACACACATCTCACCATTGGCGAACCTCGGAGCGCTAGCCAAGGAACGAAAAAAAGTCATAATTACTAAGTCAGTTGTTATTGTTCCTGTCGTTTATGATGATGGCGACGGCGACGATGACGATTTAGCCTGTAATGTTGCTGCTGCTGCTGCTGCTGCTGCTGCTGCTGCTGCTGCTGCTGCTGCTGCTGCTGCTGCTGATGATGATGATGATGATGATGGTGGTGATGGTGATGGTGGGGATGGTAAACATGATGTAGATAGTAATGATGATTGTTCTGCTCGTGTTAATGATAGTTATGATGATGATGGTGATGGTGGTGGTGGCGATGATGATGATGATGATGATGATGATGATGATGATGATGATGATGATGATGATGATGATGATGATGATGATGATGATGATAAATATGAGGAGGAGGAGGATGGTGGTGGTAAATATGATGTAGATGATAATGATTCTGCTCATGATAACGATGATGATGGTGAAGATGATGAAGACGACAACGACGACGATAACGACGTCGACGACGATAACGACGACAACGACGATAACGATGACGACAATGATAATGATCCCGTTCTTTGTCAATGATGTCGACAGGTCCTTGCAAGGCGAGCGGAACTCCATTCACAAACATCTGGTGGTGTGTCTGTTCGTGGCTGAAGTCTTGTTCCTGTGCGGTATCCACCAGACTGCAAACAGGGTAAGGGGTTGCTGTTGTGATCACATAGCTTCAATTCAATCAGTCACTTCGGGGCTTTGTTGTTTGTTTGTTTGTTTGCTCGTTGGATCAGATCAGGTGTGGGTGTGGGTGTGTAGGGTGGTGGGGTTTGGCGGGCGGGGGGTGTTGGGTGTGTGTGTGTGTGTGTGTGTGTGTGTGTGTGTGTGTGTGTGTGTGTGTGTGTGTGTGTAAGTAAGTAAGTAAGTAAGTAAGTAAGTAAGTAAGTAAGTAAGTAAGTAAGTAAGTAAGCAAGTAAGTAAGTAAGTGAGTAAGTCTTCAATTTTAACGTCTTTCCACTTAAAGTGATACCAGACGACCTTCGATAGGAGACTGGATAGTTGAGAGGAGAGAGAGAGGAGAGAGAGAGAGAGAGAGAGAGAGAGAGAGAGAGAGAGAGAGAGAGAGAGAGAGAGAGAGGAGAGAGAGAGAGAGAGAGAGAGAGAGGGAGGGAGAGAGAGATCTAATGTGTGTGTGTGCGTGTGTGTGTGCGCGTGTGTTTGTGTGTGTGTGTGTGTGTGTGTGTGTGATAAATAGTAACAACAAATGTAATAAGATATTCTTAACATTAACAGATCAAGAAAATATCGAAAATAGAAAAAAAATAGAAAAGAACTACATGAACTACAATAAATGCCCTATAGGACTTAACAACAAACTTTCAGCTATGTCAAACGTTAGATTTACATTTTTCAAAACTTCATCAATGGCATTCTCAGAAAAGGCAGGGAGATGGGGTTTTAAATTCTTACATTCAAGTATGATATAATGGGTATTTGAAATACATCCAACACACACACACACACACACACACACACACACACACACACACACAACACACACACACACACACACACACACACACACACACACACACCACCACCACCACCCACCACCACCCCCACCACCCCACCACCACCATCACCACCACCACCACCACCACCACCACCACCACCACCACCACCACCACCATGGGTTTGCGCATATCAGTCACTGGGTGTTGCAGGCGGTGTGTGGGGTGGTTGCCGGGTTCCTGCACTATTTCTTCCTGGCCACCTTCATGTGGATGCTGATGGAGGCTGTGCACATCATGCTGATGCTCGTTCAAGTCTTCGATGCCTCCAAGTCCCGCATGCCTTATTTCTATGCTGCTGCTTATGGTGGGTGTTTCTTTCTCTCTGTGTCCCTGTGTCTCAGTCTTTGTCTCTCTGTCTCTCTATTTCTGTCTTTGTCTCTGTCTCTCTGTCTCTCTGTCTCGGTCTCTCGGTCTCTGTCTCTGTCTTTCTCTCTTTCTCTCTTTCTCTCTTTCTCTCTTTCTCTCTCTCTCTCTCTCTCTCTCTCTCTCTCTCTCTCTCTCTCTCTCTCTCTCTCTCTCTCTCTCTCTCTCTCTCTCTCTCTCTCTTCTCTCTCTCTCTCTCTCTCTCCGTAGGCCATCGTGTGCCGGGGGAAAGATGACAATATTTACAAAAACTGCATACACACGGGGACCGGATGAAAAAAAGCACATGATTGCTTATTCTGTTATCCTCGATATAAAAGAATAAATAAAAGAATAAATAAATAAAAAATATCTCTCTCCCTCCCTCTCTTTGTTTTATTTTATTGATTGATTGATTGATTTATTCTTTTATACCGAGGATAATGGAATAAGCACTCATGTGCTTTTTTACATCCAGTCCCCGTGTGTATGCAATTTTGTAAATCCTGTTATCTGTTCCCACCGGCACACAATGGCCTACTC
>CM060322.1:25762328-25787328 GCA_030674155.1 Stramonita haemastoma
ATACGTCCTTCCACAGCCTATCTATGTAGGTTGAAGGGGATAGATACATCCTGCATTGCCCAGCCTTATCTTGATAGGTTGGAGGGGGATAGATACATCCTGCCATGCCTTATCTTGATAGGTTGGAGGGGATAGATACATCCTGCAGCGCTTATCTTGATGGTTGGAGGGGATAGATACATCCTGCCAGCCTTATCTTGATAGGTTGGAGGGGATAGATACATCCTGCCAGCCTTATCTTGATAGGTTGGAGGGGATAGATACATCCTGCCCAGCCTTATCTTGGTAGGTTGAAGGGGACAGATACATCCTGCATGCCCAGCCTTATCTTGATAGGTTGGAGGGGATAGATACATCCTGCCCAGCCTTATCTTGGTAGGTTGAAGGGGATAGATACATCCTGCCCAGCCTTATCTTGATAGGTTGAAGGGGATAGATACATCCTGCCCAGCCTTATTTTCAAAGAGGAAAGCGAACGGACCTTCCCATAAACGTTTGATCATGAGGACTCATGAGTTTCATCTATCAGCATTAGCACACGTGCCGTTTACTCTGCATCATGCAATGATACAATATGTCTTTGAATTACACACACGTGCATATTATTATTATTATTATTATTATTATTATTGGGTCACTCTCTGCTTGCATAATTTTTCGTGCTTGGTGCTACAAGAGGGGTTTTATAACCATGACGAATGCGTATTTTTTTCATTATTAAAAGAAATCGATAATTGATCTATTTGCGTTTAAATCACTTTGAACAAAATTGAATGAAATCTGACTTTATTCCCTAGAAGGAGGGAGGGTGTTGATATCTGTGAAATAAATTTCCAGCTGGCATAAGCATTCTCTACACACAAATTTTCACCGTAAATCTAAGTAGCAAAATTCATGGACAGCTATCAAATTTTAGCTACACAGTTAAAAATTAGTACATTTATCACAGGGACTTTTGAGGAGGTAGGAAAACTAGTGCCTCATAACTATTTCCCTAGACAAATAAAATACCTTGTACAGGTCACAAGTTGATGATCACTGCACAGATTTTATCAGTCGAGAGGACAAATGTTTCCAAGATTTGTGTTTTGCCTTTTGATACTACGACATTCTTTTCAACAAGATCAAACTGCCGAACCTTGAATGACCATGTTAATGTTGATGTGCGCTTCAGTGACAGGTAAAGCTGTTGAATATCATCTGTGTTCATTTTTCCTCTTGGCGCGCTTTTTTTTTTCTTAAATCACAGCTGAACATAACAGCTTTGTGACCAGGAGCACATTGTCTTTTGTACAGTATATTTGTTTTGATTGCCTTAGAAGTTACTCTAAGCACACTATCTTTTATATGATTTTAAAGGTTTCTAATTCCATGACACTATTTCAAGGGACTAAATAATGATCTGAATGGCAAAAAAGCTGAAAACTACAAAAACAACACACGCACACGCACGCACGCACACACACACACACACACCACACACACACACACACACACACACACATGTGCGCGCGTGCATATTAAGTCAAAAACAATGCAAGGAAGACCAACTCTTACCTTGCAAGAAAACTGCACTTTCACAAAGATGTAGGCCTACCGCACAGTTTCAGTATTGTGACTCCCTCTCTCTCTCTGCGTGAGGTAGCCGCCAGGCTCACCCTGTCAGACTTTCCATCACTCTAATCAAACTCAGCTCTCGAAGTCCAGCTGACTCAAGATGCTCTGAGGATAAATGAGCTACCCTGTCCATAGTTTTACGTTTGAACTGTCACACGCTTCGGGTGATTTTCTCCTCAATTATCCACAGACCCTGCAGGCAACAATCCTGTTGGTGATTCCAAAAGAAACCTTATGCAGTCCTGATGGCTTACTATCCCCCAAACACTGCATCAAAGGAGTGTTCATGGATAGAATGGTCTTTGGTACAGAGATTTAGTGAGAAGGCTTTCAGGGTAAGCTCCTAGGGTGAGTTGAGAGTGATCCCAAGTGAAGAACCATCATGTAAGCTAACAGCGTTTTGCATTACATGCAAGCTACTGCTTTTTGTCATGGCAGGAAAGTCTGACCTTTCTATTGAAGCCTTTTTTTCCCCCAGTAGTCAGACCCAAGACGTTTTTCAGCCATCCTGATCAGAGAAAAGAAAACAAAGCAGCTTGCATGCATGCCACAGCACTGGAGGGTTGGGTGAGCTTTGTTGTTTTTGTATAGCTCCTAAGCTCAAATAGTCATGAACAGTGAGGCTTTTGCCAAGGAATTGACTGCATGTACTACCGCATACTTCACAAGAGGAAACCAACCAATGTTGCCATTTCACACTGGTTTTAGCAATGGCATAACTGTCATGCTGTAAATGTGTTGTACATTTGCATTTGATCATATGCTTCTATATGGTGCAAGAGAAATAGTCCCTGATTCTTTCTGTCTCCCTCTCTGTCTAAACACAGTCATTGTCAAAATGGCAAATCATAATTATCACTGGTATTGATATCAGCCATTTGTATGTGTTCATTGAACTATATTGTTTTAATTTATAAATGATTGTAGAATTCATGTTTTATTTTTGTTTTGCATTCAGAGCAGCTCATCTATGGCATTGTTACAAGAAAATATCGCAATACAACCATTGATTCATTCATCAGATTTGTTTTCATGATCGTTGGATCTCATCCTAAATCATGGATCCATTTCATGTAGATATGTCAGTTCACTTATGGTTAATGAAGGTTTGGTTTAGTTTGTTTTGGCGCGGAGGGGGGGGGGGTCTGTTGTTGAATAAGTGTCCTTGAAACTTGTGTCTAGTAAATACACCACTTGATTTTCCCACGCAAGGGGGGGGGGGTGTCTGTTGCTTGGTTTAGTTTGTTTTGGCGCGGGGGGAGGGGGGGGGAGGGGGTGTCTGTTGTTGAAAAAGTGTCCCGAAACTTATGTCTCTAAAAGCAACACATTTGATTTTCCGATGCAGTTTCTTTGGGTTTGATTTTTTTAATGATTGAGTTTTTAATCTATTTATCGCTGAGCTGAAAGAGAATATGTTTAGAGGTTAGTCAGCTCTGCTCCATGCTACAGTTGATGGCAGCAACCCCAATGGCAAGGTGGTAGGCAGGGTCAGATGAGACGATACCAGCTCTTCTTTGTGGATTGCTGGTTGATCAGTGTTCGTAATTTATACACTCAGTATTGAACTATGATGTGCTAACAGGAGATTAAAGCGATTTTTTTGGTTTGTTTCTAGGCAGTTTCAGCTTCAGTACTTTCTCAGGGGTTCGTTTCTTTGTCATTGCCTCAAAGAAATTCAAACAGTGATGAAAGAAAATGCAAGTGACGGGTCATATTGCTGAAAATGGTTCAACTCCAAAGTTTACAACAAAAAAGAATTGCCAATGTAATTTGAAGGAGATTAGACTTTGACTATTTGTGTTGTTGTGGGTTGTTGTTTTTTTTTGATCTAATGTTACTTTTCCTGTCTCAATATTTTCAGTGAGTTGCATAATATTTACTTGTTTCCATGGATAACGCAAGTTCGTACATCAAATAATTCTGGTTGTTGTTTTTTGATTATACTAAGAATGCTCGTTTTCAGATTCAAGAAAAGCCCAAGGATTGTGTTGATTTCTTATTAGTGTCCCCATCATTGAAGAATGCTCTTTACATGATAGTATTTTAAATTCTGAGCTTCATATGACGATGTTTGTTTTGTAGCATTCACTAGTATGTTCTATTGCTGGAGCTTATTATTGTGAATGCTATAATTCATTTTCAACATTTGCTGTGATACAGGTTCAGCATGCCATCTGTTGTAAATTTTTTCTGACAAAGTATGGCATTTCAATGATCTTTTCTTCTGTCCCTGTTCCTCGGCTAGAGCTCTGAGGTTCACCAATGGTATGATTTTCACATATATGACCAATTTTTTCCCCTAACAATTTAGGTAGCCACATCCTGACTTCAGGGATGGTGTCTATAACACAACACCTGTGCATGCGTTTTAAAAAAAAATTGTCATCCACTCCTACCAGCAGGTAATGGCCTACTCTTCCAAAGATGAAACAGGTTTTTAACATGTGTGCAATATGTTCTGCATGCATTCGCACATAGGGCCTTGCTTTATAGTCTCATCCAAAGGACTTTGACATTCAGTTTGATTTTCTTGGCAAACTGGGAAGAAAGGGCAAGGCCGGGAATCAAACTGAAAACCTCATGGTTTACTTGTTAGGCCAGGTGAACATCTTACTTAAACCATCCTGCCTCCTTCTATCTTGAATAAATGATAAAATACTGGATTATTGAAAAAAATATGATAAACTTCTTGGACAATTCTAAGGAAAGTGATCAACTGAATTTCTATCAAATTGTACAAATTCAGTGAAAAGCCTTTTATTGGCATCAGCTGATCTGTAGGTATATGTCTTTTTGAATGTAATACTCATGCATTGGTGCGCCCTATACTCAAACATATGAAAAAAGGTGTTTTTTTTCATTGAAGCTAGTAATTTTGACACTGTAAAGATAGGAAGGAGTTACCAGCACAGCATGTGTGCAGTCAAGTTTTCCTGAAAGGCCTGCGGTAGCAGGTCATTAAAGTTGCGAGTTTAAGATGATTTATGATGTTATGAAGTAATTATATGGTAAAACTGGCTAAAGGTTGTCTCCTTTATTGACCCTCATGTATGCTGCCAACTGCTTAACTAATAACAGTATTAAAAAAAAAAAGTTTCCTACAAGTCCAGTGATTTTTAAATTCTATTTTAGTTTCCATGTTAAACAAATGAAAATATTTATATTTCCCATGTAAATGATAAGTGTCTAATGCAACTTGGTTATTAGTCATTTCTTTAAACCTGGCCAGATGAACATTCTTTATGCTGTTAATATGGAGATTATTTTTGTTCATATTTGTCATCTCATTGTCACATGTGTCAATATTTTGTTTTCTTTACTTCAAATAAAGAAAAATGTAGAGATAGTGTTTATCTTTATTTTTCTCTACATTTCTTTTTGGTTTTAACCTCTAAGTGTTTTTTTTTTGTTCTACATCTAATATGTATGGGCATTTCATCACAATTCTAAGACGATGGTTTTCTATGTTTTATAAAATTCTATTGTTGTAGTTGAAGCATTATAGAAGACTGGTTTTTAATTTATTTTCTATTCCAAAGTTTTAATTTCTAAGGCATTGAGGTGCTTTTCCCATGTATCATACAATTCATTTATACACAAAACAAGTGTCACTTTATGTTTTCTTTATGAAATTGTGTTTAGTCAAACAGCAAAAACAAAAGAGTAATCAAATATAGAAAAAAAGGGGTGGGGAGAGGGTGATCCATTTTAGTTCCTATCAGTCTTCAGTGTTACAAGAAGATTGTTCGAACTTCAGTGTTCACTGTTACTTCTCTCTACTTTCCTGTTAACTGCCTTTTAAAATGTGTGTTCACAATAATTGGACATGGTACAAAACAGTTTCATGAATTTCAGGGTGTTTTCCAATGCCTTGTAATCTTTTTTTTTTAACATTAGAAGACAGATGGTTTGGGTTTTATTCTTTAAATAAAGTTTCAATACATAACAAGGTACTTTTTTCTGTTCTTTGCAATTCATTTTCAATAAAAAATAAAAAAAATTAACAAAGGTTTCACTTTTTTGTTTATGATTTTCATAAGTTGTATGATCAAACAGCACGCCCATTCCCTCAAAACACACACACACACACACGAAAATGGTTTATGTGTTGTTGTGCAAAAGTAAATCATTGCAGCCACCTCAGTAATTTTGGATCTGCTCGATTTTGACAGAAAAGACACCTATCTCAAAATATTATATATCACATAGAAACTGTTTTGTTTAATTTACTCTTCTCATTTATCAGATAGATATCCATGGCTCAGCATGTGACAGGAACCATACAGAAAAGGAACAAACTTTAGTGTGTGACTGAGCAATATCATGATGAGAAAAGTCAGTAGATATACACCTTCTTATGTGCTGTGTGGCCTTCACAGTTTTTTTCTGAGTTTTATCAAATGTGATAATCGGAGGCTTATGTAAGGAATCAGGGATAGCAAATGCCAGGAAACTGTTTAAGGATTTGACAAGTGAATATTAGGATATTAGCATGGCACTTCTAAAATTCTTGGTAAAAAAAGAAAAACAAAGTGACAGGGTGAAGACTGTACTGGCTGTATAGTTAGTCATCCTCTTATGAGCATGTCTTACAGTTTCCATTGAACTTCCTGACCAATCCAATATCACTCTGAAAATTTTCATACACTTTTCTTGGACCTAGACCTTAGCATGAATTAGACAGTTATGATGGAATCATCCGTGTGATCTTTTCCTTTTGATTTTAGTCAAGAGTCTGAATAGTTTCATGTACATTATATTTACTATCAATAACTGGCTGTAACTTTTTTTCCCCAGTTATTGCTGATGTCTTACAACATAAAATTAAAACTCAACAAGCCACAGTGGTCACGCCTGAGCCACAATCTATCATACCACAGAAATAACAATCCACTTGTGCACTTGTGGCAACACACTCTCCCTGGGGTGAACAGCCTGAAGTTCATGCAGAGAAATCTGCTGTGACATAAAGTGGTATAAAAATAAAATAAATTTCTACAACTCAGAAGTATCTGGGATATAAAGAATCAACATTTACGATTTTTTTTTTAATTATATGAAAATATTGTATCCCCATTTTGTAAAATTAGAAATAATTTGGGGGGCTTTTTTACATTGAGGAATTATTCATTAACAGAGAGCCTGTCAAACTTTGCTGTTTGCTAGCTCATTTCCTGACATCTAACCTCTGGATTTCGTGTTTGTATTAATGTGCTTGTATTTTTGTCTCAATATTTTCTTGTACCTTTACAAACAGCCAGTATAGAGCACACATGTTGAAGGAAGCAATCAGCCAGAATAGAAAGTATTAATTTTTTTTTAAACATATTTTAAACACCATAATGATAATGCCACACATACAGGGGTGCAAAATCAATATTTTTTTTCACACAGCCACAACCCCCAAAAGTACAAAAACAACAACAACAAAAAAACACGAGGCATGATAAAAAGAACATACATGTATCAATGTTTATTGTGACATGTCATCACAGCGATGGAAGTACCAAAAACAGAGGGAAGAGAACACTAGATCAGAAGGGTCATACTTCCACATGTCTTCACCACATCCAACACTGATGCTCACTTCAACCTCTTTCTTTTATACTGTCATCCTCCCATCTTTCAAAGCACAACAAACACTGCCACCTGACACTAAGCAACCCACACGCAGTCACTTTATTATTTTCCAAGCAAGTTGGAATGACACTGACTGTCAGCATTTCAAAATAGCCCACCTCTTCAATAAACTTGTCAACATCGATGGCATTATTGTGTTTAAAAAAAAAAAAAAAAGTGAGGACAAGTCTGTACCTATAATAACCTAGCATAAATAGTTTTGATTTATATCGCATATAAAACTGACCACATAAAAAGTAAGTCTTGAAATCTTAAAAAAGGATGTATATTAGATACAGTAAATAGGTAATATAAATACATATGTCTTAAAAATCCTCTCCCATCCCTAGCCGTAAGACTCGCCGGTCTTCCATTACGTCACTGTCTCAAAGCAAGTGCATTATCTTAACCACTTAATTTTTCACTGTGAAGCCTCCACAAATCTTTCATGATAAAACGCCATCACGATCTCCTGACAGGAAGACTGGCTTATGGTGAACACTGTTGGCAGCGCTATGTCAACATGTTGGGAGTTAGACCAACGACTCAAACAGTGACATGAATGATCCACCTATAGATGCCTGGCCAACACAAGACAAAAAATTTAGTCTCATTTTTGCACAGGGTACTCAGTTCCTTCCATCTTCATGACAGACACCGTTTTGAGTAAGTGCTAGAAACTGAATCTTGGCAACATTTCAACCTGTATAATCCTCATAACCCAATGCAAATGATTTTTTTTTTTAAACTATCATGTGGAAAACAGATTTTCAAAACCTAGCAGTTGATCCATGCTATAAATTAAAACCAACAAACAACAAAAGTATAGCAATAGCCAACAAATAGGAGGTTGGTTAAAAACAATAGATAAAACGACAAATAGATAAAACCCCATTGCCAAATCAGTTTTTAATACTACAGATATACTCTTGGGTTTGAGTCATTTGCTACACAAATGACAATTAAGAACACCTAAGAAAGGATTTTCTACACACACAAAAAGAATTATTTTCTTGTGCAAATAAGGTTTAACTTTGTCCCACATCTATAGCAGAACTTGAAAGCTACGTTTACTTCTTTTTATAAATCATATTTGGTATAACTTAGTCTCACAACTATAGTAATGTCTTATCAAGACTTTTTTTGTTGCTCTAAAATCTCAAATTCACTTTGGTCTACCACCATCAGTCTACTTTAATCAAGCCTCTGAATGCTCTTCAATTTTTTTTTTCTGGTTTCTGTTCTTGTTTCACATGTGAATAAAAGGGGGGAAAGTGCTTTAAAAAGTGTCCCACAAAATTAATGCAAACACCTAGTTGTCAACGATATTAAAGCTTATTTTACAGTCGAGTTACTTTTTTTTTCCTAACATAACTGTGCAGAAAGTATACGGCACTGACTTTGAATCATTTATATTTTGTGTATGCACAATTTAAAAAAAAATCTTTTTACTTCACCGTTAGTTCTAAAATAAACCAGAAATGAAATTATAACGTATTTTTTCCTGTCTTCTCAATAATTTCTGACAATGGTATGGCAATCTGCATCTAGAAAAAAAAATTACCCCCCCCCCAAAAAAAAAAAAAAAAATAGCAGCACTGAATAAAAATATTTCAAACCAACTAATCAACAGCCACCCTTACTCCCTTTAACCCCCTTGAAACTGCCCCATCTATTAATCTTAAAAATAGTTCTGCATGCCAACCCAAAAAACTTCTCTTTATCCTTCTCCATGAAAATATAAAATATCAGATGGTGGCTTTCTGATTAAATCATGCAATTATTTTGCCCCCCCCCCCCCCCCCCCCACCCCTTTCTCATTAAAACAACATCAACAAAAAGTATAAACTATATGATGAGCCACTTATAATTAAAAAACCTAAAAAAAATAATTGAGCCAGCCTGGCAGTCACCTACTTTGAACTGTCAGCGACAATTAGTCCTCTGCTGTATACAGACAATAAAGACTCTCCTAGGTGCAAGTCCTTGATTTCACAAGGAAATAAAAAAAATCACGACAGAAAATAATCTTTAGAGTGTAACATACATAGAAATATAGAGAGACACGGACACACAAAGAAATAAAGAAAGAGTGAGAGAAAGGCTCTTCGCTTGTCCTCAAAGGAAAGTTTCCCTTTCCTGTTGGTTTTTGTTTTTCAAAGAAATAAATGGTAAACAAAACGACACGGGTTATAGTGCCATGCTCCTAATCCTCTGAAAAGAGATTTGCAATCAACCTGTTCAGAGTAAAAACTTATATATGCTCCATATCTGAAGAGAACACTTGAATCATTATGAGTCCACTTCAGAAATAAAATAAGGGATTTTTCGTTATCACACAGTTCAGATCACAGCTCTCTTCCCTCAGGGCTTTTGAGTGAAGATCACTTCTTCGCAGCAAATTCTTTGGTTCTTTTCTACAATTCATTACATAAATGCATCCAGAAAGTAGATGATGAAAAACAGATAACTGAAAGCATAATGCATTTAGGGGTTATGACAGAGCTCTACAGTTTCAACTCCCGAGAAAAAAAAAAAATTCTGTTACAACATATATATTTGCACATGGAATGCAATCTGGCCCAAAAATGCCCTGCTGGTGGATGTGAATTGTCTTGCTAAAAAGTCCACACCATAAAAAAAGCCAAAATAAAAGAATGAAAACTTTTTTTCTAAAAAGAGCTTCCTCTACTGGGTTAATTCTGCTAAAATATGGTGTTAGTTCTGACATAAAATCAATTGACACAAAAATGGGGGCGATATCAATTGACTACTTAGAATTGGCTACTACTGACATTCATTGTCATTCACTTTTGTGATCAATCAATAGCACCTGAGAGAGTCATAAATAGAACACATCGTCTCTGACTTCTTCATAACATAATCATCATCTGAATAACAAGAAAAGATTTGAGACGGAACTCCGTTTCTCTATTGCACTCGGCATCTTAAAAGGCACACACACACACACACACACACAACACACATGTTTACTCACACAACCCTCGAACACTAATGTACACAAACCACACCTGCACTTCTGTACAAAACACTTACGCAACCAAACTAATGTCTCATAAAACCCATCTCTAGAAGTGTACAAGTCCACAACCCACTATCCTCATGCAGATCTGATCTCACACAGTTAACCTGGGACAGTGCGTTATCGAATGCGTGTGAACAGATTCAACACCGACTTGGACTCCTGCAAAACAAAAAAAATATGACTGAATATTGAAAAAGCAATGGCCAAAAAAAAAGACAGTAATGTACAGAGACACCACAGACATGATAGAAGTAGATAGTCTCTTATGCATGCATCACACACACACACACACACACACACACACACACACACACACACACACACACACACACACACATACACACACATACACACACAGACACACACAGACACACATATGTATATGTTTTCTACCTCACATTTTCCCCATGTTCCCATTCTTTGAAACTACAGTCTATAACATATTCATTCAGGTTATCGGACAATTGAACCTCGAGGAAAGTCTAAGCATCTTAACACAGAGATAAAAACCATCTTCCATATATCACTATACCCATACAAAGAGAACATAAACCAAAATAAATCAAGCAGGACAAATTAAAGTCCTGAGTCAGACGTACAATCAGTTAGACTAGACACAGCAGTTCGGGGTGGGAGAGGGGGAAAGGTTGTTGGCTTGTTTTTTTCTTAGCCAAAGCTGCCACACTTTCTAAATTATTTTTTTAAAATGAGACCCTTATACAAAAACAATCCTTGACACAAAATGGTTTTTGACACAACTAAAGGTTGTTGCAAGTATGCAATTCTATACTTCCCCAAATATTTCAGATTCTAGAATAACACCATGCCCACTTTATGAGCTAGAGACAGTTGAGCGACATCCTAGGGTATAGTACACCAACCTGTCTAATTCAGATTCAATTTAGTCTGTCTGATCAGAGACTCACTCACCTTGGTGGATCTGGTTTTACTGAACACATTCCAGAAGCGCAAGGTCTCATCCCAGCCCCTGTGACGATAGCTTCCCCATCCGGTGACATTGCCTGAAAGTCACACACACCCACCATTTCACTAATATATCTATAGCAGAGTAACAATGTACAATATGGCAGAGTAAGCTTCCTTAAAGGAAATTAAATACACTAGCATGACACTTTCAATACAGACAAAGGAGAGAGAGAAAGAGAAGAAAAGAGAGAAACTGTATTTGATTCTGGAAACAGAAGGAAGGACACATAAAAGTAAACTGGTTAACAAGTATAGTCAAAAATAGACAGACACAAAAGCAACAATAACAAATTCAAAGCTGCACTCAAACCTCCCCTACACTTATGAAGAATTAATTCTGTGTTAAGGGGTCTGGCAACTCTGGTCCCCACTTTGTGTGTGAAATAAACCCTTGAAATAAAAAAAATTACTGTAAAAAACACAAAAAAGCACAAAAAACAAACAAAACTAACGACTATAAAAAGTAGACCTTGGTATATATCCACCAGTGGAGTGACCAAAGCTTTCTGACTTATGAAAAAAGCCAATTCTGTCCTACATTATTGTTTATTTCATGAAGAAGGTTACTTCTTGTACAGATGAAAATAAGTTCTTATGCTGAAAAATCATACTTTGGTTTCTTCTTTTTCCTTTTTTTTCTCTTCTTTTTGTTCCCTGTTTACAGCTCCAAGATTCATCAATGGTGAGATTTTGTATATGCGGCTGTTTAACCCACCATTCAGGTAGCCACATTCTGACTTTGGTAGCGTTTCTTCTGATATTTAGTCAAGGAGGAACAAAGCTTAATATTTCAAATCAGATGTTGACTCCAAATGTAGGGTTTTTACATCCACTATTTTTGGTGTAAAAACTATCGATATTTTTTATGAAGACTGATTAAAATGTAAACAGGTACTTAAAGAAAACATTTTAGACAACTCTACAAGAAAAAAAAAAAGGCTGATATAATCTTAAAGGCCATCATATCAGAAACTCAGTGTATGAGCATGCATGTGTGGTTATGCATACCCATGGGTGTGTGTGTGGGGGGGGAGGGGAGGGGGAGTGGGGGAGAGAGTGTGTGTGTGTGTGTGTGTGTGTGTGTGTGTGTGTGTGTGTGTGTGTGTGTGTGTGTGTGTGTGTGTGTGTGTGTGTGTGTGTGTGTGTGTGTGCACATGAATACCTGCAAACATGTGTATGCATTCCACGCTTACACCTGTATGTCTTACCAGATATAAAACTCTATAAGAGTGGCCCGTCAACTTGGCAATCTGCACCAGCGATGGGTATTTCCATAGCAAAATCTGGTTTTGTGAATATCCATGTGTACTGACCTGGGAAAACAAAACACAAAAATCATACACACCAATTATTACCATAACAATCTTGTTGCTGTCTAGCAGCAGCGAAAGAAATAAAAAAGGAAAGAAAGGCGAAGAAAAATCACTGTGAAGAACAGATTTAATAATGTTCATATTCAACACCTTTAGCTTTGTTTCAAGTGACTGGCAGTAGCAAAAGGATGGACAAGAAAAAAAGTCCCAAACTGTAAAGAGTTGCTTCTTGCATGCATTTGGAGAGCTATATTCCTTCACCTGATACAGCCTGGAGGCAAATTCAATATGCCACAAAGAGTGTATCTTTCCTTTCAATAGTCTTCCTCATTTAAAAATGAATACCTTCTGAAATTCTTTAATAAAAAAAATCCACACAAAAAAGCAAACATACTAAATCCCATATTTCTCAGTTGACTGACATTGGTCGTCTCTTTCCTTGATTTAAACAAACTAGAAATAGATGAGTCAGTGAACAGTGAGTCATCATTACAACTTCATGTAATATTACCTCTTCATTTACCATATATCTAGTATGTAAAACTCACAACAGTCAAAAAAAAAAGAACAGAAAAAGTGTCTGCGAGAGAAAAAACAATCTATAAAATAAAAAGCCGCC
This sequence comes from Stramonita haemastoma, assembly GCA_030674155.1. Taxonomy (NCBI): domain Eukaryota; kingdom Metazoa; phylum Mollusca; class Gastropoda; order Neogastropoda; family Muricidae; genus Stramonita; species Stramonita haemastoma. The sequence continues at coordinate 25,775,530 of CM060322.1, forward strand.
GCTGTAGTCTAGTGGTTAGGGCGTTGGACTCGTAATCTAAAGGTTGCCGGTTTGATCCCAGCTTTCGGCTATGACGTTGTGCCCTTGGAAAAGGCACTTTACAGCTATTTTCTCACCCCACCCAGGTGTAAAAGGGGTACCAATCTTGTGTTGGGGGTTAACCCTGCGATAGACTGGCGTCCTATCCAGGGGGGAGTCTATGACTCTCAGTTGCTTAACGCCACAGAAACCAGGATAAGCACCGGCCTGATGAGCCTTAGGCTCGGGACAGACTTTAACTATAAAATAAAAAAGATGTTACAAACGCTATAGCTCTTCTCTCCTATCTTTCACAGAGTGACTATGACCAACCTGCAAAAAAAAAAAAAAGGCACAAACAATGCTTTCTTTTTCTCCTGAAAAAGTCTGTTGACAACAAGCGAGTGAGTGACTCACCAGTTCATTTGAGTGTTTGGACCAGGCCAGATTACAGACTTGTGACCCTGTGTCCACACACTGCAGAGGCTGACCCGTCAGAGTGTTCCAGAAGCGGACACAGCGGTCTGCTGTCCCACCCCCGGACGCCAGGAGGCCGTGCTGATGGGGTGACCATGCGATGGCCTTCACTGCTGCCTGGTGGTCGGTGTAGGTCTGGACAGGCCCTGTGCTGGTCAGGTTCCACACAAACAGTTTGTTGTCGTTGCCCCCCGAGGCTAAGTGTTGGTGATCCGGGGACCACTTTAGACCACACACCTGCCACAAAAGTGGTGGACACATCACTATTTGCAACACTAAGTAAGATTATATGTGCCAAATACTGTTCAGGTAAGCTCAGGTGAAAGGCAGTGTTACATACATAAGCATACTGAACATCAATCTGATGTGATCAAATTAAATCACAGGTAAATATTTCTGTTGATTCAGTTTATATGGCCTAGACAGATTCTATACAAAGTCATCCCACGCCAAAATACTAGAAGGAATACTGCTGAAAGGCAAAGAAAGAAGGCAAAGGCACAGAAATACTATTAAAACTCACATTCGCACATTCGTGTATTAAAAACATGCAATTTTACATACAAATGTGTATAACAACCCAAAATCCAAATCTCTGTGGTCATACTTCACAAACCATGACACTGGTTTTGAATCTTCATGAACCACCTGCTATGCTGACTTTAAAAAGACCCTTACTCCCATCTACTAGAGGGAGTGATAAAGCATACATGGAATGTTCTGCATGCTAAAAATCCTCCTTGAGAAGCTAGAAAATCAATAGCTGATGACAAGATGCAGTAAAAAAATTTCAGCAAAAGAAAATGTACTGACCTCCTGCTTGTGACCGGTTAACTTTCTTTCAGGTGTCAGGGAGGGAGTGCGAACGTCCCTTTGAAGAATCAAGCGATCCCTGCTTCCTGACGATAATGTATCGCCATTCCACGCTAAGGCCCCTGCAGACACAAACACAGCACAGGTAACACATGCAAACCTCACGTCAAAAATACATAACACTTTCCACAGTACATTCAAGATCACCATTTATGTCATACGTTATGAAGAAGTAGTGTAGTAGCTGTGCATGTGTTTATAAATGGACAATCTAGCAACAACAAAAAACAGTAGCAAGGCAATGAGTTCAGCTTGTCCAGGATATAGGAAAAACATCTGCTGTTTCTGCACTGTACATCTGTCATGAGGAGGCAAGGTTTACTGTGGAGAGTCTCCGCCTGTTATCTCCCTCCCTCCCTCCCTCCCCCTCCCTCCCTCTCTCTCATACAGACATACACACACACATACGTACACACACACACACACACACACACACACACACACACGCACCCATCCACTCACACACCCACTCACACACCCACCCATCCACACACTCAGTCAAGCACCACCAACTGATCCTCACGGCTCTACAACTTACCCACTCTGGCCCCATGCCCCTCCAGGGTGGTGAGTTTTTTGTTGACGGCCACATCCCAGATCTGTACATAGCCCTTTTGGGTGCCCACCGCCACCTGTTGGCCTTGCTGCACACACCCAACGCAAGAGACACACACAGTGCTGTCAGTACCTATACCCTTTTTTTTATGTCTTCATGAATCATTTCATGGGGTGACACTGTCCCTAGCAGACAGTGCGCGCACGCATACACGCACGCGCGCACGCTCACACACACACACACTTACACACTCTCTGTCTCTCACACAAACACACTCACAACAAACTCTCTCTCTCTCTCTCTCTCTCTCTCTCTCTCTCTCTCTCTCTCTCTCTCTCTCTCTCTCTCTCTCTCACACACACACACACACACACACACACACACACACACACACACACACACACACACACACACACACACAAACCACACCACACACAACCACACCACACCACACCACACACTGCTGTCAGTATCAATTCTTTCTTGTCACAAATCAATCAATGGGGTAAGAGCGCCCCCCAACAGAAATACACACTCACACGCGCCACTACCAGCAAGGATTCTTTTTGGTCTTGAATCAATCTATGAGGTTACAGCGCAACAACAGAAACATGTATCCCCACACTAGTCAGTGCCCTTTCTTTTGTTATGAACTAATCAACACAACTGTCTTAACTTTCCTGTAGTTTGCCAATAGAGCAAGCGCATGTGGCTCTAACCCACCACAATGCACACTACAAAGTGCAAGTTTGCACAACTTTCCCACTCAGAACAACTCTAAACCTTTCCGTCTGTTTGTTTGCTATCTTTTTCATAGTTTACTTTTTTTTTTGTGGGGGGGGGGGGGGGGGAGGTGGGGTGTCTGATGTCTGCTGTGCATTTTTTGTTTTAATTTGTTAGCATTATTTCTTTTAATTTGATGTACATTAAACACAAATCTAAAAAATAACAATCAAAGAAAAATCAGTGTTAAACAGTTTATCTACATGCATTAAGTAAAAAAAAAAAAATTCTTACTATTCAAAAAACAAAACTAATATTTAAAAGGAAAGGAACTATTTCAGAATACAAAATTAACCCCAAAAAAGTAAGATTTGTGGTTATATTCTTGCAAATGATTCTTAAACAACTGAACTGATGTGAACAAACAATCAATATCAGAAAAAACATGAATTTCAAAATAAGAAATGAAATACACACTAAACTATATTTAAGCATGGAAGTCTAAAAAAACCAAACTGATAAAGATTCAAAACAAATTTGATTAAAAATGAGTACTTATGAGTATAAAATGAAATGCAGATTACAAATTTACATAATGTAAATGAGTAAAAAAAAAATAAAAATAAAAAATCACTCTTTTAAAAGGGAATGAAAAAACAGTCAACAACAAACAAAAATTAACTGTAGTCTTACTCTCTCTGACCAGGCGACAGACGTCACATTATCACCATCTGAGGAGAGGTCACACAGTCTTGTCACCTGCACAATATCATGTGATTTTTTAGCTTCACCAAACACAGTACATAAGAACCATATTAAAGACAGATGACACAAATGGCCATTACAATTTGAGTACACACTAGTCACCCAGTTCAATGAAAATGCTTTTAAAAAAACAAACACAGCACCAAAACATGGTAATAACTGCAACAGAACAGAAGGCAATATTATGTGAAGCAGCCTTCAAATGTTTTTAAAAACACTTAAGAACTTGTACAAATTCTATCTATGTGCGGAAGTTATTTTTGATAGAATAACAGTTTCTCTGTGTTCTTTCCATTCTAAATATATTATTTAATATTATTTAGGCCATGTCTAAGCCACATATGCAAGTTTATGGACTTAATCTTTAAAACTGGATTTCCATTTTAAAATAAATTTTCAATCTATTCAGAAACACACACACACACACACACACACCACACACACACACACACACACACACACACACACACACACAGAATAAACATTCAAATTAACTGAGCATGTCACAAACCCCATGTGCATGCACATGTTTCACTTAAGCAGTTTGCAGCTCTTTCATCCGGTTTTGAAATGCGAAGTTTCAGAAATGCCATACTAAGACAATACATTAACTTTTCTTTATATTTTCATCCTTTGATATAAAGATTGTCAGAGCCAAATGCACAGTACATAATAAAACTGTACTCAAAACCTTTTTCTCTTCAGACTAGAATTCTAGGCAACTGATTTTTAGAGTCCTTGTCAGGTAATGTGCACCTTTTCCAATGTCTCTAACTAAAGAGAGAACTATACCAGACCCTGACAGGTAATACAACACAAGCTTAAAATGTTTCTCACCTGACTTGTGCAAGCACTCCACAAGTAAACAGAAGTACCCAGGCCAACACTCAGCACATTTTGTGATGACCAGTCCACGAGGTTGAGATAGAAATCATCTTGTAACTCTGGGGCATCCAACACTTTGAAGGGAATCTTGGAGATCTTTCGAACAGCCTGTTGACAAAAGGAAAAAATAAGTCTTTATGATTGCATCTGCTGAAATGATACCCAAGCAAAACTGAAAGTAATTCAAATGTGCCTCAATTTATGTTATCACATTCAAAACACAAGAAGAGAAATAAATCAAGTTCGCAAAGAGAACCACAAACCTTTCTTGGTGACCGTAACAGCTTTTGGCTCTTGCTGCCTACTGGCGAAAGAGAGTATGGGGAATAGTCACTGCCATCTGATAAACGACGTGGCGTGTGATACTGTTCAGACAAAAGATGCATAGGGTATTATCCCATCAGAAACAATTCTAAAATCAGATGCAACAGATGCAAAGACATAACTCAAAACAAGACAAAATATTCCTGGTAAAAATTTTTTCTATTTTGATATTAAAAAAAAAAGTCCATCATGTTACTGACAGCAGACACAACCAGCAAACATCTAACTCATGTTTCTGGGGTTTTGGGGTTTTTTTAACATACAATGCTGTTTGTTTGGAAGTAAACACTGAAGAACATGTGATGCAGTTAGTTCTGAAGTGAACAAGAAAAACAAAAACTACTTTACGTGGTTACTTATACGATGCAGTTTGTTTTGAGGTAAACACTGAAGAACATATGATACAGTTAATTCTGAAGTGAACAAGAAAACAAAAACTACTTTAAATGTTTACTTAGCAAAATTTATGAGCAGAAATGAGCTTTAGACAATATCGACAATGAAGCAGCACGAAAACGTTTTTTCCTTACCCTAAACAGAGTGCGTGACTCTCTTGGATAGAGTGGTGATCGGTCCTCTGACTGCACCTCCTGAAAACAGACAAACATCACCATGTCTACATAATGAGTTTTTCCTAACAAAGGCAAAGCCGTCAACTTCTTTTAATGTGCACAGTAAGAATCAGATTCTTAAGTATCGTGTTTTTATATATATATATTTGAAGCTGAAAGAGGGTGGTTTTTGTTATTTTGTTTTGTTCTTGGTATGGAAAAGACTGTTCATCTATTACCCTCAATAGGATTTTAATGGTGTTTTTCTCCCCTCTTTAATAATTAGATGATCTGAGATCATAACTAGAAACCAAGTGAGTTGATTTATTTTGTCAGGCACAAGGCGAATATTATAAGGAACTAAGCAAATTTGACCGTCCTAACACCTGGCTCTGGTTGACCCTTGCAAATTTCTTTCTTCAAGAGAATAAAATTTCCTGAGCCCGAAGTACTATCAAGCATCATACTTGATGGTTATTTGACCTAATGGTCCTCGAATGAACAAGGCCATAACCAGATAAGACACAAATGCATGACAAAAAAGACAACAAATTATTTCAAGCTACTTTTAACCCTGTATATCACTCTTTGCTGGCAATCATCTGGAAAGATGGATGCGAAATGATCACTGGAAACTTGGAAAAAAATGCAATCTTTATGGGTCATAAAATGAAAAGCAATTTTACCGGATGCAAAAAACAGCTGTTCTTTATATACAACAGGCACAACTAAAAGAGTAGAGTGGGAGGCCATATGAAGACTGCTAAGAGAAAATGTTATTCTTCTAAATTAAAAAAAATTAAATAAATAAGTCAGAACACAAAAAAAGTTTTTTTCAAAGTTTAATATTTGTATATATAACATGTATTTTTCCATGTGTTACAGGTGTACTTTTGTATAGGAACAGGATTTTTTTCTCCAAAATGTAATACTTGAATGTATTTTTCCATGTGTCACAGGTGATCTACTTTTGTATCAGAACAGGATTTTTTTTTTCAAAATACAATATCTGTAAGCATTTTTTCATGTGTCACAGGTGTTTCACTTTCACTTACAGTCCTGGCACTATTTCTCCACATGCATCTGACAATGCTCAGCCCTTGTTCAGCATCTTACCTTGACATCTTCTATACCAGCTGACAGCAGTTCATTCTTCAACAGGCAGGAATAAGCCAGACCATCTTTTGCACTGTCAGTATTGGCATCTTTTGTTTTTCGACTCGTAGAAGGTGTTGGGGTAGTTGTCTCCTGCTGAAAGAGAGAGATGTCCTTTAGATCCTTTGACCACCAAACACAAATTTATGATTAAAATTTAGTGCGTAATATGTGACCATAAACACAAAATGGTATGTATGTCACACAACTTAAATTAAGCAGATCAGTAGATGTTGTGTGTGTGTGTGTGTGTGTGTGTGTGTGTGTGTGTGTGTGTGTGTGTGTGTGTGAGTGCGTGCATGCTTGCGTGTGTACGCGCGCGCGTGCATGTGCATGCCTATGTGCATGCGCACTAACACGGGCATGTTTGCGTACAGTATGTTTGTAAGCGTGCTTGAGTGCGTGTGTTTGTGTGTGTGTGTGCTGTCTCTTTATATGTCAACACAGCAAGTGCTCCATTACTGTTCATTCCCATGTGACTATTACAGCCACACCCAGGATTGTTCTTTCATATCATCATGGCTTGAAGTGAATGACGCCTGTTTTGAGCCAACATATGCAGGCCACCATCAATTTAATACATACCTTCTCTGATAATGACAGCAAAACAACAGAGGCAGACTGACTAAGGTGCCCCATCTATGGGTGATGACTGCTACTTTCCACTCAACCCACAGACTTCAACTCCAGCCAGGTAAGGGCTCCCAAGAGACCAGGAAAAAGCTTTGCTTCCAATAGGATTCAGATGTAAAACTTCTTTGCCAGAAATCCATTGCATTAATCACTGCTCCACTATGGCTGGTCTGCACTTATTTGAATAACAGAGAAAGCAGAAAACCTACTTTGCGTATGCATGTATAGATTTTTTGCTTTCAAATATTGCCAACTTCTACAAAATTTATTGTTTTAGTTTTTGTTGCATGGCATTTTTTCTGTGTCTTCAACTTAACATAAAATGATTATGATACACACTTACTTGGTTTAGGTCAAAGTTGATCCGCCAACATGCACTTGTTCGTGTTGGTATAAAGCGATCTCCATATATTTTTTTGTTAGGAGAAGTGACTGGACTCTGGCTTGGCTAAAAAAAAAAAGAAAAGATGGGAATAAACCATAGATTAATATAAATAAATGAATATTTTATAATAAACAAACAAATAAACAAAAAACTAAATCATAAAATTTCTGTTACTTCAAACATCTGATTAAATTTAAATTATAACGCATTCATTCTGATTTTATTACTAGTTCACTCATGCTCTTCACAGTCCAGTTAATTAATCATCAATGGTCTTTACAGCCCACTTTAAACAAAATCTTGCTTTATTCCTTGCATTCACAATTTCACAACCAACCCTTTTTATAAGGGTAAACCTTGAACTGTTCAAAAGCTACTCTAGAAACAATAAACTAAAAAGCCTTAATTAAAAATATAAAAAAAGCTTATATACAATAGCAAAATGCATCTAGATCTCTTTTTTCCCATAATAAAACTACAGCATAAACTACACTAGCTCTCATAAGTAAGTTTTGTCTATCACTATGTTAAGCTCCACCTTGCCAGCAGTTGCAGAATTACAGATTTTCCACAGTCTGCATGAATGGAGTCAGTCTGAGTGTCTGGAAAGAATTTGTTCTGTTGTCTGAGCAAGCAGGTCTGTAAGGAATATCCAATAACCAAGTAAGTGTTGGAAGTGTTTCTGGCTTTGGGTGTGTAAAACTAATGCTGACTCGCTGTCACTCAGATAACAAAGTCTTGGAATGATGACGATATATTACTACCATGGTTCCCCTATCACTTGCAAAATAATTGTGAACCCTGCCCTACAGTGGTGACACCTGTGTATCGTCATTGCTGACAGTACTGACTAAAACTGAAAAAAGAACAAGACAAAACACAGGAGTGTAGTTCTAAACAAAAGATGCAAACAAGACATGTGTAAAGGCAGACTTGCACAGGCTTAATCTTTGCCGAGCTTCCTGGGTACCCAAGTACCAGGAATAATAAAAGCATCAACAAAAAAACTATACTTACTGATGCAAAAGGTGACCCATTATGTTGACGAAGCAGTCTCTTTTCATATTCAGGATCCATCTTTCTCTGTGTCTCGATGTCTGGTTGTCTTGATGAATGATTTATGCTGGCCTGAATTCTGTAAGTGTAAAATAACACAGGGTCTTCACTATACAGTAATCTGCAATGGAACTTTACATTAAATAATTTAAAATACTTTCAGGAATAGTCATAAAAGTACTATAAAACATCTTTTAAGCTAATATTACTTTCTTAGAATCTGTAATCAATGAATAGCACCTTATGTTAAATAGTTTAGAATAGTTATTAAAGTACTAAAACATATTTTAAGCTTGTATAACTTTCTTGGAATCTGCAAACAATGATGCATAAAATATATCCATGGCAAAACGTTTACATAATTAAAAATCATTAAGAATGTTGCTGACAGTGACACACATGATATTGACACAGTCATGCTAAACAATCTGCTTCATTACTTCTTGTCAAAATGTGTATAAGTTAATAGCTACTAGCTAGGCTTATCACTATCAGTTATCAATCTTATCATTTATCACAGCAATCTGTTCAAAAGTGAGATTCAGTTCTTTTTCTTTTCTTCTATTTTTTTTAAAAATCCACTCACTTTTTCCATTTTGCATGTAATTTGTAAAGCACTAACTGTATTTATAAGTGTATTGTGAGTCATGCAGCAAACTGTCAAGACCAATATTTTTACCATATTAAAAAAAAATGTGATGACTGATGGATAAAAAGTTGATGCTAAATGTACCATCATTAGAACCATTTTATTTTGATTTCTAAAATCATACTCCCCTAATGAAAGTAAAATATGAAAAACTGAATATCTATTATGATGTTGACATAATTTATAATAATTATCAATATATCAGACACTGAAATCCAATCCTAGATATGGATGCTGTTGTAACTCTATCACAGGTCACAAATTGATTATAAAGTGTAAATTGTAATTGTTACATTTTATGATTTTATAGTTCTAAATAGCCTGCTTTATCATTTATGATGAGTTTATCATGTTCTTTGATTTTCTGTATTGAATATTACCAAATGATTCATAAAGAAATGCCCGGACAAAAAATGAAAATAAAGTACACACATGCATGCACACACACATGTATACATGCACGCATGAGCACGCATGCACGCACACACACACACACACACACACACACACACACACACACACACACACACACACACACACACATACACACACACGGATAGCCTAGTGGTCAGAACATTGCGCTGGCAATTTGACAACCCGGGTTCGAGTCCAGTCAAGGAGATTTTTCTCCTGGAGTTAACATCAGTGCTGACTCCACTCTCCCCAAAAGTCCGGATGAGACTTTAGAGGCCCCGTGTGCGAATGCACGCAGAACATCTTTCACACAAGAGTAGGCCATCATGTGCCGGTGAGAACAGATGACATTTACAAAAACTGCATACACACGTGGACTGGATGTAAAAAAGCACAAGAGTGGTTATTCCATTATCAATATAAAAGAGTAAATCAAATCAAATCAAAACACACAGGCATACTTGAACACATACACACATATCATATGTATATAAAATTAATAAGCCAATATGGCAACTGCAAGTCAAAAAAGAACACCATGAGTGCTAAAGTTAATCTGTAGTGTTATCTTTAAAATAAAGAATTTTGCCAAATGTATTTTTGGCCTGCAAAAAAAAAAGGAAATTGCTTTACAAATAATCATCACACACACACACACACACACACACACACACACACACACACACACACACACACACACACACACAGACTGTCAGTGTCAGTCAGTCAGTCAGTCAGTCAGTCAGTCACACACACACACACACACACACACACACACACACACACACACACACACACACACAGTGACACACAAAGTGCAAGCAATTCAGGAACGACCACACTCTGTCACCTTTTATTTGATCAGCCTCATTGGCTATTTCTGTAAATCCACGAAAACAGTCACTGCCCATGGTTTTAGTGTTGGTTTTTGTTCTTAAATTAAATTATAGTTTTACCATAAAATTTCCATGCACAGTGATGTGGTTGGAAGCAAAGGCCCAGGGGAACAAAACTGCTTTCAAAGAAATTAAACGATTCGCAACTCATTACCGTTTAATCTTTACCTAGAATCTACGTTGATCCAGTGGCAATAAAAATCAACAATCAAAATTTATCTGTTATAAGCACTGCTAGTGCTATTTCAGCAGATTGTCAACAGCGTCTCACCAACTCAACTGCTGTTGTTTTACTGTACTTAGCTGTTTTACTGTTTACTTTTAGTTTTACATTAGGTTAAACCAACAAAAACAATTGTAAACACCGCACCTCTTAGAACAATAAGATGCCGTGCGCAAGCTCTGTAGACTGTCTAAACTAACAAACCCACCTCTCGTTAATCACACTCAAATGTAGACAAAATGCTGGCCAAAACAGTAGTACGATATGCTCTTCAGTGACCAAGCGAAGCCATTTTTAGCGTCTTTTACTGTTGCATTATGGGTAACCTAATTCATACAACATTTTTTTCTTTTTTGTGTGTTCTTTTATCCCGTTTCTTCCCTTTTTAAGCAAAATATAGCAGAAATATATTCATTTAAAAAAAAAAGCTTATTTTAATGAATAAGTTATTTAAAAAATAATTGATGGGCTTGTGTGTCGTAGCAACATAACGCCAAATATGGCCGGCAAACAGCCTCAACTGAAAGAACCCAAGAACATTGTTCATCAGTATGCCATTCTCAATGAAACAGTAGCCAAAGAGCTTCGGTATCAGAAACTGTATACAAAATACTCTATAAATCCCTTCAAGCATTGTGAGTATGTTAGTTTTTATGCAAAGTATAAAGAGATAAGGTTGCTAATCTTGGTAGCCATTGAACTTTTACTTTCAGTTTCATGATGCACGCATCGATCTGAATTGTCACAAGCTAATCCCCCCCCCCCCCCCTCCCTCCCTCTCTCTCCCTCTCTCTCTCTCTCTCTCTCTCTCTCTCTCTCCTCTCTCTCTCTCTCTCTCTCTCTCTCTCTCTCTCTCTCTCCTGGTTATGAATATTCATGTCTATACATCCCGTTTTTTCACTGTTATTGTCAGGCTTGACAGACTTGTCGCCAATAGATATAGCAGTTTTTATAACCCCCAAGAAAAAAAATCCAAGAAATTTAACAACTTCAAAGAAAAGCAAAAATGGAAACTTGAAGGGAAAATCTTGAACACGTTTTTTCCCCCAAATTTTCTAAAGTATGCTCTTAACTAACTTCTTACAGAGCATAAGAATGCACTGACTGACTTGATAATATGACAACTTCCTTAACTCTGTGTGGATCAAGTCGTTAGGGTAGCCTACTAGTACTACACGGATTTCTTTTTTTCTTTCTCAGGCAGTGTGTGTTGGCG
>CM060322.1:25792328-25804828 GCA_030674155.1 Stramonita haemastoma
GGATTTTTGTTTTTCTCTCCTTTGTTGCAGACTCCAATTTGCCATGCTAAGAGCTTGTCACGGATGAAGACAACCAAATGTGGCATTTCAAAACATAACAACATTTTGATGTCTGCCTCAGCGCTTTGATTACTTCCAAAACTTACCACGTTTTGGCGAGGACCAGTCAAGGGAGTTTACAACAGGCGTTGATTGTAGTCGTCCAATCTTTTCCTGCATTTACTTTATAGTTACGCTAAGATGGCACTGTGGGATAGCTAAGTGGTCAGAGCGCTTGCGTTCCCGAAGTCAAGTTAAGCAGCGTCGAGCGTGGTTGCCAGTTGGATGGGTGACCGTTTGCGCGCCTTGGCTTCAGTACAGTCCCCCCTCCCCCCCCCCCCCTGCCCAGTTCACCCAGCTGTTAATGGGTACCTGCCCTCTTTAGGGTCATGGAAGGTAAGGCAGCGAGGGAGAGGAGATGGGCACCGTCCTCAATATGCTGGCCCCTAGAGAAGCTGAGGTATCTGATGCCTCGCTCCCCTACGACCGCCTAGGTTATGGGACACCTTTACCTTTTACCTTAAGATGACACTAGGATGGTGAACTTTTTTACCAGTATGAAATGTTGTAGGGACAAATTGGTTTCAGCAAATCTTTTTTTGTTTTGGATTGACATAAACGATGGGAGGACAACATCCGAGAGTGGACGGGCCTCAGGCTGAGTGACACCCTGAGATAGGTCGAGGACAGAGGGAAATGGAGAGAGCTGGTTGCGAGGTCTTCCGTGGCGCCCCTACGGTCTAAACAGACTACGGGATAGAAGAAGAAGAAGAAGAAGAAGAAGAAGAAGAAGAAGAAGAAGAAGAAGAAGAAGAAGAAGAAGAAGAAGAAACGAAGTCTTGATCCCTGTTACTGACGGTTATCTTATCTTACAGATTGAGACTGACTACCAGGACCGGCGTCTGCATCACCACAGGTTGAGCAGCCCCATCACCCAGTTCATGGAGAAAGCCTGGCTAGAGAAAGAGCAACAGAACATGGGCAACTAGCCTCACCATTATAACACTCCCTGGCCGGCTGGCTGCAACGCAATGCACCTGCTGCAGGAAAACCTAATCTTGAGACAGGAATGGGAGAGACACAGAGAGAGAGAGAGAGAGAGAGAGAGAGAGAGAGAGAGAGAGAGAGAGAGAGAGAGAGAGAGAGAGAGAGAGAGAGAGAGAGAGAGAGAGAGAGAGAGAGAGAGAGAGAGAGATTTGATTTGATTTGATTTGATTTATTCTTTTATATCGAGGATAATGGAATAAGCACTCTTGTACTTTTTTACGTCCAGTCCCCGTGTGTATGCAGTTTTTGTAAATGTCATCTGTTCCCACCGGCACACGATGGCCTACTCTTACGAAAAGCGGAACAGGATCTAACGTGTGCGCAAGATGTTCTGCGTGCGTTCGCACACGGGGCCTCGGTTTCAAGTCTCATCCGAAGGACTTGAGAGAGAGAGAGAGAGAAGAGAGAGAGAGAGAGAGAGAGAGAGAGAGAGAGAGAGAGAGAGGGGGGGGGGGGGGTCAGGGAGTTAGGTTACGGTCATGATAAAATAGGGGAAAGGGGTGGGGGGTGGGTTGGAGGTGGAGTGCGAGTAAACTTGTATGTAGGATATCACCAGTGCCATTTCATTAAACCCCAACTGCAAGAGATTTAAAAGCAATTGGATGACCATTCATGGTCACAAAGGCAAGCAAGTTTGTGTTTTTTGAAAACAATTAAATTTATTTGTTGCTTGGTTGAGCTTTTTGTTTGGTTGGGGGTTATTTTTGGCTGATTGGTTGTGTTTTTGTGTGTCTGTTTTTTTTATATTGTTATTTAAAAAAAATACCCATGTTCCTCTCAAAAGACAACTATTATGTGTTGTGACAGTCAGGTTTTTTGGCTCCATTTACCACAGGGGCTGTCTTGGAGGTACCTGATATACGCTTATTATTCTTGTTGTTGTGGCAGACAAAATAAACAAATAAATTAATGATAACAACAACAAGTTATTCTGGCACAACCAATGTGAACAATAATGCAGCGTTTACCCCCCAAAAAAAATCAAAGCAGTAATATCAAATGGTTTACGATTTTCACATGCCCTAAATTCATACTACATAAGGGGTCTCAACTAATCATCTCATATGAAAAGACTGGCATTTTTGGTAAAGTAATCTCTCTGTGTAGAAAATTATTGCCTTACTGCGATCTAGGTCTGCCACGAATTGCAACCACAAGCATACGTAAATGTGTTTAATTTTTTTTTTTTTTAGCGTTTTGCTTGTGTGATTATAACATAAAATTTGACATTCCCCTGTGAGGATGTCCAGGGCCTGTCAGTATAAATAGCATCCCCACATTCTAGAAATTCAGTGCTAAGAATTCCCTCTTTTCTATCCCTCTCTTTCTTTGTGCCTTGTTTCTTTCCACCTTGTCTATCATTTTGCCTTCTTCAAAGTTCTTGGTCGGTTCCCCTGCCTTTTTTCTCTCCCAGAAAGACATAAAACATTATACAGCAATATGATGCACCAGGGCAAAGTGGAGGGTCGCCGCCACATGCACGCACACAAACAAACACACTGATAAACACCAGCGCGCGCGCGCGTGCGCGCACGCATACCCACCCCCCGCCCGAAATAGGTGCCGTTTTGACCACAGATGCCAGTCAAAGAGCCGTTTTCAGCCCCGTCCAGCCCCCACTTTTGCACGGTAAAAGACCCCACGGCACCAAGACAATATCGTACTGTATGCATACTCTCTCTCCCACCATCTTGGATAGGTGTGGCGCCGGATTTGTGGCGACACGAGAGCCCCCAAGATCTACGAAAGCTCGTTTGTGTGAAGGAAAGCGGGTAAGTGTAGGCGACAAAAAACAAGCATTGTGCACCAGAATAATGACAATATACAGCAATATGATGCACCAGGGCAAAGTGGGGGGTGGCCGCCACATGCGCGCACACAAATAAACACACTGACAAACACCAGCGCGCGCGCGCGTGCGCACATGCGTACACACCCCCTGCCCGAAAAAGGTGCCGTTTTGAGCACAGATGCCATCCAAAGAGCCGTTTTCGGCCCCGTCCGGCCCCCACTTTAGCACGGTAAAAGACCCCACGGCACCAAGACACTATCGCACTGTATGCATACACTCTCTCCCACCATCTTGGAGAGGTGTGGCGCCGGATTTGTGGCGACACGAGAGCCCCCAAGATCTACGAAAGCTCGTTTGTGTGAAGGAAAGCGGGTAAGTGTACGCGACAAAAAACAAGCATTGCGCACCAGAATAATGACAATATACAGCAATATGATGCACCAGGGCAAAGTGGGGGGTGGCCGCCACATGCGCGCACACAAACAAACACACTGACAAACACCAGCGCGCGCGCGCGTGCGCGCATGCGTACCCACCCCCTGCCCGAAAAAGGTGCCGTTTTGAGCACAGATGCCATCCAAAGACCCGTTTTCGGCCCCGTCCGGCCCCCACTTTTGCACGGTAAAAGACCCCACGGCACCAAGACACTATCGCACTGTATGCATACACTCTCTCCCACCATCTGGGATAGGTGTGGCGCCGGATTTGTGGCGACACGAGAGCCCCCAAGATCTATGAAAGCTCGTTTGTGTGAAGGAAAGCGGGTAAGTGTACGCGACAAAAAACAAGCATTGCGCACCAGAATAATGACAATATACAGCAATATGATGCACCAGGGCAAAGTGGGGGGTGGCCGCCACATGCGCGCACACAAACAAACACACTGACAAACACCAGCGCGCACGCGCGTGCGCGCATGCGTACCCACCCCCTGCACGAAAAAGGTGCCGTTTTGAGCACAGATGCCATCCAAAGAGCCGTTTTCGGCCCCGTCCGGCCCCCACTTTTGCACGGTAAAAGACCCCACGGCACCAAGACACTATCGCACTGTATGCATACACTCTCTCCCACCATCTGGGATAGGTGTGGCGCCGGATTTGTGGCGACAGGAGAGCCCCCAAGATCTACGAAAGCTCGTTTGTGTGAAGGAAAGCGGGTAAGTGTACGCGACAAAAAACAAGCATTGCGCACCAGAAT
Organism: Stramonita haemastoma; assembly: GCA_030674155.1. Taxonomy (NCBI): domain Eukaryota; kingdom Metazoa; phylum Mollusca; class Gastropoda; order Neogastropoda; family Muricidae; genus Stramonita; species Stramonita haemastoma. The sequence continues at coordinate 25,796,404 of CM060322.1, forward strand.
AATGACAATATACAGCAATATGATGCACCAGGGCAAAGTGGGGGGTGGCCGCCACATGCGCGCACACAAACAAACACACTGACAAACACCAGCGCGCGCGCGCGTGCGCGCATGCGTACCCACCCCCTGCCCGAAAAAGGTGCCGTTTTGAGCACAGATGCCATCCAAAGAGCCGTTTTCGGCCACGTCCGGCCACCACTTTTGCACGGTAAAAGACCCCACGGCACCAAGACACTATCGCACTGTATGCATACACTCTCTCCCACCATCTTGGAGAGGTGTGGCGCCGGATTTGTGGCGACACGAGAGCCCCCAAGATCTACGAAAGCTCGTTTGTGTGAAGGAAAGCGGGTAAGTGTACGCGACAAAAAACAAGCATTGCGCACCAGAATAATGACAATATAACAGCAATATGATGCACCAGGGCAAAGTGGGGGGTGGCCGCCACATGCGCGCACACAAACAAACACACTGACAAACACCAGCGCGCGCGCGCGTGCGCGCATGCGTACCCACCCCCTGCCCGAAAAAGGTGCCGTTTTGAGCACAGATGCCATCCAAAGAGCCGTTTTCGGCCCCGTCCGGCCCCCACTTTTGCACGGTAAAAGACCCCACGGAACCAAGACACTATCGCACTGTATGCATACACTCTCTCCCACCATCTGGGATAGGTGTGGCGCCGGATTTGTGGCGACACGAGAGCCCCAAGATCTAGGAAAGCTAGTTTGTGTGAAGGAAAGCGGGTAAGTGTACACGACAAAAAACAAGCATTGCGCACCAGAATAATGACAATATACAGCAATATGATGCACCAGGGCAAAGTGGAGGGTGGCCGCCACATGCGCACACACAAACAAACACACTGACAAACACCAGCGCGCGCGCGCGTGCGCGCATGCATACCCACCCCCTGCCCGAAAAAGGTGCCGTTTTGAGCACAGATGCCATCCAAAGAGCCGTTTCCGGCCCCGTCCGGCCCCCATTTTTGCACGGTAAAAGACCCCACGGCACCAAGACAATATCGCACTGTATGCATACACTCTCTCCCACCATCTGGGATAGGTGTGGCGCCGGATTTGTGGCGACACGAGAGCCCCCAAGATCTACGAAAGCTCGTTTGTGTGAAGGAAAGCGGGTAAGTGTACGCGACAAAAAACAAGCATTGCGCACCAGAATAATGACAATATACAGCAATATGATGCACCAGGGCAAAGTGGGGGGTGGCCGCCACATGCGCGCACACAAAACAAACACACTGACAAACACCAGCGCGCGCGCGCGTGCGCGCATGCGTACCCACCCCCTGCCCGAAAAAGGGCCGTTTTGAGCACAGATGCCATCCAAAGAGCCGTTTTCGGCCCCGTCCGGCCCCACTTTTTGCACGGTAAAAGACCCCACGGCACCAAGACAATATCGCACTGTATGCATACACTCTCTCCCACCATCTTGGATAGTGTTGCGCCAGATTTGTGGCGACACGAGAGCCCCCAAGATCTACGAAAGCTCGTTTGTGTGAAGGAAAGCGGGTAAGTGTACGCGACGAAAATCAAGCATTGCGCACAAGAATAATGTTAACATACAGCAATATGATGCACCAGGGCAAAGTGGGGGGTGGCCGCCACATGCGCGCACACAAACAAACACACTGACAAACACCAGCGCGCGCGTGCGTGCGCGCATGCGTACCCACCCCCTGCCCGAAAAAGGTGCCGTTTTGAGCACAGATGCCATCCAAAGAGTCGTTTTCGGCCCCGTCTGGCCCCCACTTTTGCACGGTAAAAGACCCCACGGCACCAAGACACATATCGCACTGTATGCATACACTCTCTCCCACCATCTGGGATAGGTGTGGCGCCGGATTTGTGGCGACACGAGAGCCCCCAAGATCTACGAAAGCTCGTTTGTGTGAAGGAAAGCGGGTATGTGTACGCGACAAAAAACAAGCATTGCGCACCAGAATAATGACAATATACAGCAATATGATGCACCAGGGCAAAGTAGGGGGTGGCCGCCACATGAGCGCACACAAACAAACACACTGACAAACACCAGCGCGCGCGCGCGTGCGCGCATGCGTACCCACCCCCTGCCCGAAAAAGGTGCCGTCTTGAGCACAGATGCCATCCAAAGAGTCGTTTCCGGCCCCGTCCGGCCCCCACTTTTGCACGGTAAAAGACCCCACGGCACCAAGACAATATCGCACTGTATGCACACACTCTCTCCCACCATCTTGGAGAGGTGTGGCGCCGGATTTGTGGCGACACGAGAGCCCCCAAGATCTACGAAAGCTCGTTTGTGTGAAGGAAAGCGGGTAAGTGTAGGCGACAAAAAACAAGCATTGCGCACAAGAATAATGACAATATACAGCAATATGATCCACCAGGGCAAAGTGGGGGGTGGCCGCCACATGCGCGCACACAAACAAACACACTGACAAACACCAGCGCGCGCGCGCGTGCGCGCATACGTACCCACCCCCTGCCCGAAAAAGGTGCCGTTTTGAGCACAGATGCCATCCAAAGAGCCGTTTCCGGCCCCGTCCGGCCCCCACTTTTGCACGGTAAAAGACCCCACGGCACCAAGACAATATCGCACTGTATGCATACACTCTCTCCCACCATCTTGGATAGGTGTGGCGCCGGATTTGTGGCGACACGAGAGCCCCCAAGATCTACGAAAGCTCGTTTGTGTGAAGGAAAGCGGGTAATTGTACGCGACAAAAAACAAGCATTGCGCACCAGAATAATGACAATATACAGCAATATGATGCACCAGGGCAAAGTGGAGGGTGGCCGCCACATGCGCGCACACAAACAAACACACTGACAAACACCAGCGCGCGCGCGTGTGCGCGCATGCGTACCCACCCCCTGCCCGAAAAAGGGGCCTTTTTGAGCACAGATGCCATCCAAAGAGTCGTTTTCGGCCCCGTCCGGCCCCCACTTTTGCACGGTAAAAGACCCCACGGCACCAAGACAATATCGCACTGTATGCATACACTCTCTCCCACCATCTTGGATAGGTGTTGCGCCGGATTTGTGGCGACACGAGAGCCCCGAAGATCTACGAAAGCTCGTTTGTGTGAAGGAAAGCGGGTAAGTGTACGCGACAAAAAACAAGCATTGCGCACAAGAATGATGACAATATACAGCAATATGATGTACCAGGGCAAAGTGGTGGGTGGCCGCCACATGGGCGCACACAAACAAACACACTGACAAACACCAGCGCGCGCGTGCGTGCGCGCTTGCGTACCCACCCCCTGCCCGAAAAAGGTGCCGTTTTGAGCACAGATGCCATCCAAAGAGTCGTTTCCGGCCCCGTTTGGCCCCCACTTTTGCACGGTAAAAAGACCTCACGGCACCAAGACAATATCGCACTGTATGCATACACTCTCTCCCACCATCTTGGATAGGTGTGGCGCCGGATTTGTGGCGACACGAGAGCCCCCAAGATCTACGAAAGCTCGTTTGTGTGAAGGAAAGCGGGTAAGTGTAGGCGACAAAAAACAAGCATTGTGCACAAGAATAATGACAATATACAGCAATATGATGCACCAGGGCAAAGTGGGGGGTGGCCGCCACATGGGCGCATACAAACAAACACACTGACAAACACCAGCGCGCGCGCGCGTGCGCGCATGCGTACCCACCCCCAGCCCGAAAAAGGGGCCGTTTTGAGCACAGATGCCATCCAAAGAGTCGTTTTCGGCCCCGTCCGGCCCCCACTTTTGCACGGTAAAAGACCCCACGGCACCAAGACAATATCGCACTGTATGCATACACTCTCTCCCACCATCTTGGAGAGGTGTGGCACCGGATTTGTGGCGACACGAGAGCCCCCAAGATCTACGAAAGCTCGTTTGTGTGAAGGAAAGCGGGTAAGTGTACGCGACAAAAAACAAGCATTGCGCACCAGAATAATGACAATATACAGCAATATGATGCACCAGGGCAAAGTGGGGGGTGGCCGCCACATGCGCGCACACAAACAAAACACACTGACAGACACCAGCGCGCGCGCGCGTGCGCGCATGCGTACCCACCCCCTGCCCGAAAAAGGTGCCGTTTTGAGCACAGATGCCATCCAAAGAGCCGTTTTCGGCCCCGTTTGGCCCCCACTTTTGCACGATAAAAGACCCTACGGCACCAAGACAATATCGCACTGTATGCATACACTCTCTCCCACCATCTTGGATAGGTGTGGCGCCGGATTTGTGGCGACACGAGATCCCTTAAGAGGTACAAAAGCTCGTTTTTGTAAAGGAAAGCGGGTAAGTGTACGCGACAAAAAACAAGCATTGCGCACAAGAATAATGACAATATACAGGAATTTGATGCACCAGGGCAAAGTGGAGGGTGGCTGCCACATGCACGGACACAAACACACTGATTTATTGAATAGCACATTCTTTTTCAACCACAGTAGGAGATAGCCAAGTTGGATTGATGATTACTGAAACGAAAAACGCCTTCCCTGATTGCTGAACCTGCTAAAGGCGGCACAGGCAATGGGCTGTTGAGGGAAAGTAAAATTAACTAAGGATACCTGAACGGGCCGTCTACTTGAAGTGTGTTGGGCAGGTAATTGGAAAATAATCACAGGAAAAAAAGTCACCAAAAAAGTCACAGAAATAAAGTCAGAGGAAAAAAAGTCGCAATGGAATACAAACTCAAAAAACTCTCTCTACGTTCAGTCCCCGTGTGTATTCAGTTTTGTAAATGTTATCTGTTCCCACCGACACACGATGGCCTACTCTTACGAAAAGCGGAACAGGATTTAACCTGTGCGCAAGATGCTCTGCGTGCATTCGCATACTGGGCCTCGGTTTGAAGTCTCATCCGAAGGACTTTTTGAGAGAGTGGAGTCAGCACTGATGTTAACTCCAGGAGAAAGATCTCCTCGACCGGACTCGAACCCGGGTCGTCAAATTGCGAGCGCTATGTTCTGACCACTAGGCTGTCAGAGAGAGAGAGAGAGAGAGAGAGAGAGAGAGAGAGAGAGAGAGAGAGAGAGAGAGAGAGAGAGAGAGAGAGAGAGAGAGAGAGCTAATCTTAACTGATGCATAAGAGTGGGGTCTGCATATAGCTAGAGGAGCTAGACTGGTATTGTTGCAGTTTTAAAAATCTTTTACTGACTATCTTGAATCTATGACTTTGGCTTTTAGCCTGCTCAGATGAAAGAAATAGTTGTTGATTTAAACTGGATTTTACCTGGCTTTTTTGACCTGATTGTGACTTTTTTTCCTGTGACTTTTTTTCCTACCCAATTTTGTGACTTTTTTCTGTGACTTTTTTTCCTATGACTTTTTTTCCTACAACCGTTGGGCAAGCGTCCAGCCTGCCAGCTGCTTTACCGCCGGAAGCGGCGACTTGGCGTCGAGCAATTAGGCTGGACAGCTCTCCCTCTGACTGGGACCGTGAAATGTGGTTTAAATCTTTGTTACCGTCGTCTTACATCGCTGACTGTATAAATCAGGGACATCGAGAAGCGGCTATTTCAGAACATTGAAACAAAATTTGCTCTCAGATAACACAGGAGATCAAGAAGCAGTATTTGTGAACCCCAAAAAGCATGCACAAGTCTATCACTTCACATTTCCGTTTTTTAAAACTCTGAGAAAGAAGGTTGACCTCTCTCTCTCTCTCTCTCTCTCTCTCTCTCTCCTCTCTCTCTCTCTCTCTCTCTCTCTCTCTCTCTCTCTCTCTCTCTCTCTCTCTCTCTCTCTCTTCTCTCACTCACCATCCCTCCCTCCCTCCCATCTCTCCCAATTTTATGTTTGTTTATCACATCTGTCATGCAAATATTTTTAAGTTCATAGTTTTGCTTGATATCATGCTTTCTGTCTCATATTTTTGCTGTTTATATCAGTTTTTCTATTGCCTTGAATTCGTTTATTCCGTTTTAAATCGAAGATGTAATTATTCTATTGTTTCCATCGGTGATATCTCTTGCTCCATACTCACAAACACAAACACATACACACACACTCGCTCACACACAGACACACAGACATACACAAACACATACAGACACACACACACACACACACACACACACACACACCACACACACACACACACACACACACACACACACACACACACACACGCACACATACACACACACGTACACACACATACAAACACAAACCATACACACACAAACACACACATACACATGCAGACACACACACACACAAACATACACGCACGCACACACACACACACACACACACACACACACAAAACAAACACACACACACACACACACACACACACACACACACACACACACACACACACACACACACACACACACACACACACACACAAAACAAACACAAAACAAACACACACCACACACACACACACACACACACACACACACACACACACACACAACCACACACAACTCATACACACATACACATACACACACACGCACGCACGCACGTGCACACACGCATGCACGCAGGTAGGCACCATACATTATAACTAAGACCATTTAGTAGCCTAATTACACAACAAATCACCCTTATTTTACCTGATAGGAGAGGCAGGGTGAGATGAACAGAGGGGTGGGGGGATTATCTCTTAGGATACCTTGGACACTTATGCTATCTTTAGCCACTTGAAGTGTTTAGCTAGGCTTGCCACACCCCAGCACAGGTAACAGCAGGGCTTAACTCTGGGCTTGCCACTTCCTTTGACATCACCTCCACTGGCCTTTCAACAGTGACAGGAGGAAATGCCAGCCACCTCACCTCTTAAGTGATTGGTTAGAATGGGACCTATTAGTCCAGTACTGGTACGATTTAAAAAACGGAAAATAGGAACTAATTGCGACAGTTACTTTCTCTGTAAATTGTTAGAGTTTATAGTGATAAACAAATTGTCAAAAGTTGCCTTTGATATAGCCACGCGTTTGTTTGTAATTTACAAAAAATGTCATGGCGGTTCTATTTTTAGAACTGCACTACTGTCACCCCAAATGTAGCCGTGTAACCATTCCTTAGAGAGGTCTTCTCCCGATTCACATGAAAAGAACATCACATGGCATCTTGAATGTGAAAATACGCATATATTCAATAAAATGCCTATATTTTTAGCTTAAAGTACAAAACAAGTCAATTCAGTGGTTATTGTTTCCACCTTAGCACTGCACCCAAAACCTGTTACATGTTCAGTTCTTAGAATGCACATGGATATAATGATGGCATTTTATTTATTTATTTATTTATTTATTTATTTATTTATCTATTTATTCATTTGTTTGTCTATTTATTCTTTAATATAAAGGATAATGGAATAAGCACTCATGTGCTTTTTTACATCCAGTCCCCGTGTGTGTGTGCAGTTATGTAAATCTTGTAATCTGTTCCGTCCAGCACACAATGGCCTACTCTTACAAAAAGCTGAACAGGATTAAACTGTGCGCAATATGTTCTGCGTGCGTTCGCACACGGGGCCTCGGTTTATAGTCTAATTCGAAGGACTTTCGGGGAGAGTGGAGTGAGCACTGATGTTAACTCCAGGGGGAAAATCCCCTCGAACAGGAATCAAACCTGGGTCATCAAACTGCATTCCAAACAACACCAACCAGGAAATGCCCTTGAACAGATCTGGCCGGTAACTTCCCTGTCAACATGTGAGTAATGACATTAGGGAAAATGGCACTTCCAACAACTGCTGAAGACCAGATCCTGCCATAATCGTCCTATGGAACCCAGAAAGTTCTTCACAGTACGGAAGCCACCTAGTCACAGGACAATGGAACGAGAGGACTGTCATCTGGTTCACTGGCAACAATGATCTTGGCCTTCCACCAAAGAGGTTGATCAAAAGTAATGATTGGAATCACATAGTTCTGGCTTGCCAATGCTGACAAGAAGTACAGAGTTGAAAATACACAGCTCATGTCTGTGGGGTCCATATTGATCATGGGTAGAAAGGTGAAGCAGCTCTGTCCTTAATCCATTCAGCAAAGACAAATTTCTATTCTGCTCAAGTTCTCAATGCTACATCAATGAAATCTCTTTTTTCCCTCACCTCAACTCTTCTTGGATCTGATAAGGCAAGTCCTCTGCCTACCGCCTACAGCCATTCTGAACTTCCCGCTATTTTTTCTTCCTTCTTCTCTGACAAAGTCCGCAATATTCGTTCCAGACTGGATCAGTCTTCTTTCCAACCTGCGCCTCCTGATCCCCAATTCGCTGGTACTCCCTCTCCTTTCCCTTCATCCAGCAAGCGAGAGTGAAATCATGACAATTTTGAAAGAAATGACGATAAAATCATGCGATCTTGATCCAATACCTGCTTCTCTTTTCACACAGTGCCTTCCACAGCTTATACCCACCATCACGAAAATTGTAAACTCATCTCTTCTTTCAGGGATTTTTCCACCAGCTCTCAAAACTGCAATA
>CM060322.1:25809828-25832328 GCA_030674155.1 Stramonita haemastoma
ACCTGAGATTGAGAGGTTTGTGTTGTTTGTAAGAATGTGCGTACCGGGGGGGGGGGGGGGGGGGGGGGGGGGGGGGGGGGGGGGGGGGGGGGGGGGGAGGGGGGGGGGGGGGGACACAGTTGGTAAAGATGATTACAGTCACAATAATGAAGTAGAATTTAAAAAGCTTGGCATGCAATATTTATATTTTTACACTAAAGGAATGTATGTGAATAAATGTAATAAATTACAGCGAATCTTTAAAAATAAAACACACTTGTGCTAACGTGACAAAATATAATAATAATAATAATAATAATAATAATAATAATAATATAATAATAATAATAATAATAATAATAATAATAATAATAATAATAATGATGATGATGATGATGATGATGATGATGATGATGATGATGATGATGATGATGATGATGATAATGATGATGATGATAATAATGATGATGATGATTATGATAATGATAATAATAATAATTATTATAATAATAATTAGTAGGCACCCATCAGTCTCGGAAGACTATGGAGTTGCGCTCTAGTGTTTAGAGCGCAAAGCCTGGGTAAGTATGGAGAGCAAGCTGTTAAACATGCAGCAGACACCCCCCCCCCCCCCTCCCCACTCTCCACGCCACTGGAATGATCCATTGGAAAGGCAATGACCGATATGAATGGTTCCGGTACCGTCGCAGGATCCACCAGAACGTTGCCATATACAGCCCCGAGTCGCCCTGGGACTCCAACTCCCCGATTTTTCATCAGGGAGGGTGTCTAAACACAACACCTGTGTGCATGCTGGGTTTTAATTATTTTGTCATCCGCTCCTACCGGCACACGATGGCCTGCTCTTTCGAAAGGCGGAACGGGGTTTTAACGTGTGCGCAAGATGTTCTGCGTGCGTTCGCACACGGGGCCTCGGTTTATAATCTCATCCGAATGACTTTGACATTCAGTTCGATTTTTTCGTCAAACTGGGAAGAAAGGGCGAGGCTGGGTACGAACCCAGAAACTCATGGTTTACATATTGGCAGACGAACGTCTTAACCATCCTGCCACCTTCCTTCATGATTATTTTTAGTAGTAGTAGTAGTAGTAATATTGTTATTATTATTATCAAGAATTTTCTTCTTCCTCCTCTTCTTCTTCGTCGTCTTCTTCTTCGTGGTGGTAGTGCTTTTTTGTATTTATATACCACCTTATTTTCACGGTAAATTTCTCTACGTGAAATTCGGCCTGCTCTCCCCGAAGAGAGCTCGTTGCCACAAGAGTAGTGCCACCCCCTCAGTCTGGCTCCGCGACTGAGCTAATACTGTCGCTAGTAAGGGGCTTAGTAGGTGGTGTCCTGCGTATGCTAGATCAGAACAGGCACCACTGAATACCACCAAAGTGACCCAGCAGCAGTGCAGGGCCCTTCTGGCTGTGCCCCTACGGCGGCCTAATAACGGTGTGCTCCCTGTGGACTGCCGATCCCGGGGATGAGACACAACGAATCAGGGTATGGCTGTGGCGGGGAGATTGAAATGAGTGGCGCGGGAACAGCAGTACGGGGACATCACAGAAGACGAGGCAGAAAAAAAAAAGAGTAATGGCACCCATTAAATAAAATTATGTACCGGAATACGAGAGGAATCTATCTACTGTAAGGCACATATTTTGGGACAAATATATTCTAATACCTTTATTAATCTTATGATTATGGTCATAAAAATCACGCTCACAACCATTCGTAATCATGATGGACATAGTTATTCAGCTTACTTAAAAGGATAATCAATTAAAAAGTTAACACAAAATCAGTAACATTCAACACAAATGATTATTAAAATAGAGTACAAAATATGTATAAAACATTTCTCAGTATGGATGGTAAACATGATAAGACAATAGGTGGCACATTCAGAGAGAGAGAGAGAGAGAGAGAGAGAGAGAGAGAGAGAGAGAGAGAGAGAGGATAATGCTTTTTTTTTTTCCAAGACAAGGGACAGAAATATGCAGAGGATAGAGGGCACTGAACTCGCGTAACGCAACGTCACGTGGTGAACTCTGCTCACTGATTGGCAGAAGGGGACGCGCTGCGTTCGCTGGCATATCCACTTCATCTGCACTCATCACCTGACGCAGACACAGAGACCTTGAGCAGTGCAAGCGACAGGGCAAGACGTTCACCAGTGTCGCTGCTCGGCCATTTTGAACTGCACCTACAGGTAATTTATTGCTGTTCTTGTTTATCATACATATTGTTTTCCATTGTGGTTACTACATGTTTTCAATGGAAACGGTCTTGTAAAGATTGATTGTTGTCTTCTGGGTTCTGAACTAAAACTTTGCATCTCGACAATGAACAAGGTGGGGTAAAATGTCTTGAGTTCACCCACTTTGTGAATTCACTGGCACATTGACTTGTTTAGGAGTCGTTGGTGCATTGAGTTTTTTGGACAAGGTGGACTTGAGGGAACCCTCAGATGATTTCCACACCAGTGTGCATGCATTGTTTGACATTGTCATCCGTCCTACCGGCACACAATGTTGTCTTAGCTATGCTTGACACCCCCCCCCCCCCCCCCCCCTGATTTATCTGTTCTTGAGATATTAAACGTTTGTATTCCTATTTGTAATAGCTTTCTTTCCCGAAAGGCGGAACGGGATTTCACCTGTGTGCAAAACAGGATTCAACTTGTGCAAGGTACTCTGCATGCGTAAGCAAACAGGGCCTTGGTTTAGTGTCATACGACAGACGTCCGGAGCAGTGACGTCGGAACCGAGTTAATTTCAGGGTTGATAAATAGAACCTCAAAAAGGTGTCTAGGTAGTGGCTTGAACATGCACAGATTGCAAACTGTCTACTAGGCTTCCCCCCCGCCGAAAAAAGTGTGAGCTAGATGTCCTGTGTGCATTGAACAGGGTATCGGCTACATCGTTGGTCTGCAGAACTTAGGATACAAAAATAAAAGCACTGAAATGAACACATCAGTGGAATCTGTCCGCATAATGTGATGTACACTCCATGTAACTTTGATAGAAATAAGTTAAAACTTGACCCAGGTCATTTTTTTTATCAATCTAACGCAGTGGCATTTGTTTCTTTCAGGAGGCAGACACAGAAACATAGCCATCGTTGTGTTCAACTCGACTCTTCTACAAGCACCATAACAGAAGTCTGATAAACATCTGCCCCCCCCCCCCCCCCACACACACACCACCAAGAACCAGTCTGAATACAACAGAAGCCTGACATATCCACAACCCCCCCCCCCCCCCCCCCCCCCCCCAACCATCACCAGTCTGAATACAACAGAAGCCTGATAAACATCTGCAACCACCACCACCACCACCAAGAACCAGTCTGCACCACAAGGAACCGGACGTTCACAGTCTGCAGCTTGCCACCTCCCAATCTGCTGCAGGACAGGCACTCTACAGACAGACATCCTTCTTCCCCAGGACCACAGACTGCAACAGCCTTCCTGCAGAAGCTGCTCTCAGCCCCATCCTGGAAGGTTTGAAATCCCCAAGGTGACCTACACCCACCCCTTCCCCCATCCCTCCTCCCTCGTCTTCAGACTTCATACTCGAGCACCCCCTTCCCCCCTCGACAGTCTACAGAATCTTCATACTAAGCACCCCCCTCTACAGTCTACAGAATCTTCATACTCATGTACCCCCCTCGACAGTTCACATTATCTTCATACTAAGCACCCCCCTCTACAGTCTACGGAATCTTCATACTCATGTACCCCCCTCGACAGTTCAATTATCTTCATACTAAGCACCCCCCTCGACAGTCTACAGAATCTTCATACTCATGCACCCCCCTCGACAGTCTACAGAATCTTCATACTCATGCACCCCCTCGACAGTCTACAGAATCTTCATACTCAAGCACCCCCCCCCCCCCCCCCACCTTATAGTCTACAGAATCTTAATGATGAAGGCGGTAGCGAAAGGAAAGAAGGAAGCCACATAACATGGGAGCACAAGGAGATGGAAACTGGAAATGTCGAAGACAGGTAAATATTTTCGCTGTTTTTATAATTTACCAGGATTTTTTAAAATAGATTTAACTAACAAAAAGACATACCCATTATCTTTTTTTTCACTTTGTTCTAAAGTATTTGTTTTTATTCTTGTGCTATCTTACCTGGTTTTGTGTATGCCGTGATCGCATTCTTAGGTAGCACATTTACCTAGAAAAAATGAAACACCCCCCACCCTCCGAAACCGAAACTTCATACATTTTACAGTTGCTATACACATGCATGACCCCTCCCTCCTCTCCTCTCTTCCAACCCTCTTTCTTTCATCCTTCCCCTCTTTCTATCCTTCTCTCTTCCTCCCTCTTTCTACCCTTCTCTCTTCCTCCCTCATTCCCTTTCCATCTTGCACTTCCTCTCCTTCCCTCTTTTACTTTGTCTGCACCCTCCCCCCTCCATGTCTTTTCGGATTTCCTTCTTTCCATGACATTTTATTCTTGTCCTATAAAACCTTATCAATAGCAGTGTTATATTTATTTGTTTAATAGGTGATTCATTTTATTTTTTCCAATCGTAAATATGTTGAACAGCATGCAACTGTCGTCTTTGTAGGCGGCTCGTTTCATTTTTTAAATTGAAATCAACAAGCCCATTTATGCATTTGTTAGGGTGTGTATAGCTTAGTGGATAGTGTTGCCCTTGTGGCCAGACACCTAGGATCGAGCCACCATTGATTCGCCCATTCGAGATTTTCCCCCTGGAGTTAACAGTACCAACTCGACCCCCCCCCCCCCCCCCCCCCCCAGTCCTTTAGATCAGACTACACACGGAAGTCCTGTGTGCATTATGTATGCTGAACTCCGGAGCACAAGTTAACCGGTTCTGCCTTTCGGAAGAGGTCATTTCGTGGGAGTAGGAATAGATGAGCTTTAACCCCCCCAAAAAACAACAACAACAACAACAAAAACAATAAAGGCATGCATACAGGTGTTAACACCATTGGGAAGTCGGAATGCCACTACTTTAATTGTGGATAAAGAGGGTTGCAACTTTGTAGCTCCTACCCAAGAACAAAAACAAAATGACGTAAACTGTTGCTAATAAAGTCATTTGTCACAATGTGTGAATGTCTATCATGACAAAACTATATTCTGTGTGATTTTCTGTCAGTCTTATGCTTAGGTTTTCGTGGGTTTTTTTTTTTTTTTTTTTTTTTTAGGGGGAATCTTCTACAAACTTAAGTTTAATATCAAGAAAATCCATATGAGTATTTGACAATACTATGATCAGAATAATTATTGTAAGCTTTAATAGGCTAGTGCTGCCGGAACCAGCGCCGGAACCACCAACCAGAAAAAGTGCGGAACTTTTCAAAAGTGCGGAGCTTTTCACAAAATGTCCACTTGTCGCGGAACACTTGTGTTGTCAACTTGCACTGCTCGTTTCGTGTTACGCCGCGTTATTGCGGGAGTCGATCATTAGGGAAAGATTGCTGGGCCTCTGTTGTCTACCTCTTTCTGCGGTGGATAGACGACGTCTCTGCTATTGTAAAACGCCCAACAAAAATATCGGTTATACTTTCCGCTTCAATACGGCTTGGCTGAATACCGTGATATTGTATAGTGTCGTAATAAACTGTTGGGACATGAGTAGGGCTGCTTTTTGTTGAATTCAAGCGAAGATGATTCTGTTCAGAAACTGCCATACCGGAAGGCCCGTTTTGTCTTTACGGAATTGGAAATCGGTACCTTGGCTTGAAATGGGGTTCATTTTACCGGGTGACGCGCATTTGAACTTTAGTGCTGGTAAAAATTTGAGGTTGACACATTTCCGTGAGTGCGTGCGTGCGAACGCACGTGCACGCACGCACACGCATGCACGCACACACACACACGCACACGCACTCGCATACACACATACTCTTTCAGGCACACACGCACGCACGCACACACGCACATAATTTATTTTGGGTTTTTATTAGAGAATGTTTGTGTTTGCTTTTATCATCAGACATTTCCCAAATGTCATGGAACCTTCTCACCACAGAAGCTATGACGACAACGCTGTCAGATGAAGTGGGGAGACAAGACCTCTGAACTATATGTCCACATGATTATTATTATTTTTTTGTCTGTTTTTTTTTTGTCAAGGACCCTGTTAGGGAAGGATAGAGGATGGAGGAAAAAGGAAACCTTCAACAAGGCCCTGAAGGGCTTTGTTCACTTGGGATCTGAGATTTGAAGATGCCTTCGTTTTCAAAATAGGGATATTCCGTTTCCCTCGCACGCGTAAAATTCATGCATACGGTTGCATACTTTCAGATCCCACAGGACTGTGCTCGAAGTCCGGTAACGTAGTGGACATGTCTGCAATAGAATGCAGTCTATATGACAGTGACCACATCAGAATCCCTTCGAGGAAGACTTGAGAGAGCAGTGAGCATTTGCGGAAAGAAAAACCACTTAATATACAGTGGAATGTATAGAGGTGAGCAGGCAAATTCACCGGTTGTGTAGCCGCTGCCTTACACAGCCCACGAGCATGTCCCAGAAAAGGAAGCTCTGTGAAACGCGCGTTTACATTGCTCACAAAAGGGAAGAGATGCAAAGCTCATCTCCATATTCCCCCATGCTCTAACTCAATGTTGCTTCCGAAGTTCTGTCAGACTTGTGGTCTTTTCTGTTGGACTACCCTGTCCACTGCCGGACTTTTGAGGGGTTGTGACTTTGTCACCTGGTGTGAGAAAACACCACCCTCGAAGCATCATAGCTCATGCGGGGTTCTGACCCTATCACCCGGTGTGCGAAAACACCACCCACAAGGCAATACTCATGAGGGGCAATGACCCCATCAACTGGTGTCCGAAAACGCCACCTACAAGGCATCGACAGCGTTCATGAGCTTCGTTACTTGGTTTGCAAAAACGCCGCCAACAAGACATTAAGAAAACTCATGAAGGGGGGTATGAGACTGTCACCTGGTGTCCGTACACACCATGTTCAACCACAAGGCTTCAACGGAGCTTGTGGGGGGCTGTGACTCCATCTGGTGTCCGAAAACACCATCTACGACTCGAGTCACCTGGTGTCCAAAAACACCACCCTCACCTGGTGTCTAAAACACCATCTTGACTCAAGTCACCTGGTGTCCGAAAACACCACCCTCACCTGGTGTCTAAAACACCATCTATGACTCGAGTCACCTGGTGTCCGAAAACACCACCCTCACCTGGTGTCTAAAACACCATCTATGACTCGAGTCACCTGGTGTCCGAAAACACCACCGATCAACAGAGCTCATAAGGGGTTGTGGTTCGGTCACCTCCCCCCCTCCCCAGTCCTCCAGTGTTTCCTAAACTGACAATCTTTTGTCACTCTGTCCAATCCTTCGTGTCACAGGGGTCCTAATCCGGTCTTTAAAAGTCATGTGGATCATATAGGGAGGAGGTCTTTAGAATCCTCTTCAGGGGTGTGCACATCATCTGGGCTGCGGAACATGCTCCAGGAAGAATTTGCCTGCGTATGTATTTTGAAGACTGTGCAGCTACAGTTGAACAGCTGCTTATCTATAGGCAAGATTAGTGATTTTTCTAGTTAATGTCTGTCTGTCTGTCTGTCTGTCTGTCTGTCTCTCTCTCTCTCTCTCTCTCTCTCTCTCTCTCTCTCTCTCTCTCTCTCTCTCTCTCTCTCTCTCTCTCTCTCTCTCTCTCTCTCACTCGATTTCTCTATCTCTGCTCTCTCTGTGTGCTCTCTCTGTCTCTGTCTCTGTCTCTGTCTCTCTCTGTGTCTCTGTCTCTCTCTCTCTCTCTCTCTCTCTCTCTCTGTCTGTCTGTCTCTCTCTCTCTCTCTCTCTCTCTCTCTCTCTCTCTCTCTCTCTCTCTCTCTCTCTCTCTCTCTCTCTCTCCCTCCCTCCCTCCCTCCCTCCCTCCCTCCCTCCCTCCCTCCCCACCTGGTTTAATAAAGTTTGATGTAAATAGATGATTACTTCTGTCGGTTGGTCTGTCGGTGGGTTTCTCTATTTTTTTCCTTTCTTTCTTTAATTCTTTTTCTTTCGATGGGTTAAAAACTTATATATATAAAATCTTAGAATAAACCTATCAGATCAGAGGCAAAAATCGAAGATGGAATTTGACAAATGCGTTATAGAAAATCTGGAAATTTCGTCTTATAAAATGCAACTATTGCACTGTTTAAACTTTTAAAGGTATTGAAAAGGACCTGCCAAGAAAATGTCCAAACTTACATTTCAAAGCAATGTAGTCAAAAGAATTTACATTTTGAGGTAACCGACATCAGAATTGGAATGCCAGCGAATGTGATGTATGTTTTCAGGAACAGTGGAACTGGAATCAGATGCCAGTGACCACACATTCTTGACAGCAGTCGTCTGAGCCTGCTGTTTCAGAACTGATGGAACTGGAATCAAGTGACCACACGTTGCTGACACCAGTCAACGTGTTCTACAGTTAGAACAAAGGTATGCTGCCGGCCACATTCTTGACTGCTCTCTCTCTCTCTCATCATGCTCTCCCTTGCTCTGGTCCAATCTTCCATGGGGTTAAAAAAAAAACACGTCGACAGACAAAGATTATCTGCAGAATAAACCGATCTCGTCTAAAGCAAAACCTAGAGGTAGATTTTGACAAATGTTTAAATGTCTGAAAAATTCCTTTAAAAAGCTTTTGACAATGACCTGCAAGGAATAATTCCAAAGATTTGCTTCAGTGCAATGCAGTCAGATGAATTTACCATTTTGAGGTAATGGAGAATATCAGATCAGAATTTGAATGTCAACGAATATGATGTATGTTTTCAGGGACAGTGGAACTGGAATCAAGTGCCAGTGACCACACATTCCTGCAGCTGACACCAGTCATCGGAGCCTGCAGTTTCAGAACTTATGGTGGAATCAAGTGCCTCACATTGCTGACACCAGTCATCAGTCTGCAAAGGTGTGCTGCCACATACTTGTTGATGTTTACTTCTGTCTTCCATCACTTTTCTGATTCTGTCCCGGACCAGGCTTTCTAAAGTGTTAAGATTAATTCAGCTTTCTTGACGCATTAGTTTAATTCTCCCTCTCGCTCTCTCTCTCTCTGTCGCCCTCGCTCTCTATCTCGCTGTGTGTGTCTCTGTATCTTTGTCTTGATCTCTCTCTCTCTGTCTCTCTCTGTCTCTCTCTGTCTCTCTCTGTCTCTCTCTGTCTCTCTCTGTCTCTCTCTCTCTCTCTCTCTCTCTCTCTCTCTCTCTCTCTCTCTCTCTCTCTCTCTCTCTCTCTCCCCTCGCTTCCCCTCCCTCTCTCCTGCCCCCTCACTCACTCTATCCGTCTCTCTGTCTCTCTCTCTGTATGTCTGTCTCTGTCTGTCTCTCTCTCTCTCTCTCTCTCTCTCTCTCTCTCTCTCTCTCTCTCTCTCTCTCTCTCTCTCTCTCTCTCTCTCTCTCTCTCCCTCCCTCCCTCCCCTCGCTTCCCCTCCCTCTCTCCTGCCCCCCTCACTCACTCTATCCGTCTCTCTGTCTCTCTCTCTGTATGTCTCTCTGTATGTCTCTCTGTCTCTCTCTCTCTCTCTCTCTCTCTCTCTCTCTCTCTCTCTCTCTCTCTCTCTCTCTCTCTCTCTCTCTCTCTCTCTCTCTTTCGATGTTGAAAATGTGTTTTAAGAACTTAAGAAATTCGATCTTCTAAAATCAAATAGATGTACTATTTTGAGATTATCAGGCTTGTGACATTGACCTGCAAAGAATAATCCCGAGGCGTTGTTTAAAAAATGTAGTCAGACGATCTTACACTTTAAAGTAAGTCAAGAATTTGAATGTCAACAAATTTGCCGTTGTCTTTTCAGGGACAGTGGAACTGGAATCGAGTGTCAGTGACCACACATCCTGACACCAGTCATCAGAGCCTGCAAGTTAAGAACTAATGGAACTGGAATCAAGTGCCAGTGACCTCATTCCTGACAAGTCATCTCCAGAACTTATGGAACTGGTAGCAAGTGACTACGCAATCCTTACATCAGTCACTAGGGCCTGCGATTTCAGGTGATTTTTCTCCTGGAGTTAACATCAGTGCATACTCCACTCCTCCGAAAATTATCCGGATGAGCGTGAATGCATGCAGAATAACTTGCCCACATGTTAAAGCCCTATTCGGCTTTTGGAAACAAAAGACAAAATTTTATATGCCAGAAGCATGCAAAGTCTACATGCAAAAACAAGAGTTCTGTTTATTCCCTTATTCTCGTAATAATAATTTTAATAGAATATAAGTACATAACGGGTTATTTTAATAGGCTTTTTATTCATTTTTCCCAAGAAAAATTATTTTACTTGTCATCAAAGCACAGCAGTGCAGCACTTAAGCTGACAATGTTCAAGGACAATATTTTTTGTTATGGAAGGACATGATCTAATGTAAAATGAGTCTCTGTATTACACTAAGATCAAATGAATGTGTACTTGATTTTGTAAATTTCATTTTTCGTATTTCCCTTGATTCTTACGGGACAGAGCCTGCAAATGTTTTGCACCCAATTGAAAAAAGAAACCTGATCAAATGAACATTTGAAAAAGATACTCGTGGCATAACTGAAATTTTTGAAAACTTGTATTTTTCTGTAGTAGTGTCCCTTTTTAAAAAAAATCCAAGAAAATAGTGTTACAAGGTATGTTAACTTTTTCCATGAAGGCTTTCTTTTTCTTTTTTGAAAGGGATTTAATGAAATATTACTCTATGAAAATACAGGAGTCCCAACTTTAATAATTATCAAATTTGTAGGACAACAGTGGTAATAGTTCCTGATCTTTTTCAAACTTATTTTTCACATGATTCTTAATGCTTGGTTGTAAAAAAAAATTTGTCCTAGTCTGCTTTGTAGGACTTGCAATGGTTTGGTAAAGGTTTTCCTCCAGTGAATCAGATCAAAAGATTAAGAACAATAAAATAAAAATATTTTCAAAATTATCTGCCCCTTGGGGCAACTGGCAGTGCTTTGTACTTTTTTTCAATGAAATAAATAAAACTTTTTGGATATGTTAGTAAAAGCGTCCTTAGGAATAGGTTATTGAGTAGCCATTGATTTTGGCTCAAGTAGAAAATTATGTACCAAAAATTTTTGTGCAAAGGCAGCACATCAAGTTTTAAGATAGGTTTTGCTATTAGTTAAAAAAGTGGTAATATGTTTCACAGTATTAAGAAGCAGTGGTGGTTTTCCAATGGTATATCATTCATAACTTATTTGTGGTATCAAGTTCATCAGATTTAATGAAAGCATTCACTTTTTCTAAAAAGTTTAATTTGACAAAGCAAACCTTTAATTTTTTTTATAGTGATTTGGTGCATGTGTGTTCTGTGCTGTGCTGTGCTGTGTTGTGCGTGTGTGCGTGTGTGTGTGTGTTGGGGGGGGGGGGGGCATTTGTAGGGAGGAGACATTATTATGGTAAAAAAAAAAAAAAAGTACAAAAGAAAAGGTGTGTTTAGGAAGACTATGGAAGCACATTCACAGCAGTGAGGAAAGAATAAAAGAGCTAGCTTATAACTTTTTTCCCGAGAGTTCATTTTGAGCTATTTAAATGGATGCAAAGTATTAAAATATTTTGGGCTTGAAATCACTTTGATAAGAAGGGCTGTAGGAGGATTTAGACGTTCACCTATCTCACAAGTAAACCACAGGGTTCTGGATTCGATTCCTAGCTTTGTCATTTCTTTCGAGTTTGAGGAAAAAATTTAAATAAATGTCAAGTCTTAAAGAGGACTCTAAACCAGTTTGAAACCGTGTGTTTTCGGACTTGTATCAAAAGAACCCACGACAGTTGAAAATCGGAAAGCGCAGGGAGGTACCTCGCTTCTCTTTTGGTAAATTTGATAGGTTAACTTCTCAACTGAATCCCCGAAGTGAGATTACAGCTAAATTAATGGGGGAGGAAAAATGGCCGCATATGCAAAAAAAATCTCACCATTAGCGAACCTCGGACCCCTAGCAAAGTAAGAAGACTTAGAAAATCAGTTTGATAACCGGAAAAAAACATAAATTTGCGGACAGCCTTAGCGGCTTAATCTGATTTTAATTTAAAACTTTATGCTATTTCGAGCTTCGTGCCATTGTGTCTACAGCTACATACCACTTGTCTACGAACTTTTGTGTCCACATGCATTCTAACATTCAGACCGACCAGCTGACAGACAGCCCTTGCATGCTTTCAACTTGTTGAGACTAATCCTAACACTAACCTCAACCTCAACCCTGGCCCCACATGTGAACACAAAAGGCAGGTGGGCAACATGGTATAGAATGCTGACACTGACTGGCTACACATTGTTTGATGGAAGGATGGGCGCTAGAAATTTCGCGAAAAAGTTCTAGGAAAGGAGGAGAGGGGGGTTGTTAGAATGTTCTTGTATATAAGGATGTGGAAAGAGTTGCAATGACTGGAAATTGGGGGTAGGCAGTCATATTTTTGGATTTAATACGTAGAAGTGGTTTTGACGGGGAGCTTTTAGAAGCGGTTTATTTAAAAAGTAT
Organism: Stramonita haemastoma; assembly: GCA_030674155.1. Taxonomy (NCBI): domain Eukaryota; kingdom Metazoa; phylum Mollusca; class Gastropoda; order Neogastropoda; family Muricidae; genus Stramonita; species Stramonita haemastoma. Next base: position 25,822,309 of record CM060322.1, read on the forward strand.
TCATTTCAACGTCTTTAACATTCAAAAACAAAAGATGGTGTTGGTCTTACAATGCATTTTTAAATGATTTGAAGGGTCTGTTGAAAACTGAATGTCGAGTATTTTGAAAAAAAAAAAGTATCGGAAATATCAAACCTTTTGAAGACTTTAAATCAATCAGATCCAGGTACTTACGGACTTGTCTTATGAAAAGAACCCACAGTAGTTGATAATCCGAAAGGGTAGTGAGGTACCTCCCGACTCTACTGGTAAATTTGATGGGATATATTCCCATCTGTATCCCCTAAGCGAATTATGGCTACCTAAATGGTGGGAGTAAAACGGTCTCATAGGCAAAATAAATTTCACCATTGGACCTCGGGACCCAAGTCAAGAGACAGAAAAAAATCACTTTAATGATAGAAAATAACCCAACTGGGAATTGAAAAAAGGGGCGCTGGTTTTAGAAAATATTTTTGAATAATCATTGGAGGAAAATACTAAGACTAAAGGAATACATTACAGGGAAGGGGCATTATCAAAGTAGAGAGCACGCTCACGTCAGTGTGTGTCAATTCATTCAAACAGTAATCTTATTTCAAGATGGTATATTGAATAAGCAAAACATTAGCTTTGTTGTCAAGCCATCTAAGGGAAAAATATTAGAAGAGGACGTGCGTGTGTGGTGTTGTGTTGTGTTGTGTGTGTACTCAGATATCACCATTTCTCCATATCCCAAAAAGAGCGAAAGAAGTATTCACCCATTCTCCATACCCAAATAGGGAGCAAAATAAATATTCACCTTTCTTCAATACCCAAATGAGTGAAATATTCACCCTTCCTCCATACTCCAACAAGAGCAAAAGAAATATAACCTTTTCTCCATACCCCAACAAGAGCAAAAGAAATGTTCCCCTTTCTCCATACCCCAACAAGAGCAAAAGAAATATAACCTTTTCTCCATACCCCAACAAGAGCTAAAGAAATGTTCCCCTTTCTCCATGCCCCAACAAGAGCAAAAGAAATAGTCACCCTTTCTCCATACCCAAATAGGAGCGAAAGAAAGAAATACTGTTTAAACTGATGAATTTGTAATGCAGGAAAATTTATTGAATGGTATACCGCAGGTGTCTTATCACCAATGTACCCTATATTGTGCAACCAACAGAAAAGCTGCATACCCTTTTGTGTGTATGAACCTTTATAATGTTTTTTGTTGGTTTTTTGGAGGGGGGTTATTATGTGGAAAAAAATCTACTGAAATAGAATGTGTGTGTGGTTTATAGAAAACTTTAGAATTTCTGGATTTTCAAGCTGCAACCAACATGACTTTTAGAAAGCTCACAATAATTTTGTAAAGGATGGATATCCAGGAAGAATAAAAATGTCGCATTAGAAATGCCCAAACCTATGTACACACTGTTGCCTTACAAAAAGCAGTTTCCCGTATTTGACAAAATCCGTAAGAAAACATTTTTGCCTTTCATTATAAAATGCGTGCAAGATTGCTGCCATCTGGTATTGGTGTACTGTTACCTTATTTCCTTTTTTGTATGTTACTTTGCCATAGGTCAAAGACATGCTAATTTCCCAGGTATTGTCCATTAATAGACCACTCCATCTGCATTCCTTAGCAGTATATTTCCATTGCCAACACAATGTGCCTTTGTTACAGCCTTTATTTTTGTGTCACATCTGAAAAGTAGGAGAACATTTCGGAGGCTTCATCATGTTTAATTTTTTTTAAAAAGACCGAAAAAGCTAAAAAGAAACAAAAAACAAAAAAAAACGGAAATTGGAAAATATTTGGAGACCCCATAATATTAAATAGCTGTTAAAGCAAGACTGAAGATGAAAATTTTTGGCAAAACGTTGCATAAATCAGTACTCATTGTATTATGATTACTTGTCCGCTTTTTTTGTGCATTGAACGTTTGTACTATTCTGTTATGTCCATTTTCCCAGTGAGCAAATGTAAGAAAGTAATATAGTACTTCACTGCAGTAGTGCTGGAGAGACAGAGAGAGAGAGCACTGAATACTGAAATTAATTGCACATAGGCTGATGAATTTGTGAGATTCTTAGACGGTTTTGCATGGCATCTGGTGAATTTGTTATAAAGTTTATGCGCTCCACTTTGTTTGGTGCTTGCTTCCCCTATTTAGTAGTATTCTGGAGTCAAAAGTAAAGTTTTATGTACATTGTGTAAAAATATATTGCGATTGAGAAGCTGGGTTTTAGTTTTTACTCTGCAAATGTAGAATTATATTCCCTTGTTACGTGTATTTTCAAAACGACCCTGCGCAAAACTGATAAAAATGTATGCTTTAATATTGAAGTTTAGAATGTAGGTGGTGAGCACACACCATTGACACTTGACTTTCGAACTCACTTGTTCTAAGATGAATGCAAGTTTAAGGAAACTCCCATCTTCTACGAGCTGATTTGCACTTACTCAATCAGGGTTTGCTTTCTGGCTGTAAAATAAAATGGATGGATTTAAGTTTTTTGCCATCTGTGCTTTGAAAGCATATTGGAATGAACACATTGTTGTGGTCTGGATCATTTCAAATTGTGTAATTCAAAAGCAAACAAAAGTCGGTTAATCGGTCATGTGTCACTGCTGGTCAGAGCATTGGGAAAAGCCTACCTCCCCCTTCAGCCAAAAACAACAAAACAAAACTGGAGTTAGGGTTGGGTAGCCGGCTCGCAGCTAAATTACAGCAAAAAGAAAAGTTTAGAATGACAGTTTTTTCTCAATGATGAAAGGGAATACAAATATGCGTGAAAATTATGACCAAAAATAAAACGTGTACTTGACTAAGATCTCTGTTCCGGGTTTTACTGAATGACTGACTGTTTTTAAATGTAGAGTATGTGCATAAGATCTCCGGTGCATAAACATTGATCTGTACTCCCCCCTCTCTCTGTCTGTCTGTCCGTCAGCATGTCTCTTTGTCTCTCTCTCGTATGTGGGGCGCGCGCGCGCACACACACGCACGCACGCACGCACGCGCGCGCGCGCAAATCTTTTTGAATGTTAATGTTAATATTGTTTTGTTCCTGGTAAGATGTCTTGATTTTAAAAAAAGCAAATGCATTGCTTATTCAAAGAACAATCTGGATATAATTTGACTTTGAAGCACACACTCACGCGCGCGCGTAATATCACAAATAGTTAATAGACGTTAAATCTAAAGAACGAACACACACACACAAACACACACACACACACACACACACACACACACACACACACACACACACACACACACACACACACACACACACACACACACACACACACACAGAGCACAATCTAGAAAACGCTACAAGCTTAATTAAAACCGTGTACCCATAAAAATAAAAGCACACGAGCAATAGCAAATAACAAAATGTCAGCAATGAAATAGATGAATAAGTGAAATACGTAAGAGAAAATGAAATAAAAATTCCATGATTTAGTGTACAGAGTCCCCACTTTGTTTTCTTTGCTTTCATCCCTTTCACATCAACCCTGATAATGTTAATACACTAGAAAAGCAATCGAAATCGTTTTCATTAATAAACAAATAAAAGACATGGGAGGTGGGATAATTAAGTCGAGTGTTCAGTGTTAAGCTCGTAATCTCTCTCTCTCTCTCTCTCTCTCTCTCTCTCTCTCTCTCTCTCTCTCTCTCTCTCTCTCTCTCTCTCTCTCTCTCTCTGTGTTTGTGTGTGTGTGTGTGTGCATATGTAAATGTTTCAGATATATCTTATTATATAATCGTAACTGATTTTAAGAATGATTTTCACTTATATATTATACATTATATATATATATATATATATATATATATATATATATATATATATATATATATATAAAAAAAATTTTCTTCTCCCTGAATGTCTCGACTATTGTCTAAGCATGTTTATTATCCATATTGAGATTTTTTTTTCATATTTTGTACTCTATATTATAATAATCACGTGTGTCGATTTTTTGTGTGTAAACACGACGTTTTTAAGAAAGCTGAATAACTATGTTAGCCATGGTTACGATAGGATCATGAACATAATTTTATAACTATTATCATAATATTGATTGAGGTATTAGAGTATATGCTTTAAATAATTATGTGCCTTATAGTGGATAGATTACTCTTATGTTTTGTTACAGGCCTACGATTTTATTTAGAATTCAAGGCATATAAATATTTCCCTTAGATTCAAGTTATTGATAACATGCACGAGAACCTGTAAAATGTGTGTGTGTGTGTGAATGATTACCCAATTTATCAAAATGTTATATTCTATATGACTTATTTTGTTGATAGATGGTAGTGGATCGATGTTTTCAGTCATTCACCGCATCATATTCTCATGATTGCTCTTTTTTCTTTTTTTCTTTTCTTCCAAATCAAAATCATCATTGATTCTTAACTTTTTATTTTCGTCTCTGAATGTGTGCCTTTTTATATCATTACCTTATTATTGTATCTCTGTCCTATTTTTTGCATGCTGTTTGATACTTGGTATGGTTTCTTGCTCTTGGTATTTAGATCATTATTATTGCTGTTATGTAGTTAGAGGTTTATTTTTTATATATTGATGTTATCCCTGAAAAGGGCGGGGACTGGATGTAAAAAAGCACACGAGTGCTTATCTATTATCCTCGAATAAAAGAATTTGCCTTGCCTTGCCTTGCCTTGCCTTGCCTTGCCTTGCCTTGCCTTGCCTTGCCTTGCCCTCTCTCTCTCTCTCTCTCTCTCTCTCTCTCTCTCTCTCTCTCTCTCTCTCTCTCTCTCTCTCTCTCTCTCTCTCTCTCTCCAACGTTGGCTAGTGTGTATAATAAAGTTATGAGAAAATAAGTCCAAAGTATTGTAGATAGAATCTAATCGTGGACAAACTACTGCGTTGAACGTAAGTAAATCGGAGCATGTTAAGAGCATTATTGTTATTTTGGCAGGAGCAAAACAAAAATAAACAGCAGTGGCAACTATCGTTATCACCACTACCACGACGATCACCAAAAGTACAGAGATCACGCGCGCGCGCACACACACAGACACACACAGACACACACACACACACACACACACACACACACACACACACACACACACACACACACACACACACACACGTGTGCGCGCGGAGACAAAAGTCTTTCGGATGCGAACGCACGCAAAACATCTTGCGCACACGTTAACTCTTGTTCCGCTTCTCGTAAGAGTAGGCCATTGTGTGCCGGTGGGAACAGACAATTATTTCGCAACTGCATACACACTGGGACTGGATGAAAAAAAAGCACATGAGTGCTTATTCTATTATCCTCGATATAAAAGAATAACACACACACACACACGCAAGCATGCACGCACGCACGCACGCACGCACACAGGGACGGGATAGCCTAGTGGTCAGAGCATTGAGCTCGCAATTTGACGACCGGGGCTCGATTCCCGTTTGACGAGATTTTTCTCCTGGAGTTAACAGTGCTGACTCCACTCTCGCCAAAAGTCCTTCGGATAAGACTATAAAGCGAGGCCCTGTGTGTGAACGCACGCAGAACATCTTGCACACATGTTGAATTCTGTTCAGCTTTCCTTAAGAGTAGGCCACCGTGTGCCGGTGGGAATAGATGACATTTACAAAACTGCATACACACGGGGACTGGATGTAAAAAAAGTACATGAGTGCTTATCCCATTGTCCTCGATATAAAAGAATAAAATAAAATAAAACGCGCCCTCGCGCTGCCTTGAAATGTTTGAAGAGTCTTTATCCATGGCAATCTTGGAGTACAACTACCTGTGCTCTACAGTTCCGGAGAAAGAAATCCACTCAGGTCAGAGTACGGGTGCCTATGTTCTGGCCGGGCGTTTGAAAATTTAATAACCATACACATATACTTCTCATCCAGTATAGACTTCTAGTCTTCTCTTGATTTCCAAGTGGGATGAACGAGACCTAAACATTATTACCCTGGAGGGACACATGGGGAACACAGAACATCAACTCCTCCCAAATTTGAGTGGCTGCGAAGATTTTGAGTTGGGTTTGATAGCACTAAAGAATGAAGAGGCTAAAAGATTTATAGTGGTAGAGATTTGAAAGGAATTTCCCCCTGAAATTAATAAAATCGGCTAATAGAGCATCACCCTGCAATCCTTTGAATGAAACCAAACCATGATTTCCTGAGCGGATACAACCACTCAAATGTCTTGCATACACGTTAAAAACCCTCATCAGTTTTTGCAGAAAAGTACATTGCGTTAATAATAAATTAATAATTATGCCGAGCATGCAATTTTTGACCCGGAGAAGGATGGGCTCTGTGGGGCCTAGATCACCCAAGACAAAGTGTCTGAAAGTTTCAGTGTGGTGCTCCACACATTTCTACAAGAGAAGTGAAGATATTTTTTTAAAATGATCCCAGGAAAATCATTTTGTTTTTAGCGAATCCCCATATCTTACCTTCGATATCCCCGATTTCGGAGTCTCATTCTGATTCCCCGAGCGTTGTGGCAAAAAAGACAAAAGTAAGGGAGCAAAATGTGTATATACATACTCACATCTGTTGGTCAAGTTCTGTCCCATAGATAGCATAGTGGGATTGATGTACTGTCTCTCCGGACACGATGGGTTTTCTTTCGTTTTTTTTTTTAAAAATATTTTAAAAAAACAACACATTTTAAGTGGTAACACTGCACAGCTTGCAGCTGTGTAAGTTAGTACGTATTATATTATACAGCATTATGATGCACCAGGGCAAAGTGCAGGGTCGCTGCCACATGCGCGCAAAAAAAACCAACACACTGATAAACATCAGCGCACGCGCGTGCGCGCACGCATACCCACACCCCGCCCAAAAAAAGGCGCCGTTTTGAGCACAGATGCCCGCCAAAGAGCCGTTTTCAACCCGTCCAAGCCCCACTATTGCACGGTAAAAGACACCAGGGCACCAAGACAAAATCGCTCTATATGCATACACTCTCTCCCACATTCTTGGATAGGTGTGGCGCCAGATTTGTGGCAACACGAGAGCCTCCAAGAGCGAAGAAAACTCGTTTGTGTGGAGGAAAGCAAGTAAGTGTACGCGACAAAAAACAAGCATTGCGCACAAGAATAATGACAATGTACAGCAATATGATGCACCGGGGCAAAGTGGAGGGTCGCCTCTACATGCACACTTACAAAACAACAACACTGATAAACACCAGCGCGCGCGCGCGTGTGCGCACCCATACCCACCCCCTGCCCGAAAAAGGTGCCGTTTTGAGCACAGATGCCAGCCAAAGAAGGCGTTTTCAGCCGCGTCCAACCACCACTTTTGCACGCTAAAAGACCCCACGGCACAAAAACAATTTTGTACTGAATGCATACACCCTCTCCCACCATCTATGATAGGTGTGGCGCCGGATTTGTGGCAAAACGAGAGCCCCGAAGAGCTAAGAAAGCTAGTTTGTGTGATGAAAAGCTGGTAAGTGTACGCGACAAAAAACAAGCATTGCGCACAAGAATAATGACAATATACAGCAATATGGTGCACCAGGGCAAAGTGGAGGGTCGCCACCACATGCGCGCACACAAACACTGAGAAACACCAGCGCGCGCAAGCGTGCGGGCACGCATACCCACCCACCGCCCGAAAAAGGTGCCGTTTTTAGCACAGACAGCCGCCGCTGTAGTCTAGTGGTTAGGGCGTTGGACTCGTGATCTATAGGTTGCGGGTTCGATCCCAGCTTTCGGGCATGGCGTTGTGCCCTTGGAAAAGGCACTTTAGGGCTATATTCTCACCCCACCCAGGTGTAAAAGGAGTACCAACCTTGTGTTGGGGGTTAACCCTGCGATAGAGTGGCGTCCTATCCAGGGGGGAGTCTATGACTCTCAGTCGCTTAACGCCACAGAAACGGGGAAAAGCACCGGCCTGATGAGCCTTAGGCTCGGGACAGACTTTTTTTTTTTAAACAGATGCCAGCGAATGTGCCGTTTTCAGCCCCGTGCAACCCCAGCATTCAGACGGAAAAAGACCCCACAGCACCAAGACAATATCGTACTGTATGATTACACCCTCTCCCATCATCTTGGATAGGTGTGGCGCCGGATATGTGGAGACACGAGAGCCCCGAGAGTTAAGAAAGCTAGTTTGTGTGATAAAAAGCTGGTAAGTGTAAACGACAAAAAACAAGCATTGCGCACAAGAATAATGACAATATACAGCAATATGATGCACCAGGGCAAAGTGGAGGGTCGCCGCCACATGCCCACACACAAACAAACACACTGATAAATACCAGCGCGCGCGCGCGTACACGCATGCATACCCACCCCCTGCCCGAAAAAGGTGCCGTTTTGAGCAAAGATTCCAGCCAAAGAGCCGTTTTCAGCCCCATCCAACCCCCGCTTTTGCACGCTAAAAGACCCCACGGTACCAAGACAATATCGCACTGTATGCATACACTCTGTCCCACCATCTTGGATAGGTGTGGCGCCGGATTTGTGGCGATACGAGAGCCCCCAAGAGCTACGAAAGCTCGTTTGTGGGAAGGAAAGCGGGTAAGTATACGCGATAAAAATCAAGGATTGCGCACAAGAATAATGACAATATACAGCAATATGATGCACCAGGGCAAAGTGGAGGGTCGCCGCCACATGCGCGCACAGAAACAAATACACTGATAAACACCAGCGCGCGCGCGCGTGCACGCATACATACCCACCCCCTGCCCGAAAAAAGGAGCCGTTTTGAGCACAGATGCCAGCCAAAGAGCCGTTTTCAGCCCCGTCCAATCCCCGCTTTGGCACGGTAAAACACCCCACAGCACAGAGACAATATCGCACTGTATGCATACACTCTGTCCCACCATCTTGGATAGGTGTGGCGCCGGATTTGTGGCGACACTAGAGCCCCCAAGAGCTACGAAATCTCGTTTGTGTGAAGGAAAACAAGTAAGAGTCAGCGACAAAAAACAAGCATTGCGCACAAGAATAATGACAATATACAGCAATATGATGCACCAAGGCAAAATGGAGGGTCGCCGCCACATGCACGCACACAAACAAACACACTGATAAACACCAGCGCACGCCCGCGTGCACGCATGCATACCCAGGCCTTGCCCGAAAAAGGTGCTATTTTGAGCACAGATGGAAGCCAAAGAGTCGTTTTCAGCCCCGTCCAACTCCCCCTTTTCCACGGTAAAAGACCCCACGGCACCAAGACTTTATCGCACTGTATGCTCACATTCTGTCCCACAATCTTGGATAGGTGTGGCGCCGAATTTGTGGCGACACGAGAGCCCCCAAGAGCTACGAAAGCTCGTTTGTGTGAAGGAAAGCGGGTAGGTGTACGCGTCAAAAAACAAGCATTGCGCACAAGAATAATGACAATATACAGCAAAATAATACACCAGGGCAAAGTGGAGGGTCGCCGCCACATGCACACACACATACAGAGAGAATATAGTACACAATATATATTTTATTTATAAATTTCACAACTCAACAACAACAACAACAGCAGCAGCAGCAGCAGTAGCAGCAACAACAATAACAACAACAACAACACACACACACACACACCACTGTAACACACACACACACACACACACACACACACACACACACACACACACACACACACACACACACACACACACACTGTACACACCACACTGTACCCACACCCACACTTGAGAAAAAAGACATAAGTGCAATGTAGTTTCTACTTGTAAGTTTATTATCATCTTCCCCAACACATACCAAAAAAAAAAAAGAAAAAAAGAAAAAAATTACACCAAACGCTGTGAATTAAACTGCAATGGATACAGTACAATACAAATCCTACCACACATCTTTGATCTTTTAATTTATCTTATGGCTTTGGATCTCTGTGCTCTCTCTCTCTCTCTCTCTCTCTCTCTCTCTCTCTCTCTCTCTCTCTCTCTCTCTCTCTCTCTCTCTCTCTCTCTCTCTCTGTTCAACAACCACAACTTTACAGATACGTATCTAGGTTATGGACCTTGTCCTAGGTCTAGGCCTATAGATATAAAAA
>CM060322.1:25839828-25854828 GCA_030674155.1 Stramonita haemastoma
ACATCCAGTTTGATTCTTTTTTTCATTAAATGGCAAGAGAGGGTGAGGCTGGGAATCAAACCTAGAACCTCATGGTTTACTTGTTGGTAGGAGAAAGTCTTAACCATCCTGCCCCCCCCCCCCCCCCCTTGTTATTTTTGGTTAAACTGTGCAGTCAGAGCTTGTGGTGTTCAGTATTTCCTGTTCTGTGGAGACATTCAACTTTTTACTTCGATGAGGAAAATGCCCTTGTGGTTTTCCTCATGAATAATACTAAAGATGGGGTTCGTTTGTTTTGTTCTATTTCTTCTTCAGTCTTTCAAAAGTTATGAGAAAGTGGGAGAGCATTTTATAGCTTTGTGTGTGTGTGTGTGTGTGTGTGTGTGTGTGTGTGTGTGTGTGTGTGTGTGTGTGTGTGTGTGTGTGTGTGTGTGTGTGTGTGCGCGCGCGCGGTGTGCGTGTGTATGTGTCATATTGTTTGTGAGTGTGGTTGTATGGGTTTAATGTGTGTAGTCACTATAGTGTGTGTGTGTGTGTGTGTGTGTGTGTGTGTGTGTGTGTGTGTGTGTGTGTGTGTGTGTGTGTGTGTGTGTGACTGTGTTTGTGTTACTTACATTTACCACTTATATTTTTTATGTTATATACACTACGTGAGCATAGATTTCACTTAATATTTGATACTTTTTTAACACTTATTGAAATGCTTTTTGTTTTGTTTTTTTGGTGGAGGGGGGGGGGGGGGAGTGTAGGTGGTCCTTTTTGATTATTGCACAGTATTTATAAACCTTCGTCAGGGGCCAGTATTAAGTTGATTTGCTTAATCAATTGAAATAAATATATTAATATATATTCATATTATATGCCATTGTCTCCTCAAGTTTTCTTAGAACAGTTCCGGCAGGTATGGTCTTCGGTATGGCTTATACAGTTTGTAAGCATACCCAGCATGCATGCGGTCATAATGATGACACGCTCCATGTTTCTCCTCCAGCTTTCCTTGGCCTGGTAGCTAGCTTATCTTTACTTTAGTATGGACAGCCTGTATGTAATTTTGGTCTTCAGAGGAGTCATTGACAATCATTTTACTTCTTAATTAAACACAGCACCGACTCATAGAACTTTAGCCCCTGAGTGTGTCTATGTCATGTGTGTGTGTGTGTGTGTGTGTGTGTGTGTGTGTGTGTGTGTGTGTGTGTGTGTGTGTGTGTGTGTGTGTGTGTGTGTGTGTGTGTGTGAGAGAGAGAGAGAGAGAGATTATGTATTTTTTAACTATTTGTGTGTGTTTGTGTAACATTTGCCATGTGTGTGTGTTTGTGTGTGTGTGTGTGTGTGTGTGTGTGTGTGTGTGTGTGTGTGTGTGTGTGTGTGTGTGTGTGTGTGTGTGTGTGTGAATGGAGATTTCATTACAATATATATAGTGAAATATTGACAAAAGTATCAAAACAGTATTTGATACTTTTGTTAATATGCTGAGCTGTACAAAAAACAACACAATGTCTGTGAGTCTTTATGTGTATATATATTTCTGAGACTTGCATGCCCTTGGAAACCATGTTCTGTCTTCAAATCTGGGACCTTCCTTTTTCTGTTTGTGGGTTGCACAAACATCAGGCCATAAGACTTGAAGAGTATTGTGGATAGAAGAGGGATACCCAGTGCAGAAAAAAAAGAAGAAGGGTTGCAAGAAAAGCTTACCCCCACCCCCCACCCCTTCCTCTTGTAGGAATGCCAGGAGCCTGTCAGAAAAAACAGCAACCCCACCTTCTGGAAATTCTGTGCGAGGAATTCCCCCTTTTCTATCCCCTTCTTTTGTTTCTGCCCTGTTCCTGTTCTTTCCTGTCACCATCTTTTTGGTCTGTTTTCTGCCTTCTTGGTCCACTCTCCTGCCTTATTATTATTTTTTTCTCTCCAGAAACAGCTTCAAAAGATAACAGTTCTCTCCCCCAAACTGAAGTCAAATTCCCTCATCCTGACTTGTCAAGTGCTTCAAAGGCAATACTGTTACTACTACTACTACTACTACACATTTTCGCTCACATGACAGACACCAATAGTTGCTGTCTACCGGAGTGTTCAACAAAGAAAAAGAAGAAGAAGAAGAAGACGAAGAAGAAGAAGAAGAAGAAAGAAGAAGAAGAAGAAGTGGAAGAAGAAGAAGAAGAAGAAGAAGAAGAAGAAGAAGAAGAAGAAGAAGAAGAAAAAAGAAGAAGAAGAAGAAGAAGAAGAAGAAGAAGAAAGAAAAAAAAAGAAGAAGAAGAAGAAGAAGAAGAAGAAGAAGAAGAAGAAGAAGAAGAAGAAGAAGAAGAAAAAGCATGTTTTCCACAGGCCTTGAGATTGAAGTTGAAGACTGTTTGTGTGTGATCAATCCCGAACTTGGGGACCAGCACATGCAGTGACTGAAGGGAGAGTTGGTTGACCCTTCGCTTTCCTTCCTCTTCTCCCGATCAGCAAAATCTTGTACATAATGTATATTCAGCCGGTATGTTGTCTTTTTTTTTTTTTTTTTGAAAGGATTGGAATCTGATCACACTCTCTTTTACGTGGGAGAGAATGCAACACTTCACTGTAGAAAGGATTCCGGAACGATTGCGGCAGGCCTGGTTTTCAAAATTGGGGGTCAGCCGGTGGATGATAAGTACGTCACCCGGGTCAGCAACAGTCACGCACGTTTGGATAAACCGGTCACCGGGGATGACCTTGCTGAATCGGAGTACGCGTGCCGTGACCCGTCAGAGATTGGTTCAAAGGTCATCTATACAGACTGTAAGCATCAAGCGGTTTGTGTGTGTGTGTGTGTGTGTGTGTGTGTGTGTGTGTGTGTGCGTGTGCGTGCGTGCGTGTGTGTGTATGTGTGTGTGTGTGTGTGTGTGTGTGACGTGTGTGACTCTTTGTGTGTGTGTATGTGTGTGTCTGTGTGCATGAAAGTCAAAGTCAAAGTTTTATTTCCAGATGGTACGTTGAAGAAGCATTGATTTGCCGAGTATGATAATATTGATACTACATTCACTGTCTTGTGATAATCCTTCCATCAAACAGCGGTTCATTCACTAAAAGCAAAAGACAATGAAACGGTACTGTATGATCAGACTTTGTCAATCACTCATTAAAAACTGCCCCTCCCCCTGTTCCCAGTGTCACCACTCATAGTCATGCATTTTATTTTATTTTATTCTTTTATATCAAGGATAATGGGATAAGCACTCTTGTGCTTTTTTACATCTAGTCCCCTTGTGTATGCAGTTTTGCAAATGTCATCTGTTCCCATCTGCACACGATGGCCTACTCTTATGAAAAGCAGAACAGGATTTAACATGTGTGCAAGATGTTCTGCGTGCATACGCATACAGGGCCTTGGTTTATAGTCTCATCCGAAGGACTTTAGGGGAGAGTGGAGTCAGCACTGATGTAAACTCCAGGAGAAAAATCTCCTCAACGGGGAATCGAACCCAGGTTGTCCCCAGGTTGTCAAATCGTGAGCGCAGTGTTCTGACCACTAGGCTATCCTGTCCCCCCTTGCTTAGTTCACTCTTCAGCAGATCTGCAATGACAGTTCATGGACTTTCAACGACAAAACTTAGCAGATGAATTGCGCTACATCTACAGTAATCATTATAAATTTATACACAGCATATCACCAGCTTCCCTCATCCTCTTTCTCTTTTTTTTTTTGTGTTTTTTTGTTTGTTTGATCATTATTCACACACTATGTCTTGATCTCTCTGTGTGAATGTATTTTAAGTATAATATATAATATGAATATATACATGTGTAGATGTATGTGCATTTTGATTTGTTTTTTACAAGATATAGTGCTATATGATATTATTTATTATCATTATTATTATTATTTATTATGTATGTATATATATGCATGTATGCATGCATGCATGTATGTCTCTCTCTATCTCTCTCTCTCCCTCCCTCCCCTCTGGTCTCATTCTCATCCTCTCTATTCCTCTCGCCCTCTCTCAACCTTGCTGCCACACTTTTTTCCGCCTCATTTACATCTACACCTTTAAAAAAAAATATGATGATGTCATTGCTAGAAGTGTATGAGTAACAGTGCTAAGAAGATACAGTGTCATATTCTCCCCCCCCCCCCCACTCCCCAAGAAACACAGTGAGAAAACAGTTATATATAAAAGGTCATAAATTCACTGAATAGGAGAACAGTAAAAGGTTACAAGGTGTTGGAAGAAAAATACCAAAGGGCGATCAAGAAAAGGAGAGGTTTATTTATTTATTTATTTATTTATTTGTTTATTTATTTATTCTTTTATATAGAGGATAATGGAATAAGCACTCATGTGCTTTTTTACATCCAGTCCCCGTGTGTATGCAGTTTTGTAAATTTTGTTATCTGTTCCCACCGGCACACAATGGCCTGCTCTTTCGAAAAGCAGAACAGGATTTAACCTGCACGCAAAATGCTCTGCATGCATTCGCACATGGGACATCGGTTTATAGTCTCCTCCGACTGACTTTTGGGGAGAGTGGAGTCTGCACTGATGTTAACTCCAGGGGAAAATATCCCCTTGAACGGGAATCGAACCTGGGTCGTCAGATTACGAGTGCAATGTTCTGACCACTAGGCTATCCCGTCCCCAGGTTGAAGACATCAGTTATGCTACTGATAAAGGTAAGTTTCAAAAGCCTTTTTTTTTTAAAGTGGAGAGAGATTGCATGTAGGGGATATTGGAAGAGAGAGAGAGAGAGAGAGAGATCCATGCCTGCGGTGCACTATAGGAAAAAGCCCTATCACCATAAGTTTTTGTTTGATTCTTGGACCTGATAGTAGGTAGTCGTCATAGGAGGAGTGGAGATTTCTAGAGGGCTAGGCAGAAGTTCGTGCATATAGGCAGGTGGAAAAGTTGAAAGGTAGTCTTGTATTTGATACGTGCCTGCATAGGAAGCCAGAAATGTTTTGAAGAGAGTCTGAGCAGAGTGGTGGGTTTTTTTTCCCCCCTTGATGAGCAACTCAAACAGCTGAATTTTGAACTGTGCAGTTTAGACAGGTATTGATTGTGGATAGTTAGTAAGGATGTAATGTGGACAGGTAGTATAATGAGAATTACAACAGTCAAGTTTTGATAGAACGAAAGCACAAGCAAGGGTTTTAGCTGATTGAGAGGTAAGGTATTTGCGAATTGAACTGATTTTGTCTGATAATTCTTTGTAGGCAGAGCAGCAGATACATGAAACATGACGCTCCTGAAACATTTTATTTGGAACCGAAACAGCCTTAAGTTTCTAGTTGAGGGTGCACAAGATATCTTTGAAAATCCAGCTTGAGTAGATGTTAGTTGTGGTTCTGGGGAATGCATCTTGGCTGACTTAATAGGAATAATTTCAGTTATATTGTCATTGACTCTTTACTTATTAACGGTCATCTTGATTCTTAGCACTGCAGACTCGATACAAGGTGTGCTACTTGTGTATTAGAAAGCAAGGAGGTAGAAATCCATGAACTGAGAAAGATTGCTTTTGATGTGTTATAAAATGTCTTATTTTCAGGTTGAGAAACATGAATCAGGATAGACAAAACACATTAAATTTTTTTCTTACAAGCATGCATTGTTTCTTGCGTAAAAAAAAAAAAAAGTCAGAGTTTATACCTTTCAAAATTCATTCAAATCCTGTAAGAGCAGACAAGTAAAAAACGCAATCTCCCAAGTGTTTGGCAGAACAGATCTCCAGTTTATTTGAAACCTTCTTCAGGCTAGTAGCCGCCACCGTAGTCTAGTGGTTAGGGCGTTGGACTCGTAATCTAAAGGTTGCGGGTTCGATCCCAGCTTTCAGTTATGGCGTTGTGCCCTTGGAAAAGGCACTTTATGGCTATTTTCTCACCCGACCCAGGTGTAAAAGGGGTACCAACCTTGTGTTGGGGGTTAACCCTGCGATAGACTGGCGTCCTATCCAGGGGGGAGTCTATGACTCTCAGTCGCTTAACGCCACAGAAACGGGGATAAGCACCTTAGGCTCGGGACAGATTTTAACTAACTCTTCAGGCTAAGATTTGCCAACAACAAACACCCTGTGAACATGGGGAGCCAAACAAAGCAACGGAGGAGCTGCCTATGAGCGGTTTCAGTGATAAGCGTGCTGTGTTTGTTTCAGATGCCCCCCAGAATGCTACATCTTTCACGATGGTTTGGCTGCACAAATCGCACCTGATAGTGACGTGGAAGCATGGAGTGGAAGGAAACACCACTTACAAGAACATCCACACAGATAAAGTCATCCGCATTACCTCTGAGTGGAGGAGGGTTCGGAATGACAGGTTGTTATTCATTGGTCTTGGTGTGTGTGTGTGTGTGTGTGTGTGTGTTGTGTGTGTGTGTGTGTGTGTGTGTGTGTGTGTGTGTGTGTGTGCGTGCGTGCGTGCGTGCGTGCGTGTGTGCATTTATGTGTGGGTGTATGGATAATGTATCAAAAGACTACAGGTTTCTTGTTGGAAGTTTTTGGTTTTTGCTATGTGATCATTCCTGTCAACAGATCTGGTAGCATGATCAGGATTTGGAGGATGGGATTTGGATTTGGGGGATGGGATAGCCTAGTGGTCAGAGCATTGCACTCGCAGTTTGATGACCCGGGTTCGATATCTGTTCTAGGGGATTTTTCTCCTGGAGCTAACATCAGTGCTGACTCCACTTTCCCAAAAGTCTTTCGGATGAGACTATAAACCGAGGCCCCATGTACGAATGCACGCAGGACATCTTGCGCACACATTAAATCCTGTTCCTCTTTTCATAAGAGTAGGCCATTGTGTGCGGGTGGGAACAGATGACATTTACAAAACCGCATACACACGGAGACTGGATGTAAAAAAGCACATGAGTGCTTATTCCGTTATCCTTGACATGAATAAAAGAAAAAGAAAGAAAGGAGACTTCTGACCAGAGAGAAACACGTGCATCAGAAGCAGGAAAATCTAATAGGGTACACTCTCAGATACTTTAAACCGAGGCCCCGTGTGCGAACGCACGCAGAACATCTTGTGCACACGTTAAATCCTGTTCCGCTTTTCGTAAGAGTAGGCCATCGTGTGCCGGTGGGAACAGATGACAATATTTACAAAAACTGCATACACACGGGGACCGGATGAAAAAAAGCACATGTTGCTTATTCTGTTATCCTCGATATAAAAGAATAAATAAATAAATAAATAAAATGGTTGTGAAAATCTTGCACATGTACACATGTGTTTGCTGTAAACGAAGGGAAGATTTTAGTTTAAAACATTTCACCTTCCATTCAGCAGTTCTGGGGGGTGGCAGAGTTGCAACAATTCAAGCTCCACGTACTGCAAAATTCCGGATGTATACAACAGAGACGACATCTTTGCCATACGGGTCAGTGTCACCAATGTGAAGCGGAGCGACACCAAGGCCACCATCTTCACTGGTCGGAAAGTCTTCCATTATGGTAAATTGAAAATGACGGACGACTGACAAATGCATGCTTAATTACTTTAAGACTTAAGTTGCTTGAAATCTGTTGTTTTTTTTTTCTCTCTCATAGTTGATATGGTATTTCATGGGGTTTGAAAATTTTTTTCTATATCAAGCGTGTTGCACAGTGTATGAAAAACTGTAGAAAGAAGAAACAAAAAAAAATCCTTCTGTTTGCATTGTTCGATGAGAGGAAGAAGGTCCTGGCAATTCTTTTGCCCTGGATTTGTCAGACATGAAAGATGTCATTGTGAAAATGGAAGTTGTTGACCTACTACCGGCGGTCAATTATGGTCAGTCTGGATGTCAGAAACAGGAAGTCGATCTCGTTTGATCCAGTTTGGGTTGGGTTTTAATCTAAAGACTGAGATTTAATGCATGCAAAAAAATCTAACCATCGGCCAAGGTTATGTTTATGCAGTAATATAATTTCAATCTGAGATTTGCTTTTTTGAGTATCCTATATTACTCACTAAGCATTTGGGGGGCAAAAATGGTCGGATTTCATCAAAACATTCACTGATGCTATAGACATTTTGAAAAGCAAAGAAACTTATCCGTCTTGCTGACATCATAAAGACAATAATAACAACACCAGTTGGTTAACTGTTGTAGTTTGATGTCAACATTGTGAGTTGTAGTTGCTTTCATGTTTGTTTCATTATTTTTCCTGTCTAATGTATCACCTTTGTGAAGAGAAGTTAGTTAAAAGACTCAGTCATTCATAGGGTATAGGATACCTTCATCTTTTTTCTTTTCTTTTTTTGAAGGTGTTTTACTTCCATGAAGATTATTCATGTAGCATTTTGACCATATATATATGTGTGCATTTTCGTCAACCCATGTCCAGTTATAATTTTTGCAGGCTGATGAAATGTAAATCTCGAAAAGTTCTTCTGTCTCTATCAAAATTCACAAGAGTTACAGGTATTTTTCGAAATTTGATTTGATGCCTTTAACCAGTGTAGATTGTGTCTTTTACAGAAATTTACATACCTTTAAAAAAATGTCCTGAGTCTTTAATATTGTTTGTTTATTATTTTGCGATGAATTCTTGCCTTTCAGTTCCTGTTGATATTGATAATACCTATGGATGTATTACTGTAAAGTTTCTTTTCTCCTGTTGAACTTGTTTGTTATCCTCCATGCCCCAAAAGGGGTGAAAGGAATTAAATCTTGAATCTTGAATCTTGTGTGTGTGTGTAATGTGCGAGTATGTGCGCGTGAGGTGCGTGCGTGTGTGGTGTGCATGCTTATAATGATTTAGATGTTGGTGTGTCAGTGTTTATATGCTTATATATGTGTATGTGTCTGTCTGTGTGTGTGTGTGTGTGTGTGTGTGTGTGTGTGTGTGTGTGTGTGTGTGTGTGTGTGTGTGTGTGTGTGTGTGTGTGTATGCGCTTGCATACGTGCGTGTGTTTGCAAACAAAAATAAATGTGGCCCACTGTTATCTCCTTGTAGTTGTTCAAAGAACAGAATAATCCCCTGACTTTGCCTTGATTTCAAGAAAAAGAAAAAGAGCTCTTTTATTGTTTCATATTCTGAAACTATTCCCTAACCTTATATATGTTTTATATCACCATTGTGACCGTGCGAGTAGAAAGTCAGAACAAGCTTCTTGTTAAGGTCAATGCAGCTCCTGTGACCTAACATGAAATAATACATAGAAAATAAGGATGTTCACGTATTGGAAAGATCCTATATTTATATCACTTGTGTATCTTTTCTTTTTCTTTTTTTTTTTTTTTTGGTTTGCCTTTGTTTGTAAAGCTAAACCGTCACCCCCAACACTGGAAACCATTGAAGTTTTGGGCAAAACGTCTGTGAAACTCACCGTAATGAGCTCCTGGAGTAAAGTGATTCGCAGGATCACATATTGCCGCACCGGAGTCGAGAACAATCCATGCTCTGAGGTAAGCAGAACTTGAAAAAAAAAAAAGATTTACAATTTTTTTTGGTTCTGTTTTGTGTAGGATTTTGTTGTTGTTATTTTTTTTGTCCTTGTGGGGTTGCTTTATTGGTTATTATTCGTTTGTGATAGTAATCCTCTGTCACTGGTTTCTGCCCTACTCTACTCTCCTGTAGTGTATCACAGCTGTCAGTTTCCCCCCCACTTTCAGCTGCTGTCAGCAGCTATCCATTCTGTCCCAGCTGGAGCTGATAATAGCAGGAACTGACCGCACTTGGACTTGGTATCTGATACAGAGACCACATCACTAACAGGGAAGTGAAAGCCAGAATTAAAAACATCATCGGACCATATGAATAGTTTCTGACTTCCGTGAAAAAAACTTTGTGAGATTGTGAAAAGGCTAGACTTTGTTAGATTTTCAAAAGACTGGACTTTGTTAGATTTTCAAAAGACTGGACTTTGTTAGATTTTCAAAAGACTGGACTTTGTTAGATTTTCAAAAGACTAGACTTAGATTTACAAAAGACTAGACTTTGTTAGATTTTCATAAGACTACATTAGATTTTCAAAAGACTTGACTTTGTTAGATTTTCAAGAGACTATATTAGATTTTCAAAAGACTATATAAGATTTTCAAAAGACTGGACTTTGTTAGATTTTCAAAAGACTGGACTTTTTTAGATTTTCAAGAGACTATATTAGATTTTCAAAAGACTAGACTTTGTTAGACTTTGTTAGATTTTCAAAAGACTAGACTTTATTAGATTTTCAAAAGACTAGACTTTATTAGATTTTCAAAAGACTAGACTTTATTAGATTTTCAAAAGACTGTTAATTTTCAAAAGACTGGACTTTTTTAGATTTTCAAGAGACTATATTAGATTTTCAAAAGACTATATTAGATTTTGAAAAGACTAGACTTTTGTTAGACTTTATTAGATTTTCAAAAGACTAGACTTTATTAGATTTTCAAAAGACTAGACTTTATTAGATTTTCAAAAGACTAGACTTTGTTAGATTTTCAAAAGACTAGACTTTGTTAGATTTTCAAAAGACTAGACTTTGTTAGATTTTCAAAAGACTAGACCTTATTAGATTTTCAAAAGACTAGACTTTGTTAGATTTTCAAAAGACTAGATTTTGTTAGATTTTCAAAAGACTAGACTTTGTTAGATTTTCAAAAGACTAGACTTTATTAGATTTTCAAAAGACTAGACTTTGTTAGTTACTTAGCTGTGTTGCACGCCGTTTCATGGTCTCTTTCATGCAGACATGGCTGTGACTGTAGAACATCATATTACTCTTTTGTGGTTTGTTATTGTTGGTTGTTTATAGAAAGAAACAAATACTGTCATGTGTGATGATTTATTTGTTACCTTTTTAAAGAACCTGTTTTATTATATTTTGCAGTACTCAACGTACATGTATGTGTGTTTTGCAACAGGCAAACACAAGAGCTCTGTGAGTGATTGTCAGCTTGCTCTTACGAAGAAAAGCATATTCTCTTTCTGAAATATTCATATTCTTGTCTTTTGTTTCAGGTTGATATACCTGTTGGAAATCAAACTCAACCTGTGAGTCTTTTAACTGTGTGTCTGTATTTGTATCAGCATACGTCTCTTTATCAGTCTGTCTGTCTTTTTGTCCCTCTTAGTCTAAAATGAGTCTCTTTCAGTTAAGTGTATATATACAGTACACACATATCTGATGAATTTTTATGATTGTTGTTGACAAACAACCAATGCTGACAATTTTATAGATATAAGTAGTTTTTGCTCCTGCAACTGTCAGACATAACGCCCTCATCAGCAACAACCTAGCGATAAAAGAAAAATGCCAACAGCAACAAAGAGAGCCCACAAAAGAACTTGTAGTTGAGCACAGCTTGCTCTATTACACATGAGGCATCCTGAGTTTTGCTACCCATAGAGGATTATCACTTGATTCTTTATCATGATTATCCATCCATCTAGGATGCCTTTTTTTTTTTCATACTATTTTATGTCACAGCAGATGTCTCTGCATGAAATTCAGGCTGCTCTCCCAGAGGAGAGCGCATTGCCACAAGTGCAGCACCACCCATTATATTTTTTTCTTTTTCCTGTCTGTAACTGTATTTGTTTCCAATCAGAGTGGCTTTTTTCTACATAATTTTGCCAGGGACAACCTTCTTTTTGCCATGGGTTCTTTTATGTGTTCTAAAATTAATAATATTGTGTAACAGACGGGGCCTCAGTTTATCATTATCATCCGAAAGACTTAAACCCAGACCATCACTCATGGTCAAATGGATTGGTGAAAAGTTTTGGGTCCAAACAGGATTCAACCACTGCACACTCGGACCCAAACTTTTCCCTTTCTAGGGAGGCGCGTTACCTCTAGACTATCGATCCACCTGAATGACAGTTATGCAGTACTCTTGGAAACAACAGAATAATAATAATAATAATAATAAAATTTTTTTTTTTTTTTAAATGGAGGCTTATATAGCGCGAATTTCCCCAAAAAACATGGGCTCACCGTGCTGTACAATCAAATCAATTTAAATAGGTTACACATGAACATGAAAAATTTGACTAGCACAAAAAATAAGGAAAAAAAAATGCATGCACATACAATACACAGCATATTACATGGCCAGAGAATAAAAATAAAATAAGAGCAATATCATCAAGAAAATGTGCAGTGCAGTAAGTACAATGATCTGAAACGCAAACAAGAAAACAAACTTACAGAGAAACAAACTGTTGTTCATTCAAGGGACCCGGTAACTGCAGAACCTTCTTGTGTATGAACGAGATCTTGCTTTGTCCTTTTAAAAAAAAAAAAAATATATATATATATATATATATATAATGTCGACAATGTCTCCTGTTGGGCAGGGCGAGGACATCACGCAGAGAACGATGGTGATCAATCTCCACCCCAGCTACACGTTCACTTTGCAAGTGCAGGACAAGTTTGAGAAAGGAGGGTACTTCAGTGACTCTTCCAACTCCAAGAGCGTCACCATGCCCGAAGACGGTATGCCCCAAACTGTTCCCGTCTAGTGCCTTTCTTCTCTGTGAGAGTGCTGTGTCCTTTAGCCTGAAAACGGTATGCCCCAAACTGTTCCCGTCTAGTGCCTTCCTTCTCTGTGAGAGTGCTGTATCTTTTAGCCTGAAGATGGTATGCCCCAAACTGTTCCCGTCTAGTGCCTTCCTTCTCTGTGAGAGTGCTGTATCTTTTAGCCTGAAGACGGTATGCCCCAAACTGTTCCCGTCTAGTGCCTTCCTTCTCTGTGAGAGTGCTGTATCTTTTAGCCTGAAGATGGTATGCCCCAAACTGTTCCCGTCTAGTGCTTTTCTTCTCTGTGACAGTGCTGTGTCCTTTAGCCTGAAGACGAAGACGGTACGCCCCAAACTGTTCCCGTCTAGTGCCTTTCTTCTCTGTGAGAGTGCTGTGTCTTTTAGCCCAAAGACGGTATGCCCCAAACTGTTCCTGTCTAGTGCCTTTCTTCTCTGTGAGAGTGCTGTGTCTTTTAGGCTGAAGATGGTATGCCCCAAACTCGGTATACCCCAAACTGTTCCCATCTAGTGCCTCTCTTTTCTGTTAGAGTGCTGTGTCTTTTAACCCGAAGACGGTATGCCCCAAACTGTTCCTGTCTAGTGCCTTTCTTCTCTGTGAGAGTGCTGTGTCTTTTAGGCTGAAGACGGTATGCCCCAAACTCGGTATACCCCAAACTGTTCCCATCTAGTGCCTCTCTTTTCTGTTAGAGTGCTGTGTCTTTTAGCCCGAAGACGGTATGCCCCAAACTGTTCCCGTCTAGTGCCTTTCTTCTCTGTAAGAGTGCTGTATCTTTTAGTCTGAGATGAAGATGGTATGCCCCATACTGTTCCTGTCTAGTGCCTTTCTTCTGTGTGAGAGTGCTGTGTCCTTTAGCCTGAAGACGGTATGCCCCAAACTGTTCCTGTCTAGTGCTTTTCTTCTCTGTGAGAGTGCTGTGTCTTTTAGCCTGAGACGAAGACGGTATGCCACATACTGTTCCCGTCTATCTAGTGCCTTTCTTCTGTGTGAGAGTGCTGTGTCTTTTAGCCCGAAGATGGTATGCCCCAAACTGTTCCTGTCTAGTGCCTTTCTTCTCTGTGAGAGTGCTGTGTCTTTTAGCCTGAGACGAAGACGGTATGCCCCATACTGTTCCCGTCTATCTAGTGCCTTTCTTCTGTGTGAGAGTGCTGTGTCTTTTAGCCCGAAGATGGTATGCCCCAAACTGTTCCTGTCTATCTAGTGCCTTTCTTCTCTGTGAGAGTGCTGTGTCTTTTAGCCTGAAGACAATATGCCCCAAACTGTTCCTGTCTAGTGCCTTTCTTCTCTGTGAGAGTGCTGTGTCTTTTAGCCCGAAGATGGTATGCCCCAAACTGTTCCTGTCTAGTGCCTTTCTTCTCTGTGACAGTGCTGTGTCTTTTAGCCTGCCAGCCTGTGTGTTTTGTCTTTTCACTTGCTGAGGCATTACTCTTTGTGATTTGTCATTCATCACACGCTGGTGTGTTGAGGTCGCCTCGTTGCGCTGACGTAATGTTTGTGTTGTTATCTTGGCCTATGTGCTTGTGGTTTGATTTGATTCCTCTGTGCCATTGGTTTGATTCTTTTATGGGATTTTAGAGTTTTTTGTTTGTTTGTTTTTTGGTGCTAATTTGTATCGGGCTTTTTTTTCCCCAAAATGTTATCCTATTATTGTTTTTGCCTTTTATATTTTTTTTGGGGGGGTTGCTTGGTGATGATATTGTGTTAGATGTGCCATAAAATACTGTTTGTATGGAAAGGCTGTTGAAAATACTGTATCATTAGATTCAGCATTTGGTTTGCTAAGTTTCATATATGATGGCAGTTGCTTCGCATAGTTATATGTACATGTGTCACAGAAAGTAGAGAGGCCATTTTGAAAGGGCTACAGGTCATCTTATATAATTCCTGATAATTACGATGTACATTCACAGAAAGTGACTATAATTCCTGATAATTACGATGTACATTCACAGAAAGTGACAGATATTTTCACAGTGTGCGGCAATGATACAATACTCGTGAAAATGACAGAAATGCAAACAAAATAACTTCTTTTTTTTTTTAAAAGAAACAAATTTTTGTTCTAGGGATCCATTAATAGCTGAACCTTGTGTTTGAGATTTTGCTTTAAACATAATCTTTGGAATCATGTGAAGTTTTCACAAGAAGTGAAGCGTACCACTTACGTTGATTTGAAGTATTCTATCAAAAAACGTTTGGTTTAATCTTCACAGAATGTAGAATTGTTTTTAGCATCTCACATCAAAGAGTTACTGCTGCGATTTGCTGGTAGATTAGTATTGATGATCGATGTCTTCAGTTAACGGAAAAACTGTAGCAAACCATAGAATGTTCCACAGTGTGTTTCTCCCGACCAGTCAGAATTTGTATCAATGGCTAATCATGCTGAAATAGAATCTTCAGTTGGTTGATGTATAAAGAGGGAATGATAGAAACTGCTGACTCATGGGCTGTTTGGGAGGTCAGTTTAAGTACAACTTTAAAAAAAAAAAAAAAAAATTCAGTTTTGTCATGCTGTACATTGTTGTATATCATGAAATGCGGTTTTTGCATACATATAATATAAAAAAAAACAAGCAACATATTCACAC
>CM060322.1:25864828-25872328 GCA_030674155.1 Stramonita haemastoma
CTACCACTGCCCCCGTGACGATGCCTACCTCAATCAGTGTCAGTTAGGAATGTCACCATCATCATTGTTGTGTTGGTCTTTTGATTCTGACCACAGTTTCTTACTCTACTACTGCTGTCCATATGACGATGCCTACCCCAGTCAGTGTCAGGTAGGGATGTCACCATTATTGGTGGGTAGATCTTTTGATTCTGACCACACCTTCTTACTCTGCCACTGCCCCTGTGATGATTTCTACCCCAATCAGTGTCAGGTAGGAATGTCAATATTGCTGTTTTGTTGGTCTTTTAATTCTGGCATTCTTATCCCAGGAGGGATGCATTCTTCTACCTTGGTAACAGTTGGATAGCTTTACTGAGACAGAAAAGAAAATAACACCAATTACTGTCAGGTAGGAATGTCACCATCGCTGTTTTGTTGGTCTTTTGATTCTGACCACACCTTCTTACTCTGCCACTGCCCCCGTGATGATGCCTACCCCAATCAGTGTCAGGTAGGAATGTCACCATCATCATTGTTGTGTTGGTCTTTTAATTCTGGCATTCTTGAGCCCAGGAGGGCTGCATTCTACTATTCTGCATTCTTCTATGGCAGTAGTCGGATAGCTTTACTGAGACAGAAAAGAAAATGACACCAATCAGTGTCAGGTAGGAATGTCACCATCATCATTGTTGTGTTGGTCTTTTGATTCTGACCACAGTTTCTTACTCTACTGCTGCCCCCTGTGATGATGCCTACCTCAATCAGTGTCAGGTAGGAATGTCACCATCGCTACTGTGTTTCATCTTTTGATTTTGACCACAGCTTCTTACTCTACTGCTGCTGTCCATGTGACGATGCCTACCCCAATCAGTGCCAGGTAGGAATGTGTCACCATTGCTGTTGTGTTGGTCTTTTAATTCTGGCATTTTTGAGCCCAGGAGGGCTGCATTCTACCATGGCAGCAGTCGGATAGCTTTACTGAGACCGAGAAGAAAATGATAGGAATGAATTTTTGTAGGATATGATAACATTTTTTGTTTTTCACGGGAAAAGCATCCACCGATTCACATTTGCAGATGTGTTTAGATAAGCAGCAAAAAAAGAGACACAAAAACTGAATACTGATCTGTATTATTTGTTTTTTAAAAATTATTTTCTGCCTAGAAAGTGAAAAGTCTGGATCAGAAGTGTGTGGTGGTTCAGACCCTGTTTGGGTCCAAAGCTTTCCCCACATCCATTAGACCATGAGTGGTGGTCTGGGTGCTAGGCTTTCAGATCAGATGATAAAACAAGGTCCCGTGTGTGTACGCAAAATTATTTAGCGCACGTAAAAACCCCCACAGCAACAAGAGAGTTGTCCCTGGCAAAATTCTGTAGTAAAAAGCTACTCTGATAGGGAAACAAATACAGTTGCAGAGAGCAAAAGATTAAAAACAAAAATAAAGAGTGGTGCTGGTCTTGTGGCAATGCACTCTCCCTGTGGAGAGCAGTCCAAATTTCACAAAGAGAAAACTGATGTGACTTAAAGTGGTGCAAAATGTAAAAACAGTGAAATAATGAACAGAGAGAGGAATGGAGGGAACTGGTTGTCGATAGATAGATGGATAGATGGATAGATGGATGGATAGATAAGAGAGAGAGAGAAGAGAGAGAGAGAGAGAGAGAGAGAGAGAGAGAGAGAGAGAGAGAGAGAGAGAGAGAGAGAGAGAGAGAGAGAGAGAGAGATTAGATTAGATTAGATTAGATTAGATTAGATTAGATTAGATTAGATTAGATTAGATTAGATTAGATTAGATTAGATTAGATTAGATTAGATTAGATTAGATTAGATTAGATTAGATTAGATTAGATTAGATTAGATTAGATTAGATTAGATTAGATTAGATTAGATTAGATTAGATTAGATTAGATTAGATTAGATTAGATTAGATTAGATTAGATTAGATTAGATTAGATTAGATTAGATTAGATTAGATTAGATTAGATTAGATTAGATTAGATTAGATTAGATTAGATTAGATTAGATTAGATTAGATTAGATTAGATTAGATTAGATTAGATTAGATTAGATTAGATTAGATTAGATTAGAAGTTAGATTAGATTAGATTAGAGTAAAATGTAAAAAAAAAGTAAAAATATCACTGATCATCATTTGATTAAGTTTGCTAAGCTTGGCTGAAAGTCAAAAGAATTAAAAGGTTTGTTTTTTTTATCATCACTTCATAAAATAAGTAAAAGATTTTTTGGGTTTTGTTTTTTTTTAATCATCACTTCATATATTTGCTAAGCTTGGCTGAAAGTCACAAGAATAAAAAATTTTTTGTTTTGTTTCTTTGGTTTGATCTCCAACAGGACCCAGTGAGGTATGTGACACTGAGTCCCACAGAAGGCTCTGTGGCGGTTCCTGCAGAGGCCCTCAACATGGTGGGACTGGCTGTCGTGTCCCCCCAGGGTAGCACCATTGGCATCGTCAAGAGCAACTGCATCTACAACCCTAAGAGTATGCTCTGGCTCTGTCCCCTTATATATATACATACCTTGACCCAGTGGCAGCTTAGTACATGAATATAATGAATATGATGATATAGTCTGTGTGTGTGTGCTTATTCATTATCCTCGAAATAAAAGAATTTGATTTTATTTTATTTGATTTGATTAATAATAATAATAATAATAATGCGAATGATGATGATGATGATGATGATGATGATGATGATGATTTTTATACATAGAATTTATGTAGTGCTGAATCTTGTAAAACAAGCAATATAAGAATTGAAGGGAGAGAGGGAATGTGAGTGTGTATGTGTGAGAATGTGTGTGGAGGGGTGGGGGGGTGGAGGGGAAAGGAAGGGAGTGAAAAGGCCTTTGGATACTCACATTTCTAAAGTGCACATGCAGTTGTGCACCAGAGTTTGTCGTAGGCATTTTCTTATTTTTTTGGTGTTGGTCATATGGGCAGTGCATTTTTCCCCCCCCAGCTCTCATTGGTTGTATTCGTTTTGTTTTGTCCTTCGTGGGGATACTGGGGGCTTGTCCATGTCAATAGCTTCCCCACCTTCTGCAAACTCTGTGCTAGGAATGCCCTCATTTCTATCCCATCTCTATGTTTCTGTATCGTTTGTTTGTTGCTAGGTGTGAGGAAAGCCCTCAGCGGTCTGTTGGCCATTCCACAAGAGGGGGGCATAAAAAATAAAACCCAAAATGTGATTTTGACAATGACATACTCCCATATCCTACCTGACAAGTGTGCTGGTTTGTTTTGTTGCAGGTGTGAGGAAGCCCATCAGCGGCCTGCGGGCCATTCCACAAGAGGGGGGCTTCGTGGTGTCGTGGCCGTCTGAGCGCTGCGACCCCAACACGCGCGTCTTGATCCGGCACTACGAAATTGAGCTGTGTCTGCAGGCAAGCAGCGCAGCAGGGTGTCAGAGTGAGTACAGCACACAGTGCACAACATTTGTTTTTATTTTATTTTATTTTATCTTATACCACTTTATGTCACAGCAGATTTCTCTGCGTGAAATTCGGGCTGCTCTCTCTCTCTTCCCGGGGAGAGCGCGTCGCCGCAAGTGCAGCACCTACCCTTTTTTTTTTTTTTCCCCCCTCAGGGATGGTGTTTAAACACGACACCTGTGTGCATGCTGGTTTCTTTTTTATAATAATTTTGTCATCCGCTCCTACCGGCACACAATGGCCTGCTCTTCCGAAAGGCGGAACGGGATTTTAACATGTGTGCAAGATGTTCTGCGTGCGTTTGCACACGGGACCTCGGTTTATAGTCTCATCCGAATGACTTTGACATTCAGTTCGATTTTTTCGTCAAACTGGGAAGAAAGGGTGAGCTGGGTACGAACCCAGAAACTCGCGTTTTACATATTGGCAGGCAAACGTCTTAACCATCCTGCCACCGTCCTTCCAACATCACTCAGTAAGCCTTGTCAAGCGTGCTAAATTTAGCGCGCTCCTTCCTTTTACCTAGTCCACGTGTGGTTAGTTCCTGCTATGAATAGCACCAGCTGGCCACAGCTGGGATGGACTGGGATGGGATGGGATAATTAGCTCCTGAGAGGAGCTGAAAGTGGGGGATACTGACAGCTGTGTGTAGCAAGCCGGCAGAGGTTTTGGGGAGGAGAAGGTTTGACTGTTTGTGGTGATTGATTGATTGATTGATTGATTGATTGATTGATTGATTGATTGATTGATTGATTGATTGATTGATTTGATTGATTTATTCTTGTATATCGAGGATAATGGAATAAGCACTCTTGTGCTTTTTTACATCCAGTCCCCGTGTGTATGCAGTTTTGTAAATGTCATCTGTTTCTCCCCCCCCCCCCCCCCGGCACACGATGGCCTACTCTTACAAAAAGCGGAACAGGATTTAACGTGTGTGCAAGATGTTCTGCGTGCGTTTGCACATGGGTCCTCGGTTTAAAGTCTTATCCAAAGGACTTTTTGGAGAGAGTGGAGTCAGCACTGATGTTGACTCCAGGAGAAAAATCTTTCTAGTGTGCTTGTTGTGTGTGCTGTTAACCATACGGGATGTTGTTGATTGATGCAGGGTTGTTGTTTTTTTTGGTTTGTTTTTTGTTTGGGTTTTAAAGTGAGGTTGGGGGGGGGGGGGGGGGGTTGGCAGAGGGAGGGTTTGTTTTTTTGCTGTGAAGGAAGCTTCTTTTGTGTGTGTGTATGTGTGTGTTTGTGTGTGTTTGTGTGTGTTTGTGTGTGTTTGTGTGCTTACTTTTTTTTTTTTTTTTAACCTAACATTTCTTTTTTTGTTGTTGTTCCTTGGCTACAGCTTCGAGGTGTACCAATGGTGAGATTTTGCGTATGCGACTGTTTTTGCAGGGCAGTAAGGTAGCTGCATTCTGACTTCAGAGGATGCTAGTTAAGCATGACACCACTTGTCCGTGCGTTTTTGAAATTCTGTCGTCCTCTCTCACCCCCACACTCTGGCCTACTCTTCTGAAAGGCGGAACCAGTTTTTAATGTGTGTGCAATTTAAAAAAAATAAATTTTTTATTCATTATTTGTTCTTTTATATCGAGGATAACAGAATAAGCAATCATGTGCTTTTTTTCATCAGGTCCCCGTGTGTATGCAGTTTTGTAAGTATTGTCATCTGTTCCCACCGGCACACGATGGCCTACTCTTACAAAAAGCGGAACAGGATTTAACATGTACGCAAGATGTTCTGCTTGCGTTCGCACACGGGGCCTCGGTTTAAAGTCTCATCCGAAGGACTTTTGGGGAGAGTGGAGCCAGCACTGATGTTAACTCCAGGAGAAAAATTTCCTTGACCGAACTCGAACCCAGGTCGTCAAAGATGTTCTGTATCAGTTTGCACACAGGACTTCAGTTTCTAGTCTCATCCAAAGGACTTTCTGGGTGAATGAGAGTCAGCACTAATGTTTAACACCTGGAGAAAAACTACAATCCCAGGCAGTCAGATGCTGATCTCGAGCACACAACGCTCGTCTAACCACCAGGCTACTCCACCCACCAGATTGTAATTGATTGATTAATTAATTGAGTGATTAACTAATTGATTAATCAATTAATGAATTAATCATTTAATTAATTAATCAATGTTCCTGATTGCAGGTCACAAAATTGCCGGAGACAAGAACAGCTGGACAACAACTGCACTCGAAGCTGGGAGCAACTACAGCATCCGAATCCGATAC
Organism: Stramonita haemastoma; assembly: GCA_030674155.1. Lineage (NCBI taxonomy): Eukaryota > Metazoa > Mollusca > Gastropoda > Neogastropoda > Muricidae > Stramonita > Stramonita haemastoma. The sequence goes on from CM060322.1 coordinate 25,870,496, forward strand.
CAAACGGACGGTGGATGGTCTGTCTATTCTGAACCGAGGACGGTTCGTGTACCGGAGGGTGGGAAAGGTAAGCTGGACTTGAGAGAAGTTTATGGGAAAGGGAGGAGGAATAGATGACCGTTTGAACTTTTATAGCCAGCAGGCAAGCCTCGTTCAGTGTCACAAACACAGGTACTGCACATCCCTCCCAGTTCATGAGCACGTATGAAGAAGAAGTTTCATGGACTGTGAGAGGAGTAGAATATTTTTTTGTTTTGGGTTCCAAGGATCATGGAATAAGCACACATGTGCATCTTTTTGCATCCAGTCCGTGTGTGTATGCTGTTTTGTCAGTTTTGTCATCTGTTTCCACAGGCACACAATCGCACACTCTGTCAAAAAGTGGAATAGGTTTTAACATGTGCGCAACATGTTCTGCGTGTGTTCGTGCACTGGACCTCGGTTTATAGTCTCATCCGACATCGAAAAGTGGAACAGGTTTTAACATGTGCGCAACATGTTCTGCATGCGTTTGCACACGGGACCTCAGTTTATAGTCTCACCCAAAGGTCTTTTGGGGGAGGTGCAGTCGGCACTGATTTCAACTCAAGGGGAAAAATATCCCCTTGAATAGACTAGAGAAGATATGTTCAGAGAGAAAGGTTAGGTGCACACCCAGATGTTTTGTAAAAAATAAAACGACCAAACAACAACACAGAGTAATGTGTGTGCGCTGCTGAGAGACCCTTCTGAAAGAATCATTGCAGATACTGCCATAGTTTCACCATGGTGGTGCATGCCTGGTTTTTCATTGGGTAAACACTACTACCACTACTGCGTACTACTACTTTTACTACTGTTACTACTACCATCACTCCTGCTGCTGCTGCTGCTACTACTGCTACTACTTCTACTACTATTACTACTACTACTACAACTATTACTACTACTACTACTACTACTATTACTTCTACTACTACTACTACTACTGCTACTACTACTACTACTACTACTACTTCTACTACTACTACTACTACTACTACTACTACTACTACTACTACTACTACTACTACTACTACTACTTCTACTACTACTACTACTACTACTACTACTAAACCTGAAGTAATGATTTTCTTGGTTATTACTGCTGTTGTGGTCCTGAAGCCTTTGTCTATATTAACCAACAAAAAATGGCAAGTAATAGACTTATGATTATCTGATAAAAGGAATCTGAATGTAAATGTTTAAAAAAAAAAAAAAAAAGGTAAAGGTGTCCCATAACCTATGTAGTCATAGGGGAGCAAGGTGTTAGAGACCTCAACTTCTCCAGGGGCCAGCATATTGAGGGGGTGCCCATCTCCTCTCCCTCGCTGTTTTACCTTCCCTGACCCTGAAGAGGGCAGGTATCCATTTTATTTTACAGCTGGGTGAACTGGGGGACTGTACTGGAGCCAAGGTGCTCAGACAGTCACCCATCCAACTGGTAACCATGCTCGATGCTGCTTAATTAACCTTGGCTGATGGAAAGCGAGCGCTCTGACCACTTAGCTATCCCGTTCTGTAATGTTAGAGAAGAGAAAAAAAGCACTGGCAAAAAACCAAAAGTATATTAACACTATCCCTACTTGATGGGAGAGAACTTCTCTTTCCCAGCCCACGTGAACTGTGCCCATTTGTGACGCTCCACCACACAATGAGTCGCATTGCACTGGGGGTCAATTTTTAGTTATTGGCATATTATTAATCTTACAATAACAGGGCTATAGAATACAACAAAAAAAAAAATCGGACAGTTCTATGAAAAGTTATTACAAGATGAAATGATAGACTGCAGAAAATGACAAAATGAGAAAT
>CM060322.1:25877328-25882328 GCA_030674155.1 Stramonita haemastoma
TTTCTTTGTGCTTCTGAGATATTAGAGAGTTGGTATTCGTGTTTGTATTCAAGTGTATGAATATGTCCACTCTGTATGTATGTGTGTGAGTGTGTATGTGCACGCATGCATGCATGCATGCGTGGGTGAGAGTGTGTGTGTTTGTGTATGTGTGTGTGTGTGTTTGTGTGTGTGTGTGTGTTTGTGTGTGTGTGTGTGTGTGCACATGTATTCATGCATCCGCATCACAGACTAGTGTGTGTGGGTGAATGAGTGCGCAGATCAGAGCATGCATGAGTACAAGTGATTTTACCCAGGTGACTTTATGACTTGGCTAGGGATTACTGATGTTTGGATGCTTTTATTGTCATTGTTATTGTTGTTGTTGTTGTTGTTGTTGATGTGTGCTTACTAATGTTTGGATACGGGGTTGTGGTATATTTCTGTGATAAATGTTTTCAATGCTTACTGAGGGTTTTTTTATGTATGGCTTGTAAGCCACATGAATTTCTCTGTGTGTGAGAAAATAAAGTGTTTGAGATGAATTGAATATCTTTCACCCGGGAGTGAGTATGTTGAATCAGGATATCATACATTTCAGCGTAAGCATAGCATATAGTAAAAGAAAAAGAAGAACAATATATTTCTGTGTTTGTTTTTCAGCCTGACACCATTGGTCAGAATAACAATATCATCGGTGTGGACAATGTCGGTGCCATCGTCGACGATGACAACAACAAAGTGGTTGGCAGCACAAAGATCAATCCACCATTGATAACACAGGTTAGTTAAAAAAAAAAAAAAAAAAAAAAAAGCCCAAGCTACCCTCCCCTCCCCTCCCCTCCCCCTTCCCCCTCCTGTAAGCTTGTTTATGAATAAAGAGGAAGAAGTAATTGAACGAAAAAGATAATTAAAATTGGCAATTGAATATCAGCAGTTCCCCCAAAATTGTCACGACACTATGAATTATTTTTGGACGAGATTTGTCCCCTCAAAATTCCTTGGTTTCAGGTACATTCTGCCACTATTTTCAGTAAGAGTTTATATGTGATATTATCTTTGATTTAATAAAGAAGTGACTTTATTGGATTTTTATTGGGAATGTATTTTACTGATAAATGAAGAGGAAGGCCAAATCAGAAAAGATGAAAAAAATGCTTATGAAGTAATAAAGAAGTTTGCACCATCGGCCAGCAGTGGATACACGTTCAGCCTGTATGGGGACGGATAGCCTGGTGGTCAGAACATTGCGCTGGCAATTTGATGACCCAGGTTCGAGTCTGGTCGAGGAAATTTTTCTCCTGGAGTTAACATCAGTGCTGACTCCACTCCCCCCAAAAGTCTTTTGGATGAGACTTTAAACCGAGGCCCCGTGTGCCAACGCACGCAGAACATCTTGCGCACACGTTAAATCCTGTTCTGCTTTTCATAAGAGTAGGCCATCGTGTGCCGGTGGGAACAGATGGCAATATTTACAAAACTGCATACACACGGGGAATGGATGTGAAAAAGCACATGATTGCTTATTCTGTTATCTTCGATATAAAAGAATTAATAATAATAATAATAATAATAATAATAATAATAATAATAATAATGTATGTTTTGCAGCAGATCAGCGACGACAGTGGCTACGACCCCAACACGCCCCCCCAGAGCCCCTTCTCTGACGGCCCTGCGACCTCACCAGGCCTAGCGGCAGGGCATCTCTCAGCAGACCCTGCCAAGCCCTCCTCCACCCCTGCAACAGGGGAGGAGGGCTCTGCAGGCATGAGCAGCCTGACCAGCCCCAATGTGGTCTTCTGCGACCCCAGCCTTTCCCGGGACAAGAGCGACGTTGCGGACAGCGCTTCTCGCAAGGAGGACGGGTCCATGCCGCCTTACGTCAGTGCCGCCGTCATGTCGTCTGCCGGCAGTTACTCTGGCACCGACCCAGACAGGGTGCCCCTCACGCGGGCGGAACACAGCCAGTGGATGGTGTATCACGCCGCGTGCGATCCGCCAAGGTTGGGTCAGGGGATCGGCAAGAGACCGGGAGAAGGGGATGTCATGTTGCTGGAGAAGAAGCAGGCCGGGAAAGAGGGCGTAGTTCTGGACCCCTCTGCTCTGGAAGTCGTTGGTGCCTCTAAAGGCGTGTCCAATTATGTCCGACTGTCCACGCCTGGCTCCAATGACGTCAGTTCTCCGGACGAGGAGACTGCCTGCAAATCAGTGGTAGGGGAGGAGTCGGATGAGGAGGATGAAGCACTGGTTGTTGATGATGATGGGCTCCAAGACAGCGTTTCAGAATCATCCTCCTTCTCCTCCGGAAGCCCTCAGGATGATGCAGTGCAAAGTATGTCTGTTGGATATGCTTCAGGGGACCGCTCAGCAGAAGAGCCCCCTCCCCAGGAGAAAGCGGAGACAAGGCTGAACCCTGCCTACGTGGCCTACCCCGGGCAGACGCAGAGCAGTCAGACAGACATGGAAGCTGCTGGAGAGGACCCCCAGACTTGGACAGAGCAGACAACAGATTCTCAGCCACCTGAGCAAAGGCAGTCAGGGCTTCATCTTGCATACGTGCCTCTTAAAATGCAGCCACAGCAGGCACATCCTGCCCTATGTCTTGACGAGGAGGAGGAGGACAATCTGTCTGAGTGTTCTGAATCAGAGGCGGAAAAACCAGAGAGAGCCAGTGACCGTGACCGAGCTGGGCATGCTGTGGGGGGGGAAGCCCCTGCAATCTCCAGACCTGACTACGTGCCTCTGCCCCCCCTGCCGGGAGCTTCTTTACCCCTTGCCGGCCACCACAGTCCTTCCACTTCCGCTTTCACCCCTGGAAATGAAGACAGCGATGCAGACAGCATGGACAGCCTTCCTGGCGATGGTACCAACAGGGCAGGACAGGCCACAAGCTGGGGAGGTGTGCTGGATGGGAAGGGCTATGTCCACCTCAAACTGCCTGGACTGACAACCCCTGACACCACAGACACTGCAGCAGACAGGCTGGCAGAGAAGGACTGTGTGCGTTCTGAACACAGCGCTGATGGAAGCACCCGCGGAAAGGGACTGCCAGACTCGGACCACAAAGCCCAAACACGTCCTGAAGACAGACGTGACAGGAGCGGCTATGTGTGTTTTGAAAACGTACCCAACAGAAGCAACCCTCTTACCCAGGGAAAGGAACTGACAGAGTCAGAGAACAGAGGCCAAACAAGCCCTGGAGATAAACTTGACAGAAACGGCTATGTGCGTATTGAAAATGGCACAGTTGGAAGCACCCTTGAAGAGAGACTGACAAACTCAGACAACAGAGCCCAAACAAGGCCTGAAAATATGCTTGACAAGAATGGCTACGTGCGTTTTGAAAACATACCCGATAGAAGCCATGTTCTTGACCACGGAAATGCACTGACAGGTTCAGACGGCAGGAGTCAGACAGGTTCAGATGGATACAACCTCACTGACATACAACTCCGGGCAGAAGGAACGGCAAACCACAGGGTCAACAGCAATGGGTATGTCCCACGGCCAAAGCTCCCATATCAGAACGATCGAGAAGCTCAGTGTTGAATGCAGAAAAACCATCCCTAAGGATGGGAAAGAGCTTGTCAGTTTTAATCATATGAGGGTTTTTTTTGGCTGTATTTTTACTCCATCTCAGAGAGGCTCCAGTAGGAAGGAAGGAAGAGCCATCCTGAGGGCTTCACCAAACACAGCTTCCAGTTTCCCCCACTTTCCAGCTCCTCTCAGCTGCTACTTAACCCATCCTATCCCAGCTTTTTATAGCAGGAACTGACCACAGTTAGACTAGGTAAAAAGGAAAGGGAGCGCTGAATTTTAGCACTGTGGACTGAGTTATGTGGGATTTGTGTGCTGTAGCAAACAGTTTGTATGCTCAGACACAGTAGCGGAGATGACTGAAGGCAACCATCCTGTGTGAGGAAAGAAGAAAGAAAGCATCACTTGAAGGAAGTGTTCAAAAGTTATTCAATCAGAACAACAACGTTCATCGCTTTTCTCTGGGCTGACAGACCACGGCTGTCCTGAGAATCAGCTGAACACTTGTATGATTAAAGAAGAATGAAAAAACGAATTCTGAAAAAGGGGGAACTCAAAAGAAATTCAACCGTAGCTACAAGAACAATGTTTCTTTATTTTATTTTATTTTATACCACTTTATGTCACAGCAGATTTCTCTGCGTGAAATTCGGGCTGCTCTCCATGTCGGGGAGAGCGTGTTTCCGCAAGTTTTTTTTAGTTTTGTTGTTACTGTTACCAGGTATTGCCACAATGCTTTCAGCTGACTAGAATCAAGAAGCGAAAATTAAAAGAGAAGAAGAATTTCTGGGATAAAGTTTAGGACTGTATATTACATTAGTAGAGTGTTTGAAAAGAGTGAATATTTTACAAATGTTGTTTGGAATGTACAGAAGAGAGTCTGCATTATACCTCTTTTGTCATTATTTTATTTTTTGCTTTGTTCAGAGTATGAATATAGTTGTTTTTTTTACACAAGTTTTTCTGAGATGTCATATTTTACATGATATTTTTTATAAGTTTTTGTTTGTTGAAGGACAGCAATTTTTTTCAGTCATTTTTAAAACTTTCTACATAGCTGTTTCTGCTGTTGTTTTTGTGTGGTGTGATGGATATTTAAGTCAATTTTTTTGGTGGTCTTTGTTGCATCCACACTAATCTGTAAGTTGACAATTTTATGCAAGTTTAGTTTTGAAAGTTTTTGTATCTTAACTGAAAGAGTTTTACACTGGAGGAATAGTTCGAGTTCTTTCTTTTGTTGTATCAGTATGGGAAAGTTAACCTCTTAATTAACACCATCATCGTTTACGAAATTAAGAAAATTACAAAATTCATCTTTAACTATTTTTAACCTTTTTTTTTGTTATCATACATAATGCTAGCCAATATTCAATGACTGTAGCTGATGAGACAATCATTTATGACGTGAAATATTCTCCAAAAAATAACTTTGCTTTCTCTTTCTGCAACTTCACTAAAGTCTACCCATTGAAAACATCTAC
>CM060322.1:25887328-25889828 GCA_030674155.1 Stramonita haemastoma
CCCCCCCCCCCCCTTCCTCCTTCGCCTCTCTGCAACATAAATAAATGTATGATAAACAGAAGATATTATTTTTGTAACCTTGTCAGGCAATGAGATGGACTGATTCTTCTTGTCTCGTCATGATTTTTACTTGTTCTTCGGTCTGAATTTTTACTTTGAATGGTTACTGCATCAAAATAGTCTTAGCCTGTTACAGTTCATCTGTTTGTGTCCTTTATTGCTGTTCTCTTGGGTCATCTGCAGACTTGTGATTTCACACACAAAAAAAATGTCAAAAGTTGGATACAGCTACCTTAATCAATGATAGGCAAACAGAGTAACATAATAAGCAAAATCTCACCATTGGTGAACCTCGAAGCTCTAGTTAAGAAAAGGAAAAACAAAAAAATAAAAGATTATTAACAAAAGGAGAAGTATGATTTAAAAACAAAAAATGTGATTGGCAAAAAACAGTCGCATGATACGCAAAATCTCACCATTGGTGAACCTCGGAGCTCTAGTTGAGAAAAGGAAAAATATTAAAATAAAAGATTATTAACAAAAGGAGAGATCTGATTTTTTAAAAAAATTTCCAGCAAAAATGTAAGATTTTTTTCCTCCTTCACATTCTGGTGACTGAGGATTGAACATTGTTGTACACTGATTTTGAATACTTGAGAACTGGACTTTTTTTTTTATTAGCTTTACACAAAAATTGATTTGGTTTTAGGATTTAAAAAAAAAATTATGGTCATGCCCTTTTTGATAAAAGACAAAATGTTTGCACAGAGAAAAAGTCCAGCTTTCTTGCCATGAAATTGTTCTGTCGCTCGTGATGATGTCTTGGTTGGAAATGACGAAGTAATATTTCCATTCTTCTTGTGCCTTATTGGTTTTGGGGTTTATTTCATTGTACATGTTCATGCCATTTTTACATAACTTGTTGTTCTTTGTTGTCGTTTACTGTACATGTCCTCTTCATCTCTGCCACTAAGGAGAACTACAGCATGCTTGAAATACACATATATTCTGTTCAATATCTTTTTTTTTATCTGCATACAATCAGTATGATGATTGAGGAAGGATTTGAAAAACATCTTTTACTCCAATGAATGCATATATATATATATATATTTGAAAATTTTGCTGCATGTTTTATTTTTAATTGCATGCCAATTTGTATTCATTGTGTTATTCTTCTTCTTATATATATATATATATATATATATATATATATATATATATATATATATATATATATATATATATATATATATATATATATAAATAAACTGCCAATGGTTTTTAAGGAGTTACTCATTTTGGGATACATCTTTATTGTGATTGTTACATGATTTAAATTTTTTTTTCACTTGTTCTAAAAGAAAAATATTTGACAGAGTATTTCAGCTCCTTTCTGAAGTGCCATTGCCGTTTTACACAACACAGTGGCATTTTTTTGTTTTGTTTTGTTTTTTTCTCAGAGTGGCTTATTCCAAAAGTCAAAAATGTCTTTGAAATATTTGTGGTGCATTGATGTCTGATTGGTACGTGTGTTATGTTGGTCAAATTTTTTTTGCCTTGCCTTAACTATACCAAAGATGTGTGTGTGTGGGGGGGGGGAAGCCTGAAGCAGATATTCAAAGAAAATATGTGTATAAATTAGTAAAGCAAATAAATGAAGTGCAGTTATTATCTTTCCTGTTTGTTTGTTTTTTTTAAGTAGTTTTTATCATCATTTAGCGTGGGCTTTTTATCTTTCACAAATTGTAAAGTAGTATAACAACATTCTTTTGGTTACTTTTACCATTTACAACAACTCCCCCCCCAAAAAAACAACAACAACAACAACAACAGACAACCAAACAAACAAACAAAAAAAAACAAACAAAAAACAAACCCCACCCCCCCCCCAGCCCCCAAAACAACAACAAACAAACTTTTAGAAAAGGTGTATGCGGCACAGACGTGTCATTTATGATATGTTCAAGTGGAAAAATACATTAAAATGACTTTAATAAACAAAAAACCACCATCAACAAAAAAATCAGCATTTTTTAGAACCACATGGTAGGCCTTTTTTTTTTTTTTTTTAATCAAAAGTTTTAACTCCTCAAAATAGTTTGTATTCTGTGATTTTTTATTTGCTGCTTTTTTGTTTTAGTCATAATTTTTTTTGGTTTGTTTATATTTCGTTTTTCTGTGAAGTCAGATTTGAGATATAATCTCCACCTTTGCCCCATACTCCTCCACAAAGAAAATGACAATGTTGGATGTTAACAGTAAATCACTTTGTCTGTCTCTGTGATTGTCTGTGTATCTCAAATGTGGCAGATTAACAACCCCCCCCCCCCCCCCCCACCAAAACCCCCCCCCCAAAAAATAACCACACCTCAAGAATAACATCAGCAAAAACCAACCAAAACAAAAAACAAAAAATCAAAGCAACATAATTCTGTGCCTTAATTATTTGGAGTGATTTTTCTGTTGTTTCTTTAAAAAAAAAATCAAAGCAACATAA
>CM060322.1:25904828-25917328 GCA_030674155.1 Stramonita haemastoma
GTCAGAGGAATGATCCTCTGCGGTATGGAGGGAATTTAGGATGCAGAATTTTTTGTTTGTTTGTTTGCAAACCTCACGAGGCCCTTTTCTCTTGCAGAACTGCTATTTCCTTACTTTTCCTCTCTGTATGAAAAATAAACTTTGATGTTGATTGGTTTATTGATTTAATTTTTGTAGTGTTACCTTTCTTATCGTGTGGTTTATTGATTTAGTTATTGGAAGTGTTTTTTCTTCTCCTCAGCCTTTATGCAATATTTGCAAGTATTCATTATTTGTTTCTTACTTTTGGTTACGGATATCTCATTTTTAGGACGAGGGCTGAATACATATTTAAAAAAAAGCGCCAACAAGTTTCTGCTTTTCTTATACATTCGATAGTAAAGAGTTTGAAGTTTGAATATTCGGTGAATTTCAGAGACAGGAAAAACATCAGCTATGCACAAAAGATTTCAACAGCATAATCACTTGTGCTGTAACTCACGCCTCAGCAGCAATAAAATATTATTTTCTCAATATGGTGTGGCATATGCGCACTGCTTGGGTTTGTTTAGGTAGTTTTGCGCGTGCCACATCCTTTGAAATAATTTTTTCAAGAAAAAAAAGCAACACAAAAAAAACAGAAAAAAGAAACTGCTATAATATTTTGATCACTGCTGAAGAATGCATACATCTCCCCATGCTTGTTTGTATTTGTTTACTCTTGTCATGTTATGTAGCTAGAGAAATGCAGATGATGTTACCCTCATTTCAAATTCAATCTAGCATAATCATGCCATAATAAGCAACGATAAAGCAAAGAGAGGTTTTCAGCTGGTTGTTCCTTCATTTTTTTCTCAACATACAATAGCAAAGACTGCAGAAAAAGAAAACAACCAGGAATATAAAAAAGAGGCAAAGACGGACCTACAAAGAAGCAGGAAGCCGGATAGACAATCGGACAGTCAGGCGGACAGACAGGCATACTGCTACAGACGGACGAATAGACAAACCGACGTTGTGGATGAATAGACAGAGGAGTGGACAAACATTCAAAACAGACAGACTGATATAATTGTCCAGACGAAGAGACCTTGGAGAATGAGCCGTATTGAGTGGCTCAATATTATGCTAACTCTATCTTCCATCTTTGCGTCCCTGTCTAGGTGTCTTATTCTCTCCTTTTTATTACCTTTCCTTCCTCCCTCCTCCACCCCCCCCCCCTCCCCTGATCTTCGTTTCATTCCTCACCCTCATTCTTTCTCTCCCTTCCCTCCTTACTCTGTCTTCATTCCCTTATCTTTCTTACTCTCTTTTTCTTTCTCTTCTGTATTTTTTTCCCACTCTCCCCCTGTTTTTTTGTATCTCCCTGTCTGTCGTCTGTCTGTCTGTCTGTTTGTCTGTCGTCTGTCTGTTGTCTGTCTGTATGTCTTCTGCCAGTCCCCCCACAACAACTACAGACATACACCAAGCACACGAATTACACACACAAAACCCACACACAACACACACACACACAACACACCACACAGACACACACACAGAGAAACACACACACACAACACACACACACACACACACACACACCACACACTACACACACACACACAGAAACACACACACACACTACAGAACACACAACACACAGAATACACACACACACACACACCACACACAACACACCACCACACACACAACACACACACACACAACACACAACACACCACACACACCACAGAAACACCACACACACACAGAAACACACACACAACACACACACATACACACACACATACACACATACACACACACACACACACACACACACACACACACACACACACATCCACTACACACTCACACACACACACACACACACACACACCAGTTCTTTTAAATAAAATAAAATTTAAGTATATACTTTAATGCATATATCCCATCATTATCCTTGTCTTTCTCTCCCTTTCTTCTTTATGTTATCATCATTTGATATTTATTAGTATTATTATTATTCTATATGTTTATTGTGTGTTGTGTTTGGTTTTTGGTTTTTAAAAAAAAATTATTGATATGTTTGCATATATTTCCCATCTTTGATTCTATTCATTCATCCATTTATCTTTTTATTTTTTTATTTATTTATTTTTTTTCATTATGCTCCCCTAACCCCCCACCCTCCCTGTTACCCCCCCACTCCTGTCGTATCACTTTATGTGAAGGACGTAAATTGAAGACATACTACACACACACACGATCAATACGTCCTGTGTTCAATGTCACTATGAAACAGGAACACACCCAAAAGGTTCCGTGTCAGGAGCTCTGGGAGTATCAGTCCTTCGGCCTCTGACTACACAGGTCACTTCTGTCTGACATCGTCACATCTCTCTCTGGCACTTTTCCGGCACTTTAATGGCACTTCTTTAGGCAAACTCTCTGGCACTTCTCTAGCGCTCCTTAGACAACATCTCTTTGGCACTTTCTTGGAGCTTTGTAGGCATTTCTCTGGCACTTTTGTGGCGCTTCTTAGCATCTCTCTGGCACTTTTGTGGCGCTTCTTAGCCATCTCTCTGGCACTTTTGTGGCGCTTCTTACGCATCTTCTTGCACTTTTGTGGCACTTTTTACGCATCTCTCTGGCACTTTTGTGGCACTTCTTAGGCATCTCTCTGGCACTTTTGTGGAGCTTCTTAGGCATCTCTTCGGCACTTTTGTGGCACTTCTTGGCATCTCTCTGGCACTTTTGGGGCGCATCTTAGGCATCTCTCTGGCACTTTTGGGGCGCTTCTTAGGCATCTCTCTGGCACTTTTGTGGCACTTCTTAGGCATCTCTCTGGCACTTTTGTGGGCACTTCTTAGGCATCTCTCTGGCACTTTTGGGGCGCTTCTTAAGCATCTCTCTGGCACTTTTGTGGCGCTTCTTGGGCATCTCTCTGGCACTTTTGTGGCGCTTCTTAGGCATCTCTTGAGTACTTTCTTGGCACTTCTTAGGCATCTCTCTGCACTTTTGTGGAACTTCTTACGCATCTCTCTGGCACTTTTGTGGCACCTCTTAGGCATCTCTCTGGCATTGATCTGGTGGCACTTCTGAGGCTTTTTGCTGGTGTATGTCTCTCTCTCTGTTACGAGGCATTTCTATGGCACTTTCTTGGCATTTCTTAAGCATTTCTGTGACATCTTTGACATTTCTGAGGCTTTCTACTGATATCTTTCTCTCTTTCTGAAGCATTTCTGAGGCATGTCTGAGGCATTTCTTTGGCATGTCTGTGACATTTCTAAGGTATTTGTGAGGCATTTCTAAGGGCTTTATGTATTTCTAAGAGATTTTGAAAGGCTTTGTGAGGCATTCCGGAAGCATTTGTGAGGCATTTCTGAAGCATTTTTGAGGCATTTTTTCTGAGGCATTTCTGTGGCATTTCCGAAGAATTTCTAAGGCATTGCTGAGGCATTTCTGAGGCATTTCTTAAACATTTCGGACTCATTTCTGAGGCACTTTTTAGGCACTTCTGTTGAATCTGTGAGGCATTTCTGTGGCATTTCGGAAGAATTTTCGAAGCATTTCCGAGGCATTTTTGTAGTATTTTTGAAGCGTTTCTGAAGCAATCCTGAAGCATTTCTCTGGCACTTTTAGGGCGTTTCTGGGGCATTTCTGAGACATGTCTGTAGTTCTTTGTCTCTCTGAATCTATGTCTATGTCTGTGTCTGTGTCTGTCTCATTTTTAAAAATATTGTTTGCCCCCTTCGTTTTGTTCCTCTTTTTTCGTGATGGCCTGGTGTAAAGAAGCCGATGGCTTATCCAAATGCCCTAAAAAAAAATTGGAGTACGAGTTCTTTCTGTCTGTCTCTCTGCTTTTTTATGTCTCTGACTCTGTCTCTGTGTCCCTGTCACTGTCTTATCTCTCTGTCTGTTTCTGTCTGTTTCTGTCTGTGCCTATTTGTCGATCTCTTTGTGTCTCTGACCTTCTCTCTTTCTCTCTCTCTCTCTCTCTTATCTGGCCCCGTTTCTCTAACTCTGTTTGACTAACTGACTGACTGTCTGTTTGTCTCCCTCTCTTTCTCACTTTCTGGTTCACTATTTCTTTATGTGGCTCTCTTACTTTGTCTCAGTTTGCCTGTCTGTCTATATGTCTGTCTGGGGGGAGGGGGGGGGGGGGAGGGGACGGATAGCCTAGTGGTCAGAACATTGCGCTGGCAATTTGACGACCCGGGTTCGAGTCCGGTTGAGGAGATTTTTCTCCTGGAGTTAACATCAGTGCTGAATCCGAGGCCCCGTGTGCGAACGCACGCAGAACATCTTGCGCGCACGTTAAATCCTGTACAACTTTTCGGAAGAGTAGGCCATCGTGTGCCGGTGGGAACAGATGACATTTACAAAACTGCATACACACGGGGACTGGATGTAAAAAAAGCACAAGAGTACTTATTCCATTATCCTCGATATAAAGGAATAAATCAAATCAAATCAAATCTCTCTCTCTCTCTCTCTCTCTCTCTCTCTCTCTCTCTCTCTCTCTCTCTCTCTCTCTCTCTCTCTCTCTCTCTCTCTCTCCCCTCTCTCTCTCTCTCTCATTTTTTGTGCCTGTTTTGGTTACGTTATTTCTATTTTGCTTCATCAAGGGTTTCACGTCTGTCTTTCTTCCTTTTGAGTTTGATTGGAAAATAATGTTACTCAGCATGCTTTCTTTTGGAGTTCTCTAGTGTCTTCTTCAGTTATCGATTTAACAGACAGATAAAGCAGGCAGCAGGCAGGCAGGCAGGCAGGCAGGCAGGCAGGCAGCAGGCAGGCAGCAGGCGCAGACAGCAGGCAGGCAGGCAGGCAGGCAGGCTGGCAGGCAGGCAGGCAGGGCAGGCAGACAGACAGGCAGGCAGGCAGGCAGGCAGGCTGCGGCAGGCAGGCAGGCAGGCAGGCAGGCAGGCAGGCAGGCAGGCAGGCAGGCTGGCAGGCAGGCAGGCAGGCAGGCAGGCAGGCAGGCAGGCAGGCAGGCAGGCAGGCAGGCAGGCAGGCAGCAGGCAGCAGGCAGGCAGGCACAGGCAGGAGCAGGCAGCAGTAGCTGCAGAAGCTAACCGGACAGACAGACAAAGTTATGTGGGACCACTTACTACTTACCCTTGCCTGTCTGCCCATCTATCAGTCTGTTTTGTCTTATCTTGTTTCTCAATTTGCCTGCCTGCCTGCCTGCTCTCGTCTGTCTGTCTGTCCGATCTATCTATTTGTTCTCAATCTGCCTGCCTGTCTGTCTGTCTGTCTGTTCTGTCTGTCTATCTGTCAGTCTGTCTGTCCAATCTATCTATGTATCTATATATCTATATATGAATGTATGTATGTATGTATGTATGTATGTATGTATGTATGTATGTATGTATATGTATGTATGTATGTATGTATGTATGTATGTATGTATGTATGTATAGTGTATGTATGTATGTACTGTGTGTGTGTGTGTGTGTGTGTGTGTGGTGTGTGTGTGTGTGTGTGTGTTGTGTGTGTGTGTGTGTGTGTGTGTGTGTGTGTGTATTCTGTCTGTCTGTCTCTGTCGGTCCGTCGGTCCGTCCGTACGTCCGTCCATCCATCCATCCATCCATCCATCGATCTATCTGTCTGTCTGTCTGTCCACCTATCCATCTATTTATCCATCCATGCATCGATCCGTTTATCCATCCAAGTATATAATTTTATAATTAATATATATATATACATATATGTAATTATATATATAATTATATTTGTGTGTGTGCCTGAGTGTGTGTGTATCTGCATGTCTGTCTGTTTGACTGTCTCTGTCTCTGTCTCTCACTCTTTCTCTCTCTCTCCCTCTCTCTCTCTCTCTCTCGCTTTATGCTCAAATCATACGATTGGTTGATTTATTCACCAAATTTTGATTTTCATAGCTTTATACTTGAACTATGCGATTGGTTGATTGATTGATTGATTGATTGATTCACTTTTTTTTAAGAGGGCTAGATGAAAACAAGCTACCATTGTGCTTAACCTTTTTCCCTCAATAAAAATGTTCATTCAAAATGTTCATTCATTCTCTCTCTCTCTCTCTCCTCTCTCTCCTCTCTCTCCTCTCCTCTCTCTCTCTCCTCTCTCTCTCTCTCTCTCTCTCTCTCTCCTCTCTCTCTCTCTCTCTCTCTCTCTCTCTCTCTCTCTCTCTCTCTCCCTCGTCTCTCTATGTCTCTCTCTCTCCCTCTTCTCCCTCTCCTCTCTCCTCCTCCCTCTCTTCCACCTCCCTCTCTCCCCTCCCTCTCTCCCCCCTCTCTCCCCTCCCTCTCTACCCTCCCGTCTCTCTCTATGAAAGTAGTCAGACACTGTACATGTAGTGCAGACACCAAGCCAAAGACTCCAGCGGTCAGGTGGCAGGCTGGGCAAGGGTCAATGTTCAGGACTGTGGTGGTGGTGTTGGTGCCATCTCCTCTGACCGCAACAGGTCACCACACCACCACTGCATCCTCCTGCTATCGTCTGCCATTTCTCTGCCATCTCTCTGCCATTTTGCCAGCTTTTAGTGGTTGTTTTTTTTGTTGGCGCATCTCCGGCTGTCTATTTTTTTTCTGGCACTTTCTGCTTTCAGCCGTGAGGTAACAAAGCTAACATGGATAACATCAGACAGATAGACAGACTGGCAGTCTGACATACTGACAGACAGACAGACACACAGACACACACACACACGCACGCACGCATAGACACACACACGCAAGCACGCACGCACGCACGCACGCATACATACATACATACATACATACATACATACATACATACATACATACATACATACATACATACATACATACATACATACATACATACACATACACACGCGCATGAACACGCAAGCTTACATTCATTCGCACTCATGCACGCATACACGCATGCAAGCACATGTGCAGACACATATGATTGAACACACGCATGCATACTATGCTCCACACACACACATAAACACACACACACGCGCTCGCGCGCACGTACACACTCAATGCACGCACGCACGCCGGACATACACCACACGCACAGACGCACTCACACACACACGCGCGCGCATATGCACGTGCTCACGTACGCACAACGCACACCCCACACACCCCACTTTTGTTTCAATTGTCTAATATGGCGTTTGTGAAGAGACGTAAAATGAATCGAACACACACACACACACACACACACACACACACACAACACACACACCACCACACACAACATCACTCACGCACTAACTCACTCACGCTCGCGCACCGCGCTCGCATGCACACACGCACGCACGCAAATGCAACTTGCAATTTTTGGTTATATATTTTTTTTTTTTTTTTTACACATTTCACAGGCTGTTTTTGTTTAATCTTACTTCCCGCATTCACACCTTTTTTTTTTTATTATCATTTAAATAAACCCCACCTTTTTGGTGCGTGTTTTCATTCACATTGTCTTTCGCTTTTATTGATTTAGTTTTAAGTCCTCTGACATCCAGTCATATTTACATTTTCGGAGGGGGAGGGTAGCCTAGTGGTTAGTGCGAAATCGTCTTTGTAAACAATGTAACACGCAAACAATAGGCGAGGAGTTTCACTTTATAATGGAATACCCAAAGTTTTCTGAGCTTCGGACGAATGTCAAACTTTTAGGAAATACCCGTATCTAAGATCCATGTACACATTTTGTAATTTGCTCTCTTCTGAAAAAAAGACTTTATCAAAACTAAGCAACTTTCTAGTCAAGAGTAAAAATTGCATGGCATTGTTGAAAAGGTCGACATTTTCATTTCTGTGGCATGCAGTATTGTAAACGTTTTTGTTAATTAATGTAGATTATATACGTTACTTTGTTCACTGAAATCATCCATGCCCCAAGAGGGGTTAAAGACAAATGAAATCTTGGATCTTAAATTTCGAATCTTAGCCGTTTCGCTCGCAATTTGACAGTCCAGGATGGAAACAGGGTTTGAGCTACCACCAGACTCCCATTCAATGGGATTTCCCCTCTGGAGTTGAAGTCAGTGCTGACTCCATTCCCCCGAAATTCCTTCAGAATGAGACCTCATAGCCGAGGCCCCGTGTAGAGTGCGAACGCTCGCACAGCATCTTGCGCGAATCATACAACCCGTTTTGTCTTTGGGAAGAGTAGGCCGTTTTATGATGAAATGACACAAAATATATATTTTTTGAAAAACGCACGCATACTAGTATCGTGTTAAGACATTGTTCCCGAATTATGTTTTATTTTTTATTGTTATTTTATATTCTATTCATTTTATACCACTTTATGTCACAGCAGATTTCTCTGCGTAAAATTCGGGCTGCTCTCCCCGGGGAGAGCGCGTCGCCACAAGTGCAGCGCCTACCCATTATTTTTTTTCTTCTTAGGGATGGTGTCTAAACACGACACCTGTAGTGCTGGGTTTTTTTTTTTAGATAATAATAATTTTGTCATCCGCTCCTACCGGCACACGATGGCCTGCTCTACCGAAAGGCGAAACGGGGTTTTAACGTGTGCGCAAGATGTTCTGCGTACGTTCGCACACGGGGCCTCGGTTTATGGTCTCATCCGAATCCGATGAAGTAAGAATACCGCTATGTTAATGTTTGGCAAAAAGTTCGCATACGCAAAAATCTCACCGTTGGTGAACCGCGGAGATCTAGCCAAACTGAGCAGAAAATCTTGAGAATCTAATCTGATTTCGCGGCTGTGTAGTTCATATGAAATCCCTTTTTTGTTTCTTTACTTTTGCATTTTTTTGGGTTCTTTTCAGGGTTCTCTTTCTGTCAGTTTCCTTTAATTTGTAAGGGAACAATCAAATTAAGAACAAATTCAATGTCTTTCATTTTGTGAATTATTGTGCAATTGTGTTGAATGATTTTTTTTAAAAAGAAAGGTTTAGCCAAGGATAGAAAAATGGTTTGACTTTTTGTTTTGTTATTAGAAGTTATTTTCTTTGTAAAAAGTCAGTTTCTTTCCCTTTTCTTTTATTCTTTTTTTTCTATCTGTCTCCTTTCTGTTTGTGTCTCCGAGTAAATGAATAAATCAATAGATGAATGAATGGATGAATAAATGAATGAATGAATGAATGAATGAATAAGTAAAGGAATGAATGAACGAATGATTAAAGGAATGAATGAATAAAAGAATAAATTATTCAACCAGTGTGTGTGTGTGTGTGTGTGTGCGTGCGTGTGTGTGTGTGTGTGTGTGTGTGTGTGTGTGTGTGTGGTGCGCGCGCGAGTGCGCGTGCATGCGTGTTTGAGTGTGTGTGTGCGCGTGCGTGCGTGCATGTGCATACGTGCGCGTGCATGTGTGTATGTGTGCGCGTGTGTGGGTGTGTCGGTATGTGTGGGTGTCGGTGTTAGTGTTTGATTTTATCTTACGTCTCTTCACAAAATCGGACATTAGACACAAAAAAGGGCAGGGTCGAGGGAGAGGGGTGGTGGTGGGGGTGGTTCTGGAATCAGGGTAAGGGATTAGTTTACTAAATCTACATTGAACTGTTAGGAAAATGGAGATCTAAAAGATTTTTTTTTTCAAGTACAAAGATTGAAAATCCCATTGTCTAACAGAAAGTAACAAATGAGCAAACAAACATGTATTTGGAACCACAACCAATAAAAGAAAACGTACTCTGCC
Organism: Stramonita haemastoma; assembly: GCA_030674155.1. Taxonomy (NCBI): domain Eukaryota; kingdom Metazoa; phylum Mollusca; class Gastropoda; order Neogastropoda; family Muricidae; genus Stramonita; species Stramonita haemastoma. The sequence continues at coordinate 25,914,423 of CM060322.1, forward strand.
AAAAAGAATGATGTTTTTGAAGTCGATAATCATCGCAATAACGATCTAAATGTTTCGTGAAATAACTACCTGAAAAAAATGGCTTAATTAAGACTGAGCCATTTGTACAATTTCTTTTAATGATTTGGAGTACTCTTCTTCGAAATGAAATTTAGATTTTTAAAAATGCTAAATTCATATAATTCTTTTTGTTTTTTTTTGTTTGTGTTAAAAAAAATCAAATTAATGTTAAACTCTGTTCTTTTGACTTCTGAATTTATAGTGGAGGATACTTCATATCATATAAGTTCATATATATAATGTATATTTATATTTATATTTATATATGTGTGTGTATGCACACACATATGTACAGTCTCCATCTCTCCATCTGTCTGTCTCTCCATCTGTCTGTCTGTCTGTCTGTCTGTCTGTCTGTCTGTCTGTCTGTCTGTCTGTCTGTCTGTCTGTCTGTCTGTCTCTCTCTCTCTCTCTCTCTCTCTCTCTCTCTCTCTCTCTCTCTCTCTTTTGATAAACCACTCAGTCCTACAGCAGATAACACAGAAGACGACAGCTACGTGTTCTGGTCCTCAACTACAAAAATACAGCCGCACTCTTCTTCAGCCTTTCCTCATTAACATTCATGACAAGACATTGCCTATTGACCACTAGGGTCACACACACACACGAGAGTCAACCACCTCTTCAAGCAGCCAACGAACGAACGATCTGTCCACGTGAATGAGACCCCAAAGAAAGGAGACCACAAGAAAGGTGACCACTGAAGTCCACTGTCCATCAGCATTCCCTCGGCGATGCTGTGAATGGGCTCTGCGGTCTTTAAAAGTCCATCACGTCTGTGGCCAATCCCCGTTGACCGGGCTGACCTCCGTGTGCTTGACCGCCGCGCGCTGACCATCGCTGGCTCCGCTGGGAGGGGGGGGGGGGGAGTCAGGCAGAGAGGCCTGGGTCCTGAGTGTGGGATGAGGTCCGGTTCATTCACACACTGGCTGGGGTCAGTCAGGCAGGCAGGCAGTCAGTCAGCATCATTCTGTGATGGGGAGGGTCTTGGTATCATCAGTCTGGGTGTTTAAAGCCTGGGGGTGTGTTTGCTTGGTTAGTCTTCTTATAATGGTAGTTGTCTGTGGGGTTTTAGTGTGTGTGTGTGTGTGTGTGTGTGGTGTGTGTGTGTGTGTGTGTGTGTGTGTGTGGTGTGTGTGTGTGTGTGTGGTGTGTATTTGTGTTGGTGAGTGGTTGTGGAGTGTTGTGTGTGTGTGTGTGTGTGTGTGTGTGTGTGTGTGTGGTGTGTGTGTGTGTGTGTGTGTGTAGTGTGAGTGAGTGAGTGAATGAGTGTGTGTGTGTGTGTGTGTGCATGCATGTGTGTTTGTGTGTGTATTTGTATTGTGTGTGTGTGTATTTGTATTGTGTGTGTATGTATTTGTATTGTGTGTGTATTTGTATTGTGTGTGTATTTGTATTGTGTGTGTGTGCACGCGCGCGTGCGCACCCGCTCGCACGGTGCATACTGTTAACAAATTCACATTCTTGAAGAAAAGTCAGTATATGACACAGTCTAGTCATGAACATCGTATCAAAACAGTGTAAGTCTCTTTTGCTCTATATCATTATATACGTCCAACTATAATTACGTTTTTACCGGCAGACGCCTCATCTGCCAGTAATATGGGACCCTGGTATGAACACTTCCATCATCACACAGTCTGTAAGGGTCCCTGGTTTGATTCTGGGGGCGCCCGGGGTGACATACAGGTCTGGCTAGGGACTTTGGGCAGTAGAGATGTCTTCCGGAAATGAAGCTCTATAATTAAGATGTAAGCACTCACTGACAGACACACACACACACACACAGACTGGTAGACGGACAGATAGACAATAGAATGAAACTACACGCTTGTGTGATAATACAGACTCACCCGGACCCCCAAAAGAAAACTTAATTGTCACACTCGTTTTGCAGTTCGGGGAAAAGGAAAGAATATGTGCTTTTTCAGGATTCTTCCCGTTTTCTCCTTTAATTTCCTCTCGTCATTAGTCTTTTTTCTTCTTTGGCTAGAGCTTCAAGATACGTGAATCAGAGCCGGTATATAATATGCTGCATTTAGATTCATATTTTCAAGATCTGTCTGTGGTGGGATTTTGCGTATGCATCCGTTTCCCCACCGTTAAAAAACAGCCGCATTCTAATTTATGGGATGTCTAGACACTGTACCAGTGTACATGTATTATACTTTTCAAAATTTTGTTTTTCTACCAGAACCGCGTAGCCTACTCTTGTGAAAGGCGGAACAGGTAGGATGTTCTGGATTGAGTCGTGCACGAGATTCCCTTTGTCATTTTACTGATCATTCTCTTCAATTTACTTTCCACCAAAAGAAGCCTTTAAAAAGGTGAAAGGACTTCTCTTCCACAATTTGTCAAAAGAACAGCGCTTTTGCAGCTTGAAGTTCTGTTTATTCGTATTTTACCACCGTTTTTCCATATCACCTGCAAAGGGTCAACGCGAGTTTCATTTTTGATATTTGATGGGCTAGTTAAGTAAGTCTGAATGTAAGCAAGAAGAGAGAGTGAGACAGATATATATATATATATATTGAGAGAGAGAGAGAGAGAAGAGAGAGAGAGAGAGAGAGAGAGAGAGAGAAGAGAGAGAGAGAGAGAGAGAGAGGAGAGAGAGAGAGAGAGAGAGAGAGGGCAAGGCAAGGCAAGGCAAGGCAAGGCAAGGCAAGGCAAGGCAAGGCAATTGTTTTTATTCGAGGATAACAGATAAGCACTCGTGAGCTTTTTTACATCCAGTTCCCGCCCTTTTCATGATCCAAATACCAAGAGCAAGAAACCATACCAAATATCAAACCACAGGCATAGAATAAGACAGAGATACCATGATAAGGTAATGAGATAAAAAGGCA
>CM060322.1:25922328-25942328 GCA_030674155.1 Stramonita haemastoma
CCAAGAAAACTGTACTGAATACTTCAATACAAAAATGTTAAGAGTTGTGATGGACAAAGAGAAAAGTGGAAAAGGTCAACGCTGTAGATACGCGACTAGCTGTCCACTAGCAGTGCTTGCTGAAATGCTCTACGTGCATATAGAGATTTATACCACAAAAAATCGTAAAAAGTAATAAAAAAAAAACCAAACAAAAACCCCAATAAGCAAAGTGTTTCGTGCAACTGCTTTCTGCGACCGACCATTAAAAAAATATACATACCACTTACTCTCCAGTTTCACACATGCCAGTTTTCATGAGAGCACAACAGCAAAAGCGAAAAAAGATTAACATGACCAAACCACAACCTGTATTATTGTAGTGATCTGATAAAGTACATTCCACCATCCCACCCACAATATTTGCTACATTGGAATTTTAGAGTATACACCTTTGAAATGATGTTTCATTCTTTCAGGAAAAGCATCACACACATGAACGTAACAGATACGGTGGTAAAAGGTTGGATAAACACCAAAAAAGCAGACAATAAATCATACAGCAACAAACGATCTGCGGAAAAATCTTTCACTAGTGAATAAAACCCGATTTTTTGCGAGACCACCAACCTTATCATCCCATTTATTCTTTTCCGATTTTTTTTCTTTTTTTCCCCATTACTCTTTGCTATTTCTGTTTTTTTTTTTATCACATCGTGGGACCTCCATTTTTTCCCTAATTTTTCTTTTCAGATTTATCAAAACAAGAAAGTGTCCCTCCCTCCCCCCCCTCCCACCCCCGAACACCACCCTAAAACAAAATCTCACAAAAAAGGCATTGATCGAATACAATTTTTGCTAACAATGGAAATCAAAGACTGCTGAGAGGGATACAGATGGCGTATTCTATCAATAACGGGCTGCATTTATTCATTCATTCATTCATTTCCTTTACCATTTTTTTTTGCATCGAGGATAATGAACTAAGCACTCATGTGCCTTTTTATTAATCCAGTCCCCGTGTATATGCAGTTTTGTAAATGTCATCTGTTTCCACCGGCACACAATGACCTACTCTTACGAAAAGCGGAACTGGATTTAACGTGTGTGCAAGATGTTATGCATGCGTTCGCACACGGGGCCTTGGTTTATAGTCTCATCCGAAAGACTTTTAGGGAGAGTGGAGTCAGCACTGATGTTAACTCCAGGGAAAAATTCCCCTCGACCGGGAATCGAACCTGGGTCGTCAGATTGCGAGCGCAACGCTCTAACCACCAGGCTATCCTATAACAGGTGATGCCAATGGAAAATGTAATCTTAAATCCTAGAACGACAGTTAGTGTTATTTTTTTTGTATACCAGATTATGTTAAATATCAGGAGAAAATGCCATTTCTAACCCAAGGTTGTTGAATAAAAGGGGTACCATATTCTTGGCTGTAATATCTCAATATGACAAATACTTTCATAGTTCCAAAATTATGGCAAACTTTTTAAGGTCAATGTTGGCAGTATCTGCAAACCCAGCAGTTTATAAAGAAATCTGTACCACACACACACAGTGCTTGAATTTATATTTTACAAACTCCTAATTTACATTTAACATGCCCCTCTAAACACACAGACACACAGACACACAGACACACACACACAGACACACACAGACACACACAGACACACACAGACACACACAGACACACACACACACACACACACACGCATCCCCCCCCACACCCACACCCACAGCTTCTACTGGCTTGACCATACTTTTTATCCCTCCTCTTCAATAACAACCCCTCTCTGCAATGCATTTATAACCTTCCCCCAAAAGCATTAAAAAAAAACAAAAAACAAGCACCCCTGACTCCTGATTTTAGTTAACATTTTAGTTAAAAAATCCCAATCAACAGGACATTTTAAAAACTTGTCCGTGGATCATCGCGATAAAAGATCTTTAAGCAGTCTGCAGTCAAACGCTTCTGGATTATATCTGGGATATCACGATAATCCAGAGGCAAGATTGTTTTTTCACACATTAGGGCCTACAAGAAACCCACCGTGGGGTTCCCTTTGAGGGAAATGAACACGACTCAAAAACTGTTTCGCCTAGTGTGTCAGCAAAACACACGTGTCATCCACCTGCTTTTTTGTGTCCACATGTGGGGCCAGGGTTAAGGTAGGTAGGTGTTAAGTGTTAGGGTTAGTGTTAAAAAAGTTAATAGTGGGTAAGGGTTGTCTGTCAGCTGGTCGGTCTGATCGTTAGAATTCATGTGGACACAATAGCAGCTAGACAAATGGTATGCAGCTGTAGACACAGTGGTACGTAGCTCTGTAAAGTGCAGAGCTTTAAATCAAGCACCAGTCTTTAACAATTAACGCTGTGTCATCGGAATTTCCTGTCTGCAATATTTCAGTTTTTTTATTTCAGGCCTAAGACATTTTTGAACATGTTGCATCCATCAAAAGAAGAGGCCAAAATGAACCGAGTACCAATACAAATGTGTCAATCTTCCTACTTTATATCCGCACTGCTTTAAATTTGCATCGATACCACCCCCCTCCACACACACACACACACACACACACACACACACACACACACACACACACACACAAACACACACACACACACTTTCCCCTTCTTCGTCTCTCCTTCCAGCATAATGTCTACTCCCCACAACTACCCCCTTTATATGCTATCTATACTTTCTATCAGATTCTCTAAAAAAAAAATCCTATGCTTTTTATAGGGTATTAGCTCATGAAAGCTCCTTATTAGATAGCCTTGAAGATTGTGCTTTAAGTGTTACAGGTTACTAGCTCATGAAAGTTACCCGTTGGGTTCTTTTAAAGTCTGCGTTTACAGGTTAGTATTGCTCTTAAAAGTTGCCCTGTAATTATCTTCAAGACTATGCTTTTACATGGTACTAGCTCATGAAAGTTATCCTTTAGATCGTCTTTACGACAGTGTCTTTACAGGTTACTAAGTAATCAAGCGGGGGATTGGCGGTGGGGGGGGGGGGGGGGAGGGGATAGCCTGGTTGTTAGAGTGGTGCACTCGTGACCTGCTGACCCGGGTTCAAATCTCGTTCAAGAGGATTTTTCCTCTGGAGTTAACATTAGTACCGACTCTACTTCACCCCAAAGTCCTTCGGATGAGATTACAAAACCGAGATCCCATGTGCGAACGCACGCAGAAAACTTTTGCACACGTTAAAACCCGTTCTGCTTTTTGTAAGAGTAGGTCATTGTGTGCTGGTGGGAACGGATGACAAAATTTACAAAACTGCAAACACATAGGAACTGGATGTAAAAAAAGCAGAGTGCTTATTCCACTACGGTCGAAATAAAAGAATGAAAAAATATACGCATATGCATGCATGCGACACACACAAACACTATCTGAAAAAAATACACTATTTTTACCATTTTAGCTATTAAAAAAGCCCACCTCATAATTATAGTACCATCGAATCTAACTGATATACTTAATACCACAGTGTATACTTGTTAAAAATAGGCATGACTGTTTTCCCCCAAACCTCAAAATAAGTGAAACCAGGAGCCGATTACTTTTTTCATAATATATGGTGTGATAAGACATCAAAGAAAACAACCAAACAAAAATATTCACATGGTATTCTATGTCACACAATAACCTAAGGGAATATCCAGACCCTTACTCCACTTGTCTGATATTCGAAACAAATAAAAATTTTGCTAATTTTCTTAGTTTATGATTTTACCCCTGGTCCTCGATGCTTCTTTAAAACACATTTCTATTTGAATATTTATCTGCTACCCTCTCTCTCTCTCTCTCTCTCTCTCTCTCTCTCTCTCTCTCTCTCTCTCTCTCTCAGATAAATACGACTAGAAGACTGTAGTGTTGAAACAAAACATCACGTTAAAATTGCTCCTATCATTCCAGTAACTGACAAAATACAGACATTTGCCAGGAAATACTAGCAGGATGGGAGATGTTCCTGCAAAATCTTCCAAATTGTCAACAGCACAGTCAATTTTCAATCGTGCTGATATTAAAAAAAAAAAAAAAAAGAGTGATGTGCTCGTGATCTTCTGACCCGGGTTTGAATCTCTCGTTCAAGATGGTTTTTCCTCTGGAGTTAATATCAGTGCCGACTCCTTCGGATGAAATTAAAAACCGAATTGCCGTGTGCGAATGCACGCAGAACATCTTGGGCACACGTTAAAACCTGTTCCGCTTTTAGGAAGAGTAGGCTATTGTGTGCCGGCGGGGAGGGGATGACAAAATTGATAAAACTGCATACACACAGGGACGGGATGTAAAACAAGGACACACGATTGCTTATTCCATTATCCTTGAAATAAAAGTGGAAAAAAAGAAACCACTCAGGATCTACATTCAAGTTTAACAACGAAACACAAGGTACAAAATAAACAACTGCGCAATAGTTAATTCCCTTGAATAAATGCAAATGGTAATATTATTAATTTCACTGATAATTTTTTCCCAAGGGCAACAAATACAGTATGAAAGTAGTTTAAAATCCATATGGATAAACAAAAACCCTCCGGAAGTTGTTTGAATCTTCCAGCTTTTTCCGCAGTTTAACTCGTCACAGGCATTCTGCTATAATCATCATCTTTCGTTACGATTATATTTTATTATTTGGCCTCATGGACATTCAGATTATAAAGCACCATATGTTTTCTTGTTGCTTTAATTTTTTGTATAATCTTTTTTAGTTTACCCTTCTTTCCGTATGTGTTTGAGGGGGGGGGGGGGGGTGGCGGAGGGGGCGGTAACTTTTTTCCGTTTTTGTTTCATTTCTTGTATTTTTAATGGTACTCTATTCTTACAAAATCGTTTTTATTATCGCTTATTTTCCTTCTTTTTTGTCTTTTGAGGGTATTTGCTTTAAATATCTCCTCAAAGGCAACAACAAAATAAAACAACCCACAACATGTTCTTCCTCGTAAATTACGCCTAACATCCACAGCAGTAGCTGTCCTAGAGTGAGAGGCAATGCCCTCTAAGAATGATAACTATTGTCTGAGTTAGCTACCCCTTGATAGGTGGCGTCCGCGCCCCCCTCCTGTTTTCAATGGCGGAGCTTGGGTTCATCAAGGCCTGAGCACGTTTTCCTCGATGTCTTTTCAATTCCTCCTCGATGGCTTGGGCTGTCCTTGTCACTGGACCCAGTGGGTAATTGCAGGGATGAGGTCTGAAAATTCAAACAAAAGAAAACTAAATGTAAGGAGCGTTGATATATAGTCTATATTTTTTGTATTCATTTTAACTGTTACCCACTCAACCCCAGCGCAGCATTTTGTTTTTTGTTTTTGCATCATTCATGTTATTTAAGCCGTGTCAGGGATGTCGCTGGCACATGTAGCAAGGGACTATTGAAAAGTATTTTGGGGGGTAGACAGTGAAGTGAAGCAACATTTCTTTGTATAGGCGCTTTGATTTTTTTATTTGCAAGATTCTGCACTATGTAAATTCCATACATCATCATTATTATTATTATTTATTATTATTATTATTATACTAATATGAAAAATATGAATATGATCATTATCATCATCATCATTAGTAGTAGTAGTAGTAGTAGTAGTAGTAGTAGTAGTAGTAGTAGTAGTAGTAGTAGTAGTAGTATCATTATCACTATTACTATCCTCTCCTCCTCCTTTATTTTTAATTGTATTTATCTATAAGTAGGTTAAAGGGACATCTACATATAATTCAAATCGCCTTTTCACCGTAGATATTTCCGAAAATCACTAACTTAGGCGGTACAGCCCGATCCCTACCTGCAAACAAGCTGCTGTTGCTCCAGATGCTGCCTCCGTCCTGTGGCATTGGACTCCAGTACAACAGCTCCTGAAAGCTGAAAGCAGAGGTCAGTATCCTGCAAAATCCTGATCGACTTGAGTCGTTTAAATATTAGACTTATTTGATATCATCGCTTTAAATCAGATTTATGTGTTTAGATGTAACAATGATTTGATCTCTTCGCTTTGAATCAAATTTGTTTAAATGTTACAATGATCTTATGTCTTTGCTTTGAGCATTATTTATTTGCAAAAATATTAAATAAATTCATCTCTTTGCTTTGAATCAAATTTATTTATTTTAACAAAGCAGACACTACTGAACACGGTCAAAGTGATCCAGCAGCAGTGCCGGGTCCTTCTGGCTGGTGGCCTCACGGCTGCCTGATTCAGCTTTGTTCGAAATTATGGCTCTGAAAATATGGCATGACAAGCCTTAATGGGGTGGATGTGCTTATGACCAGGATGAGCCACATGGTGTTGTGAGTAAATATCCCTGAAAGTTGGAATGCGGCTACCTTCATGGTCAGCACGTATATTATGCAAATTCACACTATTGGGGGACCTCAAAGCTCTAGCCGAGAAAGAAAATAACGTTTGTATGGGAGGAATTTTCTCACCTGGCTTTCATGAAGTAGCGACGTGTAGGTACCCCCTCTGTGCAGGACAACAGACGTCAGGGGTGTGGGGGTGTAGAGATGCCAGGGGTGTAGAGATGCCAGGGGTGTGGCGTATCATAGGGGGCAGCTGCAGGGTTACAAGCTCTGTCTGTGCATGTTGCTGTTTTACGGTATTGTCAAGGTGTGCTGACTGATATAGTTCATGAATGAAGTATATATGCAAAGGACTGGATGGACCTTTTATGACTTAGTGCTGTGGTGGGTGGGTGTTTACTGTGCAATATTTCCATGAATTTCTCGGTCTATTGAGGTGATAAAGTATTGGTGTTGGTCTTGGGTTTCCTCCAACTTGGACTCTTGTCAAGCAGCACGTCACCTCTTGGTTCCACTCAAGGTGTAGGCAGGCAGGACGTGCAGGCTTTGGAAACAGCTGTCTGTTGACAGTGAACATTGTGTACAAGTATTTATAATTATCACACCTCTCCAAGTCAAATCTAATGTTTATAGCCCTGTCGACTACAGAGGCCATATTCAGGCTCTCACATTTTCACTTTTGAAGTAAGATTTTATTTATAATTTAGTTTTGATAACAGATGAATCAATAAAGAGTAAGCAATAATAGACAATAAGCGCTTAACAATAACTATACAGTTTTAAGAAAAAAATGGTAGGAAAAGTTGTGTTGCTTCACATATCAGGGCGATTCTATTTCATCACTTTAACATACATTTAGTTCAGTTTTTCTTACCCTTAATCTCCCCAGTTTCATCAAATTCTAAAGCTGCAAATCAGTGTTGAGAACTACCATAAATCATTCACTAGTAATGTTTTTCTCGGTAATTTGCCTACAAAAGTGCTCATACATGATACTCTATTTACATTCTACTCTATAAAGGATGTAGCAACAACTATCATATCTGCAACAACCCAAACCATAAGCTCCTTTACTAAGTAAATACTTACAGGAGACTTATATCAAGGGACTTAAATTCCTACAACAAACTCGGATAGAAACTGAATTACGACTCGTGTATATAAAATAGTAGCTCAGTTGTAGATGTTCGTGTTTTTTTTTAATAAGTCAGCCCATATGTCTTCAATTTTAACGTCTTTCCACTTTAAGTGGTACATTTCGTTGAACGCACTTACCTGTGCAAGGTCTTCCTGGAGCATGTTATGCAGCCCAGATGATGTTCACACCCCTGAGGAGGATTCTAAAGACCTCCTCCCTATATGATCCACATGATGATTTAAAACCAGATTAGGACCCCTGTGACACGAAGGATTGGACAGAGTGACAAAGATTGTCAGTTTAGGAAACACCAGAGGACTGGGAGGGGGGGGGGGGGGGGGGGAGGAACAGAACCACAACCCCTCATGAGCTCTGTTGATGCCTTGTAGACCTGTGGTGTTTTCAGACACCAGGATCACTGTCACCCAGATTGCTCTCCTTTGATCTCTTGTAGAGATTCCAGACACATCCCCTGTTCTTTGAAGGTAATATGGAAGTCGGTTTGGATTGTTGTTTGTTTTTAATAAGGGGATGGGTGCCTAGTTTTTGTTTCATTTTGTTTATTATGTTTATTGGATTTATTTGTTGCCTATGCTATCCGGTTTTATATATATATATATATATTTTTTAGTTTAATTTTATTTTTGTTAACATGTTTTATTCTATACTTTTATTCCCTACTTTGTTTTCCGTATTCTATCTAATATTAAATCATTTTTAGTAGGGAGAGCTGATGCAATCTATAGAAGTTTGGTGCCCAGTGATCATTTAAAGCCAAGTCTGTGTTCCGCGCTCGTCAGATTTGAAGTGAAGGCAGCTGACAGGGTAGTCAATGGAAATGCGAGCCCCACGCGGAACTTCGGAGGAAAATCGGTCAGAGCATGGGGAAATGTGAAGATAAGACCCGAGTCTCTTCCCTTTGTGAGCAATGTCAACGCGTGTTTCAAGGATCGTCCCTTTCTGGGACATGCCCGTGGACTGTGTAAGGCAGCAGCAGCTTAGCCAGTGGCTGTGTCCCTACCTCTGCACATTCACCTTTTGTCCAACGGCAGATTTTCGGCAAATGCTCACTGCTCTTTTAGTCGCCCCGACCGATGTGGCCAGTGTTTTATACAGACTCCACCCTGTTGCAGATGCATCGATAAATTTATCGGAGTTCGAGCTCAGTCCTTTGGGATCTGAAAGCATGCATTGGTCTGCATGAACACTTTACGGGGCTAGAGAAAAAGAACATCCCCATTTTGAAGTCACAGATCCCAAGTGAACAAAGCCCTTCGGGGCCTTGTTGAAGGTTTCCCTTTTCCTCCATCCTCTATCCTTCCCTAACAGGGGGCCTTGACATAAAAGAAAACAATCAATCATGTGGACATATAGTTCAGAGGTCATGATGTCTCCCTGGTTCATCTAACAGCATTGTTGTCACAGCTTCTGTGGTGAGAAGGTCCAAGACTGCTGGGAAATGGCTGGAGACGAAGCACAAGCATTGTCTGATAAAAAAGTGTGTTCGTGTTCGTGTGTGCGTGTGTGCGTGTGTGTGTATGTGTGCGCGCGCGCGCGCGCGCGCGCGCGTGTGTGTGTGTGTGTGTGTGTGTGTGTGTGTGTGTGTGTGTGTGTGTGTGTGTGTGTGTGTGTGTGCGCGCGCGCGCTCGCGAACGCGTGTGTGTGCGTGCGTGTGTGCGTGTGTGTGTGCGTGCGTGCGTGTGTATGTATGTATGTATGTGTGTGTGCGTGTTTGTTTTGTAGTCTACGTGTGCATTAGTGTGCCTGTGTACGTGCACGTGCTTACACGCAAATGTGAGCTTCAAATTCCGTTTGGCACCAGCAAAGAAATCCAAGGCAAAACAAGTCAGTAAAACTGCTAAGTTTTACGCTGACGCACGGATTTTCATCAGAATAAAATTGCCTTACAGGGCATGGCGCAGGCACTTGTTCAAGGGGAGTTTTCCCGGGAGTTTTCAGTATCGAGTCCGCAAAATTCCTTTTCGATGAGACTAAATAAACAAGGGTCCTATATCTAAACGCACACCGAACATCTTGCGTAATGATTAAAACTCGTTCCGCCTCTCGGAAAAGTAGGCTATATACCGGTAGGAAAAGATGACACAAAAAAGTAAACACAAACTTATGCACACTGGTGAGTTAAGACATTTTATTATTTTCAAAAAAATTATACCACTTTATGTCAAAGATTTCTCTGCGTAAAATTCGGGCTGCTCTCCCCGGGGAGAGCGCGTCGCCACAAGTGCGGCGCCTACCTATTTTATTATTTTTTTTCATATATATATACAGCCCCGAGCCGTCCTAGGGACTTTTCCTCAGGGATGGTGTCTTAATACGACACCTGTATGCATGCTGGTTTTTTAAATTGTCATCCGCTCCTGCCGGTTCACAATGGCCTGCTCTTCCGAAAGGCGGAACGGGGTTTGAACGTGTGCGCAAAATGTTCTGCGTGCGTTCGCACACGGGGCCTCGTTTTATAGTATCACCCAATGACTTCAATTCCGAAGTCAATCTGGCTGCTTTTATGGTAGGCAAAAACTCTCGCATAGGCAAAATATAACACCGCACGCGCGCGCTGTGTGTGTGTGTGTGTGTGTGTGTGTGTGTGTGTGTGTGTGTGTATGTGTGTGTGTGAGGGGGGGGGGGGGCGGGCGGGTGAAGGACCCGGAAAGTTCTCCAGCTGAAAGCAGCCTTAGTTATTTAAAAAAAAACAATTTACTAAACTAAAACTGAAAACCACTTTTCAGTCATAGCATAATATCCGGGCTACTCTCCCTTGAGAGAAAATGTCGTCACAAGAGCAGCGCCACACTTTAAAAAAACAACAACAAAACTTTCCCGTTTCCATGATCATAAAAGTATTCGACAAAATGTTGCCACGTTTAATTAACAAAGTAGAAGGGATAATCAATTTAATCGAACATGTAACATACAAACAGGTGAGCTGAGGGATGTTCTAAAGGGTTATAGTATGCGTAGGCCTATTTCAACAACAAGTTAGCTAGTAACGAGGAGGCTATTAAAAGAAACAACTGAAAAGGAAGGAATGTAGTAAACCAGAGAAGGCTAAGCACTGAGAGAGAGAGAGAGAGAGAGAGAGAGAGAGAGAGAGAGAGAGAGAGAGAGATTTGATTTGATTTGATTTGATTTATTCTTTTATATCGAGGATAATGGGATAACACTCGTGTGCTTTTTTACATCCAGTCCCCGTGTGTATGCAGTAGTGTAAATGTCATCTGTTCCCACCGGCACACGATGGCCTACTCTTACGAAAAGCGGAACAGGATTTAACGTGTGCGCAAGATGTTCTGCGTGCGTTCCCACACGGGGCCTCGGTTTAAGGCAATGTGCGGCACCCAACATTACTAAATTTAGGTCATTTTGGCTATTTTGAGATTTTTCCAATTTTACATTCTAGGACATGTATATATTCATATGACATAATTAGATTTTACAAATACATTGTCTTTATGCAATTAAAAAAACGTTTTACTAACCTAACCCAACCGAGTTTGTGTTCTTTTATTCCGAAAAATGCGTGAAAATGCCGACATTTATGCCCTAGCAACATGCATTTCTAGTTCACAAAGTATGAAGTATCATACACGAAACGAAACTAGATTGTCTCCCCTACAAGATTCCGAAGAGCTTCTACTACGAACACTCATTCACAACGAGTTATACGTCATTTCAGTCGATTAGCATATCGACGGCAACTTCCATATATAGAGAGCGATTCAAAAGTAAGCTGGCCGGTTAGTTGAATCGGGTCACGTGACGCAAAATGGCCGCTGTTTACATCGAGTTCGTACCTCCGCTTCAAGCAGAAAAATGACTCGTTTGAAGAAATAAACGCTTCAATTGGCTTATAAATGCAAGCCGAGTCGCGAAAAACACCTTGCATTTGCTCGACAGTGCAAAACATGGAAGGAAACGGACGAATTGTTGAGAATCAGTGCCGAGTCTGACTTAGTGCTACAGTGTTCTAAAAGTGAAATCTCATCGTCTGCTTCGCTGTCAAGATCGCTGCGTACTGAGAGTGTTTTGCTAAGCAAGAAAGCTTGTACTCTGCTCAAACATGAACCATATCAGGCCGTTTGCGAAAAAAAGGTTCGAAAATGCCAGTTCTGAGCCAGCTGGTAACTGTAATGAGCAGAAACTGCTCCAAGTGTAAACTAACTTTTGGCTTCAGAACAGAGGAAAAGAAACCACATGGGTTAGTTGTTCTGTGTATTCAATGTGTGTTGTGTATCACCAGTAAGCAAGCTGTAGGGGGATTTGGGGTGGGAAACAAGTTCACTGGTAGGCCTAGCTGTTTTATATTTGTGTGTGTGTGTGTGTGTGTGTGTGTGTGTGTGCAAATGCATGTGTGTGTGTGTGTGTGCAAATGCATGTGTGTGTGTGTGTGTGTGCACATGCATGAGTGTGTGTGTGTGTGTGTGTGTGTGTGTGTGTGTGTGTGTGAGACACAATTTTCTTTATTTATACCTGTAATTCTAATGAGGCAAAACATGAATATATTTTTGCATTTATGGACAGAAGTATAGGATAAAACTGCATGAATTAATTAATTAACAGTTTTCACAAAAGGATTCAGGCTGAAATGAATATGGAGTGGAAATCAACTTTATTGTTTGAACAAATTCATTATACTAGATCTAGATTACAGCATACTCTTCATGCAAGTATTCACAAACACACTAGCATATATATATATATATATATATATATATATATATATATATATATATATATGTATATATATTTATATATGTATATATATGTGTGTGTGTATATGTGTGTGTGTGTATATATGTGTGTGTGTGTCTACATGCATACCTACACACACATACACACACACACACACACACACACACACACACACACACACAGAGCTCCAAACATAAATTGTTATATCTAGATCAGTATATCTTGATTCAATTTATGAGCTCACATGGAGTTTGAAGCAGTCCTGTGGTGTGCACCATGGAATGCGACAAAGTGTGATATCTTCAGTGAGCTGACAACACCCCTGAACTATGAGAAGCAGCATATCTACTTCATGCCTGTTTATGAGAGAATGACAAAGATGCAGCTGCTTCAAAGATGTGGTGCTGGCAAGACTCAAAGAGTGCCTGAACAGCCTTGTGAAATTTGTTGTTCCATGGACAAGCTCACATCATGCTGGCGAGTTCTCTTTGCAGTCTGACAGCCATCCATGAGTTCAACTTAGGTCCTGCTTCTGCCCAAGACACTGCCAGTTGCTTTAGATTTGATATAAGTGTGCACATGAAGAGGCTGAGGGCATCCAGACAGCAGGACAGGGAGAAGAACAGCCCCAGGTACCAGAGGGCCAGTGTGATCAAGAGGCGCGACACTCTGAGAGCTGCCAAACTGAAGGGGTAGAGGAGCAGATGGTGCTGGAAAGTGGCCCAGCCTAGCCTACAGGGGTGTTCTGATTATTTATTCTTGTTTTTAAAGGGCTGGATATGTGAACTGAAGCTTTCCAACAAGGCTATGAGTAATATATGGTGGTCTGTACATGTTTGTATTCTTTTTCCTCTTTTTTCTCCACTTTGTGTTTTTTGCATCACATGCATTTTGTGATCAAAATTTCTCAAAAACTGTCTATCAGAAATTGATGAAACTTGGCACACTTACACATTATGGTCTTCTTGACAGTAATATAGAGAGACTTTTTTAATATTATGAGTTATTTTTTCTGTTAAAAAGATCAGATTACATAATACCTTGTATAAAAAGTGTCCATTAAAAAAAAAAAATTATAAAAAATAAACAGTGAATTTTTTCAAGAATGTCTCTCTATTTAACTGTAAATACACACATTATGTACATTTGTGCCAAAAATCATGAATGTAGCACTTGAATTTATGGGTAAAAAATCATTCCTAAAAATCCAAGATGGCGGATGTTTATCTTGGTTTCCATGGAAACATGGCTCACTAACATAAAACAAGTAACATTTTTTAAGTTAGAAGTCATAGTACTATAAGTTAATATCAAAGACTAGGTTTTAATTCTTCATTTGTAAAAAGTAAAATTTAGTGCCTCACATTGCCTTAAAGTCTCATCCGAAGGACTGTTCGGGAGAGTGGAGTCAGCACTGATGTTAACTCCAGGAGAAAAATTTCCTCGACCGGACTCGAACCCGGGTCTTCAGATTGCCAGCGCAATGTAGAGAGAGAGAGAGAGAGAGAGAGAGAGAGAGAGAGAGAGAGAGAGAGAGAGAGAGAGAGAGAGGAGAGAGAGAGAGAGAGAGAGAGAGAGAGAGAGGAGAGAGAGAGAGAGAGAGACAGACAGACAGACAGACAGACAGACAGACAGACAGACAGACAGACAGACAGACAGACAGAACGAGAGCGAGAGAGGGAGACAGAGGCATAAAGAGAGAAAGATAGCAAGACCGAGAGCGAGAGCAAGCGAGCAAGCGAGCGAGCAAGAGAGAGAGAGAGAGAGAGAGAGAGAGAGAGAGAGAGAGAGAGAGAGAGAGAGAGAGAGAGAGAGAGAGAGAGAGAGAGAGACAGAGACAGAGAGAGAGACAGAGACAGAGACAGAGACACAGATAGACAGACAGACAGACAGAGACAGAGAGAGAGAGACAGAGAGAGTGAGAGACAGAGAGAGTGAGAGACAGACAGACAGACAGACAGACAGACAGACAGACAGACAGAGCGAGAGCGAGAGAGAGAGGCATAGAGAGAGAAAGATAGCGAGAGCAAGAGCGAGAGCGCGAGCCAGCAAGCGAGCGAGCGAGCGGACAGACAGACAGGCAGACAGGCAGGCAGGCAGGCAGACAGACAGACAAAGACGGACAGACAGGCAGACAGGCGGCAAGTGTACACATACACAAACTCAAAGGTATAAACAAGTTGGTATGCAGACAACAGAACCACTCTCCCTTTCCTTGATTTATCATTTTAAACAGTTCAAATTTCTTTCTTCCTTTCTTTTCTTCGATTTTACTACCATTACGTAAGAAAGATCATCATCGCATAAGCTATAAAAAAAAACCCAGTCTCAAGGCGGTTACATTAATGGTGGGCAAACATGGGTGCATATGCAAAAATCTCACTATAGTTGTAAACCTTGGAGCTCTAGCTGAAGGATGCAAAACAAATATGCAGACTGTACCCTGCAGAGATGGGGACTGCTGATACGAAAGTCTCAGCGCTGTGCTACGACTCCTCATGAAGTTGAGGGGGAAATCATGAGGTTTTTTTGCAAGGTACCAGGATATAATGTATGAGTATTGCATGCAAATTGCAATGTCATCACATAAGTATTCAAAAAATTAGCAACAAAAACAAAAAAGTCACTGCACCCTATCCTTATCCCTATTTTGCGTAACAACCTTTGTTTGGAGAAATACCTTTAAAACTGTCGTTTGCACCGTTTTGTACATGACAGTTCAGCAGCAAAAACTTACGGAGATGACCCAAGTTTTAACATTGATCTTAAGCTATACCAGTTTGTGTCCAAGCTAACACAGGTTTTGATGACCGAGTCTGCTTCTAGACGCAATTGAATGTTTTGGGCTTGGATTTCCTGGTTGGTGGTGGTGGTGGTGGTGGTGGTGGTGGTGTGTGTGTGTGTGTGTGGAGGGGGTTGAATTTCAGATACAAAGTTTTCAGAAGTTAAAACTGAAAATGGAGATTTATCTCCAATTAATGTGAAAAGTTTCACTTGCTCCAGTCAGAATTACTAATTCACTTGCAGTGCCCCAACCATTCCACAGCAGAGGCCAAGTGAAATCACAATCAGGGGGATTACTGGTAATCTTGTCCCACTAGGGTATCAGTCTATGTGCAAACTCCGTTTTGAAAGCTGTCCTACAAAAACTTTCTTTACTTCACAATACAGTCTTCTTTCCATTGTGTAGTAAAGCTATGAACAGACAAATCTGTATCCTAAACAAGACCAACAACAATTAAGCCTACCTGTAGCCTCAGGTCAAAATGGCAGGACAGCGACACCGGTGAAGGTCTTGCCTTGTCACTGCACTGCTCCAGGTGTCTGTGTCAGCGTCAGGTGAGCAGTGAAGAAGTCAGCAAGCTGGCCACCACAGCGCCCCCTATGTACATGAATGTGTTCAGTCGTTTTTCACGTGGTTTACTGAACGATAACTCTGGACCCTAAGAATTCTCAATGCTCGCTCTCTCTCTCTCTCTCTCTCTCTCTCTCTCTCTCTCTCTCTCTCTCTCTCTCTCTCTCTCTCTCTCTCTCTCTCTCTCTCTCTGTGAGTTTAAACATTGTTCAGAGTTCAGAGCTTTCTCTAAGTTAAAAAAAGACAATGTTTATCTTAAAAAAACGAATTTTTCCTTGCCTTGTCTTTGCCTTGCCTTGTCTTTGCTTTTGCACTGGGCCCCCTGTCGTGTGTGTGTTTGCATGCATGTGTGTTTGTGGTTTCTTTATTTGAAGTTATCTTAGAATATTTGAACCAATATGAAATGTAGCTGTCTTGTGTCTTTTGAGATTATGATTCGAATCAAAATGCCTGTCAGTATTGTAATAAAAATATTACATTAAAACACTACATTCTAAATGAGTCAAACATTTTAAATAAATTCTAAAACGAGTCGAACATTCTTAGAAATAAACCAAACGTAAACTGCTTTTTAAGACATACTTTGTTGTATTGAATTGTGATGTACTGTCTTGAATTGTATTGTATTGGTTTTGTATTGGATTGTATTGTATTGCATTGAATTGTATAATACCTCCAGTCTCAGTAAATTTCTCTTTGCGGAGAGCACGTCGCCACAAAAGTAGCACCACTTGCTTGCATGTGTATGAGTTTCCCCGTTACCTTTTGTTTTGGATAAAAAGAAAACATGGGAGACAAAGTTCTCTTTTTATAAACAGAAAGAAAAAAAAATAGAAATACAGTTCTCAATTCTAATCAGATAGAAAATATTTTTGAACAAAGTTATCCTTTTTTGGCAGACAAAGATATGGAATCAGCGTTCCTCCTAGAAAAAAAAGAGGAAAGAAAATATCGAAAATGAAGTCTAAAAAGCATTGACAATAAAGTCTCCCTCTTTGGTTAAGCGAAACGCATTTAAAAATACAAAAGGCAAAGATGTCCCATAACCTAATGTGGTCGTACGGGAGCCAGGTATCAGAGACCCCAGCTTCTCTAGGGGCCAGCTTATTGAGGGCGGCGCCCATCTCTCTCTCTCTCTCTCTCTCTCTCTCTCTCTCTCTCTCTCTCTCTTCTCTCTCTCTCTCGCTGCTTTACCTTCCGTGACCCTGAAAAGGGTAGGTACCCATTTACAGCTGGGTGAACTGAAGGACTGTACTGAAGCCAAGACGCACAAACGGTCACCCATCCAACTGGTAACCACACTCGATGCTGCTTAACCTTGGCCTGAGAAAGCGAGTGGTCTGACCACTGAGTTATCCCGTCCCCAAACAGCATTATTGGAGAAAAAAAAGCCCACTTTCCAGTGGACTGAAAAACTCTGTAATAAACAAAGTCCACCTTTCTTTGTAGACAGTTTACACGAGAAACCGAATGTACTTTCCTCACTAAAGCCCGCATCCTGCAACAAACTCAAAGATGTTAGTGGGAAACAGTCAACCTGTACAAGGTTTTTAACACGGTACTAACCTGTACACTTGAAAAGTGTGTTCGTTTTGAACATTAGAGAGCCGTCTGCCAGCTTGTTGTTTTTAATTCCTGCTTTAACTGTTGTTGGCCAGGGAAAGTATTTTTTTGAAGTTAAGGCCATAAAAGAAGTAAATGTTCCACAGTCTGCCATCACTGGTAGTGGGTAAGACTTTGTAAGTTCTTTAATCCTCTTGCTGAAAGAAGAAGGTGCAGTCATTACTAGAGACAACTCTAAAATCGAAAAAAAATCTGCCTCTTATCGGATTTGATTCTCTTCTCTTCTCTCTTCTCTCTCTCTCTCTCTCTCTCTCTCTCTCTCTCTCTCTCTCTCTCTCTCTCTCCTCTCTCTCTCTCTCTCTCTCTCTCTCTCTCTCTCTCTCTCTCTTCTGTCTGTCTGTCTGTCTGTCTGTCTGTCTGTCTGTGAGTCTGCTTGCTTTTCTGCCTCAAGTTCTAGGCTTCAAGAAAGCAAGACTTCAGCGTTCTTGATATCAGTAGCCACTATCGATGTGCACGTGTAACGTTTTGTGTTATTTTATATAATTATCTGTCTGGTTTTCTGTCGATGTTTTATCTTATTTTGTGTTTACTTACCTCTGTCTGGTTCTATGTCTCTGTGCTCATCTTACTTCTTCCTCCTTCATCTTATACCCAAGGTTTCTCCCCCGGAGTCGGAATAGCTAGTTAGTTCTTTAGTTTAACGTCATTCCATTAATTTACTGATATCAGACGGGAAAGTGTATACATGTAGGCGAGTGAATGTGTGTGTGTGTGTGTGTGTGTGTGTGTGTGGTGTGTGTGTGTGTGTGTGTGTGTGTGTGGTGTGTGTGTGTGTGTGTGCGTGCGTGGTGGGGGGATTGGTGGTGTGCACATAGCTAATCAACCGCATTAAACAACTGTAGGAAACTAAAACTTAAAACCATAAACAAGAACGTTGAAAAGAAAAAAAAAAACAGCTTAAAACACTAATTTTGCAATTCATAACAACTAATAAAAATCATTACACTGTAATAACCTGATATCGTGACTATTATGTAATGACGACATAATTTCTTTCTTTAAAGGAATGTCTTTTGGAATTTGCTCTGACCAACAGCCTGAAACCATAAAAAGTTTTTTTCAAACTCTCTGCATTATAAAAGAATGTGAGCAATGGCAATATTTTCGCCACAGATACATGTTGCTTAAAAAAATACTTCTAAAAGCATTTAACCTAAACCTGTTTATAAGAGATACACAATTTCTATATTCAACTGATTTACGGCATTTGATCTTATCAAAAGATGATAAAATGAGTTTTTACATCATCATTCCAAAGAAAACCCATATCTTGTAAATTCTTTTAAAACTGTTTTCAACATGCATTTTGCAAGATGCTATACAGCCCTCATAGATGCATAAGGGACCTGTATGCTGCAGGACCCATTAGTATGTTTAGCTCCACATTTTGCTATTTTGTCAGAAGTCGGAATGCGGCTACCTAAATGGTAGGATAAACACGGTTATATACGCAAAGTCTCACCATTGGTGAACCCCAGGGTTGTAGCGGAGGAACAAAAAGCAAAATCCCAAACTTCAGAAATGAACAAGGAAACAAACAAACAAACAAATATCCAAAGTGTTCTGTATGATTCCAAGTTGCATGTCCTAGTATCAGTTGCAGAAAGTATTTGCCAGTCACCAGTAGGTCAGTTACTATAAATGAAATTGTATAAACTTATCATCATCCATTATATTCTTTATCCTTTCATTTTTCCCCCTCATCCCCTTTTCAGTGCATTCTTAACGTGAATGTACCATTGTCTAAATCACCTTGTAGTGAACGGACATTAAACCAATGAGAAGAGAAAAAAGAAACAAACAAACAGGCAGACAGACAGACAGACAGACAGACAGTCAGACACACAGACAAACGTACACATTTGTCTAGTGGCACACACTCTCAATAGCTAAACTACAGAATATTCTCCTCACATATTGCATTTTGTGTTCATTATTTTTCCAAATGCTTGCATAAATCTGCATTACTCTTTACAAACATATAATCATAATCCTTCGCGCGTGCGCGCGCACGAGTGTGAGTGTGTGTATGTATGTTATGTATATGTATATATAATATATATATGTCTCTCTCTCTCTCTCTCTCTCTCTCTCTCTCTCTCTCTCTCTCTCTCTCTCTCTCTCTCTCTCTCTCTCTCTCTCTCTCTCTCTCTCTCTCTATATATATATATATATGTGTGTGTGTGTGTAGTTGTGTGTGTGTGTGTGCGTGCGCGCTTGTGTGTGTGTGTGTACTCTTGCTAAGACGCTGTCATCATATATATAATATATAATATATACATACATACATACCTATAAAATGTATATATATGTATATACAGAGACAGAGAGACAGACAGAGACAGAGACAGAGAGAGACAGAGACAGACAGACAGACAAACAGACACACACACACATAAACAGACAGAAACAAAGGTCCTCAGGTACTCTTTAGTCCTCGTCTGACTAGACTCTATTCTTTTTCTCTTATCAATTTCACACTTCACACTTCCAGAAATTGTTTTATAAATAAAAATCCCCCGGAGAGACATGAAGAAATGTGAGGATAAATTATTAGAATCAGTAGGCGTGGTTTGTCTATAAGTATTCTCAGAAATACAACCATACATTATACCTTACTCAATTCATCACAGAATTATACTCCCAAATAATACACCAAATTGACCACAATAATTCTCGAAATTGGAATGCGACTAACAACCTTAACGGTGGGTAACAACGGTTGCATACGCAAAAAACCCCCAACAAAATCCTCACCACTGGTGAGCCTGGGAGATCTAGCCGAGAAAAGAAGAAAGATGAATGAATAAATGAATAATCTTTATTTTTCAAGGGTTACAGAGTAAGTATTACAAACTTTTTTTCCATCCGGCCCTTGCCCTGTT
>CM060322.1:25954828-25962328 GCA_030674155.1 Stramonita haemastoma
GAACTGGTCATTGCAAAATCTGTTTTAGAGCCATAACTCTCATCTTACCTCATTTTTATAGAGCTGGTCATTGCAAAATCTGTTTTAGAGCCATAACTCTCATTTTACCTCATTTTTATAGAGCTGGTCATTGCAAAATCTGTTTTAGAGCCACAACTTTCCTTTCACCTCATTTTCACAGAGCTGGTCATTGCAAAATTTCTTCCAGAGCCACAACTCTTATCTTACCTCATTTTCACAGAGCTGGTCTTTGCGAAATCTTTCTCAGGGCCACCACTTTCCTTTTACCTCATTTTCACAAGGCTGGTCATTGCAAAATCTGTCTCAGAGCCACAATTCTCATCTTACCTCATTTTTATAGAGCTGGTCATTGCAAAATCTGTTTTAGAGCCACAACTCTCATCTTCCCTCATTTTCACAGAGCTGGTCATTGCAAAACCTGACCTCAAGGCAATCACTCTCTTATTCTCATTTTCACATAACTGGTCATTGGAGCGTGGCTAGGGAGCCCCCCTTTGGCATCCCAAACCTACACTTTCAGACACCAATGACGTCCAAACAAACTGAAACACGTTCTCTGTCCCCAACTAATATCAGAGGCATCAGTGCTGCCGAGGATACCATCCATACAAAGCTTGGAGGCCAATCAACACCAGTTTAGTGGTCAGTTACTGAGAGAGAGAGAATACAGCAAGTGTTAGTGGTCAAGCCATGGTAACTATGGTGGCTAGAAAAATTGAAAACGCCATTTATGCATAGGTGGCACACACGCACGCACGCACGCACGCGCGCACGCGCGACGCACGCATGCAGGTAGAGAGGAGAGGAGAGAGAGAGAGAGAGAGAGAGAGAGAGAGGAGAGAGGATGAGAGAGGAGAGATGAGAGAGAGAGAGAGAGAGAGAGAGGAGGGGAGAGGAGAGAGAGAGAGTTACGTTTGACAGAAACAGTTACGTTTATCTTTTCTCATTGGGTTTTTTTAATTTAAAATAAAAAAATAGTTCATCCCCTGTAAAAGACAATTAGTATGAACATTTGACATGTTATGAAGACAGCATTGGAGGTCATTTTAATGTAGCCGGAGGATGCTTAACATGCCATGATATTAATGCCTTGCGGCTGATCTTTGCTCTTTTTAGATTCGACTTGATTGTTCAAAATCGTATTTTGACGTAGATATTAGACACAGGGAAGATTTTGTCCTAGCCACAAAGTAGCTGTCAGTTCACATATCTTCTTTTTTTTTTGAATTTGTTTTATTTTTATATTTCATCCCAGAAGGTCTTAGGAGCCCGTATTGAACTAAACAGTAACAGATGTAAAAGAAAAAAAAAGAGAATATGTATATGCATGGACGGATCGATAGAGAGACAGATAGTGTAACAGTTTGAAGGAAAAGACAGTGTCTTTCCTCATAAAGTCAATCAGATCAAGCGAGATTCTGATCTTTTCTTTTTCTTTGTCCGTCTCTTTTTCCATCTTTCTGTCTTTGTTTCTCTCTCTCTGTCCCTCTTTCTCTCTCTTCTATCTTTGTTAATCCCTTAGTCTCTCTCTCTCTCTCTCTCTCTCTCTCTCTCTCTCTCTTCTCTCTCTCTCTCTCTCTCTCTCTCTTCTCTCTCTCTCTCTCCATACTGACTCTGTCTCTGTCTATATCTGTCTGTCTGTCTGTCCTGTCTCTCTCCCCTTCTGTTTGTCTCATCATCGTCTCTTCATTTTAATATCCTTCTGTCTGGAGGAGAAAATAAATAACACTATTATGCAATCCCAAATTTAATCATCTTTTTTTTTCACTGGAGGCACAGGAAGTAAACTCAGTTTTACAACCTTTCATTCTCTCCTCCCCCCCCCACCTTCTTTCCCCCCCCCCCCCCCATCTCAGATACATACCGTTCTAAGCATTGCCCTTGCTTGCCTCGGGGCTCTAGTGACGCACTAGCAAAAAGTGATGACGTCAATCCTGACGACGGAAAACACAATCTCACGCTCATCGATGACGTCTGAGGCACCGTTGTCACGTGGGAACCTCTTGAGCACTGACGTAGCTAAGAGAACTGATCGAAGCTAGATCGAAGGTAGTTTTTGCCTCGCGCAGCCATTGAAAAGAAAGTAGAAGGTTCAAGCCACACCAACACTGTGAAAGTTGGTAGGTCCTAGTCTATATAAAAAAAAAATCTTGCGAATGTGTGACAGGACAGTTTTTTTTTGTGTGTTCACAGTTCAATGATAATGCTGTGTTGGGTGTATGAATGCACCCAGACATGAATGATATTACCATACATGGTGTGTGAATTTGTTAAGGGTCAAATGAGTAAAACAAATGCAAAATACATTTAAACAGGAAAAAAACAACAAACAACAAAACAAACAACAACAACAACAACACTGGTGATGCTTTGTCGCAACGTGCTCTACAGGTTGAGGGAGTAGTATAAAATTCACGTAGAAAAGAGAGCCATTATTGAAAGTGTTATACAACACAATACAATATAACACAATAGGATACAAAACAGTACGAAACGATACAATACAATACGATACATGCACTGTAGTTGTTTTTTTTTACTTTCAGTCCCTGTGTGTATGCAGTTTTGTCAATTTTGTCAATTTTGTCCTCTGTTCCCATTGGCACACAATGCATGGCCTACTCTTTCGAAAAATGTGTGTGTGTGTGTGTGTGTGTGTGTGTGTGTGTGTGTGTGTGTGTGTGTGTGTGTGTGTGTGTGTGTTGTGTTGTTAAGTGTGTGTGTGTGTGTTAAGTGTGTGTGTGTGTGTGTGTGTGTGTGTGTGTGGGTGTGTGTGTGTTTAGCTGTTCTTGGTTTGGTGGGATTCATTGCAACAGTGTACTGTGGCTATATTTCAGAAAAAAATGTTTATGTCTGTGAATTAGAATCCCTGTGAAACGCATTTTTTTCTGTCTAGAAATTGCCAGGGATAATATTCTTGTTTTCATTTTTGCTGTGTTTTGTTTTTGCGTACTGTTAAAGATAGTTTTCGTCTCATTCAAAAGACTGGCACCCAGACCACCAACTTATGGTGTTGTGATTTTTGAGAGACAAGTTTGCTTCAGATGGGATGCCAATATACATATAGAGAATCCCGTAACACGTCTCATTTGAGAGAGAGAGAGAGAGAGAGAGAGAGAGGAGAGAGAGAGGAGAGAGAGAGAGAGAGAGAGAGAGAGAGAGAGAGAGGAGAGGGAGAGGAGAGAGAGAGAGAGAGAGAGAGAGAGAGAGAGAGAGAGACAGACAGACAGACAGACAGACAGACAGACAGACAGACAGACAGACACACGCACACGCACACACACGCACACACACGCACAACACACACACACACACACACACACACAAATAGACGGACAGAAAAAAACAGATAGAAACAGTGACACAGACAGAGCTAGAGACAGATAGACAGAGACAGATAAAACAGACAAGAGAAGGAAAGAGACAGAAAGGATTTTTTTTCTGTCAATCAGAATGGTGTAAGCACGCGAAGAAGTAAAATAAAAGCCCCCACCCTCTTTTCCCTATTTCATCTGCAGGGCATTTTGAGAGAAGAAGGCAACCGAGAACTGATTGCCCAACCTCCATCCTGCCCCCTCTCTCATTTCTCCCTCCTCCTCCTCCTCCTCGGGTCTATTGGACAGAGTTTGCACTAGTTTTCTCTTAGGCATCATCAGTGACGTACGCCATCCAGCCACAGATGACGTCAAAAGAAAATGGCGATAGCGTGTCACTTTCACCCAAATGACGCCTGAGGTGTCTTGAGAAAGGTCACACGTGGTAAACACGCTACGATACGTATCATTCGCATGACAAGAAATTTGGTGTGAGAGTAACGTGAAGAACAGTTAAGTGAAGAACCTACACTTGGTACTTGGGAATACTACTTCTTGTTAGAGATGTTGTCAAAACGTAATGTTACTTTTGATAAAAGGATAGGCCGCTTTGGTAATGGAAATATAACAACAGTGGCAGCTGTTTTATGATGCCAAAAAATGTTAAACCAGCCTCCGTAACCTCTCACCCACCCCACATACGCGCACACACTCATTAATAAGCTCACAATGCATGGATGTGCATGCACTTGCCGAACTTTAACAGGCATGCATGTGCTCTTTTACACGGGTAGGTACTCAGGCATAATTGCACACACACACACACACACGCACGCACGCACACACACACATACACACACACGTACACACACATTAATAGATCTAGTTTCTGTGCGTCTATTCAAGCTGTTTGCAGAGAGAGAGAGAGAGAGAGAGATAAGAGAGAGAGAGAGAGAGAGAGAGAGAGAGAG
Source organism: Stramonita haemastoma (assembly GCA_030674155.1). Classification (NCBI taxonomy): domain Eukaryota; kingdom Metazoa; phylum Mollusca; class Gastropoda; order Neogastropoda; family Muricidae; genus Stramonita; species Stramonita haemastoma. The sequence goes on from CM060322.1 coordinate 25,959,135, forward strand.
AGAGAGAGGAGAGAGAGAGAGAGAGAGAGAGAGAGAGAGGAGAAAGACAGACAGACAGACAGACAGACACACACAGACACAGAGAGAGAGAGAGAAGAGACAAACAGACAGACAGACAGGCAGGCAGACAGACAGACAGACAGACAGACAGAGGCTTTTATTGAGAGTGTTCTCACCCAGGCAGTAAACTGGTTGTTCTCGGTTTGTCTCATAAAGATGAGGGCTGGGGCTATTTTATGTTATGCCATTCGCAAGTTTAGCCCCACCATAAACCTCTTGGGGGTCAGGACTTCTTGAAATGCAACAACTAACAAATATTTCACTGTTAGGATATTTACCATAAATTAATTTGATCAGAGCCACTTATCAAGATGAGACTCCTGGTTAAGAGTGTTGTGATTGTGGTCTTACGGCCTGCTCAAAGCGACCAAGGGGAGAGAGAGAGAACACTGAACACTGAAATTGTTTAATGTACATCGGCCTTAGACCACAATACACTTTCAGGGGCAAAAATGGAAAGATGCAAAAAAAATAAATATAACATTTCGTAAACTTTGATACGGTTTTGCCATAGTACTTAGGCGTGTAATGAACATAGTGCATATGTATTTTGTCTGTTATAAAGTGTCAACCTTTATTTATTCATTTAGTCATGATTTCGGAGAGAGAGAGAGAGAGAGAGAGAGAGAGAGAGAGAGAGAGAGAGAGAGAGAGAGAGCAATGAAAACAATGAACAGGATTTATTCTTCAGTCCACTAAGCCCCAAGAATGGGGTCGGCAAAGCATAGCAAAACAAAGCAAAGCCAACAAAGCAAAAAACAATATGAAGCCTCATGACATGATATGGAGACTGCCAAAACATAGCAAGTGTGAACATTGGTCCTTTTAATAAAACAACTGACCTATTTTAAACACTGGTATTCTCCTTGCCAATTCTCCAATTAGTTTTCAACAAGACCCTGCCTTACTTTTGAAGCATTGAAAAGATATCAACTCAACTTAGGAATGGTAGAGCCAGAAACTATATTTCAGCAAATTGAGAGAGACAGAGAGACAGACAGACAGACAGACAGACAGAGACAAAGAGAGAGAGAGGCTTCTATTGAGAGCGTTTGGTTTTTGATAAAGTAGATATTAGTATTGGCATAGGTATTGTCTTGTCAGGTGTGCGATGTAATGGTTATATACTGTGCTGTGTCATTCCTCTGTGATACATGTTTTTTTTCCCCCTATTTACCTGTTTATGTACGGCTTGTAACTCATATAAATTTCTCTGTTTGTGAGATAATACAATGTGTTTGAATTGAATTTGAATTGAAGGCGTATTCCTCTGTTGAAGGGAAGCTTTTCCCCGGAGTTAACATTAGTACCCACTCCACTTTCCTGAAAGCTCTTCGGATAACACAATAAAACGAGGTTCCATGTGCAAACGCACGCAGAGCATCTTTGAACTCACGTTGAAATACTGTTCTGCCTTTTGAAAAAGTTTAGACATCATCCTCAAAGTCGGAATGCAGCTACCATAATGGTAAAAAAATGAACCCAAACCACCCAACCAACAAAATAACCCACACGAGAAGCCCGGTGGCATATGCAAAACATGTCGCCATTGGAAAACCTTGGAGCTGTAGCCAAGGAAACAAAATACAAATAATAATGATAATAATAATAATAATAATACATGGAATTTATATAGCGCTATATCTTGTAAAAACAAATCAAAGCGCTTGCATTCGACCTATACAACACACAATCAATCAACCATTTATAGCTTTAGCAAATTCGAATGTACACGCACACACACACACACACACACACACACACACACACACACACACACACACACACACACACACACACACACACACACACACACGCATAATAATATTTTTCTAAATAATTTTTTTATTATTATGGTAACGATGGCCATTTAAAAGTGCTGTTTTCTTTCGTGAATTAAAAAAAAAAGGTGGAATATCACTGGATTGCCTTTTCTCAGAATGAACAGCAAATCAGGTAAAATAATTAAGTAAAATCAAAATTGATTACAAATTAACGTTTAATAGCGCTATGAACCCCCCCCCCCATGTTTATGAACTAATAGATTATACCATTGTTATCACAATACGTAGTTTACAAAGAAGAAAAATCTGTCTCCTTCATTTAATGAAGACCTCGTAACTTTCTGTAAAACATGTTCGTAGATCTGAATATTGAAATCAACAACCACCAGTATAGGTTCACTGCTGTCTGACAACTTCAGCATTTACACTGTGCCATTATATTCTGCTAGTGCCCTACATGGAATGGTTAAAGTCTTCTTAGACTTGACTTAGATTTAACGTAACACTGACAATATCAAAGAAATAACAAGCACAGACATTAAGCTTAGCAGTCAAGCAAGCTTACAAAATGACCTAACTCTGACATTACAAAAACAATAACAAACACAGCAATGAGCTTTAAGTCGGGCTTATGCCAAGCCCTTTATTTATTTATTCTTTTTATTGAGGATAATGGAATAAGTACTTTGTGCTAACCCAGTTCCTGTGTGTATGCAGTTTTGCAAATCTTGTCATCTCTTCCCACCGGCACACAATAATGGCCTACTCTTGCGAAAAGCGGAACAGGATTTAACGTGTGCGCAAGATGTTCTGCATGCGTTTGCACACAGGGCCCCTCAGTTAATAGTCTCATCCGAAGGACTTTAAACACACAAACTGCTAACACAACTGTATAAAGATTAAACCTCACCAGAGAATGACTGGACACAGACACTATACAGAAATCTAAGCAGGCACACAGACAGGTTTTAAGCACCCAGGCTGATGCCAGACCCTCCACATCCCAGGGGGGACGGGATAGCCTAGTGGTCAGAACATTGCGCTGGCAATTTGACAACCCGGGTTCGATTCCCCTTGGAGAGGATTTTTCCCCTGGAGTTAACATCAGTGCTGACTCCCCTGTCCCCAAAATCTTTCGGATGAGACTGTAAACCGAGGCCTCGTGTGCGAACCCATGCAGGACATCTTGCGCATACGTTAAATCCTGCTTTTCGTAAGAGTAAGCCATTGTGTGCCCGGTAGGAACAGATGTCAATATTTACACAACTGCATACACACGGGGACTGGATGAAAAAAAACCGCACACAAATGCTTCTCCAATTATCTTTGATATATATAAAAAAGACTGAT
>CM060322.1:25967328-25969828 GCA_030674155.1 Stramonita haemastoma
ATCGGGGAGCTAGAGTCTCCAGGGCGGTTCGGGGCTGTATACGGCAACGTTCTGGCGGCTCCTGCTATGGCACTAGAACCAGTCGTATCGGCTATTGCTTTTCCAATAGACGTGGATATGGGGGGGGGGGGGGGGGGGGGATCTGCTGCATTTGTAACAGCTTGCCCTTCATATTTACTTATCCGGGCTTTGTGCTCTAGAGCCTAGAGCGCAACTCCATAGTCCTTCGAGACTGACGGATGCCTACTGATGAGGGTAGCTTTTCCTACACAGTTTTGCCAGGGACAACTACCTTGTTGCCACGGGTTCTTTTGCGTGTACTAAAGGTATGGTTACACACAGAATATCGGATTATCGTCTCATTAAAAGGAAAAAAGAGACACCCCCCTAGAAACAAACAAAATTAGCACCCAGATCATTAATCAAGCTCATGCTTAGATTGAAAAAAAAATCTTATCACCTGTAATTTACGTTCAATAATCATGAATTTTTTTTTTTTTAAATTATTGTATATGCTTTTTTTAATGTCTGTGTCTTAGTGTTTTTCTTTGTGATGTGAGTGCACTTGACATAGTTTTTCTTTCACTTTCACCTTCACCTATTCTATAAAGTTGCAGACTATTGGGGTACCACTGAAGATTTTGCAGCCAGCTTCCTCCACTCCCCGTGGTCCTCATCTTTCCGTAGCAAATCGTTCCACTGAAGGCCAGTCCATTCTCTGATGTTGTCTTCCCATCGTTTACTCTGTTTACCTCTTCGTCTTCTTCCTTGCACTGTTCCCTGTTGGACAGTCTTGACCAGTCCAGATGTTCGTGTGATGTGCCCGTTTCCATTTAGCTTGCTTTTTTCCACTGAAGTCAGGAGATCTTCATATGGTCCAATGGCGTTTTTCATTCTAGTTTTCACTTCCTCGTTAGTGATGTGATCTCTGTATAAGATACAGAGAAAAGTTGTGACAGCAATTCAGTATAGCATAGTAAAGATGCCATAAATTTTATAAGGGTCTAATGGAGGGGAGAAGATATTTCGGTTTCATCACAGGATTGAACCTACGACATCTTGCATTGTAGACAGGCGCGTTGAAGTCTAGACCACCTACCCCTAACAACCCGTGAAGCTGCCTTTCCATTTTTTTAATGTTTGAAAAAAATGTCCTCTGAGTTCTTAGACATCACCTCACTTTACTTCAGCTACATACAAAAACAAACAATACGAAGAGAAAGCTAAAAATAAAGTCAGAAGTGAGAAAATAGAAGGAGAAAGATTCATGGACAGAGAGACAATTGCGACAGAAACAAGGGGTGATAAAAGTGAAGAAGACGTCAACAATCAAAAAAAAAAAGCAAGGCTAACCAAAAAGAAAAAAGGGAATAAAGAAAAACAGAACAAACCAGCAAACGCCCCCCCCCCCCCCCCCCCCCCCCCCCCCCCCCCACCTCCCCCCAAAAAACAAACAAACGCAAAAACAAAACAGAAAACAAAACTCAGAAAGTAATAAGAAGAAATTTGAAAAAAAAATGAAACCAAACCAAAACACCTCAAGCAAACCAGAGAAAACCAAACGAAATCCCCCTAACTCCAACTTATTGGACATGTAGGAAGGCGTCGCAAGAAATCCATCTACATTGATGGAGAGGGCAGACTGATTTTCATTACCAACTCAAACGGAGAAAAGGAGGGAGAGAGAGAGAGAGGGGCGTAGTGGAGAAAGGGAGAGAGAGAGAGGGGGGGGGGGGGGGGGCGTGGTGGAGGGGAGGGGAGGGGAGGGGAGGGGAGGGGAGAGGAGAGGATTGGAGAGGAGAGGAGAGGAGAGAGAGAGAGAGAGAGAGAGAGAGAGAGAGAGGAGAGAGGAGAGAGAGGAGAGAGAGGAGAGAGAGGGGGGGGGGGGGGGCACAGATAGATAGACAGAGACACAGACAGACATACAGAGAGATGCAGAGACAGAAACAGAGAGAAAACTCCATGGCAAAATCTCTAACGACACAGACATAATTATTTGGAAGCTGTAAAACAAAGAAAAAGACAATTTAACACAAAGTAAAGCTTTATTTAACACTGTGAGGTTGCCGTAAAGTACCCTGGCTTACCAAACAAATACATATTCTGGTTATCTTTCGGGCAGAAACACGGTATTAAACAGAAAAAAAAACAACGCACAGTCGATCATGGATTTCGTTACTTTATATTCCGCAATAGATGTGTGCAAAAGCTAAGGTGAAGGTTTCCCCATAACGTAGGCTGTCGTAGGGGAGCAAGGCATCAGAGACCTCAGCTTCTCTAGGGGCCAGCATGTTGAGGGCGGTGCCCATTTTCTCTCTCTCTCGCTGCTTTACCTTCCCTGACCCTAAAGAGGGCAGGTACCCATTGACAGCTGGGTGAACTGGAGGGACTGTGCTGAAGCCAAGGCGCGCAAACATTCATCTATCCAACTGGTAACCACGCTCGACGCTGCTTAACTTGACTTGGGGAAAGCGAGTGCTCTGACCACTTAGCTACCCCA
>CM060322.1:25977680-25982680 GCA_030674155.1 Stramonita haemastoma
ATTTTTCAAAATTTTTGTTTCTAACCAGAACCGCGTAGCCTACTCTTGTGAAAGCGGAACAGGTAGGATGTTCTGGATTGAGTCCGCGCACGAGATTCCTTGTCATTTGACTGATCATTCCTTTCAATTGACTTTCCACCAAAAGACGGCCTTTAAAAAGGTGAAAGGACTTCTCTTCCACAGTTAATTTTGTCAAAAGAACAGCGTTTTTTGCAGCTTGAAGTTCTGTTTATTCGTATTTTACCACCGTCCTTTCCATATCACCTGCAAAGGGTCAACGCGAGTTTTCATTTTTGATATTTGATGGGCTATTAAGTAAGTTCTGAATGTAAGCAAAAGAGAGAGTGAGACAGATATAATATAATAGATATATATATATATATTATTATAAATAGGAGAGAAGAGAGAGAAGAGAGAGAGAGAGAGAAGAGAAGAGAGAGAAGAGAGAGAGAGGCAAGGCAAGGCAAGGCAAGGCAAGGCAAGGCAAGGCAAGGCAATTTTTTTTTATTCGAGGATAACAGATAAGCACTCCGTGTGCTTTTTTTACATCCAGTTCCCGCCCCTTTTCATGATCCAAATACCAAGAGCAAGAAACCAACCAAATATCAAACAACAGGCATAGAATAAGACAGAGATACCATGATAAGGTAATGAGATAAAAAGGCACTCCCATTCAAAACGAAAATAAATAAGAATAAAATGATTTTGATTTGGAAAAAAAGCGCAATGATTAAGAGCAAACATGAGAATAGATGAGGTAAATGACTGAAAACATCATCCACCACCATCTATCAACTAATAAGTTATGTAAAACATTACATTTTTGAAAAAAAGGGGAAACACACACACACACACACGCACACCACAACACCACACACACACACACACACACACACACACACACACACACAACACACACACACACACACATACACACACACACACACATTCACTCACTCACAGGTTTGCCTGCATGTTATCAATAAACTGCATAATAAAGGAAATATATGCCTGAATTTTAGATAAAATCATATAGCGGAACACAAGAGGAATCTATCCGCTGTAGGCACATATATATTGCTATCATCTCACGTAACCTTATGATTATGGTCATAAGAATCACGTCCATAACCATAATCGTAATCATGATGGACATAGTTATTCAGCTTACTTAAATGGATCATGAATAGAGTTTACACAATAATCAATTACATTTAATACACATAAATCATTAAAAATTTAAAGAGTACAAAATATAATTAGAACTTTCTCAATATGGATGGCAAACATTTTTACAATAGACAAATGACACATTCAGAGAGAGAGAGAGAGAGAGAAGAGAGAGAGAGAGAGAGAGAGAGAGAGAGAGAGAGAGAGAGAGAGGAGAGAGAGAGAGAGAGGAGAGATCACAAAACTAGTGTAACACAATTCTCAAGTTCTTATATAGTCATAAAAATGAACTTCTACATTCTAATAAGATACACATAGTTTTATACATAATAATCATGACCAATCTTAGTTAATAACCTATATAGTCCATAAAAATGAATACACACACATTACAAGGTAAGGTACACAAACTTGCAACACACAGAGTACAAACATGAAATGTTGGAATGAGATTTACTGAGACATTAATAACAATCAACTTGCGTAATAAAATTGAAAACATGAAACGTGAATACAGCCTTCATCAAAGATTTTTTTTTTTAAAGTCACAACAATCAAATTTATTCCCAAAGCAATAATAGAGGGAGGGAGGGAGGAGGGAGGGAGAGAGAGAGAGAGAGAAGAGAGAGGAGAGAGAGAAGAGAGAGAGAGAGAGAGAGAGAGAGAGAGAGAGAGAGAGAGAGAAAGAGAGAGAGAGAGAGGCAAGGCAAGGAAAGCCAAGGCAAGGCAAGGCAAGGCAAGGCAAGGCAAGGCAAGGCAAGGCAAGGCAAGGCAAGGCAAATTCTTTTATTCGAGGATAAAAGAAAAGCACTCGTGTGCTTTTTACATCCAGTCCCCGCCCTTTTCAGGGAAAACGTCAAGATAAAAAGATACAAAACAATAAAACTATACCCAGTACCAAACAATAGACAAGAAAAAGACACTATATATAATAAGGTAATAAAAATGTACTCATTCAGAAAACGAAAATCAAAAATCACAAAAAATGATGATTTTGATTATTAAAGAAAAAAAATGCGCTAATAGATAAAGAACAAACAAGAGAACATAATGAAATTAACAACTGAAAACATCAATCCACCACCATCTGTCAATAAGTTATACAAGTCATAAATCATACATTTGGATAAAAGGGAAAAAAATTAATATCCTTATTGGAGGGGGGGGGGAGAAATACTACCAATAGACAATTACATAGAACAACCCAGATTTTAAAAGAATTACTTAACATTTTTATAAACTGGATAATGATTTCCACACACTCACACACAGACACACACACAGACAGACACACACCAAAACACACACACACACACCAGACAGACACACAGACAGACACACAGACAGACAGACACACACAGACAGACACACACACTCACACACACGCACCCACACACAACCCACACACGCCACACACACACACACGCACAACACTCCACCGCGCACACACACCACACAACCACACACAACGCACCCCACACACAACACACACACACACACACACACACACTCACTGGTTCTCGCACATTTCATCAATACACTTCATTCTAAGGAAATATATCCTTGAATTCTGAATAAAATTATATAACGGAACACAAGAGGAATCTATCCGCTGTAAGACACATATTTTGGGGCAATATACCATCTTTATCAATTTTTATGATTACAATCATAAAAATTATGTTCTTATTATAATCATGATGGACAAAGTTATTCATCGTTTTCTTTTTAGGATCATTAGTTAAAATTTTACATAGAAATCAATTACATTCGTCCATGTGATTATCAAAATAGAGAGTACAAAATATGAATAACACAAATTTCTCAATATGGATGGTAAAACTTTTTTTTATGGTAAACATGTTAAGACAATAGGTGAGAAGAAGAGAGAGAAGAGAGAGAGAGAGAGAGAGAGAGAGAGAGAGAAAAGAGAGAGAGAGAGAGAGAGAGAGAGAGAGACACAGAGAGAGAGAGAGAGAGAAGAGAGAGAAGAAAGAAGAAGAGAGAGAGAGAGAGAGAGAGAGAGAGAGATTGGTTGGTTGGTTGGTTGGTTGGTTGGTTGGTTGGTTGGTCGATCGATCGATCGATCGATCGATCGATCGATCGTTGATTTTATTCTTTTATATCGAGGATAATGGAATAAGCACTCTTGTGCTTTTTTACATCCAGTCCCCCGTGGGGTATGCACTTTTCTAAATGTCATCTGTTCCCACCCGGCACACGATGGCCTACTCTTAACGAAAAGCGGAACAGGATTTAACGTGTGCGCAAGATGTTCTGCGTGCGATCACACACGGGGCCACGGTTTAAAGTCTCATCCGAAGGACTTTTGGGGAGAGTGGAGTCAGCACTGATGTTAACTCCAGGAGAAAAATCTCCTCGACCAGACTCGAAACCGGGTCGTCAAATTGCCAGTTTAATGCAGAGAAGAGAGAGAGAGAGAGAGAGAGAGAGAGAGAGAGAGAGAGGAGAGAGAGAGAGAGAGAGAGAGAGAGAGAGAGAGAGAGAGAGAGAGAGAGAGAGAGAGAGAGAGAGAGAGAGAGAGAGAGAGAGAGAGAGAGAGAGAGAGAGAGAGAGAGAGAGATTATGCATACGAAATCTTGTGCATAATTTAGACACTACACTTGTAAAAGCGGAACTATAAACACACAGCCTTGTCAGGTTTTTGCTTTATTGTTTGGTCTAATGACATATGTAAATATTTGTAATACATTTCATCACATTTTCATAAACTGTTCTAAAGAGGCTTTTTCAAATTTTGATTACTTTAGCTGCGAGCCGGCTACCCAACTCCACTCCAGCCTCTTTTTTTCTGAAAGGGGAGGTAGGCTTTTCCCAATGCTCTGACCAGCAGGGACACAATCAGTGACCAACTGACTTCTGTTCACTTTTGAATTCTCACTTCCATCAATGACAATATCTTTAATCACTGACATGTTTGCTCTAATATGCTTTGAAAACACGAGTGATTTTCTATATCCAGCCCCGTTATCTTTTACAGCCAGAAAGCAGTCACACCCTGAATAAAATAGTAAAAGGTGAAGGTGTTCCATAACCTATGTGGTCGTAGGGGAACGAGTCAGAGACTTTAGTTTTTCCAGGCGCCAGTACAGTGAGGGCGGCGCCCATCTCCTCTCCCTCGCTGCTTTACCTTCCCTGACCCTAAAGAGGGCAGGTACCCATTTACAGCTGGGTGAACTGGGGACTGTACTGAAGCCAAGGCGCGTAAACGGTCACCCATCTAACTGGTAACCTACGCAGGATGCTGCTTAAACCCCGACTTGGGGAAAGCGAGCGCTCTGATCCCTGAGCTATCCCGCCCCCTGAATAAGTAAGAGCAAAACATTGGCTTGTAGATTTTAAAGGAAATGGACTTAAATGCGCAAAACTTGCTCTTTCCAAGGAAAATGAAAGAAAGTCAGTTGGCCAGTCAAGTGCCAGAGGTGTGTGCTCACCACCTAACAAAAAAATACAGATGGTACACATTTCCTCAACTGTACAGGGCGGTTATAAAACACGGGAAAAGTAGAAGCATGTTTCGTTGATCTTCTAGAGGAACAGGCAACATTTTCTCCACAAGTTCCGATGGGCAAGCTTAATTTTCATCAGCACGATTATGATCCTAATAATGGAAATCATACTGGACTGTGACAGGTTATCTCTACCTTTGGATACTTCCATTCGGGATTGTGAAATAAAGCTCATTTTTAATTAGGTGTACTACAGAGCAGGAGAACCATTGATAATACTTGCAACCCAAAGTAAAAAAAAAAAAATCTAGCAAATGGAGTTTCCCATTCCCTCCACTCACAGGAGTAGAAGCAATTGGA
>CM060322.1:25987680-25992680 GCA_030674155.1 Stramonita haemastoma
GAACTACTAGCAGGATTGGAGATGTTCCTGCAAAATCTTCCAAAGGTGTTTGTCAACAGCACAGTTCATTTTCAATCGTGCTGATATTAAAAAAAAAAAAGTGATGTGCTCGTGATCTTCTGACCCGGGTTTGAATCTATCGTTCAAGAGGATTTTTCCTCTGGAGTTAATATCAATGCCGACTCCTTCGGATGATACTAAAAACCGAGTTGCCGTGTGCGAATACATGCAGAACATCTTGGGCACACGTTAAAACCTGTTCCGCTTTTAGGAAGAGTAGGCTATTGTGTGCCGGCGGGGACAGATGACAAAATTGATAAAACTGCATACACACAGGGACGGGATGTGTAAAAAAGGACACACGATTGCTTATTCCATTATCCTTGAAATGAAATAAAAGTGAAAAAAAGAAACCACTCAGGATCTACTTCCAAGTTTAACAACCAAACAACGTACAAAATAACCAACTGTGCTACAATTAATTCCCTTGAATAAATGCAAATGGCAATATTACTAATTTCACTAATTTTTTCCCAAGGGCAACACATAGACAGTATAAAACAAGTTTAAATTCATATGGATAATCAAAAAACCCTCCGTAAACTGTTTCAATCTTCCAGCTTTTTCCGCAGTTTAACTCGTCACAGGCATTCTACTATAATCATCATCTTTTGTTACAATTATATTTTATTATTTGGCCTCATGGGCATTCAGATTATAAAGCACCATATGTTTTCTTGTTGCTTTAATTTTTTGTATAATCTTTTTTAGTTTACCCTTCTTTCCGTATGTGTTTGAGGGGGGGGGGGGGGGGGGGGGGGGGGGGGGGGGGGTGGCGGAGGGGGCGGTAACTTTTTTCCGTTTTTGTTTCATTTCTTGTATTTTTAATGGTAATCTATTCTTACAAAATCGTTTTTATTATCGCTTATTTTCCTTCTTTTTCGTCTTTTGAGGGTATTTGTTGCTTTAAATATCTCCTCAAAGGCAACAACAAAATAAAACAACCCACAACATGTTTCTTCCTCGTAAATTACGCCTAACATCCACAGCAGTAGCTGTCCTAGTGTGAGAGGCAATGCCCTCTAAGAATGATAACTATTTTCTGAGTTAGCTACTCCTTGATAGGTGGCGTCCGCCCCCCCCCCCCCTCCTGTTTTCAATGGCGGAGCTTGGGTTCATCAAGTTCTGGGCACATTTTCCTCAATGTCTTTTCAATTCCTCCTCGATGGCTTGGGCTGTTCTTGTCACTGGACCCAGTGGGTAATTGCAGGGATGAGGTCTGAAAATTCAAACAAAAGAAAACTAAATGTAAGGAGCGTTGATATATAGTCTATATTTTTTGTATTCATTTTAACTTGTTACCCACTCAACCCCAGCGCAGCATTTGTTTTTTTGTTTTTGCATCATTCATGTTATTTAAGCCGTGTCAGGGATGTCGCTGGCACATGTAGCAAGGGACTATTGAAAAGTATTTTGGGGGGTAGACAGTGAAGTGAAGCAACATTTCTTTGTATAGGCGCTTTGATTTTTTTATTTGCAAGATTCTGCACTATGTAAATTCCATACATCATCATCATTATTATTATTATTATTATTATTATTATTATTATTATTATTATACTAACATGAAAAATATGAATATGATCATTATCATCATCATCATTAGTAGTAGTAGTAGTAGTAGTAGTAGTAGTAGTAGTAGTAGTAGTAGGTAGTATCATTATCACTATTACTATCCTCCTCCTCCTCCTTTATTTTTAATTGTATTTATCTATAAGTAGGTTAAAGGGACATCTACATATAATTCAAATCGCCTTTTCACCGTAGATATTTCCGAAAATCACTAACTTAGGCGGTACAGCCCGATCCCTACCTGCAAACAAGCTGCTGTTGCTCCAGATGCTGCCTCTGTCCTGTGGCATTGGACTCCAGTACAACAGCTCCTGAAAGCTGAAAGCAGAGGTCAGTATCCTGCAAAATCCTGATAGACTTGAGTCGTTTAAATATTAGACTTATTTGATATCATCGCTTTAAATCAGATTTATGTGTTTAGATGTAACAATGATTTGATCTCTTCGCTTTGAATCAAATTTGTTTAAATGTTACAATGATCTTATGTCTTTGCTTTGAGCATTATTTATTTGCAAAAATATTAAATAAATTCATCTCTTTGCTTTGAATCAAATTTATTTATTTTAACAAAGCAGACACTACTGAACACGGTCAAAGTGATCCAGCAGCAGTGCCGGGTCCTTCTGGCTGGTGGCCTCACGGCTGCCTGATTCAGCTTTGTTCGAAATTATGGCTCTGAAAATATGGCATGACAAGCCTTAATGGGGTGGATGTGCTTATGACCAGGATGAGCCACATGGTGTTGTGAGTAAATATCCCTGAAAGTTGGAATGCGGCTACCTTCATGGTCAGCACGTATATTATGCAAATTCACACTATTGGGGGACCTCAAAGCTCTAGCCGAGAAAGAAAATAACGTTTGTATGGGAGGAATTTTCTCACCTGGCTTTCATGAAGTAGCGACGTGTAGGTACCCCCTCTGTGCAGGACAACAGACGTCAGGGGTGTAGGGGTGTAGAGATGCCAGGGGTGTAGAGATGCCAGGGGTGTGGCGTATCATAGGGGGCAGCTGCAGGGTTAAAAGCTCTGTCTGTGCATGTTGCTGTTTTACGGTATTGTCAAGGTGTGCTGACTGATATAGTGCATGAATGAAGTATATATGCAAAGGACTGGATGGACCTTTTATGACTTAGTGCTGTGGTGGGTGTGTGTTTACTGTGCAATATTTCCATGAATTTCTCGGTCTATTGAGGTGATAAAGTATTGGTGTTGGTCTTGGGTTTCCTCCAACTTGGACTCTTGTCAGGCAGCACGTCACCTCTTGGTTCCACTCCAGGTGTAGGCAGGCAGGACGTGCAGGCTTTGGAAACAGCTGTCTGTTGACAGTGAACATTGTGTACAAGTTTTTATAATTATCACACCTCTCCAAGTCAAATCTAATGTTTATAGCCCTGTCGACTACAGAGGCCATATTCAGGCTCTCACATTTTCACTTTTGAAGTAAGATTTTATTTATAATTTAGTTTTGATAACAGATGAATCAATAAAGAGTAAGCAATAATAGACAATAAGCGCTTAACAATAACTTTACAGTTTTAAGAAAAAAATGGTAGGAAAAGTTGTGTTGCTTCACATATCAGGGCGATTCTATTTCATCACTTTAACATACATTTAGTTCAGTTTTTCTTACCCTTAATTTCCCCAGTTTCATCAAAGTCTAAAGCTGCAAATCAGTGTTGAGAACTACCATAAATCATTCACTAGTAATGTTTTTCTCGGTAATTTGCCAACAAAAGTGCTCTTCAATCTACATGATACTCTATTTACATTCTACTCTATAAAGGATGTAGCAACAACTATCATATCTGCAACAACCCAAACCATAAGCTCCTTTACTAAGTAAATACTTACAGGAGACTTATATCAAGGGACTTAAATTCCTACAACAAACTCGGATAGAAACTGAATTACGACTCGTGTATATAAAATAGTAGCTCAGTTGTAGATGTTTGTGTTTTTTTTTTAATAAGTCAGCCCATATGTCTTCAATTTTAACGTCTTTCCACTTTAAGTGGTACATTTCGTTGAACGCACTTACCTGTGCAAGGTCTTCCTGGAGCATGTTCCGCAGCCCAGATGATGTTCACACCCCTGAAGAGGATTCTAAAGACCTCCTCCCTATATGATCCACATGATGATTAAAACCGGATTAGGACCCCTGTGACACGAAGGATTGGACAGAGTGACAAAGATTGTCAGTTTAGGAAACACCAGAGGACTGGTAGGGGGAGGGACGGAACCACAACCCCTCATGAGCTCTGTTGATGCCTTGTAGATGGTGTTTTCGGACACCAGGATCACTGTCACCCAGATTGCTCTCCTTTGATCTCTTGTAGAGATTCCAGCCACATCCCCTGTTCTTTGAAGGTAAAATGGAAGTCGGTTTGGATTGTTGTTTGTTTTTAATAAGGGGATGGGTGCCTACTTTTTGTTTCATTTTGTTTATTATGTTTATTGGTTTTTATTGCTGGCTATGCTATCCTGGTTTTTTTAATACTTTTTTTTAGTTTAGTTTTAGTTTTTTTTAACACGTTTTATTCCATACTTTTATTCCCTACTTTGTTTTCCGTATTTGATCTAATATTAAATCATTTTTAGTAAGGAGAGTTGATGCAATCTATAGAAGTTTGGTGCCCAGTGATCATTTGAAGCCAAGTTTGTGTTCCGCACTCGTCAGATGATCTGAAGTGAAGGCAGATGACAGGGTAGTCAATGAAAATGCGAGCCCGACACGGAACTTCGGGGGAAAATCGGTCAGAGCATGGGGAAATGTGAAGATGAGACCCGAGTCTCCTCCCTTTGTGAGCAATGTCAACGCGTGTTTCAAGGATCGTCCCTTTCGGGGACATGCCCGTGGACTGTGTAAGGCAGCAGCAGCTTAGCCAGTGGCTGTGTCCCTACCTCTGCACATTCACCTTTTGTCCAACAGCAGATTTTCGGCAAATGCTCACTGCTCTTTTAGTCGCCCCGAACAGTTTCCGATGTGGCCAGTGTCTTATACAGACTCCACCCTGTTGCAGATGTATCGATAAATTTATCGGAGTTCGAGCTCAGTCCTTTAGGATCTGAAAGCATGCATTTGGTCTGCATGAACACTTTACGGGCTAGAGAAAAAGAACATCCCCGTTTTGAAGTCTCATATCCCAAGTGAACAAAGCCCTTCAGGGTCTTGTTGAAGGTTTCCTTTTTCCTCCATCCTCTATCCTTCCCTAACAGGGGGCCTTGACAAAAAAGAAAACAATCCATCATGTGGACATATAGTTCAGAGGTCATGATGTCTCCCTGGTTCATCAAACAGCGTTGTTGTCACAGCTTCTGTGGTGAGAAGGTCCAAGACTGCTGGGAAATGGCTGAAGACGAAGCACAAG
>CM060322.1:25995180-25997142 GCA_030674155.1 Stramonita haemastoma
ACTCAAAGGTATTTAAACAAGTTAGTATGCAGATAATAGAACCACTCTCCCCTTCCTCGATTTATCATTTTTAACAGTTCAAATTTCTTTCTTCTTTCTGTTCTTCGATTTTACTACACTACATAAGAATGAAATAACTGCATACGCAACTACCACATGACCACCAAAGTCGGAACACGGTTACACTAATGGTGGGGGAAACACGGTGGCATACCAAAAATCTCACCCTATTGGTAAACCTTGGAGCTTCAGTCAAGGAATAAAAAAAAAAATGCAGACTGCACCCTGCAGGTATGCAGACTGCTGATCTGAAAATTTTAGCGCTGTGCTACGATTCCTCAAGAAGTTAAGGGAGAAGTCAAGTGTTCCTTGCAAGATACCAGGATATCATGTATGAGTACTGCATTAATGAAATCACAATCAGGGGGATTACTGGTAATCTTGCCCCACTAGGATACCAGTCTATGTGCAAGCTCCGTTTTGAAAGCTATCCTACAAAAACTTTCTTTACTTCAGAATACAGTCTTCTTTCCATTGTGTAGTAAAGCTATGTAGAAACAAATCTGTATCCTAAACAAGAACAACAACAATAAGCGTACCTGTAGCCTCAGGTCAAAATGGCAGGACAGCGACACCGGTGAATGTCTTGCCCTGTGGCTGCACTGCTCCAGGTGTCTGTGTCAGCGTCAGGTGAGCAGTGAAGAAGTCAGCAAGCTGGCCACCACAGCGCCCCCTATGTACATGAATGTGTTCAGGTCGTTTTTTCACGTGGTTTACTGAACGATAACTCTGGACCCTGAGAATTCAATGCTCTCTCCTCTCTCTCTCTCTCTCTCTCTCTCTCTCTCTCTCTCTCTCTCTCTCTGAGTTAAAACATTGTTCAGAGTTCAGTGTTATCTCTAAGTAAAATAAAAAAGAAAAAGAATGACAGTGTTTATATATTATCATCAAAATAGCGAATTTTTCCTTGCCTTGTCTTTGCCTTGCCTTGTCTTCTCTTTTGCATTGTTCCCCTTGGTGTGTGTGTGTGTGTGTGTGTGTGTGTGTGTGTGTGTGTGTGTGTGTGTGTGTGGTGTGTGTGCATGTGTGTGTGTTTGTGGTATCTTTATTTGAAGTTATCTTAGAATATTTGAACCAATATGAAATGTAGCTGTCTTGTGTCTTTTGAGATTATGATTCGAATCAAAATGCCTGTCAGTATTGTAATAAAAATATTACATTAAAACACTACATTCTAAATGAGTCAAACATTTTAAATAAATTCTAAAATGAGTCGAACATTCTAAATAAACCAAACGTAAACTGCTTTTTAAGACATACTTTGTAGTATTGAATTGTGATGTACTGTCCTGAATTGTATTGTATTGGTTTTGTATTGGATTGTATTGTATTGCATTGAATTGTATAATACCTCCAGTCTCAGTAAATTTCTCTTTGAGGAAAGCACGTCACCACAAAAGTAGCACCACTTGCTTGCATGTGTATGAGTTTCCCCGTTCCCTTTTGTTTTGGATAAAAAGAAAACATGGGAAACAAAGTTCTCTTTTTCTAAACAGAAAGAAAAAAATATTAGAAATACAGTTCTCAATTCTAATCAGATAGAAACTATTTTTGAACAAAGTTATCCTTTTTTGGGCAGACAAAGATATGGAATCAGCGTTCCCCTAGAAAAAAAGAGGAAAGAAAATATCGAAAATGAAGTCTAAAAAGCATTGACAATAAAGTCTCCCTCTTTGGTTTAGCGAAACGGCATTTAAAAATACAAAAGGCAAAGATGTCCCATAACCTAATGTGGTCGTAGGGAGCCAGGTATCAGAGACCCCAGCTTCTCTAGGGGCCAGCTTATTGAGGGCGGCGCCCATCTTCTTTCTCTCTCTCTCTCTCTCTCTCCTCTCTTCTCTCTCCTCTCTCTCTCTCCTCTCTCTCTCTTCTCCTCTCTCTCTCTCGCTGCTTTACCTTCCG
>CM060322.1:25997242-26002242 GCA_030674155.1 Stramonita haemastoma
TAAAAGTTTTGAGGAGAGAGAGGAAAGAGAAAAATGGAGGAGAGAGAGGGGGGAATGGAGGGGGGAGAGGGGAGAGAGAGGGGGGAGAGGGAGGAGAAGGAGAGAGAGAAGGAGGAATGAGAACAATGAAACAATGAACGGATTTATTCTTCAGCCCATCAGCCCAAGAATGGGGTCGGCAAAGATAGCAAAAAAAAACCCAAGCAAAAAGCCAAAAAACAAAAAAAATATGAACCCTCATGAAATGAGTGGAGCTGAAAAAGCTAGAAAGTGTGAACATTGGCCCTTTTTAAAAAAAAACAATGACCTATTTTAAAACTGATTTCCCCTTGTCAATTCTCCAATTGTTTTCAAAAAGACCCCCGCCTTACTTTTAAAAGCATTGAAAAGATATAACTCAACTTAGGAATGGTAGTAAGACGGGAACCATATTCAGCAAAAGGAGAGAGGAAAAAGAGAGGGAGAAATAGAGAGAATTGGGAGAAAAGAGAGGGGGAGAGGGGGAGAGATGAGAGAGGGAGAGGGGGAGAGAGGAGGAGGAGAGAGATGATGATTTAAATTCCCACATTCGGCCTTGGCCACAATAAAAAATTTAGAAAAGAAAATAGGAAAAAAAATAATCTGACATAACAAGAAACCTATATGTATTCTTTTAATCACTGGATATTTTAATCATGTACTTTCATACCTATACAGTTTCAAGTTCTTCAGGACAGTTGTTTTAACCAACCATTTTACATTTCACTTTTACTGTAATGATCGGGATCAGAGAATTATGTTTATGGGGCAGATAAGGAAAAAAGGAAAACAATATTGCTAGACACATTTGATAATACGCGATTTTAGATAAAGCTTTTATTGGAGCGTTTGGTTTTTGATAAAGTGCGGTTTTTGTATTGGCATAGGTATTGTCTCGTAACATTATGCGATGTAATGGTTAATATATTGTGCTGTGTCTTTTCCTCTGTGATACAGGGTTTTTTTTCCCCCCTATTTACCTTTTTATGTACGGTTGTAACCCCAAAAAATTTCTCTGTTTTTGAGATAAGAAAATGTGTTTGAATTGAATTTGAATTGAAGGCGTATTCCTCTGTTGAAGGGAAAGCTTTTCCCCGGAGTTAACATTAGTACCCACTCCACTTTCCTGAAAGCTCTTCGGGTAACACAATAAAACGAAATGGTCCCATGTGCAAACGCACGCGGGAGCATCTTGAACTCACGTTGAAATACTGGTCTGCCTTTTGAAAAAGTTTAGACATCATCCTCAAAGTCGGAATGCAGCTACCATAATGGTAAAAAAAAAAATCCCAAACCACCCAACCAACAAAATAACCCACACGAGAAGCCCGGTGGCATATGCAAAAAATGTCACCATTGGAAAACCTCGGAGCTGTAGTCAATGAAACAAAATACAAACAGACAAAAACAAAAACAAAAAAAATAATACATGGGATTTTTATAGCGTGTAAAAACAAATCTTCTTGTAAAAACAAATCAAAGCGCTTGCATTCGACCTATACAACACACAATCAATCAATAACCATTTATAGCTTTAGCAAATTCGAATGTACACACACACACACACGCGCACGCACACGCACACAGACACACACACACACACACCACACACACACACACACACACACACACACACACGCATAATAATATTTTTCTAAATAATTTTTTTATTATTATGGTAACGATGGCCATTTGAAAGTGCTGTTTTCTTTCGTGAATTAAAAAAAAAAAGGTGGAATATCACTGGATTGCCTTTTCTCAGAATGAACAGCAAATCAGGTAAAATAATTAAGTAAAATCAAAATTGATTACAAATTAACGTTTAATAGCGCTATGAACCCCCCCCCCCCATGTTTATGAACTAATAGATTATACCATTGTTATCACAATACGTAGTTTACAAAGAAGAAAAATCTGTCTCCTTCATTTAATGAAGACCTCGTAACTTTCTGTAAAACATGTTCGTAGATCTGAATATTGAAATCAACAACCACCAGTATAGGTTCACTGCTGTCTGACAACTTCAGCATTTACACTGTGCCATTATATTCTGCTAGTGCCCTACATGGAATGGTTAAAGTCTTCTTAGACTTCACTTAGATTTAACGTAACACTGACAATATCAAAGAAATAACAAGCACAGACATTAAGCTTAGCAGTCAAGCAAGCTTACAAAATGACCTAACTCTGACATTACAAAAACAATAACAAACACAGCAATGAGCTTTAAGTCGGGCTTATGCCAAGCCCTTTATTTATTTATTCTTTTTATTGAGGATAATGGAATAAGTACTTTGTGCTAACCCAGTTCCTGTGTGTATGCAGTTTTGCAAATCTTGTCATCTCTTCCCACCGGCACACAATAATGGCCTACTCTTGCGAAAAGCGGAACAGGATTTAACGTGTGCGCAAGATGTTCTGCATGCGTTTGCACACAGGGCCCCTCAGTTAATAGTCTCATCCGAAGGACTTTAAACACACAAACTGCTAACACAATTATATAAAGATTAAACCTTACCAGAGAATGACTGGACACAGACACTATACAGAAATCTAAGCAGGCACACAGACAGGCTTTAAGCACCCAGGCTGATGCCAGACCCTTCACATCCCAGGGGGGACGTGATAGCCTAGTGGTCAGAACATTGCGCTGGCAATTTGACAACCCGAGTTCGATTCCCCTTGGAGAGGATTTTTCCCTGGAGTTAACATCAGTGCTGACTCCACTCTCCCCAAAAATCTTTCAGATGAGACTGTAAACCGAGGCCTCGTGTGCGAACCCATGCAGGACATCTTGCGCATACGTTAAATCCTGCTTTTCGTAAGAGTAAGCCATTGTGTGCCCGGTGGGAACAGATGTCAATATTTACACAACTGCATACACACGGGGACTGGATAAAAAAAAAACCGCACACAAATGCTTCTCCAATTATCTTTGATATATAAAAAAAAGACTGATGCTAACTGCCTGCCTGACTGACCCGAGTGTGGGAATGAACCGGACCTCATCCCACACTCAGGACCCAGGCCTCTCTCTGCCTGACTGACCTCCCAGCGGAGCCAGCGATGGTCAGCGTGCGGCGGTCAAGCACACGGAGGTCAGCCCGGTCAACGGGGATTGGCCACAGACGTGATGGACTTTTAAAGACCGCAGAGCCCATTCACAGCATCGCCGAGGGAATGCTGATGGACAGTGGACTTCAGTGGTCACCTTTCTTGTGGTCTCCTTTCTTTGGGGTCTCATTCACGTGGACAGATCGTTCGTTCGTTCGCTAGCTGAAGAGGTGGTCGACTCAGGGTGTGTGTGTGGTGTAGTGTGTGTGTGTGTGTGTGTGGTTTGTGGTGTGTGTGTGTGTGTGTGTGTGGTGTGTGTGTGTGTGTGTGTAGTGTGTGTGTGTGTTGTGTGTGTAGTGTGTGTGTGTAGTGTGTGTGTAGTGTGTGTAGTGTGTGTAGTGTGTGTGTGTATGTTTGTGTTGTGTAGTGTGTGTGTAGTGTGTGTGTGTGTGTAGTGTGTGTAGTGTTTGTGTGTGTAGTGTGTGTGTGTTTTATTATTTTTTAAATAATCTTTTAAAAAAAAATTCTTTTATATCGAGGATAATGGAAAAAGCGCTCATGTGCTTTTTTCATCCAGGTGTGTGTGTGTGTGTGTGTGTGTGTGTGTGTGTGTGTTGTGTGTGTGTGTGTGTGTGTGCGTGTGTGTATGTGTGTGCGTGCGTGTGTGTGTACACGCGTGTGTGTTTATTCATTTATTCTTTTATATCGAGAACAATGGAATATGCACTCATATGTTTTTATTTGCATCCAGTCCCTGTGTGTATGTGTTTGTGTGTTTACTTATTTATTCGTTTATATCGAAGATAACGGAATAAGCACTCATGTACATTTTTTACATCCAGTCCCCGTGTGTATGCAGTTTTCTAAATCTATCATTTGTTCCCACCGGCACACAATGGCCGACTCTTACGAAAAGCGGAACAGGATTTGACCTGTGCGCAAGATGTTCTGTGTGCATTCGCATACGGGGCCTCAGTTTATAGTCTCATCCGAAGGACTTTTAGGGAGAGTGGAGTCAGCACTGATGTTAACTCCAGGGGGACAATCCCGTCGAATGGGAATCGAAACCAGGTCGTCAGATTGCGAGCGCTGATAATAAGTTTTTGGTTTGGTTTGGGGTTTTGTGTGTGTGTGTGTGTGTGTTTTTTTTAAGGGATTTTGCTTTTGTTTTCATAGCCCCTAATCAGGGTAAGGGCAGGATGAAAAAAAGTATGTGAATGCTTATCTATCATCCTTGAAAAATAAAGATAATTCATTCATTCACTCCCCCCCCCCCCCTCCCGTTTTTTTTTCACCTTTCTCTGTTTCTGAGTGTCTATATCTGTGTCTGTTTCTCTCTCTGTGTCTGTCTGTTTGTCTGTTTCTCTCTCTCCCTCCCTCCCTCTCTTTCTCTCTCTCTCTCTCTCTCTCTCTCTCTCTCTCTCTCTCTCTTCTCTCTCTCTCTCTCTCTCTCTCTCTCTCTCTCTCTCTCTCTCTCCTCTCTCTCCACCTCTCTCCCTCCCCCCTCCTCCTCCCTCTCTCTCCTCCCTCTTTCTCTCCCTCCCTCCGTCACCCCCCCCCCCTCTCTCTCTTGATCGAACGCTTGCAGAAAACCGAGGTTTTTTTTTTTTAATCGCCATGCCATCAAGATAGGACGAAATTGCATTGCTGTAAGTATTCCCAAGCACTTGTATTCCTCACAGTTTTCAGACAGCATCTCATCTCGTCGGCTTTTTCAAAGTTGAGAAATTCCAGACAGCGAAGATCACTTGTTTTGCTTTTGGGTTGTTGGTCGTTTTAACTTGGCCTGGAGAAAAGAAGAACTTGGATTATGCAGATATTAAGTGGAGGAGGCAAAGAGAGGAAGAGCTTAGAGAGAGGGTGGGAGAGGGAGAGGGAGAAGAGAGGAGAGAGAGAGAGAGAGAGAGGAGAGAGAGAGAGAGAGAGAG
>CM060322.1:26004742-26017242 GCA_030674155.1 Stramonita haemastoma
CAGAAAAAGGGAAACGACATTATACCTTAACCAAAGCATTGATAGAAAAGCATGAAACAAACACACAAAGAAACAAACAACCCTCCTCCAAAAATCCCCCCCAAGAGAAAAATCACACACAAAAATCCCCAAAACAAAACACACGCACACACACAACAACAACAACAACAACAACAACAATAACAACAACAACAGCTCGAGGTGGTAAATATATACCTTTGCAATAAAAAAAAAATGACGAGCTAAAAACAACAACAGCAACAACAACAACAACCACCACCACCAACTGGAAATGGGTTAACTGCAGTAAGGCGATAACCGATATGTTCTCTTTATTGCCACATCTGTTCCGAAACATCACTGGCTATTTTGTCTACAGGAAAAAAAAGCCTACGCCTTTAGCAACAAACACTAATAAAAGAATAAAATAACAGAATAAACTATCCTTACTCCACTCATCTGATACAAGTGCCTCCATAAAAATATAATACTATAAGTATGTGCGTACACAAGCAAAAGTGCACGTACATGTGTGCGTATGTGCGCACATGTGCACACGTGCGCACGCGCGCGTACATACACACACACACAGACACAGACACAGACTCACACACACACACACACACACACACACACACACACACACACACACACACACACACACACACACACACACACACACACACACACACACACACGTTCATATTCCCTTGATCTCTGTCCAGTCTGTATATTCTCTCTGTCTGTCTGTCTGTCTGTCTGTCTGTCTGTCTGTCTGTCTGTCTGTCTGTCTGTCTGTCTGTCTCTTTCCTCTCTCTCTCTCTCTCTCTCTCTCTCTCTCTCTCTCTCTCTCTCTCTCTCTCTCTCTCTCTCTCTCTCTCTCTCTCTCTCTCTCTCTCTCTCATTTGTATACAAATAAATTATAGGCATCTTGTCCAAACCATGTTTTCACCACACACGGTTTTGTGCAGCACTTTCAGTCAAGGCCGTTTTCTCTTGGTGAGATTTGAGCTGCTCTCCCGGGGAGAGTATGTCGCCGCAAAAGCAGCGCCACTAATTTCTTTTTTTTTCATTTTTTCCCTTGTTTTTATGTGTTTCTGTTTCTCTATGAGGGTAGCATTTGGATGAGACTATGAGCCGAGGCCCCGTGTGCGAACGCACGCAGGATATCTTGCACACACATTAAAACCCGTTCCGCCTTTTGGAAGAGCAGGCCATTCTGTACCGGTAAGGGCGGACGACAGCAAAATAAAACACGAGCATTCACACAGGTGTCGTGTTTAGATACCATCCCTGAGGAAAAATCGGGGAGCTAGAGTCTCCAGTGCGGTTCGGGGCTGTATACGGCAACGTTCTAGCGGCTCCTGCTATGGCACTAGAACCAGTCGTATCGGCTATTGCTTTTTCTATAGACGTGGATATGGGGGGGGGGGGGGGGGGGGGGGGGGATCTGCTGCATTTTTGTAACAGCTTGCCCTTCATATTTACTTATCCGGGCTTTGTGCTCTAGAGCCTAGAGCGCAACTCCATAGTCCTTCGAGGCTGACGGATGCCTACTGATGAGGGTAGCTTTTCCTACACAGTTTTGCCAGGGACAACTACCTTGTTACCACGGGTTCTTTTTACGTGTACTAACTATATCGTTACGCACAGGATATCGGTTTATCGTCTCATTAAAAAGGAAAAAAGAGACAACCCCCTTAAAACCAAACAAAATTAGCTCCCAGATCATCAATCAAGCTCATACTTAGATTTTAAGAAAAACCTAATCACCTGTAATTTACGTTCAATGATCATGAAAAAATATTTTTTAAATAAATGTATATGCTTTTTTGAATGTCTGTCTTAGTGTTTTTCTTTGTGATGTGAGTTCACTTGACATAGTCTCTTTCATCTTCACCTTCACCTATTCTGTAATTTTGTAGACCACGGGGGTACCACTGAAAGATTTTGCAGCCAGCTTCCTCCACTCCCCGTGGTCCTCATCTTTACGTAGCAAAATCATTCCACTGAAGGCCAGTTCATTCTCTGATGCTGTCTTCTTATCGTTTGTTCTGACTGTCTCCTCTATTGGAGACCTTGAGTGGTTATGTAAATAACTACGTGATTGCTTTATATGGTGTCCTTGATTTGTTAATCAACTTGCCGATTCCATAACGCTTGTTTGGCTTGTTTATTTATCTTTTTTATTGTTGGGCTGTTTTGTTTAGGTTTTTTGTGTATTTTTTTTTCTGAGGGCCTGGTGTAAAGAAGCTTTTGGCTGATCAAATTACCCTCATTAAAGTACTCGAGTTTCGAGTTTCGAAAATATTCGAGTTTCGTCTCCCTACTTGAACTGTTTCCTGTTGGACAGTCTTGACCAGTCCAGAGGTTCGTGTGATGTGCCCGTTTCCATTTAGCTTGCTTTTTTCCACTGAAGTCAGGAGATCTTCATATGGTCCAATGGCGTTTTTCATTCTAGTTTTCACTTCCTCGTTAGTGATGTGATCTCTGTATAAGATACAGAGAAAAATTGTGACAGCATCTTAGTATGGCATAGTAAAGATGCCATAAATTTTATAAGGGTCTAATGGAGGGGAGAAGATATTTCGGTTTCATCACAGGATTGAACCTACGACATCTTGCGTTGTAGACAGGCGCGTTGAAGTCTAGACCACCTACCCCTAACAACCCGTGAAGCTGCCTTTCCATTTTTTTAATGTTTGAAAAATGTCCTCTGAGTTCTTAGACATCACCTCACTTTACTTCAGCTACACAGAAAACAAACAATACGAAGAGAAAGCTAAAAATAAAGTCAGAAGTGAGAAAATAGAAGGAGAAAGATTCATGGACAGAGAGACAATTGCGACAGAAACAAGGGGTGATAAAAGTGAAGAAGACGTCAACAATCAAAAAAAAAAAAGCAAGGCTAACCAAAAAGAAAAAAGGGAATAAAGAAAAACAGAACAAACCAGCAAACGCCCTCAACCTCCCCACCTCCCCCCCAAAAAACAAACGCAAAAACAAAACAGAAAACAAAACTCAGAGAGTAATAAGAAGAAATCAAAAAAAAATGAAACAAAACCAAAACACCTCAAGCAAACAAGAGAAAAACAAACGAAATCTCCCTAACTCCAACTTATTGGACATGTAGGAAGGCGTCGCAAGAAATCCATCTGCCTTGATGGAGAGGGCAGACTGATTTTCATTACCAACTCAAACGGAGAAAAGGAGGGAGAGAGACAGGGGCGTAGTGGAGAAAGGGAGAGAGAGAGGGGAGGAGCGTGGTGGAGGGGAGGGGAGGGGAGGGGAGAGGAGAGGATTGGAGAGGAGATAAGAGAATTGGAGAGGAGAGGAGAGGAGAGGAGAGGAGAGAGAGAGAGAGAGAGAGAGAGAGAGAGAGAGAGGAGAGAGAGGAGAGAGAGAGAGAGAGAGAGAGAGAGAGGAGGAGGAGAGGAGAGAGAGAGAGAGAGAGAGACGCACAGACAGACATACAGAGACAAAGACTGACATACAGAGAGATGCAGAGACAGAAACAGAGAAAACAGAGAGAAAACCCCATGGCAAAATCTCTAATGACACAGACATAATTATTTGGAAGCTGTAAAACAAAGAAAAAGACAATTTAACACAAAGTAAAGCTTTATTTAACACTGTGAGTTTGTCGTATAGTACCCTGGCTTACCAAACAAATATATAATCTGGTTATCTTTCAGGCAGAAACACGGTATTAAACAGAAAAACAAAACAACGCACAGTCGATCATGGACTTCGTTACTTTATATTCCACAATAGATGTGTGCAAAAGGGAAGATGAAGGTTTCCCATAACCTAGGCTGTCGTAGGGTAGCAAGGCATCAGAGACCTCAGCTTCTCTAGGGGCCAGCATGTTGAGGGCAGTGCTCATCTCCTCTCCTTCACTGCTTTACCTTTCCTGACCCTAAAGAGGGCAGGTACCCATTGACAGCTGGGTGAATTGGAGGGACTGTACTGAAGCCAAGGCGCGTAAACGGTCACCCATCCAACTGGCAACCACGCTCGACGCTGCTTAACTTAACTTGGGGAAAACGAGTGCTCTGACCACTTAGCTACCCCGCCCTCTAGATGTGTGTAATTTTGTTTGTGTTTAGATGTCTTAAGTCTTCAATCTGAAATAATAGGTTTCCTTCTCAAAGGACTATCATGCTAAATAGAATTCATTAGTTTTGTAAGGCTGCTCGTATTGTCTGAGAAACTTTACTCCATGTGTTTCCTGGTATTTGATTTTGTCACTGATAATTGTTGTTTTCCAGAAAGATTTGTACAGTATCAGACCTATATAGGCTTTCTGGTCCTCAGGGCAAACATAGAATGATGTGAACGAACAATGACATGAATGCATGCTAAGGATCAGGACTGGTGGTCCTGAAGTGAGATCATGAACAGTGATCTGGGGATGGAGAGAACAGAGGTGGTATAAGCAGGTGGTTAGCTTCGGTGGTCTAGAGGTAATACGCCTGACTAGAAAGCGAAAAGTCCGGGTCGGAGTGTGCGGTGGTTGGAATCCCCTTTTTGGTCCAAAACTATTCCTCTATCCATTAGACCATGAGTGGTAGTCTGGGTGCGATTGTTTCGGATGAAACGATAAACCGAGGTCCCGTATGTTACACATTGTTATTTAGCACGCGAAAAAGAACCCACAGCAACAAGAGGGTTGTCCGAGGCAAAATTTTATAGAAAAAAGCCACTCTGACAGGGAAACATAAAAATTAATACAGTTGCAGACAGGAAAAAGAAAAATCTGATGGGTGGCGACGCTGCACTTGTGGCGACACGCTCTCCCCGGGGAGAGCAGCCAGAATTTCACGCAATCTTCTGGGACACAATGTGGTATAAAATAAAAAAGTTAATAGATAAATAGGAGTTAGGGATGAGGGTAAGGGTGATGATGAGGGGTGAGATGAGGTGGGGTGGGGTGGCATATTCCTGACGCCATGTTTAACCTCAGGGAGAAAACGTTAGATCCGCCATCCGTCTGTTAATGGCTTGCCTGTGAGGCTACATTGAAGGAATTGATTGATCACGGACTAATTGAGTGAGATGGACAGAGGAAAAGAAAAAAAAAGAAATAAAGGGAAGGAAGGAAGGAAGGAAGGAAGGAAGGAAGGAAGGAAGGAAGAAAGAAAGAAAGAAAGAAAGAAAGGAGGGAAGGAAGGTGAAAATTGGAGGGACAGTGACAGATCTGGTATGAACACTGGGGGAGGAATAGCGGAGCGCAGTGGTTAGAGCATCAGACTCATGAGAGTGCAGTGGTTAGAGCATCAGACTCATGAGAGTGCAGTGGTTAGAGCATCAGACTCAAGAGTGTGCAGTGGTTAGAGCATTAGACTCATGAGAGTGCAGTGGTTAGAGCATCAGACTCATGATCTTACAGCCATCTGAGGTTGGGGTTCGAGTCCCTCCCCCCCTCCCCCTCCTTTGAGCTTTCCATTTGAAAGAACTTTCCTGATTCAACTTTGATTTGGGATTTATTCCTCTGAAAGTCCTGCAGTAATGTGTAAACATACGGACACTATCTTTTGCATCCATTAAATGCTCAGCCTCCCCCGTGGGGATGCAGGGGGAGGGGGGTCCCTGTCAGTGTAAAGGGCATCCTCACCTTCTGGAAATTCTGAGCTAGGGATTCCCTCTTTTCTATCCCTCTCTTTGTTTCTGTCTTGTTCCTATTCTTTCTGTCTACTCATTCTTATCTATGTTCTGCCTTCTTGGTCCATCCTTCCTTTTCTCCAGAAAAAAAACTTACAAGATAGCAATTTTCTCCTATGCCGAAGTCGGATACACTGGGCCTGACATATCAGGCGCTTAAGTGCAATTTTGCTCAGCTGACAGAAAACAGTATTTGCTGCCTTAGTGTTCAGCAGAGAAAAAAAGGCTCATCCAACTTTTGTAGAAGAGTAGGCCAGCTGATCATGTCCATATTTTTGGCCGCATGTGAAACATAAAACCATAAAAGTAGACATTGAAAGAAGAATACAGACAATGGAGATGAGATGCTTCCGCAAACTATTTGGTATCTCATACAGAGATCCCATCATTAATGAGGAAGTGAAAACCAGAATTAAAAAAAAATACCATCTGACCATATGAAGAGCTCCTGACTTCAGTGAAGAAATCCAAGCCAAAGTGGTACGGGAACGTCACACGAACATCTGCATTGGCCAAGACAGTCCTACAGGGAACAGCAAAAGGAAGGAGACGAAGACACAGTGAGAGGAAACGATGGGAAGACATCATCAGAGAGTGGACAGGCCTTGGGTGGAGCGATATGCTACGGAGGGCGAAGGACCGTGAGGAGTGGATGTAGAGGAAGCTGGTTGCAAAATCTTCAGTGGTGCCCCATGGTCAGCGGGACTACGGGACAGGTGAATGTGAAGGTGGAGGCCAGCTATGGCTAGAAGCGTTGTTGACATAAACATACCTAGCATGCAATTTTTTTGCTCAGAGAGGGAATAAGGTCTGCCAGGTCCAGATTACCCCCATGTCACACCACCTGACTGGATGTGTGTGTATGTATGTATGTATGTATGTATGTATGTATGTATGTATGTATGTATGTATGTATGTATGTATGTATGTATGTATGTATGTATGTATGTATGTATGTATGTATGTATGTATGTATGTATGTATGTATGTATGTGTGTGTGTGTGTGTGTGTGTGTGTGTGTGTGTGTGTGTGTGTGCGTGCGTGCGTGCGTGCGTGCGTGCGTGCGTGCATGTATGTATGTATGTATGCATGTATGTATGTATGTATGTATGTATGTATGTATGTATGTATGTATGTGTGTGAGGGGGGGGGGGGTTGCAGGTTAGGGGAAAAGAGAAAAGACCCAGGAAGTAGAGCCAAGTGAAAGAGGGGAGGGATGGGGGGTGGGACCGGGGAGGAGAGGGGGTTAAGAAGGAGAATGATAAAAGGAGAGGGGTTATTAGGGAGAGGGAAGGGGGGAGGCGAGGGGGGGGGGGGGGGGGGGGGGGGGGAGTGCCAGAAACGAGAAAAAAAGGGTAAGGTTCAAGTTGAAGAGGGATCGTGTCAACAGCTGAAGCGGGTTTAATAACTACAGACCTGCCTGCTTCAACAGCCTGGTAAAAGGAGGCCCAGGCTATATATAAGGCAAATCCTGGTTGATAGAGTGTAGTTCAGTTATTTATTTATTTATTTTTTGAAATTTCATTTATTCTTTTATTTATTTCAAGGATAATGTAGTAGTGCACACCATCCTAACACACACACACATATACATTGCAATTTGGCTCAGGAGAGAGATGAGAGAGAGAGAGGGGGGAGGGGGAGAGAGAGAGAGAGAGAGAGAGGAGAGAGAGAGGAGAGAGAGAGAGAGAGAGGAGGAGAGAGAGAGAGAGAGAGGAGAGAGAGAGAGGAGAGAGAGAGAGAGAGAGAGAGAGAGAGAGAGAGGAGAGAGACAGACGAGGACAGACAGGACAGACAGACAGACAGACCGAAGACAGACAGGACAGACAGACAGACAGACATACAGACATACAGAGACAGACAGAGACAGACAGAGACAGACAGACAGACAGACTTTGTTTTACAATGGACATTCTAAAGCTACTACACAGGAGAAGAACTGGCTTAACATGGAGACACAACCGCCCCCCCCCCCTCCTTCCCACAAAAAAAGAAGAAAAAACACCCCCAAACACCCCCAAACCTCCAAAAACCAAAACACAAAACGAATACAACAAACGAAAAAACGTACAAACCAAAACAAAACAAAACAAATCCCAACCAAACGAAACCTTGGGGACAATAACTGTTTGAGCTGAAGAGGAGGGGGGTGAGGGGATGAGGGGATGAGGGGATGAGGGTGACTGGAATATATATACAAAATTGGTTGTAGGTTGAAATGAGATTGAGTTTGGGGCCATGGCTTTATTAGCCATCTTGAAAATGACCCTATTGCCTAAAGAGTCCTCTAGGTGATAGAGAGAGAGAGAAAATAGACTGACAAGTTGATTACAATATCAAGAGGAGGAAGGGAGAGAGGAGGGAGGGAGGGAGGGAGGGGAGAAGGAGAGAGAGAGAGGAGAGAGGAGAGAGAGAGAGAGAGGAGAGAGAGGGGGGAGGGGAAGAGAGAGAGAGAGAGAGGAGAGGAAGAGAGAGAGAGAGAGAGAGAGAGAGAGAGAGAGAGAGAGAGAGAGAGAGAGAGAGGATGAGAGAGAGAGAGAGGAGAGAGAGAGAGAGAGAGACAGAGACAGAGACAGAGACAGAGAGACAGAGAGACAGAGAGCGACAGAGACAGACAGAGACAGACAGAGACAGACAGACAATTAGACAGAACAAGATCACAGACCCCAGCATACTGAAGTCAGGTCTTTATCAGCTTTGTTTTACACTGGACATTCAAAAGCTAGGCCTACTACACAGGGCCGC
The DNA here is from genome assembly GCA_030674155.1 of Stramonita haemastoma. Taxonomy (NCBI): domain Eukaryota; kingdom Metazoa; phylum Mollusca; class Gastropoda; order Neogastropoda; family Muricidae; genus Stramonita; species Stramonita haemastoma. The sequence continues at coordinate 26,013,153 of CM060322.1, forward strand.
CGCTGTGGCCTAGTGGTTAGGGCGTTGTACTCGTAATCTAAAGGTTGCGGGTTCGATCCCAGCTATTCCGCTATGGCGTTGTGCCCTTGGAAAAGGCACTTTACGGCTATTTTCTCACCCACCCAGGTGTAAAAGGGGTACCAACCTTGTGTTGGGGGTTAACCCTGCGATAGACTGGCGTCCTATCCAGGGGGGAGTCTATGACTCTCAGTCGCTTAACGCCACAGAAACCGGGATAAGCACCGGCCTGATGAGCCTTATGGCTCGGGACAGACTTTAACTAAACTACACAGGAGAGAAGATGGCTTAGAATGAAGTCCCCCCCGAAAAGAAAAACCCCCCCAAAAAGAAGAAACACCCCAAAACAACCTCAACCCCCACCCCCCACCAAACCAAAAACAAAATGAAACAACAACAAATCTCAACCAAACAAAACCTTGAGGACAATAACTGAGCTGGAGAGGAGGGGAGGAGGGGAGGAGGGTGACTGGAATACAAAAAGTTTTAATTTGGTTGTAACGGTTAAACTGAAATTGAGTTTAGGGCCATGGCTTTATTAGCCATCTTGAAAATGACCCTATGGCCTAAAGAGTCCTCTAGGTGATAGAGAGAGAGAATAGACTGACAAGTTGATTACAATATCAAGAGAGGGATGGATGGAGGGAGGGAGGGAGAGAGAGAGACAAGGCAAGGCAAGGCAAGGCAAGGCAAGGCAAGGCAAGGCAAGGCAAGGCAAGGCAAAATTCTTTTATTCGAGGATAATAGATAAGCACTCGTGTGCTTTTTTACATCCAGTCCCCGCCTTTTTCAGGGATAACATTAAGATAGAAAAAAAAAATAATAGCCACAACTACACAACAACAATTATAATGATCCAAATACCAAAAGTAAGGAACCATACCAAGTATCAAACAGGCAAGAAATAACAGAGAGATACAATATTAAGGTAATGTTATAAAAAGTCACTCATTCAGAAACGAAAAAAAAAGTAAGAATCAATGATAATTTTGATTTGAATAAAGGAAAATAAACAAAAACAAAACAAACAAAAAACAAAACAAAACAAAACAACAAAAAAGCGCAATAATTAAAGAGCAAACATCAGAATATGATGAGGTTAAATGACTGAAGACATCAATCCACCACCATCTATCTCAAAATAAGTCCCATAAAACATAAGATTTTGATAAAAGGGGAGAAAAAACAACAACAGGTAAGGAATAAGACAGAGATACAATATTGAGGTAATGTTACAAAAAGGCACTCATTCTGAAACAAGAATATGAAGTAAGAATCAATGATGATTTCGATTTGGAAAAACACACACACACACACACACACACACACACACACACACCACACACACACACACACACACACACACACACCACGCACGCACGCACACACACACACACACACACACACATACACACACACAACACACACACAACACACACACAAAAAAACAAATAAGCAAACAAAACAAAGCAACCAAAAAAAAACAACAACAAAACAAACAAACAAACAAACAAACAAAAAAAGGGGGGGGGGGCGCAATAATTAAGGAGCAAACATGGGAATACCATGAGGTTAAATGACTGAAATCACCACCATATATCATCAAAATAGTCCCATAAAACATAAGTTTTGATAAAAGGGGAGAAGCACAACAAAGCAGGTAAGGAATAAGACAGAAATACAATATTAAGGTAATGTTATAAAAATGCACTCATTCAGAAACAAAAATATGAAGTAGGAATCAATGATGATTTTGATTTGAAGAAGAAAAAACAAACAAACAAACAAATAAACAAACAAAAGGAAAACACAGCAACAAAACAAAAAACAAGCAAGCAAACAAAAAAAAACAAGCAAATAAACAAACAAACAAACAAACAAAAACAAAAACAAAACAAAAAGAAAAGAAAAGAGGGTGCAATAATTAAGGAGCAACATGAGAATACGATGAGGTTGAATGACTGAAAACATCAATCCACCACCATCTATCATCAAAATAGTTCCATAAAACATAAGTTTTGATAAAAGGGGAGAAAGAAACAGCAACAACAACAAAAGACCCAACTCACACACACACACACACTCACACACACACACACACACACACACACACACACACACACACACACACACACACACACACACACACACACACACACACACACACACACACACCACACACACACACACACACACACAGAGGGAGGGAGAAAGAGAAGGGGGAGAAGAAGAGGGAATATAATTGGTTTATTATTTTTGGTGCATCAAGTGGATTAGGAGGTGATTTTTGAAGGTAGTCAATGATTGGTGCTCTTTAATTGAATCGGGAAGGGAGTTCCACAGCACAGGGCCTGAGTATAGTAAACTAGATTTAAACAAGTCTATTCTTGGGATTGGGACACTTGGCTTTTCAGTATTTCTGGAATGATTCATTGGGAACTTATCTCTTAAGGACGTGGGGACAGCTCCTGCCATTATCTTAAACATCAGTATGTCTTTGTTATATTTTAGTCTTTGTTGTAGGGGGAGAATATTTAACTGAGTATAATCCACTTCAAGTAAGGTTGTTTTTTTCAGAAGGATAAGTTTGAGAGCACGTTTATATAGACTTAATAACGGTTTCATAGTGTTTGCACTGGCAGAATCCCAGAGGGTTGAGGCATAGTCTATTGAGGATTGTATGTAAGCTTGGAAGAATAATTTCCTTGAATTGTAGTCAAGGAAATGTTTAATTTTAGTCAATTGGTATACTCTTTGGGACAGATATTTGCATAGATGAGATATGTGGTAGAACCAGCTGAGATTTTCATCGATTGTTACTCCTAGAACTTTGTGATGAGAGGTTTGTTCAATTGATTCCTTTCTTATTTGGATTGGAAACTGTTTATGAGGTAAGTTTTGTCGCTTTTGTCTGGTGGTGATAAGCATGCATTTTGTTTTTTTTGGGGTGAATAGACATATGGTTCAGTTCTGTCCATTTGACAAGATCATTACAGCTTTGTTGTAATATGGTTGCAAGAGAGTCAATGTCGTTATGGCTTGTATGTATGGTTGTATCATCTGCAAATAGTTCACATTTAGATTTGATAAGTAGAGGAAGGTCATTTATGTATAAGGAAAAGAGAATAGGTCCTAGTATAGATCCCTGTGGTACTCCATAATGAATGGGTTTTAGATTGGATGTGGATGTAGTTGTTGAGACACATTGTTGTCTGTTTTTAAGATAAGAAGCAAGTAGTTCTAGACTATTTGATGATAGATTGTACAGTTCTAGCTTTCTGATGAGAAGTGTGTGGTCAATTGTATCAAATGCTTTTTTGAAATCTACAAATAATACTCCACAAAATTTGTTTTCATTGATGTGTGATAGCCAATTGTCTATGAGACTAGTCAGTGCAGTATGACATGAGTGATTTTGTCTGAATCCTGATTGATTAGGGTGAAGTAGGTTGTTAGTATCTATGTGATGGACTAAGTGTTTATTTATATGTTTTTCCAGGGGTTTTGAAAGGAGGGATATAATAGAGATTGGCCTATAATTTGAGGGATCTGAAGTGTCACCAGATTTGTGGATGGGGATTACTTTAGCAGTTTTGAAGGCATTGGGGAAATAGTTATTTTCAAGACATTGGTTTATATATATATGTTAGGGTGTCTGTGATAACTGGAGCTGACAATTTCAGAATTCTGCTGTCTATTCCATCGAGACCTCGTGTCCTTGATTGTTTGAGGTGAATTAAGTAATTGTAGACCTCAAAAACTGAAATGAATGGTATGTGAAGTTTTGAGGGAATATGCTTGTCTTGGCAGTATTGTCTTAATGTGTTGAGGTTATTGGATTTGGAATCATCATTGTTGACAACGTTAGTTGAGACGTTTATGAAGTGGTTGTTGAGTTGTTCAGCAGTAACATCTTTGATTACATTTGATTTGGAAGATGATTGTTTATTTGTTATTTGATTTATGGCCCTCCAAATAATTTTTGAGTTTTGTTTGGAAGATAGTAAATCTTGGAAATATTTCTTTTTTTCTCGACGTTTCTGTGAGTTTATGGCGTTTCGTAATCTTTTTG
>CM060322.1:26024742-26027242 GCA_030674155.1 Stramonita haemastoma
CCCTTACGTACGCCCGTCCCTCTATTCACATGCTTGTTTATGTTTTTGGTGTGCGTGCGTGTGTCTTGAAGTGTGAGTGTATGTGAGTGTGTGTGTGTGTGTGTGTGTGTGTGTGTGTGTGTGTGTGTGTGTGTGTGTGTGTGTGTAAAAGTAAGCGTGCGCACGTGTGCGTGTGGGTGCATGTGTGCGTACATGTGTGCGTACACATGGTGCGCATGTGTGTTTAAGTGTGTATGTATATGTACCTACGAGCGGGCACACGTGTGTTTATTGTGTGTGTTATGTGTGTGTTTGTGTGTGCGATCACGCAAGTGCAATGCACTCCAGCATGTGCCTCATCATCAGAAAAAGACACAAAAAAGGCTACACTGGACTGGAGACATGACAAAAACCAGGACACGGTGACCTGAGAGAGTGCAGAGCCACAGACTTCAACAGAGCAAAGAGAAAACAACAACAACAAAATAACGGAGACAGAAGCCTCACAGTCTGCTATCTGATGTAAGAAAAACACTAGACTTTTCCACCATCACCCCCAAAAGAAATGAGAGGAACTCTAACAAAGAAAAGGGAATAAAAACATTCCTGGCACAAGAGAGAGAGAGAGGAGAGAGAGAGAGAGAGAGAGAGAGAGAGAGAGAGAGAGAGAGAGAGAGAGAGAGGAGAGAGAGAGAGAGAGAGAGAGAGAGAGAAGAGAGGAGGAAGGAGAGGAGGAAGGGGGGGGGGGGGGGGGGGTTGCGTGCACACAAGCGAAGGTATGCTTGTAAGTGTTGGCATATTTTGCGAGCTAAGAACAAACACCTATTTCTATGTGGGAAGTGTTTAAACTCCCCACATATGGCTTGTTTCTTTCTTCATTGATTTGATGTGTAGACATCCTCAAAGTTGAAATACTGCTACTTTAATGGTGAGCAAATGCAAAATCTTAACGTCTGTCAATTTTGGAGCACTAGCTGAGGAACGATACATCAACAAAAACCCCAATGATTTAACCTCAAAACTTCCTTCTGAGGGGTAGACCTCGGCCAACAGACAAAACTTCACCCATAGTGGCAACAAACACGTTCAGACCCACCCAAGCCTGCAGAATCAGAATCAGAAATTATTTATTGCCATACAAGTCATATAGACTTATTGACACAACAAAATAAACTCAGCATAATTCATGAGTAGCTTTTCTGCTTTGTTTGTCCACATTTTACATAACTCTTCTGCATTCAGCTGATCAGACAAAGGGGTTTCTGACAATGTAATCTGTTGAGGGCAGGATAGTTAAGTAGTCACAGCATTCGTTTTCCCCAGTCAAGTTAAGCAGCATCAAGCATGGTAACCAGTTTGGATGGGTGACTGTTTGTGTGCCTTGGTTTCAGTACAGTCCCTCCAAGTTCACCCAGCTGTAAATGAGTACCTGCCCTCTTTAGGGTCAGGGAAGGCAAAGCCGCAAGGGAGACGAGATGGGCACTACCCTCAGTATGCTGGCCCCTTAGAGAAGCTGGGGTCTCTGACGCCTCATTCCCCTACGACCACATAGGTTATGGGACACCAATCTGAGGAGAATCCATGTATGGTTAGGTTAGATTTTCTCTGCATACAGACAAAGTAGTTTCTTAGGATGTAAACTATAAAGAACCCATGAATGGTTCTGCATACAGGGAAAGAAGTCTCTTGGCAAGTGACCTATAAAGAACATGTCTTATCATTGTCCAAATTAGGTACCTTATTGCTGAGAAAAAGGTCCTAATGATATTAGGCAGCATATTTTTTCCATGTTTCATGTAAATCATATTACATGATATCAGCCAGGATATTTTCTTCCATGCTTCATGTAGACAATATGACATGATATTATCTCACCAGACAGTATGTTTGCATTCCTAAAAAAAAAGACCATTTGTGTTGTGTGGCACTCTCACTCCATCTCATCTGAGGGAGCAATCTTATCAAAAGGGTTTTGATTTTTTTGTTTAAGTTTGGTCATCACTATCTTTTTTTCGTTAACACTGTGTCCACTTTAATGTGGCCATTGCAGTTGGCTGGGCTTTAAACAGCACAGAAAGCAATGAAAGAAAACACCCAGGAATGGGAGAGCCCAGTGGACTCAACATTGTCACTTAATTCAGAAGTGATGAATGCGTTGAGTAATGAGATCGTGCATGTGGTGAATATTCCTTGAAAGTGTCCTATTTCTTCATGCAACCTTCACAACTAGAACTGCTGTTTATTTTCCCCAGCAGAATAACGTGCATGTTTGTATGTATTTATGTATGTATGCATGTATATATGTATGTGTGTGTGTGTGCATGAGCGTGTTACGTGTGTGTATTGCGTGTGTGGTGTGTGTGTGTGTGTGTGTGTGTGTGTGTGTGTTGTGTGTGTGTGTGTGTGTGTGAAGGAGTTTGAGAGAAAGGAGTTTAAAAGGGAGAGAGTTTGCGCGCGTGTGTGTGTGTGTGCGTGTGTGTATGTTTGTGTGTCTGTGCATATGCAAACGATTGTGCATGTC
>CM060322.1:26042242-26044742 GCA_030674155.1 Stramonita haemastoma
ACGGTTGCGACTTTAATTATCAACGTTGGTGGTGTCCATAATCTCTCGAGTGTAGTTGGTAAAGGTAAAAAGTAAAAGGTAAAGGTGTCCCATAACCTATGTGGTCGTAGTGAAGCGAGGCGTCAGAGACCTTTTCCTCGCTGCTTTACCTTCCCTGACTCTAAAAGCGCAGGTACCCATTTACAGCTGGGTGAACTGGGGGACTGTACTGAAGCCAAGGCGCGCAAACGGTCACCCATCTACTTGGTAACCACACTCGATACTGTTTAGCCTTAGCTTCGAGAAAGCAAGCGCTCTGACCCCTGTGCTACCCGTCCGGATGACACCGAAATATACCATAGTAGATAGCGTATAGAGCAACCTTGTCAAGTAGTCTCAAAGCAGGTGCACTGTCACTGCATTATTATCATTTTCATCGTCACCATTGGCCATCATGTAATAGAAAAAAAACACATAGACTCTGATTCAGCAACCTTTGTTGCTCTGACCTCATGATATCTTCGATGTTCAGGGTACAGCCCCGATATGACCTGTGTGGTTGGCGGGGCTATAAACAAAACGATTGGATTGGATTGGTCTTCAATGTTTGGTTTCTTTTATATACATTTGCATACATGTAGTGAGTTTGTACCAAAGTCTTTGAGGTCACAGATTCATGGGGGGAGGTTGTCCAAGGGATACTGTTAGGGTTGCCACCCCAGGTAGGAATCTCACTGAGTCTGGCTGCGCATGTTAGCTCAGAACAAGCAACACTAAAACGCCATTGCGGTGCAGGGCCCTTCTAGATGGTGACCCTATGGCGGCATAAACATCGATGAGCTCCCTATGGACTTTTGGCCCTGAAGATGCGACATGATAACCCTGGGTATGGCTGGAGTGGGGATATTATTTTAATGAACTGTATGAGTACAGCAGGATGGAAACAGGACAAAAGATGAGGCAGCCAGAAAAACATCATGTCAAAAAAAACCCCTACGGGCATAGAAGAAACAAAACGCCTAGACAGTGACACGAATGATATGGATGTGTTATGTTTTATGCGTGCGCAGTTTCCAGTCGAAGATTATTGGAATTCTCAGCACAGAAATTGGCTGTGAATATACATGACCACAAACGCAACGTAGTTAATTTGTAAGAGTGTTTGTTTGTTATTTCTTCGTTTTAGCATTCAGTGTTTACACTCTGGTAGTTTATAGGTTTTGTCTGTTTTGTGTCTAGTTTATTTATTTTCTCCTTTTCTTTAGCAATCCATATAAATATGCCTTCTTCCCAAAGCTATGTGATAAATCAGACACTGAATCTTTTTTATGTTCCTTTACTGATTTACCTGCTTCATTTTTTACATCTTCTGTTCCTGAAAAAAGTGTGTGTGTGTATGTATGTGTGTGTGTGTTGTATTGTGTGTATGTGTGTGCATGCGTGTGTGTGTGCATGTATGTGTGTGCTGAGCATGCGTGTGTGTATGCATGTATTATGTGTATGTGTGTGTGTAAGTGCACGCCCTCGCGCGTGTTTCACTCAGTCTGGCTTGGTGTGTTCCCTATCATAGTCATCGGTAGGGGTATTAATTTAATAGATAATGTCCTGCGTATGATCAGGACAAGTACCACTGACCACCACTGAGGTAGAGGGTCATTGTGGATGGTGGCCCCATGGCAACCTGATATGGATAAGCTCCCTGTGGACTGTTACCTCTGAGGACACCACATGAGGAACCTGAGTATGGCTGGATAGCCGGAAACGTGACAAATATGGATGCAGTGGAAACAAAATTCTGTTATGATGGCTTGAACATATCTTTATTCAGATAAAAATAAGTACCACACATATTTATTTATTTATTTATCACTTATTTATTTATTATCTATTCTTTTAAATCGAGGATAATGGAAAAAGCACTAATATGCTTTTTTTTTTACATCTAGTTCCTGTGTGTATACAGTTTTATAAATCTTGTCATCTACTCCCACCGGCACACAGTGGCTTACTCTTACGAAAAGCGGAAAGGATTCAACATGTGCGCAAGATGTTCTTCGTGCGTTCGCACATGGTGTCTCGGTTTATAGTCTCATCCAAAGGAGTTTTGGAGGAGAGTGGAGTCAGCACTGATGTTAACCCTAGGGAAAAAATTCCCCTCGAACGGGAATCGAACCCGGTTTGTCACATTGCGAGCGCAATGTTCTGACCACTAGGCTATCCTATCCCTCCCATGCACATTTTGAGAGTAATGACCGGCATAAATATAGCTTATAGTATGCTAAAGAATTATGCTAAACTGATTTTGTGTGGCAGGTGATAAGTAGGATTAAATCAATATAACAACGACTACGTGTGTTCATGGAGGCTTGGCTATTAGATTGTTGTGTATTGGTTTGTCTGCATACTTTATGTGCCTGCATCTTGTGTAACTATGTTTTGGTTGTCTTTTTGGTTTTGGTTTGTTTTTGGTATGGTTATGGTCTTTTCTTGTATTTATAATAATACCACTGACTGAAAACAA
>CM060322.1:26049742-26069742 GCA_030674155.1 Stramonita haemastoma
ACATCGGAAACTTCTTCAGGATGACTGAAAGAGCTGTGAGCATTTGCCGAAAATCTGCCGTTGGACACAAGTGAATGTGCAGAGGTAGGGACACAGCCACTGGCTAAGCTGCTGCTGCCTTACACAGTCCACGGGCATGTCCCCGAAAGGGACGATCCTTGAAACACGCGTTGACATTGCTCACAAAGGGAAGAGACTCGGGTCTTATCTTCACATTTCCCCATGCTCTGACTGATTTTTTCCCCCGAAGTTCCGTGTCGGGCTCGCATTTCCATTGACCACCCTGTCATCTGCCTTTACTTCAAATCTGACCAACGCGGAACACAACCTTGGCTTCAAATGATCACTGGGCACCAGACTTCTATAGATTGCATCAATTCTCCTTGCTAAAACGATGCTAAATTAAATAGAACATGAAAACAAAGTAGAGAACAAAAATATAGAATAAAACGTGTGAAAAACAAACTAAAAAGGATATTTAAAAAAGTATAGCATAGCCAACAATAAAATAGGCAATAAACATGATAAACAGAATGAAACAAAAAGTAGGCACCCATCCCCTTACTAAAAAACAACAATCCAAACCAACTTTATCTTCAAAGAACAGGGGATGTGGCTGGAATCTCTACAAGAGATCAAAGGAGAGCAATCTGGGTGACAGTGATCTTGGTGTCCGCAAACATCACTGGTGTCCTCTGGTGTTTCCTAAACTGACAATCTGTGTCCCTCTGTCCAATCCTTCGTGTCACAGGGGTCCTAATCCGGTTTTAATCGTCATGTGGATCATATAGGGAGGAGGTCTTTAGAATCCTCTTCAGGGTGTCAACATCATCTGGGCTGCGGAACATGCTCCAGGAAGACCTTGCATAGGTAAATGCTTTCAACGAAAAGTATCCTTAAAAGTGAAAAGACGTTAAAATTGAAGACTGACTGACTGACTTATTACAAGAAATGAACATCAACAACTGAGCTACTGTTTTACATACAGGAGTCGCTATTTAGTTTCTAGCCGTGTTCGTGGCAGGAAGTTAATTCCCTAGAAAGAAATCTCCCGTAACTGTTTAATTAATAAATAAATTAGCTTATAATTTGGGGTTGCTGCAGATATGACAGCTTCTGCTACATCCATAATAGAGTATAATATCATGGAGATTAACGAGCAGTTTTGTTGGCAAATTACTGAGAAAAAAATATTACTAGTTAATAATTTATGGTCTGTCGTGTGTTTAAATTCTCAACACTTAAGTTACAGCTTTCGAATTTGAAACTGGCGAAATTCAGGATGAGAAAAAGTGAACTAAATGAATGTTAAAGTGATGAAACTAAATTCTCGTAATAAATAAAGCAACACAAGTTTTCGTTCCATTTTTCTTAAATAAAACTGTAAAATATTACTGCTGTTTGATTATGACTTTTACATTATTGCTTACTATTATTGCTTTATCTTTGTTATCAAAACTGATTTTTAAATAGAATCTTACTTCAAAAGTAAAAGTGTGAAAGTCTGAATATGGCCTCTGTAGTCGGCAGGGCTGAAAACATTAGATGTGACTTGGAGAGGTTTGATACATATTCTATACTTACACAATGTTCACTGTCAACAGACAGCTGTTTCCAAAGCCTGCACGTCCTGCCTGCCTACACATGGAGTGGAACCAAGAGGTGACGTGCTGCTTGACAAGAGTCCAAGTTGGAGGAAACCCAAGACCAACACCAATACTTTATCACCTCAATAGGCCGAGAAATTCATGGAAATATTGCACACAATCACTACAGTACTAACAGTCGTAACAGATCCATCCCGTATTTTGCATATACTTCATTCATGCACAACTATATCAGTCAGCACACCTTGACACCATTCACTGTAAAACAGCAACATACACAGACAGAGCTTGGAACCCTGCAGCCGCCCCCTGTGAAGCGCCACACCCCTGCCATCTCTACACCCCTACACCCCTGGCATCTCTACAGCCCTGGCATCTCTACACCCCTACACCCCTGGCATCTCTACACCCCTGGCATCTCTACACCCCTGGCATCTCTACACCCCTGGCATCTCTACACCCTGGCATCTCTACACCCCTGGCATCTCTACACCCCTGGCATCTCTACACCCCAGGCATTGCTGCACCCCTGGCATCTCTACAAAATTGTATGCACTTTAAAAAAATGAAAATTTATTTAATCTCAAATGGGTGCATAGGCAGGTTAAATTATTTTGCATTATTTGTTGCCAAGTAAACAAAAAACAACTCTGTAACACATTCAGATTTACAATTATTGACTCTGTCTGTCTGTCTGTCTGTCTGTCTGTCTGTCTGTCTGTCTGTCTGTCTGTCTGTCTGTCTGTCTCTGTCTCCGTCTCTCTGTCTCTGTCTCTTTCTCTCTCTCTCTCTCTCTCTCTCTCTCTCTCTCCTCTCTTTTGTTGTTGTTGTTGTTGTTGTTGTTGTTGTTGTTGTTGTTGTTGTTGTTGTTGTTGTTCTTCTTCTTTCTTCTTCTTCTTCTTCTTCTTCTTCTTCTTCTTCTTCTTCTTCTTCTTCTTCTTCTTCTTCTTTTTTTGTGTCTTAAAAAATGATATAAATGACAGCTAGTCAGCAGATACAAACGGATTGTACTAAATATACAAATTAAAGAATTGGGACAATATATTTCTAGCAAAAATGATTTCGTATTAAAAACAAAATTGAAACAATTGTACTAGTTTTAGTCTAGAACGTTTGAGTGAATTGTGACACCGGCCTGAAATGAAAGTTTCACAAGTTGGATGTTTCAAAGTAATGTGATCAAATTTACACTTTGGGGGTAATTGAGGATGTCAGAATTGTCGGTGTTAATAAATGTGACGTTCTGTTTTCAGGGACTATGGAACCGGAATCAAGTGTCAGTGACCACACTTTACACATTCCTGTCACTTGTCATCAGGGCCTACAACTTTCGAATTTACAGAACTGGAATCAAGTGACCACACATTCCTGACACCAGTCATCAGATCCCGCAAGTTCAGAACTTATGGAACTGGGATCAAGTGCCAGTGACCACACATTCTTGTCAGCAGTCATCGTGTTCTTCAGAATCAGAACAAAGGTAGGCTGCCGGCCACACACTTTACGCTTAATTCTGTTACTCTTCTATCAACTTCATGATTCTGTCTCGGGCCACTTTTTGGAGAACAATTTTTTTCCCTTTTTTTTCTAATGAAGTGTTAAGTTTTGCTGTTTCTATGCGGCTCATTTCTGGTCATAAACACTTTCAACCCATTAAGGCTTGTCATGCCATATCTTGTGATCCAGAATTTCGTACAAAGCTTAATCAGGCAGCCGTGAGGCCACCAGCCAGAAGGACCCGGCACTGTTGCTGGATCACTTGTACCGTGTTCAGGATTGTCTGCTTTGATTAAATAAATAAAATAGGATTCAAAGCAAAGAGATGAATTTATTTAATATTTTTGCAAACACATATACTTCAAAGCAAAACCGATTAGATAATTTTGACAAACACATAAATTTGATTCAAAGCAAAAATATCAGATCATTCTAATAAGTAATATTTAGTCAACTCGATCTATCAGGATTGTTCAGGTGACTGACCTCTGCTTTCATCTTTCAGGAGCTGTTGTACTGGAGTCCAATGCCACAGGACAGATGCAGCATCTGGAGCAGCAGCAGCTTGTTTGCAGGTACTGGTAGGGATCGGGCTCTATAACCTCATAACATCAGTTTAAGGGATTTTCAAAAATATCTTGACTGTGAAAGGAACAATGTAAAATCATACGTAAACGCCTCTGTAATTTCGGTTATGTGATTATACTGTTTTGATAGAAATACTCACGCACACAGAACTGTGTACCATTAATATTTTGTTCATGAGTTCCTATGTGCAAGATGTCAGTCTTAAATATCCTCAAAATACTGTTCAGTAGTTACTTCATAAATATCAGTGTTTGGCATTCTCCCCTCCCCAGAGTTTAGTAGTTCCTTCCTAAATAATTATGTCAGTCTTAAACACCCCCTCCCCCAAACAAGTGTTCAGTAGTTTTCCTTCCTAAATATGCCAGTCTTTGGTACCAGGACTCCCTCCCTACACACACACACACACACACACACACACACACACACACACACACACACACACACACACACACACACACACACACACACACACACACACACACGAACACACATTTTTTGTATTAGACAGTGCTTGTGCTTTGTCATCAGCCATTTCCCAGCAGTCTTGGACCTTCTCACCACAGAAGCTGTGACAACAACGCTGTTACATGAACCAGGGAGACATCATGACCTCTGAACTATATGTCCACATGATTGATTGTTTTCTTTTATGTCAAGGCCCCCTGTTAGGGACGGACAGAGGATGGAGGAAAAAGGAAACCTTCAACAAGGCCCTGAAGGGCTTTGTTCACTTGGGATCTGAGACTTGAACATGTCTTAGTCTTCAAAACGGGGATGTTCCGTTTCCCTAGCGCGTGTAGTGTTCATGCAGACCGTTGCATGCTTCCAGATCCTGAAGGACTGAGCTCGAAAAAAATTATTGACGCATCTGCAACAGGGTGGAGTCTGTATGACACTGGCGACATCTGAAACTCTTCGGGGCGACTGAGCAGCGAGCATTTGCCGAAAATCTGCCGTTGGACAAAAGGTAATGTGCAGAGGTAGGGACACAGCCACTGGCTAAGCTGCTGCTGCCTTACACAGTCCACGGGCATGTCCCCGAAAGGGACGATCATTGAAACACGCGTTGACATTGCTCACAAAGGGAAGAGGCGCAGGTCTCATCTTCATATTTCCCCATGCTCTGACCGATTTCTCCCCGAAGTTCCGGGTCGGGCTGGCATTTCCATTGACTACCCTGTCATCTGCCTTTACTTCAAATCTGACGAACGCGGAACACAAACGTGGCTTCAAATGATCACTGGGCACCAAATTTCCATAGATTGCATCTATTCTCCTTGCTAAAATGATGCTAAATTAAATAGAACAGAAAAACGAGGTATACAAAAACTATATACAATAAAACGTGTTAAAAACAAACTAAAAAGTATATCAAAAGAGTATAGCATAGCCAACAATAAAATAGGCAATAAACATGATAAACAGAATTCAACAAAAAGTATTCACCCATCCCCTTATTAAAAACAAACAACAAGCCAAACCGACTTTGTCTTCAAAGAACAGGGATGTGGCTGGAATCTCTACAAGAGATCAAAGGAGAGCAATCTGGGTGACAGTGATCCTGGTGTCTGAAAACACCACCTACAAGGGGTGACAGTGATCCTGGTGTCTGAAAACACCACCTACAAGGGTGACAATGATTCTGGTGTCTGAAAACACCACAGGTCTACAAGGCATCAACAAAGCTCATGAGGGGTTGTGGGTCCGTCCCTCCCCCCTCCCAGTCCTCTGGTGTTTCCTAAATTGACAATCTTGGTCCCTCTGTTCAATCCTTCGTGTCACAGGGGTCCTAATCCGGTTTTAAATCGTCATGTGGATCATATAGGGAGGAGGTCTTTAGAATCCTCTTCAGGGGTGTGAACATCATCTGGGCTGCAGAACATGCTCCATGAAGACCTTGCATAGGTAAGTGCTTTCAACGAAAGGTATCGCTTAAAAGTGAAAAGACGTTAAAATTGAAGACTGACTGACTTATTAAAAGAAATGAACATCAACAACTGAGCTACTGTTTTACATACAGGAGTCGCTGTTCAGTTTCTAGACGTGTTCGTTTCAGAAAGTTAATTCCCTAGAAAAAAGTCTCCCGTAACTATTTAATTAATAAATAAATGAGCTTATAATTTGGGGTTGCTGCAGATGTGACAGCTTCTGCTACATCAGTAATAGAGTATAATGTAATGGAGATTAACGAGCAGTTTTGTTGGCAAATTACTGAGAAAAAACATTACTAGTTAATGATTTATGGTCTGTCATGTGTTTAAATTCTCAACACTATGAGTTGCAGCTTTCGGATTTGATCAAACTTGCGAAATTCAGAATGAGAAAAAGTGAACTAAATGAACATTATAGTGACGAAACTGGATTATGGTGATATGCGAAGCAACACAACTTTTCATTCCGTTTTTTAAATAAAAGTGTAAAATGCTATTATTTGATTATTTGTACATCATTGCTTACTCTCACTGTTTTATCCCTGTTCTCAAAACTGATTTTTTAGAAATAAAATTCAACTTCCAAAGTGAAAATTACTGTGAAAGTCTAAATATAGCCTCTGTAGTCGGCAGGGCTAAACACATTAGATGTGACTTGGAGAGGTTTGATACATATTCTATACTTGCCCAATGTTCACTGTCAACAGACAGCTGTTTCCAAAGCCTGCACGTCCTGCCTGCCTACACATGGAGTGGAACCAAGAGGTGACGTGCTGCCTGACAAGAGCCCACGTTGGAGGAAACCAAGACCAACACCAATACTTTATCACCTCAATAGACCGAGAAAGTCATGGAAATATTGCACACAGTCACTGCAGCACTAACAGTCGTAACAGATCCATCCCGTATTTTGCATATACTTTATTCATGCACTCTATCAGTCAGCACACCTTGACACCATTCACTGTAAAACAGCAACATGCACAGACAGAGCTTGGAACCCTGCAGCTGCCCCCTGTGAAGCGCCACACCCCTGGCATCTCTACACCCCTACACCCCTGGCATCTCTACACCCTACACCCCTGGCATCTCACACCTGCTTCTACACCCCTGGCATCGTACCCAGCTTTCTACATCCCTGGCATCTCACAAAATTGTATGCACTTTAAAAAAAATGAAAATTTATTTAATCTCAAATGGGTGCATAGGCAGGTTAAATTATTTTGCATTATTTGTTTGCCAAGTAAACAAAAAACAACTCTGTAACACATTCAAATTTACAATTATTGACTGCTGTCTGTCTGTTCTGTCGTGTCTGTCTGTCTGTCTGTCTTGACTCTCTGTCTCTCTGTCTCTGTCTCTGTCTCTGCTCTGCTCTGTCTCTCTCTCTCTCTCTCTCTCTCTCTCTTCTCTCTCTCTCTCTCTCTCTCTCTCCTCTCTCTCTTGTTCTTCTTCTTCTTGTTCTTCTTTTTCTTCTTTTTGTGTCTTAATAAATGATATAAATGACAGCTAGTCAGCAGAAAAAACGTATTGTACTAAATATACAAATTAAAGGATTTGGACAATATATTTCTAGCAAAAATGATTTCGTAGTTTAAAAGAAATAAATCAAACAATTGTGCTAGTTTTAGTCTAGAACGTTTGAGAGAATTGTGACACCGGCCTCTAAAGAAAGTTTCACAAGTTGATGTTTCAAAGTCATTTAATCAAATTTACACTTTGGGGGTAATTGAGGATGTCAGAATTGTCGGTGTTAATGAATGTGACGTTCTGTTTTCAGGGACTGTGGAACCGGAATCAAGTGCCAGTGACCACACATTGCTGACACCAGTCATGAGAGCCTGCAAGTTCAGAACTTACGGAACTGGAATCAAGTGCCAGTGACCACACATTCTTGTCAGCAGTCAACGTGTTCTACCGTTTCAGAACAAAGGTAGGCTGCCGGCCACAAACTTTACGCTTACTTCTGTTATTCTTCTATCAACTTCATGATTCTGTCTCTGACTATTAGCAGAATTTTTTTCCTGTTTTTTTTTTTAAAGAACTGTTAGTTTTGCTGTTCCTCTGCGGCTTATTTCTGGTCATAAACACTTCCACCCCATTAAGGCTTGTTATGCCACATCTTCTGATCCAGAAGTTCGTTCAAAGCTTAATCAGGCAACCGTGAGGCCACCAGCCAGAAGGACCCGGCACTGTTGCTGGATCACTTTGACCGTGTTCATTAGTGTCTGCTTTGATAAAATGAATAAATCTGATTCAAAGCATAGAGACTGAGTTCATTTAACATTTTCGCAAACACATATACTTCAAAGCAAAACCGATTAGATAATTGTAACAATTGTACACACAAATCTGATTCAAAGTGAAGATATCGGATCATTTTGATATTTAAACAACTCAAGTCTATCCGAACTTTGCAGGTGATTGACCTCTGCTTTCATCTTTCAGGAGCTGTTGTACTGGAGTCCAATACCACAGGACAGAGGCAGCATCTGGAGCAACAGCAGCTTGTTTGCAGGTAGGGATCGGGCTCTATAACCTCATAATATCAGTTTAAGTGAATTTTCAAAAATATCTTGACTGTGAAAGGAACAATGCAAATCATATGGAAACACCTATGTAAATCTGCTATGTGATTATACTGTTTTGATAGAAATAATCATGCACACAGAACTGTGTACCATTTATATTCTGTTCATAAATTCCTATATACAAGATGTCAGTCTTAAATATCCTCAAAATACTGTTCAGTAGTTACTTTATAAACATCAGTATTTGGCATTCCCCCCTCCCCAGAGTTTAGTAGTTCCTTCCTAATCTCTTCAACACCCTCCTTCCCCAAAAGTGTTCAGTAGTTTTCCTCCCTAAATATGCCAGTCTTTGTTACAACTCCCTTCCTCCCACACACACACAAATATTTTTCAGTATTATTTTCCCCTAAATACGACAATCTTCAGTATCCCCATGAATACAGTACTTTTCCTTCCTAAATATACCTGTTTTTGTTACCTCCAAAATGATGTTCTGCAGTTTTCCTCCCCAAATATGCCAGACTTTTCTTTTCTTTCTTTTTTTTTTTACTCCCAAATATAATATATGGTTCGTAAGTTTTTCTTCCTAAATATGATAGTCATAAGTAGTTTTGGGACTTGTAGCAGTAAAAATATCGATGTTTTTCCTTCTAGATCTTAATGCAGGGATAACCCTGATACAGCTTAAAATGCTGAGATAGATGAGTGATGGGTGAATTAACTGCATAACTATAGAATACATACCAACGCCCATACATTTCCTGTTTTCAGATCTTCAGACCTCAGTGGAAGACCAGCACACAAGGAACGCAGCAAGTCCAAGACATTACCCAGACATTGATTTTGCCTTGAAGGGTGTCCCATTGCTACTTTCCTGTAGTGAGGGCAGTTTGTCTTCCCCTCCTTTTTTGCAACGCACATTACAAGACTGGATTTTGAATCGGGGGTATAAATCCTACCCTTTGAACTATTCTAGTGTGTAGTTTAATCTTTGTGTTATGTCAAAAATCATTATTCTATTAGTATGTTTTAATTGTAATTTTGTTTTTGCTGTTAGGCTTGTTATATCATCGTATTTGATTGAATTACTGTTTGACATTGATTGTATTAGATACCGTTCCCCATATTGCCCTCATCACCTTCTTGTAGGAGCATACCATTAGTCTGTGCGCGTAGATATTTCATTTTTAAATACACGCACAGCACACACGCACACACACCACACCACACGCACCGCACGACACACACGGCACGGCACAACGGCGCACCGGCACATTTTCACTTATTTTATATATATAATATATATAATATATATACATATAATATATATCATATACATATAACATATACATATATATATATATAATTATAATATTTTAACTACTATTCACACAAATATAGCTGTGATTGAGCGCATGCACTATCCACACTTCCCATGCATGTAAACACTTGAACTCACCCATACATGTACCCATGCACTCAACATTTTGTCTAACATCACTTCTTGTGAAGAGACGTAAAATTGAAGACCACCACCCTGAAAAGACGACTAAGAGAAGAACAAAAAGGGCGGTAAAAATGATTTTTTGCAAAGACAAAAATACGTCCCCCCCCCCCCCCCTGATCAAAATAAAAAAATAAACAAACCAAAAACAACAAATATTACAACATATGTAAATGAGCAAGAAATATGACCCCCCCCCCAAAAAAAAAGCCTCCCAAACAAAAAAGTGTGATGCTATTTAAGTCATCCTTTTTGAATAATCATTATTTAATAATTGTTTGCAAAAGTACCCTTGTCCTGATATTGTCTTGTAGGACTAGCAATGATTTTTTCCCTCGCGATTGGGATCGAATGATTTAAGAAAAATTCCCCCATGGGGATGCACGGGGTTCTTTTAGTATAAAATAGCATCCCCATCTTCTATAATTTCTGTGCTCTACATTTCCACTTTTCTACATCTCTTGGTTTCTGTCTTACTCCTTATCTTTCTGTAATTTCTTGCGCTATTTTCTGCCTTCCCAGACCACTCTCCTGCCTTTTTTATTAAACAACTTTCAATTTTCTGTTTTCATTATTTGACACACTTCCTGTGATTTTTTTTGTGTTCTGGTAACCAGGCAGTGATACTTAGACCCTGGGATGGGCACAGGATGTTCATTCTGTAGTGGTATTTTCCTATGTGGCACTTTTTATGTGTATTTTTGTACTTAACATGTTATCCTTTTTTTACGGATTTTTGTGTAATCTGGGGAAGATAAATTAAGAGGAATGACTGGCGTTCTCAGCACAGCCTGGTTTATTTGCCTTAAGGAATGAAATAATTTAGTTATTGCGTCATTTAATGTTTTGTTTTGTTTTAAGATGGACGGTGTTAGATATATGGAAAGTCTTAGGACGTGCTGGTTTTGAATCTGAAGTTGAAAGTTACTGGAGCCACTGAAACTAAATGAGGTGACAGCCCTGATATGGCTTTATGGTCTGTAGGGCTATAAACGAAAATATCATGACGATTATTGAGTACAGAAAAGGCTTTCATTTTTGTGATAATCTGCCCCTTGATGCTTGTGGGGGACGGGATAGCTAGTGGTCAGAACATTGTGCTCGCAAAACCCAGGACCAGGGTTACAATTCCCGTTCGAGAGGATTTTTCCCCTGGAGTTAACATCAGTGCTGACTCCACTCCCCCATAAAGTCCTTCCGATGAGACTACAAACCGAGGTACCGTGTGCGGATGCACGCAGAGCATCTTGCGCACACGTTAAACCTGTTCCGCTTTTCGTGAGAGTGGGCCATCGTGTGCCGGTGGGAACAGATGACAAAATTTACAAACTGCATGCACACGGGGACTGAATGTAAAAAAGCACGAGTGCTTATTCCATTATCCTCGATATAAAAGAATAAATAATGGAATAAATAAAATAAATAATAAATGAATATAAATAAATAATAACTAAAATGCTTTACAACTTTATTGTAAGAAAAAAAGATGGAAAATACATATTCCACAACCTATGCAGTCGTTGGGAAGCAAAGGATCAGAGACTCCAGAAACACACTGGAAACTAGGCAGTTGAATAGCCACTGGTTTGGGCAGGAGTTACACTTTGAAATGGCGTTAAACTAGAGTTGCATGATTTTTTGATTTTTTTTAGTGAGATAGTGTTTGTGGCGCCCTATGCGAGTGTTTAAAAGTGGTAGTTGTGGGTGGGTAGGTGGGGGGGGGGAACAAACGGCCTGAAAAAAGAGGCAAGGAAGGGAAAGGGGGTGTTAGGAGGGGTACAGAGGCACATTTAGATCAGTGGGGATAGAATATGAAGAGGGCTGGATAATACTTTATGATTTATTTTGGAATCTTTTCAATGGATGCAACGTGTTTAAAAATGTCTTTAGCCTAAGAACCGAAAATTTCCTAGCAATTCTGATTTAAAACTCCATACTATTGCAAGCTACGTACCACTGTGTCTACAGCTGCATACCACTTGTCTAGCTGCCATTGTGTCCACATGCATACTAATCGTTCAGACCGACCAGCTGACAGACTACCCTTACCCGATATTAACTCTTTTAACACTAACCCTAACCCTCAACCTTCACCTTAACCCTGCACCCCCTCCATGTGGACACAAAAGGCAGGTGTAAGGCATGGCGTATGCAGCTGACACACTAGCTAAATATTTTAAATATTTGTTCATTTGATTAAAGGCAAGCCCAAGGAAACTCTTTAAAAGGATGCTAATTTTGTTCTTGTATAATTATAGAAATAAGGGAAGAGATGTAATGACTGGAAAGGGGGTGGGGGGGGGAGAGCAGGCAGGCATTCACTTTCTGATTAAGTTCAGGGAGGGTGGAGGTTTGGGCGGGAAGCATTTACAAATAGTTTGCTTGAAAACACAAGTAGAGGGTTTCTGTTTTTCGAAATCATGATTAAATAATTTGAAAGGGAGGATGCATTTAAAAAACGGTATTCAAAAACAGAAGCAGAGACCACTGGTATTAGAAAACGTTAAGCATTGATGACT
Organism: Stramonita haemastoma; assembly: GCA_030674155.1. Taxonomy (NCBI): domain Eukaryota; kingdom Metazoa; phylum Mollusca; class Gastropoda; order Neogastropoda; family Muricidae; genus Stramonita; species Stramonita haemastoma. The sequence continues at coordinate 26,061,920 of CM060322.1, forward strand.
ACTCATTGAGGGAATGTATTGAGGGGGGGGGGGGGGGGGGGGGAGGTGCATTGCAGAGAAGGGTCCTAATCAAAGAGGGGTAGAAAGTTTATTTATTTATTTATTTATTGATTTATTCTTTATATCGAGGATAATGGAATAAGCATCCATGTGCTTTTTTATCCAGTCCCCGTGTGTATGCAGTTTTGTAAATGTCATCTGTTCCCACCGGCACACAATGGCCTACTCTACGAAGAGCGGAACAGGATTTAACCTGTGCGCCAGATATTCTGCGTGCGTTCGCACACGGGGCCTCGGTTTACAGTCTCATCCGAAAGACTTTTGGGGAGAGTGGAGTCAGCACTGATGTTAACTCCAGGGGAAAAATCCCCTCGCCCGGGAATCGAACTCGGGTCATCAAATTGCGAGCGCAATGTTCTGACCACTAGGCTATCCCGTCCCCCTATAGTTAGGGTATGTGGTGTGTGTGTTGTGTGTGTTGTGTGTGTGGTGTGGGTGTGTGCGTGCGTGCGTGCGTGCGTGGTGTGGTGTCGTGCGCGCGTGCTTTTATTCAAAGATAATGGAAAAAGAGTTAAGTGCATTTTTTTTTACATGCAGTATTCTAAAGTTTGTCATCTGTTCCCACTGGTACACAATGGCCTACTCTTCTGAAAAGCGGGACGGGTTTGTCCGTGTGCGGAAGATGTTTTGCATGCGCTCGCACACGGGACCTCGGTGTATAGTCTCATCCGAAGGACTTCCTCTGTGTGTGTGTGTGTGTGTGTGTGTGTGTGTGTGTGTGTGTGTGTGTGTGTGTGTGTGGTGTGTGTGTGTGTGTGTGTGTGTGTGTGTGCGCGCGCATATGTGCGTGTGTGTTTAATAAAGGGTATTCCTATGGAAACCGGGTTACTAAAATAACATGAATTTAAGTTCTTTGTGTGTTTTATGGTATAAACTTTAAAAAAATACTGGCTTTGGTGCTGTAAACCAACATTTTGACTTTAAAGATTTCGCTATAATTTTGGAAAGGATGGGCGTATTAGAATATTTATCAAAATGGCTCTTTTTTTTTATTTAAAAGAACTACATACATATGTTATTTAACAACCTTGTAACAGAAGACATTTTCCTGTTTATTTGACAAAATCTGGTATAAAAACATTTGTACCTTTTTTGAATAATTTGTATAAGGTCGAAGTATCTTGTGCTGGTGTGTTCTGTTACCTTAGTTTTCTTCTTGCCTTTTATTTTGCCATAGGTCAGGAATAGCTAGTTTTCCAGATCGTCACTCCCAGCCCATAATATAGACTATTCTACCTGCATCTCTCCTAGTAATTTTAATGTCCATTGTAAGCAAAGATTTTACTCTATCACTGCCTTTTCTGTGTTTTTTTTGTTTTTGGTTGGTTGTTGAGTTTTTTAAGCTAAATTTGAAAAGTAAACACAAATTGGGAATATAGGTTAAAAGACCCATAATGTCCTTAATCCCCCCCCCCCCCCCCCCCCCCAGAAGAATAACAGAAATATATAAGAAAAAATATAAGGAGTAAGTGGGGCATGTTTTGGAGGCCTCACAAAAAATCTGGTTGTATTAATTTTGAAAGAATGTAAAGTGAAAACTCTCACTTCAGTGTTTTATGCTGCATGTTTTTTTTTGTGTTGTGTGTTTTTTTGGGGGGCGTCTGCATTTTTAAAATTGTTTTTTACCTTAGTCCAAAATTTGCACTGCAGCTGTTGTTGTGTCCATGAGTGCTTCTCTTCAAATGTACGTAGTCTAATTTTTCTGTGTAGGAAATGCTGTGAAATGATGTATTTTTATCAGACATAATGCATTGTAGTACAGGTTGTGTTTTTTGTTTAGCCTTTTTTTCTTATTTTACTCTTACGCTGTTGTGAATCTTGGGATATATAGAAAATGCTTGAAAATGGTTTAGCATGTGCAATTTTTTATGGTTGGTCGTATGATAATTGGTCCTACAAAACACTTTGCTGTATGAGTATTTTGTTTTTTGGTTGTTTTTTTTTGCTTTAGATCTTTTTGTCATGCAGAAGAAAAATGTGAATTTCAACAAGTAATGCTGGTGGACAGCTAGTATTCTATATAAAACGTTTGCGCCTCTTTTTCTTTGTCGATCACACTTTCGGACATTTTGTATTGAACCATTTAGTATAGTTTTCTTGGACTCATTACCTAAAGCCGATGTTTCTTTATTTTTGCTTTGTTGGTGTACTCCATTTCAAGTACTCAAAATGAATAAGTTTATTGCTGATTCCCCGTTTCATTGTAGAAGGTGGAATCTGGGTACTGTCAATTGCTGTGTTACACACTACACATCTAGATCATTATTCCAACAGAGATTGACATAAATGTTGTTAGTTTATCGTGACAGTATAAAGTTTTCATGCAAGTATCTGCCTGCCGTAAGCTTACCCATTCCCCAGTTCTAAGGGACATATTTGTTGTGTGGTTTGTCCTCCAAAAGTAGGTTGCTGGATTTTCATGTATTTTCCTGTAATACACAGGGTATAGGTTTATCATCTCATCCGAAAGACTAACACCCAGACAATTACTCATGGTGTAATGGGTGGGGGGAAAGTTTCGGACCCAAAACGGGCATTGAAACCACCGCACACTTCCGACCCGGACTTTTCGCTTTCTAGGCAGGTGCGTTACCTCTAGACCTACTGATCCATTACAGCTGTTTTGTACTTACTCATTCAGGGTGTTAAAACATTATTTTAAAAATTTTCATTTAATTTATTATTGAATGCACATATTCATATGTGAGATACTTCAAATGATGGCGTGAGAATTCAAAAGAATTTAGAGCATTGGGAAAAGCCTACCTCCCCCTTCAGAAAAAAAAAGCTGGAGTTAGGGTTGGGTAGCTGGCTCGCAGCTGAAATAAAATGTAAATGAAACTTTAGAATGGCTTAAGAATGGATGGAAACTATTGCAAATATCGCACAGAAATCATGAAGCTAAACGATTAAAAAAAACCTGAAATTGGTCTTTGTTCAGTTTGTCATGACTGACTGTGTGTTTACAAGTGCAGTGTAAATATTCAAGATCTGGGATGCATAATTATAGACTATCATCTCTGTGTCTATCTGTCTCTGCCTCTCTTTGTCAATGTGTGTGTTGTGTGTGTGTGTGTGTGTGTGTGTGTGTGTGTGTGTGTGTGTGTGTGTGTGTGTGTGTGTGTGTGTGTGTGTGTGTAAATGTTTTACATGCATCTTATCAATGTGGAATTGTAACTGATTTCAAAGAGCAAATGCTATTATCTTTTTCAGTAACAAACATATTTGTGATGCTCCACCACGAAATGGGTCGCTTAGCACACTACCTAATTTTGCGCTAGGAGCCATTAAAGGCAGATGGGGCCAAGTTGTCAATTTTTGAGATTTTGATTGATTAGTACACTATATCCGTTTATCTACCTTATACTGAAATTTCAAGGCATAAGTTTTATTCCTTTTGCTTTTTAATGTGTTTTGAAAATACACAAGCCCTCATTCTGACAACCTGTTACGAAAATAAACTTGTCCATTTCTCATTTTGTCACATCCTGCAGTCTTATCATTTCAATTTGTAATAACTTTGTGTATAATTGTCTGATTTTCAATCTGTTTTTGTATTGGATAGCCCTTTTATTGCAGATTAATAACTTGTCAATAACTAAAATTCACCTCTGGTGCAATGCGACTCCTATGTGGTGGAGCGTCACATTTATCATAAATATAGTATGTTTTGGTTATGTGTAATTAGAAAGATAGTGTTATTGATACTATCGGTTAATTGAAAATTGTACGCAACATTACCTGGTGTAAAATGTATTGTGTAGTCTCTCTCTCTCTCTCTCTCTCTCTCTCTCTCTCTCTCTCTCTCTCTCTCTCTCTCTCTCTCTCTCTCTCTCTCTCTCTCTCTCTCTCTCTCTCTCTCTCTCTCTCTCTGTTTAGTAATTAAAAGGCGGACTGATGCTAAAAAGGTCACACAGTGCTTATCGTTTCCTGTCGATAAGACTTGTCCTTGCCCCCTGATGGCTGCCAGTCTATCCATTAACCCCCACACAAGTTGTACCCTTTTACACCTTGGTGAGAAATAGCCTAATCCTTTTCCAAGCACACGAATAGCGAATATCTGCGATCGAACCCCACCTTTAGATTACAGTACACGCCCTCTCCTAGCCACAGCGCGTCTCCTCAGTGAATGTCTTACCTATTGTCTAAACATTACCATCCATATTCAGAAATGTTTGGTTTATAATTTGTATTCTCTATTTTAATAGTCAATTGTGTCGAATGTAATTGATTTTTGGGGGTATACTTTAATTAATGATCTTCTTAAGAAAGCTGAATAACTATGTCCATGATAATTATGATATGATTAAGAACGTGCTTTTTATTACTATAATTATAATATTGATTAATATATTAGAATATGTCCCAAAATAAGTGCCTTACGGCGGATAGATTCCTCTTGTGTTCCATCATATGATTTTATATAGAATTCAAGGCATACATTTTCCTTAGAACGAAATTATTGATGACATGCGCGAGAACCTGTGTGTGTGTGTGTGTGTGTGTGTGTGTGTGTGTGTGTGTGTGTGTGTGTGTGTGTGTGGTGTGTGTGTGTGTGTGTGTTGTGTATGTGTAGTGTGTGTGTTCGTGAGTGTAGGTGTGTGTGTAAAGCATTATCTAATTTTTTCTTTAAAGTTCTGCTTTTATATACCTAGGATGTTTTTGTAATTTGATATTGATAGTACTTTTCCTCCCCCCCCCCCCACCAATAGGTATACCAGTTAACTTTTCTTCCTCTTTATCAAAATGTTACGATGCGATCTCTTTGACTTATTTTATTGATAGATGGCGGTGGAATGAGGTTTTCAGTTGTTTACCTCGTTAGGTTCTCTTGTTTGTTCTTTATTTATTGGCGCTTTTTAAAAAATCAAATCATCATTTGATTATTTCTAATTTTCGTGTTCTGAATGAGTCCATTTTTATTATCTTATTATAATCTTGTCCTTATTTCTTGTATGTTGTTTGGTACTGGGTATAGTTTCTTGTTCTTGTTATTTCATTATTGTTGTTGTTGTTTAGTGAAATGATTTTTTATATTTTTTTTCGTAATCTTATCTCTTATAAGTGCGGGGACTGGATGTGAAAAAGCACACGAGTGCTTATTCATTATCCCCGAAATAAAAGAATTTGCCTTACCTTGTCTTGCCTTGTCATTCTCTCTGTCTGTGTCTGTCTGTCCTGTCTGTCTGTCTGTCTGTGCTGTCCTGTCTCTTTGTTGTAAGCAGACGGGCTTTAATCTCTCAAAAGGATGGCAGAAAGAAAAGATTGAAGAAAGGACCAGATAAACAAAATCAGTGCAGCAGTAAGCCACATACTAAAAGACAGATCAGGTCAGAGCAAGTAATTAAAAAAAAAAAACCACACACCCCAGTACACCCAAGGCACATTCTAATACTACACTCCCCTTCCACCACGTCAGATGCCCTCTTCCCATTATTCCCCCCTGTTCTTCCTCCTTATTTCTCCTCGCTCCCCTCCTCCACCCACCCACCCACCCCCAACACCTCCCAACACACCGCGCGCACACACGAGCGCCTCACTCACGCACACACACATAATGCACGCGCGCGCGCGCTCACACACACACCATCACACAGACACACACACACATCACACACACACACACACACACATACATGTGCACAACTCACAACTCATAACATGCACAACTCACTTAACTGAGGTCCCGTATGCGAAACACACGAACCCTGGGACACGTTATATCTGTTCCACTTTCGGAAGAGTAGGCCATTGTGTGCCGGTGGGAACAGATGACAAAATTTACAAAACGCATACGCACGGGGACTGGATGTAAAATAAAGCACATGACAGGTGCTTTTCCATTATCCTCGATATAGTAGAACAAATGAATAAATAAATGAACACACCACAACACACACAACAAGACACATACACACACACACACACACACCCGCGCCGCCCACCCTCATACAAAGTGGTCGAAGTTGAACAAGATACTATAAATCATTATTTAATGTCCCTCCGATCTCGAATGATGACAGAAGGGGGAGGGGGAAAGTGGTTAGAATGTAGAGCTCACAATCTTGAAATGCGCGTTTGAACCAACCCCGTACGCCCGTTCGTGGGAATTTTCCCCCTGGACTTAACGTCAGTACTGACTCTACTGCTCCGAAAATCCTTCAATACACAACTATAAATCAAGGCTGCGTGTACAAACACATGCAGAACATCTTGCTCAAGACCATCATACCTTAAAAAAGTAGGCCATTGCGTGCCGTAAAACGATAACAAAGTAGACACAAATGTCACTAGCGTGTGTTTTGATATCCCCGAAGACTGACCGCAGCTACCTTAATTGTGGTGAAATAATTGCATACGCAAAGTCTCACCTTCCGTGAACAGCCTCGGAGCTTCAGCTGAGGAAAAAAAAAAAAAGAAAAAGAAATGATGAGAGAAAAAAAAAGAGACAAGAGTTCCAGAGAGCACAGACCTTGTCCCCTGAATTGCAATATGGGTGGACAATCAGATTGTCTCCTTGGAATCATCTGTTTTATCACTCAAACGTGGTGTGTTGTGTGCGCTCGCGTCGCGCGCAGCGCGCGCGCGTGCGTGTGTGTGTGTGTGTGCAGCGCGCGCACGCCGGGTGTCTTTGTGGCGTAATATACTACATTCCCATGCATACCTAAACATGCACAGTATTTGAAAATGTGTGCATCCAGATATAAGAAGAAGAAAAATACAAAGAAGAATGCAAAAAGGAAGAAGAAGAATGCAAAGAGGAAAACAATGCAAAGAGGAAAAAGAATGCAAAGAGAAGGATGAAGAATGAAAAGAAGAAGAAGAAGACCGCAAAGATAAAGAATGCAAAGAAAAATGCAAAAGGAGAATGAAAAGAACAAAAACGCAAGATAGAAAAAATGCAAAGAAAAAAATGCAAAAAAAGAATGCAAAAAAGAATGCAAAGGAGAAGAGCAATGTGAAGAAAAAGGATACAAAAAAGTAAAGAATAGAAGAAGAATGCAAAGAGAAAAATGTAAAGATAAAGAATGCGAGAATGAGAAGAATGCGAAGAATGCAAAGAATGAGAAGAATGGGGAAAAAAGAAGAAGAATGCAAAGAAGAAGAAGAAGAAGAAAGAAATGTTAAAAAAAAAAGAATTTTCACAAAAAAAGAAAAAAACACAAAAAACAGACAAAAGAAAAAAAAAAAACAGAAAAGATAACAAAGAAGTAAAAGAAAGAAAGGAGGGAGTTACAAAAATAGGAGAAAGAAAGAAAAGAAAAAAGGAAGGAGGAGAGAAGTCTTTCAAAATGCCCGGCACCATTATGGATCACAGAGCAAGTTTAAATGTGTGAAGAATGCAGGTGGCCCTTTCACCTTCCACTGATTGCATTAAAAGAAGAGTGTAGTCCCAAAGTGCAGCCCCCCCCCCCCCCCCCCCATTTATATCAAACAAAAAAGAAAAGGAAAACTAGAGAAGCTTTATGTACTCAGACTCCCCCCCACCCCACCCACCCACCCCTCCAACCACCACCACCACTATCCTCCCCACTCTGCAGCATAACCTGCCCATCCTATTGTCTATCTGTCCGTGTACCGTCTGTCTGTGTATCTGTCAGTGAGTGGTTACATGATATAAAGCTTCATTTCCAGAAGACATCTGTTTACTGTACTTCAGTTCAAGCCAGACTTGTATAACAGCCTGGCGCCCCAGAATCAAACCAGGGACTCCTTACAGTCCGTGTGGTGATGAAAGTGTTCATACCAGGGTTCATATTACT
>CM060322.1:26077242-26082242 GCA_030674155.1 Stramonita haemastoma
ACATTAGTGCAGAACCAGGTGTGCTCTGGTAGTTGTTAGGCGATAATGGGCGATTCTGCTGGTCAGAAGCTGGCGTCAGGTCCACCAGTGAAGAAGACCACCCATCAGCATCTAACGATGTAAAGAAGCCTGTTTCTTGCTATGCACAGGATAGAAAGCTTTGGTGCCAAGAGCAGATTAACAGGCTGACTGATATTAAAAAATAAAAACAATGCTTCATGAAAACCAAACTGCAAGAGAGAGAGAGAGAGAGAGAGAGAGAGAGAGAGAGGAGAGAGAGAGAGAAGAGAGGGGAGAGAGAGAGAGAGAGAGAGAGAGAGAGAGAGAGAGAGAGAGAGAGAGAGACATACAGAGATCAAGAGAGACAGAGAGAGAGACAGAGACAGACAGACAGACAGAGAGACAGAGACAGAGAGAGTATACTGACATTTACTTTTCCAGCCAAAAGTGTGTGTGTGTGCACGCGCGCGCGCGAGCGCGCGCGCGCGCGCGTGTGTGTCTGTGTGTGTGTGTCTATGTGTGTGTGTGTGTGTAGCTGCTGACCCTCTGTGTGTGTTTGTGCACGCACACACGCTCGCACACATAATTATGTGTACACGCATGACACCTTAAGGTTGAGATTTTGCAAAGTGCCTTTTTTCCTCTCCGTCTCCGTCTTACCCCCCATATCATATCAAACCAACAAGGAAGATATGCACGTGCACGCACACACCATTTCCTCCCTGTCTCGTTCAATCACTTGCCGCCACCTTTAATTCACACTTCAAGCCTCAAGGTCTGCCTAGATGCTGCTAGCTGATGCCAGCAATGTATGCAGGAGCTAGTGACCACACAGCAATGCACTGATAATTATCACTGATGATAGGGGATGGGGTGGCGGGAGGGGGGAAGAAGACAAAACTAGCAAGAAGGAGGAGAAGGATAGAAGAGGGAAAGATATCCCAAGAATGCTTGCTCGTTTGACAGATTAATTGAAAGGAGACATTAATGAAGGGAAGAAATGAGGTTTAGGGGTGTGGAAGTGGGGGGTAGGGGGTGGGGGGGTGTGGGGGTCGGAGAGAGAAAGGTTTAAGTAAGAAGAGAAAGGGGAAGAACAGGTTGGAGTTGGAGGGTGGGAGGGAGGGAGGGAGGGAGGTAAGGTGGGTGTTTAAGGGTGGTGGGGGTGGGGGTGGTGGTGGGAAGTAGGTTGAGTGGTGAGGGGGGGGTGGGTGAAATACTGGATGGGGGGGAGGGCTTCCTGTTCCTGTCATAATGATTGACTGGATGAATTGATTCTTTATCAAGCTTGGAAAATAGTAGTTTTTCGTTCCTTTTTCCTTAAACTCCAAGTTTTACCAATAGCTCCAAGGTTTACCATTAGGATTAACATGATGAATGAATTATTTTTATAAAGCTTGGGATAGGTTTGTTTGTTGTTCCTTGGTTTTTCGTTCCTTGTTCTTTGAGCTCCAAGTTTTACCAATGGCGAGATTTTGCATATGCAACGGTTTATAGGCTACCCATCATGACGATAGTCACATTCCGACTTCGGAGATGGTCTCTAAGCACAATGCATGTAATAGGTATGCGTTTTTGACAGAAAAAAAAAGTTATTCGTTCCTACAGGCACGAACTGGCCTACTCTTCCAAAAGGCAGAACAGGTTTTCCTTGTGGGTGCTGAAAGATGTTCTGCACATCTTTGTTAATAGGGTCTCGGTTCCTTTTTTTTTTACCTGAAGGCTGGGTGGGGGTGGGGCGGGGGGTGGAGTCAGTGCAGATGTTAACTCTAAAATTGAAAAAAAAAATCTTTAGAGCGGGAAGCTCTGGGGTGATTTCATCCTGAGGTGTCAGACATGGGCACAACGCTCTAGCCAAAAGGCTACCCCGCTTACCCTGGACAGATTTTACAAGCTTAAAAAAAGTTAAAGTCTGTCCCGAGCCATAAGGCTCATCAGGCCGGTGCTTATCCCGGTTTCTGTGGCGTTAAGCGACTGAGAGTCATAGACTCCCCCCTGGATAGGACGCCAGTCTATCGCAGGATTAACCCCCAACACAAGGTTGGTACACCATTTTACACCAGGGTGGGGTGTGAAAATAGCCGTAAGTGCCTTTTTCCAAGGCACAACGCCATAGCGGAATAGCTGGGATCGAACCCGCAACCTTTAGATTACGAGTACAACACCCTAACCACTAGGCCACAGCGGCGGCTGATTTTACAAGCTACTGAGCAGTTTTTGTTGTTGTCGCGGTTGTGTTTTTTCTGTCTTTACTTTTTTTCTTTCATTTTGAATTATGCTTTCAAACTGCAATGAGGATTAAGAAGTAGGGGAAATATACACTATGGATTTAGTTTGTATTTTTAAAGCATGGTAGTAGGTTTGTCTGACTGCTTCTCGAACTGACTGTCTGTCTGTCTGGTCTGTCTGTCTGTCTGTCTGTCTGTCTGTCTGTCTGTCTTCTATCTCTGTCTGTCTGTCTGTCTGTCTGTCTGTCTGCCTGGTCTGTCTGTCTGTCTGTCTGTCTGTCTGTCTGTCTGTCTGTCTGTCTGTCTGTCTGTCTGTCTTCTCTCTCTCTCTCTATCTATCTATCGATCTATTTATCTATCTATCTATCTATCTATCTATCTCAATTTGGTCGTTCACACATGTACATACAGTATGTGTGCGTGCGTGCATGCGCGCGCACGTGTGTGTGTATGATTGAAAGAGAGAAAGAGAAGATACAGAGAGACAGAGAACGGAAGCATACTGTTGTGTTTGTCTGTGTCCTTCATGTATATATATATGTATATATATAATATTATATATATATATATTATATATGTGTGTTAATTCAGTGTGTGTGTGTGTGTGTGTGTGTGTGTGTGTGTGTTGAGGAGGTGGGTGTGGGTGTGGGTATGCGGGGGGGGGGGGGGGGGGGTGTTTATTTTTAATGAGGGCGCAGAGGGATTTACTTACTGCAGCTGACGAACGCAATCAACTAGTTCATATAAAGCCAGATTGATGAAAAAAAGTGTTGTTTTTAACTTTTTCATTTCTTGTTTTCAGTTTTTTACTTTTACTATCATTTTTCTCTAGTCTAAGTATTCATTTTTCGTTTTTTTTCGATTTTTCATTTATGTTTGTTTCCATTTTTGGCTATACTTTTTTATTTTTTTGTATTTGGTTTTCATTTTGATGAGAGACATTTGAAAATTGTGTGTTGCTGGTGTTGTTGCTGTTGTTGTGTGTTATTTTCATTTCTATTTTCGCCTAAATTCTTTCTCAGTCCTTTCCTTTTTCTTGTTTGTATGTATCTTTGTGTCAGTTTGTGTAATTATCTCATGTCAAGTGTCGACGTTTCTACTCCCTCGCTGTTCGTACCGACATTACCGTTCACAGCCCTTCAAATCCTTATTCAAGTATTCGTATGTGTATGTGTGTGTATGTGTCTGTGTGTGTGTGTTTGTGTGTTTGTTCGTTTGTTTGTTTGTCTGTGTGTGTGAATGTGTGTGTGTGTGTATGTGTGTGTACTCACACACAACATACATGCATACATGCATACATGCATACATACATACATACATACATACATACATACATACATACATACATACATACATACATACATACACACACACACAACAACTACATACATACATACATACATACATACATACATACATACATACATACATACATACATACATACATACATACATACATACATACATCATACATACATACATACATACATACACATACATAAAACACACAAACAAACAAACACATACACACAACACATACACAACAGAGAAAGAGAGAGAGAGAGAGAGAGAGAGAGAGAGAGAGAGAGAGAGAGAGAGAGAGAGAGAGAGAGAGAGGAGAGAGAGAGAGAGAGAGAGAGAGAGAGAGAGAGAGAGAGAGAGAGAGAGAGAGAGAGAGGAGAGATGAGAGAGAGAAGAGACAGACAGAAGACAGACAGACAGACAGACAGACAGACAGACAGAACGGACAGACGGACGGACAGACGGACGGACGGAGGACGGACAGACAGACGGACGGACAGGCAGGCAGGCAGACAGACAGACAAAGACATAAAGATATACAGAGACAGAGACATATAGACAGACAGACAGAGACAGAGACAGAGAGACAGAGAGAAATAAGAAGAGTCAAAGACAGAGACAGACAGACAGACAGACAGACAGACTGACAGAGACAGAGATAGACAGATGCAGCTAGAAAAACAGAGACAGGGAGATGCCAGTCTCCTTTTTTTGTCTTTTCTTTCTATCTTTCTCCACACACTCTACGCATTATCTCTGCATTATTTACTTCATTGTGCCTGTAATAACACCACATGTGACCTGTGTGTTCACTTCACCATGAAGTGGTTTTTTTTATATAGATTTTCCATGTTCTTTGGAATTGCCCTTCTTTTATGTTTCCTAGAAGTTGTTTTTTTTCTAAACCTGAATTTTTATTTGCACATCTTCCTCTCTTCTATCATCCTCTCAACTCGATTTCACTGTGTTTGAATGTGAGAGGGAGATGTTCAGCCTGGAAGGCAAAGATAAATCTAAAGGTTTTTTTGTGGTATTTAATATTCCTCTCTCTCTCTCTCTCTCTCTCCTCTCTCTCTCCTCTCTCTCTCTCTCTCTCTCTCTTCTCTCTCTCTCTCTCTCCCTCTCTCTCTCTCTCTCCTTCTCTCTCTCTTCTCTCTCTCTCTTCTCTCTCTCTCTCTCTCTCTCTCTCTCTCTCTCTCTCTCTCTCTTCTTTATACCCCTTTAATTATTTTTTTGGCAGAGAACAGGGGCAGAATTGAGACATTTCTCTGTGTGTTTCGCTAGCACTGTGTGTGTGTGTGTGTGTGTGTGTGTGTGTGTGTGTGTTGTGTGTGTTGTGTGTGTGTGTGTGTGTGTGTGTGTGTGTGTGTGGTGTGTGTGTGTGTGTGTGTGGTGTGTGTGTGTGTTCTGTCTGTCTGTCTGTCTGTCTGTCTGTCTGTCTGTCTGTCTGTCTGTCTGTGTGTTTCATCAGCA
>CM060322.1:26099742-26102242 GCA_030674155.1 Stramonita haemastoma
TTTTTCTTTTTCTGTTTATTTCATTCCTTCCTCCTTTCCGATCTCATCTCCGCTTCACCCCTCCCTCCCCCCTCCTCCCCCTGTCCCTTATCATTCTGATCGTATTGTCTTGGAAGAAGGGAGTGGTTTTCCATTTGCTGCTCGCATTCAGATCGCTTCTATTTTTCTTTTTTTTTTGGTAATTATTCTCATTTTTTCCCTGGATCTTCTGTGTGTTGTCTTTTCAATTTGTTTTTTTTTTTGCAGCCTCAACTTCTGTGTCGTTTCTGTGTTGCTGTTCCCACGCCGCTTATTTCAAAATCTCGGCTCCAGTTACATCCAGATTCGCTATGTCGCATCCTAAGGGTCGGATATCCACAGCGAGCCAATCAATATCAGGCCGCTGGAGGGCCACCCCTAAGAGGGGCCCTGCACTGCTACTGGTCATTTTGGTGGTGTAACATGGTTTCTGTTTTGCTTTTTTCCTCTTTTGTGTGTGTGTTCGGGGGGGGCGGGGGGGGGGGCCATAATAATCTTCATACCAAACTGTACCTAAATATACGTTAGAATTACAAAGGCGCCAATGATTTGCCCCAAAGGACAGCATGCAATCTGAAATAGTATGCTATGTGGTTGATTTGATTTGATTTGCTTTGATTTGATTAATTCTTTTATATCGAGGATAATGGGATAAGCACTCTTGTGCTTTTTTTCATCCAGTCCTGTGTGTATGTAGTTTTGTAAATGTCATCTGTTCCACCGGCACACGATGCCTACTCTACGAAAAGCGGAACAGGATTTAACGTGTGCGCAGGATGTTCTGCGTGCGTTCGCACACGGGCCTCGGTTTAAAGTCTCATCCGCCGAAGGACTTTTGGGGAGAGTGCAGTCAGCACTGATGTTAACTCCAGGAGAAAAATCTCCTCGACCGGATTCAAACTCGGGTCGTCAAATTGCCAGCGCAATGTTCTGACCACTAGGCTATCCGTCCCCCTTGAGGTGTCTGGGGAGTTCATTTTGAGTGGAACTTGATGAAGTATCTGTCATGGATGCTCACCTTGCACCTTAATATGTGACCTGTGTTTTGTTTCCATTCTACAGCTTGCACATTTCAGCCGGGTGAGTCAGGGCTTCACAAGGTGGGGGTCCTCAGTCTGCCTTTCCCAGACCCTTGGTATGTCTCAAATTGCAGGACATATCTGGGATGAGTCATTGATTCGGACCCACATCTTGTAGCCTAAAAATGTTTTGGTTTCGATTGATTGGCTCTTCGTTTATCAAAGCTAAAATTCTGGACCTTGAAGAAGGTGAAACAAGACAGAAATCCCTCAATTACCATGCTGACCAGTGGCTGAACCTTCCTCAATTTATCATCTGCATTCAACCGTGCGTTATTGCAGCAATGAAGACACCGCATCATTTCAGTGAAACAATTCTCTCTCATGGCTGAGGAAATTGCTCGTTACGAACATCAGAACTGCAGGCCCAGTAGAGGTGGTGTCTAGGAGCTGGGTTGTAGCCTGACACGATCACAATACCCAGGATTGCACATACATACTTTATCTGGAGTTGTTGTGAAGGTATTCCTTCCTTTTAATCAAGCCTATCTCACCCCACCCAGGTGTAAAAGGGGTACCAACCTTGGGTTGGGGGTTAACCCTGCGATAGACTGGCATCCTATCCAGGGGGAGCCTATGACTCTCAGTCGCTTAACGCCACAGAAACCGGGATAAGCACCGGCCTGATGAGCCTTAGGCTCGGGACAGACTTTAACTTTTTTAAAATCAAGCCTATAGAATCCTGTTCTCGACAATTATTGAAATGACATCATCATAAAAGGCCCCCAACAACTGGACAGGATCGGCCAACAATTTGGTTTCTTTTGATGGTTTAGTCTTCCGTACGAATCTTGCTTTTTGCCTATTTGACACGAGAAATGTTCTCCATTTCCAAGAAGCTGTTGATGTCTGCTTCTTTGTGCGTGGTTGACCTGGTCGAGTATGCTTTCGTTTCGCTCCGTTGCTCATAGCTGCCATGCTTTATTGGTGATATGCCAGATGTGGATGGCTCAGTAGCTCTTTCTCAACACTGTATTTATTTGTTTCTTTACTAAATGGGACTAGTTTTTTTGTAAATAGTTGCCTGATCAAATGTGGAATCATTTCTCCAGTTTTGCAGGAACTTGGTGAATTTTAAAAGTTCTTAAAAAATGAAGATTGTGGAAAAATGCTGTGATAAGACACTTCTAAACACTTTATTTAAGCTTAAGTAAGAAAATATGCACTTCATTCACTTAGCCTGTGTCTATAAAACTTGCTCTGATCAAATAAAATTGATATACAATAGAAACAGTTTCTCCGGCATGCCATTGCAAAAGATGCTGAAACCCCCCTACTCTCTCGATACCACGATCCCATATTTGGAATCAAACTTCAGACATGCTCCACAAACAACTGATCATGTTCTGACAAAAATCGAAAGGACACAATTCTAGATTAAAGCTAGACTTCAATTTTGCTCA
>CM060322.1:26107242-26114742 GCA_030674155.1 Stramonita haemastoma
CATCCTGATCGTATTGTTTTGGGGGCAGGGGAATAAAAATCGAAGTAAGTGGTTCTCAACTAGCTGCTTGCAGCTGCAGTGCTGTTATGGTGTTGTTGTTTTTTTCCTTTCTCTCGATTTTTTTGGTTGCCGTCAGTTTGTGTAGTTTTTGTGTTAGTTTTTTGTGTTCTTTTTTTTTTTCTTCATTAATAAGCCTGTGGTTGAGTTTGTTTTATTTTCATTTCTGCTTTCTTCTTTTAATCCTCTACTTTATTGCTGTTGCTATTGCTGCTGTTGTTGTTGTTTGTTCTCTGTGCCACTGCTATTTTTTACTGGGGGTTTTCCCCATGATGATGATGATAATGATGATGCTAATTGTCATTACTACTATTACTACTGTTAATGATACTTATGCTAATAAATGACAATATTATGATCGTTGTTGTTGTTGTTGTTTTTTGTTGTTATTGTTGTTTTATTTTATTATTATTATTTTATTATTATTATTTTATTATTATATTATTTTTGTTTGTTTGTTGTTATTATTATTATATATTGTTATTATTACATTTTATTATTATTATTATTATTATATTAATGTGTATTGTTGTTTGTCAATTTACATTATTATCTATACTATCATCATCATCATCATCATCATCATCATCATCATTTTATTATTATCGTTATTCTTATCATCATCATTCTTAAAATGTTAGTTGCTATTTTTACTTTTATCATTATTAGTGTCGTCGTCGTCATCATCATCATCATCATCATCATCATCATCATCATCATCATCATCATCATATTGTTGTTATCATCATTGTTGTTGTGTTGTTATTATTATCATCATTATTATTAATAATAATAATCTTTTTGCTGTTTTGTTGTACTTGTTGTTGTAGCTTCTTCTTCCAAAAATGCAGATCCATGAACGAATGCTTACATCAATTGAAAGATAACGATGCGACTGTGCTGATAGCTGGAGATACACAAATGGACATATAAAATGTAGGAAAGTTGGGCGAAGGTGAAGGTACAGGAATGAATGTTTACATTAAATCCACAATGTCAGGCTTGTACCGACACTCTGACACAAAAGAAAGGACACTGATAAGAAAGCTGTGTGATTTGGATAATATGTGGAAAGGACAAAAATGGTGGAGTGAGAATTTCTTCTGTAATATATACAATACCATACAAGGAAATAATTCACCATTGCTAGATATTTGCTTCCATTAGTGTGGTTTTTTTCTATCAAGACAAATAATAGCCTTTCGTGGTTTTATTCATTTCTTTATCGCCTTTTCAATATGTTCTTGTAAATTTTCATGTCTGCGGATTTGTCCAAAATAACCATGTTTCTCAATTAGTTTTTTTCTTTGTGTGTGGTGTGTTATCATTCCTCCACTCTCTGTCTCTTTCTCTTTAACTCTCAGTGTCTGTCTCTCTCTTTGTTACACTGTCACTGTGTCTCTCTGCCTCCATGGCCAGCTAATCTGTTGTCTCTCTCTCTCTCTCTGTTTGTCTCTCTGTATGTCTGTCTGTCTGTCTGTCTGTACGTTTCCTCCAGTTCTCCCGATTGCTTTTATGGAAATGTTCAATTACATTAAGGGCAAAAAAAGAGGCAGAGAAGAAGAAGATCAGATGAGAAAGGTCCATGGATTGACTGGCTATCCATGCTTTAGCCAGTTTTATCTCTTAGGATTTTGTTTTCTGTATTTGTTTGTTTGGGTTGGGTGTTTCTTGTTTTTTTGTTGTTGTTGTTTTTACTGGATACCTTTCTTTCTTCTTCATATTTTTTTTTACTCCTTCCATCTTTTCTATTTCTCCCAACGCTGCTTCTACACTTCTCTCTCTCTCTCTCTTCTCCTTCTCTCTCCTCTCTCTCTCTCTCTCTCTCTCTCTCTCTCTCTCTCTCTCTCTCTCTCTCTCTCTCTCTCTCTCTCTCTCTCTCTCTCTCTCTCTCTAAAGGATAATATTGTCACCTGATATGATTGTTTGACTTGTATCATTCTTCTTTTTTCTATGACTAATTTTTTTTTTTTTTTAAAGAAAAAAAAAACAACAAAAAACCTACCACCTCAAGTACATGTGCGCCTGCGGATATGTGCTTATAAATATAAGTGTGAGTAAGTGTGTGTGTGTATGTGTGTGTGTGTGTGTGTTTGTGTGTGTGTGTGTGTGTGTGTGTGTGCATTTGTGTGTGTATGTGTGTGTGTGATTTGTATGTGCATTTGCCTGCGAGCGTGCATGCGTGAGTGAGTTGCGTATATGCATGTATGTATGTATGTATGTATGTATGTATGTATGTATGTATGTATGTATGTATGTATGTATGTATGTATGTATGTATGTATGTATGTATGTATGTATGTATGTATGTATGTATGTATGTGTGTGTGTGTGTGTGTGTGTGTGTGTGTTGTGTGTGTGTGTGTGTGTGTGTGTGTAACCTACGTGTAGGAGTGAGTTTTACGTGTATTATAATCATTGTATTATCTTTAGTTCCTTCTGAGTTCATTTTGTTGTTATGAGTTGTAACAATGTTGTAGCTAAGTATTTTTGGGTGGACTTTTCTTGGTTGCTAAGTTGTTTATTTCATTATGTTTCTTTGGTTGCTCTTTATCTATTAACGTTTCTCTTTTCTTTTATAATCAAAATCATTCTATTGTGGCTTCTGATTTTCGTCTTCTGAAAGTGTGCATTTTTATTATCTTATCATGTATAATGTCCTTATTCCTTTATGTTGTTTGGTACTGCATATAGTTTACTGTTTAGTATCTTTTTATCTTGATGTTTTTTCCCCTGAAAAGGGCGGGGACTGGATGTAAAAAAGCACATGAGTGCTTATCTATTATCCTCGAATAAAAGAATTTTGCCTTGCCTTGTCTCTCTCTCTCTCTCTCTCGCTCTCTCTCTCTCTCTCGCTCTCTCTCTCTCACTCTCTCTCTCCTCTCTCTCTCTCTCTCTCTCCTCTCTCTCTCTCTCTCTCTCTCTCTCTCTCTCTCTCTCTCTCTCTCTCTCTCTCTCTCTCTCTCTCTCTTTCTCTCTCTCTCTCGGGGACTGGATTTTTTAAAAAAAAGCACTTGAGCGCTTATTCATTCTCCTCAAAATAAAATAATTTTATTGGTTTTGATTTGATTTGATTTGATTTGATTTGATTTGATTTGATTCTCTCTCTCTCTCTCTCTCTCTCTCTCTCTCTCTCTCTCTCTCTCTCTCTCTCTCTCTCTCTCTCTCTCTCTCTCTCTCTCTCTCTCTCTCTCTCTCCTAATCATCCTGATCGTGTTGTTTTGGAGCAAGGGGATAAAAATCGAAGTAAGTGGTTTTCTCTGAATGCATCCAAGATAGGATGCTGCTTTTTTTTTCTTTTACATATATGTTTTCTTTTTTTGTTGAGTGTGTGTGTGTGTGTGTGTGTGTGTGTGTGTGTGTGTGTGTGTGTGTGTGTGTGTGTGTGTGTGGTGTGTGTGTGTGTGTGTGTGTGTGTGTGTGCAGCTTTTTGTTTTTTTTGCGTTTCTGTTACTGTTTGTTTCTTGATTTTCAATCTTTTACTTGATATTATCTTTGTTTCTGTCATTATTTCCTACTTTCTTTGTCTTGTTTTTTAGGTTTTATTGATGTTGTTATTGTTGCTAGCATTGTTTTTGTTGCTTCTTATGATGAGTTTGTTTGAAGGTGAGTTTTTTTTTTTGGTTGCTGTTTTTGTTGCTGGTTTTGTTGATTGTCTTCTTGTCGTCGTCGTCGTCGTCGTCGTGTTGTTGTTGTTGTTGTTGTTGTTGTTGTTGTTGTTGTTGTTGTTGTTCTTCTTCTTCTTCTTCTTCTTCTTCTTCTTCTTCTTCTTCTTCTTCTTCTTCTTCTTCTCTCTTCTTCTTCTCATTCTTCTTCTTCTTCTTCTTCTTCTTCTTCTTCTTCTTCTTCTTCTTCTTCTTCTTCTTCTTCTTCTTCTTCTTCTTCTTCTTTCTTCTTCTTTTTCTCATTCTTCTTCTTCTTCTCTTCTTCTTCTTCTTCTTCTTCTTCTTCTTCTTCTTCTTCTTCTTCTTCTTCTTCTTCCTCCGCCTCCTCCTTCTACTCCTCCTCCTTGTCCTCGCCCCCCACCCCCCTCTCGTGTTTTTTTTCTTTTTTACAAAAAACATGCTTATACATAAACGAATGTTGACATCAAAATTGCAATGCACATGCTTGACTTTTGCATTGATAGAGAGAAAGAAATGGGAGTGTGTTTGCAGAAAAAGCTCTGTGTATGGAAATGTATCAATCAGACCCCCCCAAAAAGTGAGAGTTTGTGAAATTTTATTTTGTTTGTATGTTTTTTTTTTCCTAAAAAAAATGGTCTGCAAACAAGGAGCCACGTCTCCATTACCAGAAGTTTTGTAGCATTCTTGCCAATTTTCCTATCAGGCAATACAGGTCTGTGTTGTCTTGCTGTCGTTGTTGTTTGATTTTTTAATTGCTTTTTTTCTATTGTGCTGAATATAAATTTGTTATTTCCAAATTCTGTGTTTTTGTTCAAGAATGTCTAGTCGAGTCGCTTCTAGGTTGGCTGTCTGTCTCTGTATGTTTCTCTGTTAGTCTCTTTTTATATCTCTGTTTGTCTCCTCCCACTCCCCTTCCTTCCCTCCCTCCTCTCTCTCTCTCTCTCTCTCTCTCTCTCTCTCTCTCCTCTCTGTGTATGTGTCTCTTTGTTCTGTCTCTATCTCTCTCTTTCTATCTCTGTCTCTATCTGCCTGTCTGTCTATTTGTCTGTCTCTCCCCACCTCTCTCTGTCCCCCTCTCTCCCTCCTCCTCCTTCTCTCTCTCTCTCTCTCTCCATCTCTTCTCTCTCTCTCTCTCTCTCTCTCTCTCTCTCTCTCTCTCTCTCTCTCTCTCTCTCTCTCTCTCTCTCCTCTCTCATCTCTCTCTCTCTCTTCTCTCTCTCTCTCTCTCTCTCTCTCTCCCTCCCCCTCTCTCTCTATTCGATAGACTGTTCCCTATTTTGGAAATTATTTGACACACAGATAGAACCGTTGATTACATATGCCTCAGAAATAATGGGGACTATATGTAAATACCCAAATGGAAAAAGTGCACACATTTGCCATAAAACGTTTTTTTAAAACGTGCCAATACATGCATCTAACACTGTACTTTATGGAGAGACAGGAAGATATCCTTTGTATATAAGAACTTTTGTGAAATGCATTAAATATTGGTTAAAACTGTTGAAACTTCCACAAACACGTTTATGCAGACAGTCATATGAAATGTTGATTATTCAGATGGAATTGGGCAAAGAAAACTGGGCTTATCAAGTTAAAAGAGTTTTGTCAGAACATGGCTTTGGGATTGTGTGGATGTCTCAGGAAGTAGGAAATGAGCGACAGTTTCTTTCGGAATTTAAAGACAGGCTTATTTGCTCTTTTAAGCAAAACTGGCACTCAGATATGGAAAGATAAAAGTAAATATAGCTGGTTCTTTTCCTTTAAATCTGTGTTTCAGACAGAAAAATATATAAAAGTAATAACTGATAAAATGGCATAGGCTTAATTATGCTCGTTTCAGATTAAGAACACTGGGTTTCAATGCTAATAAAAGATGGTTTCAGATTGAGACATCCATACAGTTACCATGTCCATTATGTGGCCATAATATTGATGATGAAATTCATTTTTTGTTTCAATGTAAGGCATATGAAACTCTACGTAATAAACATAATTTTCTAAGTCTACAATCAACAGAAGTTCAAGATATTGTTTCTATTTTGTCATCTGAAAATGAACATGTAATTAAAGCTGTAGCTAAGTTTATTGCAGAGGCACAGAAATTAAGACAAAGCCACGTCAGCAACAATTGATTTAATATGCAATGGTATAGCCACTTTAAAGAGTAATGTATTTTCAAGTAAGGCAACTTCAGAAAGGTTGATATCATGTGTGATTTGAATGGATGGTCGAATCGAAAATTGGTTTTTGCATTTCAGTTTGGTTTTTCCTTTCTTTTCTTTGTATTTACCAGGTGATTGGTAACTGTATATACGCCTATGTTAATGTTAGTTGATTATAAATGAATGGATTTTTTGGGGGGAAACTTAATTTTACTGATCACACATTTCACATTTTGTTTACCGTTTCACAAAAAAAGTATTTGTGTTACCTCCCTTGTCAAAAGGCCCAGTTGGGCAATGACAATAAACTGTTAAAGCGTTAAAGCGTAAAGCGTCTCTCTCTCTCTCTCTCTCTCTATATATATATATATATCAATATATATATATATATATATCAATATATATATATATATATATATATATATATATCATTCTGCTTCCCTCCTTCCTTCTTTATCGGTCTGTCTGTCTGTCTGTCTGTAATTTCATCTCCTCTCTCTGTCTCTCTGTCTCTCTCTCTGTCTGTCTGTTGTCTTTCTCTCACTCTCTCATCTCTCTCTTCTCTCTCTCTCTCTCTCTCTCTCTCTCTCTCTCTCTCTCTCTCTCTCTCTCTCTCTCTCTCTCTCTCTCTCTCTCTCCCTCCCTCCCTCCCCCTCCTCTCTCTCTCTCTCTCTCTCTCTCTCTCTCTCTCTCTCTCCTCTCTCTCTCTCTCTCTCTCTCTCTTCTCTCTCTCTCTCTCTCTCTCTCTCTCTCTCCTCTCTCTCCATTGCTTTTTTGTGGCTTTTTTAATTACAGCAAAAGCGAATTCTACAGTGGATAAGAAGATAGGACGAAAGAACGGGGCCTGGACTAGCTTCCATGCCTTCCACACTTTATTTAGTTCCAGAGAGGGGAGAGAGAGAGAGAGAGACAAAGGGCAGAAAGGACAGACCAAGCTTGAGAAATAAGAACAAAATTCTGCATGTCAACCGAAATTTAGTCTCCTCTTTTTTTTTTCTTTTTTTAAAATTCTTTCCATCCCTTCTCTTTCTCAGTTGTACATTCTCGTCTCCTTCCTCCCGTTCCTTATCAATGTTTTTGATCTTTTGATTTGTTGTGGAGAGGAAGATGATAAAAGAAAAATCGAAGTAATTGGTTTGTAATTCACTGCTTGCGTTTCGGACACCGCTTTAAAAAAAAATTGCCATGTATTTTGCGTGTGTGTGTGTTTGTCTTCTTTCTTTGATTCTGTTTGTTTGTTTGATATACAATTCCTTGCTTTAGGTAAATTGGTACCACAGCTTTTCTTCATCGTGTTTTTGTTGATGTTGATGTTGATAATGGTATTGCTGTTTTTGTGTTTTTGTTATTGTTGTTGTTGCTCCCATGTGTGTGTGTGGGGGGGGGGGGGGGGGGGGGAGGGCGGGGGCAGGAGAGCTAAGTGGTCAGAGCGTTCGCTTTCACCATGTCAAAGTTAAACAACGTCGAGCATGGTTACCATTGATTTTTGGATGGGTGACCGTTTGCACGCCGTTTGCACCCTTGGCTTCAGTACAGTCCCCCAAATCACTCAGCTGTAAATAGGTACCTACCATCTTTAGGGTCATGGAAGGTAAAGCAGCGAAGGAGAGGAGATGGGCGCCGCCCTCAATATATTGGCCCCTAGAGAAACT
>CM060322.1:26124742-26129742 GCA_030674155.1 Stramonita haemastoma
CACATTATACACTTCTAAATCAGGAAACACACCACTGTACTATCCTGTACATACATGTAGATACTCACACAACAATATTCATTAGCATGCCAAACAACCACCAATCATGCACAGGCAAACTGAACAGGAAGACTCCGACATCCCTGAAGACTGTCAAAAGTCTAATTCTCCCCAAGAGTGCTGGCACTGACTGCCATTGTTGCGTTCCTTTCCCTTTGTCCTTGTTGCACTGTGTGCCCGTCTCATCTCCCTTGCTGGAGAGAAGAGTTATGGGCACTGCTCCTCCCTAGCTAGAGTGGAGAAGATTGCAGTGTGTTTGGAGAAGTTGGGAAAAAGAAGAGGGTTTGGTGGGGGGGAATTCCAAGGAGAGAGAGAGAGAGGGGGGAAGGAGGGAGGGAGAGAGAGAGAGAGAGAGAGAACACTGAACACTGAACACTGAAATGGTTTAATTGTACTTCGGCCTTAGGCCACAATACAACCAACTGAGGATGGGTGTGGAAATGCATGCACATGTTGATAAATTTCGAAGCATACAACAGTCAAATATCAGGGATAGCAAAAAATTGACATGGAACATTGAAACCAATACCACTCGGAGATCACAACACACTGAAAAGAAATTAGCGTAGTGCAACACAAACATGTACCTGACCCTGGCCGTAAATTCAAAACTTCTCGAGTGCACCATCAAAAAGAAAAAAATACCAACCAACCAAATCAGCCAACACAACATACCTCAGCAACATAATATCAAATTCAAACAATACATCTCTTTCTTCTGTTAACTGAATGGAAAACATATCGAGAAACACTGTGCATCTGGTGAATGTTTGACATTTGTAGCAACACTTGAATGGGGACTTTAGTTAGATTCCTCAGGAATTTATTTCTAAGATCGGAATACATAGAACAGTCAAAGAGAAAATGCTGTTCATCTTCTGTTACTGTCATACAAAAAGGACAGTTTTTGTTTCGCAGTGATTCGCTGTAACGATGGACATTTGCATTTAGTGGCAGGACGTTAAATCTTAATTGAGAAATAGCAACCCTAAAACAGTAAGTATCCATATCATTAATATATTTTTCTCTTTCAAAAATTGTTTTAAACGATCTATAATCTTCATATCTATTCCGATCTTCTATTGTAGAAAACATCTCTTGAATGAAGGTATCAACGAGTCTCTGCTTAAATAATCGTAAGAATGCTTTAACATCCCCCACACCTTGCTGCTCCCAAACAAATTGAAATCCTGTCCTGCATAAAATTTCCCTTACTTTTGTTACCCAGCAATTCTTCCCACTTCTATCTAGATTAAGCAACATCTGATAAGCTTTGTAGGGTAATCTTTCAGTTTCCATTTGTAACAACCTAAACCAATATCGTAAGGCAGAAACACAAGAATTTACAAACAGAGGATATCTTCCCAAGTCACCATATATCATCTTATTTGGAGTTTTTACTGGAACACCCAAAAATCTTTTACAGACTAACATATGTACTTTTTCTACATGATCTAGCTTGGACAACCCCCAAATTTCGGATGCATACAGTAAAACAGATTGTATTTTAGCATCAAATATTTTAAATAACGTATTAGCTGTCATTTCCTTATATTTTTGGAAAGCTTTATTCAGTTGCACAGCTGCCTTTTTGCCCTTAGTTGCTAAATGCTCAGTTCCTTTCTTCATACTAATCATAGTGGTGAAATTAAACCCTAAGTAACAATAATTATTTACAACTTCTAGTTTTTTACCATCAAAGATCCATTGCTCGTTTTGGCCTAAGTAGCCCCCCTTTCTAAAAACCATGAGTTTTGTTTTTTCAGTGTTAACATTTAATTTCATTTCTTTACAGCATTTATGTAATATATTTAGTTGATTTTGAAGGCCACTTGGAGTTGTAGATAACAACGCCACATCATCAGCAAAAAGAAGAATAAATAGTTCAATACCACCTGGAAGTATTTGTATGCCATGCTTACCTTCAGCATTCATGTGGTCAGCTAGCTGGTTTACAAAAATAGAGAATAATGTAGGGCTCAGGACGCATCCTTGCCTTACACCAAGTGGGCATTCAAAAAATTCTGTCAACTCATTGTTTGCACGCACACATGACAATAATGAACAATACATTGATTTCAAGGACATCATAAATTTTCCTTTCACACCTTGTTTTTTCAAACATTCCAGAAGTTTGTCATGACGAACAGAATCAAATGCTTTCCTAAAGTCAACAAAAGCAACATATAGTTTTCTCCCCCTTTTTTGCATACATTTTTGCACAACTGCATATAGGTTAAATATCTGATCTACTGTTGAGTATCCCTTCCGGAATCCTGCCTGACTCTCTGTAATCACATTATTACTTTCCAGCCATTTATAAAGCCTTGAGTTTAAGATAGTTGTATAGCACTTAGAGATAATGCTCAAGAGGGACACTCCCCTGTAATTGTCAATGTTATCATGGTCTCCTTTTTTATGAATTGGTATAATTATGGCCTTTGACCACTCCTTGGGATAAGTACCTGTTGAAAACACATTGTTAAATAATCTGACCAGAAAAGTTGTTACAATTTTGTCACCAGTTTTCAACATCTCAGCTAATATGTCATCTATACCACTTGCCTTTCTTAGTTTAAGTTTTCTAATTGCTTCTTTTACTTCTTCCTCAGATATATCTTTATTTAATGTGTGATCGATGTCTTCCATTAGATCCACTGAAATATCTCTAGGGTTATCAATTTCTTCATGGTTTTGAAACACATCTTTAAAGTGACTGAACCACCTATCAGTACTTATATTATTATATATTTTCTCACTATTCCCAAACCCCATATTTCTAACCTCTCTCCAAAACTGTGAGGAATTTTTAACACTTTTAGCTAACGATTCAACCTTTTGTTTTCTATAATCTTGCTTTTTAGTTTTCAATAGCTTCTTGTACTGTTTTCTTTTCTCAACATAGACTATCCTATCTTCCTCCTTCCTAGTGAAGCGAAAACGGCTCAGCATTTTCCTGCTCTCTTTTTTTACAATGCGACATTCATCATCAAACCATTTAGATTTTTTGGTACTGTTCACTAAAATTCTTTTAGACATGCATTCGCTGGCATCCTTCAAACACTTGGTAAACATGTCTAGAGCAGTGTCTATATTTTCATCCAGAGTGTTTGTAGCTGCCAAAAGTCTGTCATGAATGTCTTTGCTTTTTAGTGCATTCAGAAATTGATCTTCTTTTGTGTGGTTCCATACTAATTTATAATAAGATTCCCTTTCATTCTGCAGTTCCTGTGGTTTTGAAATGCTGTTTGTAACCTCTAATTTCATGCTAACTGGTAAGTGGTCAGATTCTGTTAAATTCTCAACTATCAAAGATGGTATTTTAATAGACATGAATAAATCAAAAGACATAATAAAATAATCTACAGTACTTGAGCCTAAAGGTGATATAAATGTGCAACTATCATCAAAATCTGAGTCACAAAGTCCATTTAAGATGAAACAATCAAACATATTACACAGTTCAAGTAACTGGCTACCAAATACGTTTGTGTGCACATCATGAGATTTTCTTGGTATTTTAGAATCAGTAGACCATTGCAGGTTTTCAAAATCATCATGTTCATTAATTAAACTATAGTTTTCTGATGCTGTTCTTGCATTGAAATCTCCCATCAAGATAAGATAAAAATCATCACACATACTTTGGAGGTCTAGTATACATTGTTCCAGAGTTTCCATACCATAGACATCATGCTTTGTTTTCCAAAAAGGCGAATCGTGTGGAGGAATATATGTGCACACTGAAATAATGTCCTTGTCTGTGCCAAACAAATCTTTATGCATCTTTATAGTTATGGTATTATCAGTTTCAACAACAATATGTTCAACATAGGATGCCAGTGATTTCTTTATCATAACAATTACCCCCCTGAATATCTCCCGTGATGAGACAATTTTCTAGCTTTCGAAGTAAATAACATGTAATTATGAAAAATAGAAGATACAAAATCAGTTGCAACAAAAGTTTCTGTTAAACAAATAACATCATAAGCCAAAAGAAAACTAATGAAACACTTATCATCAAGTTTTGGTAATAGACCATGCACATTGTAATTTAGAAAGTCAATATGACTTTTGTCTTTATATACAGAATGTGCCTTGTATTGTAGTGATTCTGTTAGGTTCTTATTTACACTGATAGATGATTTATTTGGCTGGCATTGATAAATTGTGGCCTGGCCGAATCCCTATTTTTTTGTATCTGTGTGTCCTCTTTTGGCTTTTGCCTTAGGTGGAGAGTAGGGGCTTTGCCCACTGCACTGTCATCAGAAGTCAGCTTTTGAAAGGAATCAGTAATGCTGCTTTGACTGCATGACCTTGCAACAACATTGCAGCTTCTTTGTTTGCACCTCCCACTGTGAGAGGTAGTGCGCCTAGGTCTAGGGGCCCGAGCTGTGGTCTGGGCCTGGCTAGCTGCCTGTCTATTTGCCTTGTTTACAGTCTCTGAAACCATCTGTGTGTCAGTATTAACATCTTGCAGCATCTGAGGTTTTTCCAAGCTGGAAACATTTCCAATGTCTTTAGGCAGGTTTGTGTTTCCTGTTCTGTCATTTGCAGTTTCTGTATTTCCTTTGTCACTGTCAGAAGTATGTACTGTCATTGTATTGTCTGGGTTTTTGTCATCCTTTTTATTATTATTAACAGTCGTATCACCACAGTCAGTGTGTCTAGAATCTAATTCGTCATCATCTGCTTTGTTCGACATGTCATGGCTGATATCTTCACCTTTGTCGACTTATTGTCCTCACTATCTTCAGTCCTGTCATTCGCTGTCATGTCATTTGTCATCTCACCTGAATGGCTATAGTGGTAGTCTGTCTCAGTCACCTGGTCATTGTCCCTGTGTTCAGCATGTCCATCCTCACCATCAAAATCCAGTTCTAGGTGGTTGTCCACGCTGGAAACTCTGTTCTGCTGGTGCCTGCTGAAGTCCACTG
>CM060322.1:26134742-26144742 GCA_030674155.1 Stramonita haemastoma
GGGAAAAAGGGGGGGGGGAAAAAAAAAAAAAAAAAAGGGGGAAGGGGGGGGGGTTTTTTTTTTTTGGGGTTTTAAACCAAAGAAAACAAAAGGGGAAAATTGGGGGGGAAAAAAAGGGGTTTTTTTAAAAAAGGGGGGGAAAAATGGGGGAAAGGGGGGGGGGGGGGGGGAAAAAGGGCAAAAACCCCCGGGGGGGAAAAAAAAAAAGGGGGTTTTTTTAAAAAACCCCCCCCGGGGGGGTTTTTTAAAAGGGGGGTTTTTTTTAAAAAAATGGGGAAAAAAAAAAAAAAAAGGGGGGGCCGGGGGGGGGAAAGGGAAAAAAAGGGGGGGGGGGAAAAAAAACCCCCCGGGGGAAAAAGGGGGGGGGGGGAAAAAAAAAAATTTTTTTTTAAAAAAAAGGGGGGGGGGGAAAAAAAGGGGGGGGGAAAAAAAACCAAAAAAAAAAAAATAAAAACCAAAAGGGGTTTTTTAAAATTTAAAAAAAAAAGGGGGGGTTTTTTTACCCCGGGCCCCGGGAAAAATAAACCCCCAAACCCCCCCCCCCCCCCCCCCCCCCCCCCCCCCCCCCCCCCCCCCAAAAAAACCCCCCCCCCCCCCCCCCCCCCCAAAAAACCCCTTCCCCCCCCCCCCCCCCAAAAAAACCCCCCCCCCCCCCCCCCCCCCCCCCCCCCCCCCCCCCCCAAAAAAAAAAAAAAAAAAAAAAAAAAAAAAAAAAAAAAAAAAAAAAAAAAAAAAAAAATTTTTAAATTTTAATTTAAAAAAAAATTTCTTCCCCCAAATTTAAAAAAAATTTTTTTTAAAAAAATTTCCAAAAAAATTTTTTTTTTGGGGGAAAAAAAAAAAAAAAAACCAAAAAAAAAAAAAAAAAAAAAATTTTTCAAAATCCCCTTTTTCCCCAAACCCCCCCCCCCAACCCCCAAAAAAAAAAAAAAAACCCCCCCAACCACCCCCTTTTTTCAAAAGACGGGGAAAAGGGGGGTTTTGGGGGGGGGTTTGGGGGGGAAAAGGGGGGGAAAAGGGGGGGGAAAAAGGGGGGAAAGGGGGGGGGGGGGAAAAAAAAGGGGGGGGGGGGGGGAAAAAAAAGGGGAAAAGGGGGGGGGGGAAAAGGGGGGAAAGGGCCAAAACCCCTTTTGGGGAAAAAAGGGGGTTTTTAAAAAAAAAAAAAAGGGGGGGGGGGGAAAAAAAAAAAGGGGGGGGGGGAAAAAAAAAATTTTTAAGGGGGGGGGGGAAAAAAAAAAAAGGGGAAAAAAAAAAAAATTTTTTAAAAAAAAAAAAAAGGGGGGGGTTTTTAAAAAAAAGGGGGGGGGGGGGAAAAATTGGGGGGGGGGGAAAAAAAAAAGGGGGGGGGGAAAAAAAGGGGGGGGGCCCCGGAAAAAAGGGGGGGGGGGGTTTAAAATTTGCCTGGTCTGTGGTCAAATTTTCCAGAAAATTGGAAATGTGCAGAGGTGTTGGTGAACAATATCAAAGTTTGACTTTGTCAAAGTAAAGGAAACGAACCTGAAGATCATTCAGCGAAAGTGAGAACACTGTGTGAAGAAGATATGAAGATAATAATTATAACCATTCTAGACACTTCTCCCAATGAAGGAACATCAATGTTCTCCTGAAACAGAAGGCACCTAATGTAGCAGTAGCTATAGGATTACTTGTAACATTAGTTAGTAAGAAGTAATGGTTGTTGAAGTAGTAGAAGTAGTAGTAGTAGTAGTAGTAGTAGTAGTAGAGAGTAGTAGTAGAGTAGTAAGTAGTAGTAGTAGTAGTAGAGGAGGAGGAGGTGAGGGAGGAGGAGGAGGAGGAAGGGCAGCATCATCAGTTCGCAGAAGAACAAGAAGACAAAAAATGGAGAAGAAAGAAGACGAAAAGGAAGAAGAGCCAAAAGCTACAAGGACTAACTCATGGGAGAATATATAACAAACCGTTCTACTTTCCCTTTAAATCTACAGCAGAGAAGTTTCTGAAAAATTGGGCAGCTAGAGCCTGACAATCAGAACCACGCTTAATATCTCCTTAGTTTCTAACCCACAAGTTCTCTTAGTAACTACACTACTACAGAGAATCGTTTATCGCCAGGTTCCTGATTCTAGCCTCTCTCATGAATCTTCAATCCCTCTTTGACTCAGTGTTCTTACCTTCCTCTCATTGTCTACACGTTCTCTCCCTGACTTTGACCTAGCATTTGGATACCATTCACTGATGCTTCCCCCACAAAGATCCCATTCCAGACAAAAACAACTTCCCAAAGTATATAAAAAGTCCCGGTCATCCCGTAAAAAAACACCATAGATGTCTTAAGTCTAGGTAGTCCCCAGACTTCAGGACATAGTAGTGTGTGATTGTTGTGTTTGAGTCCGGCTTTTAGACGATTGTTTGGCTGGATCTTTCCTCCGTGTTTTCAGCGTAATGGTTTTGTGATGTCTCCATGGCGTGACCTGTCGTCTGCTTCTATTTCTGGTCAGCATTGGAAGCTTTTAAGGACAACTGCTTCGACGCTTTACATGATGGGAATGGAATGGATGGTCTGTGACCGTATCGGCTGTCTATGGCTCAGTGTATTTTATACCATTTATGTCACTGCAGATTTCTCTGTGGTGAAATTCGGGCTGGTCTTCCCGGGGAGAGCACGTAGCCACAAGTGCAGGGCATGCCCATTTTTTTTTCTTTCTCCTGCATGCAGCTGTATTTGTTTTCCTATCAGAGTGGCTTTTTTTCTACAGAATTTTGTCAGGGTCAACCCCCTTGTTGCCGTGGGTTCTTTAACGTGCGCTAAATAGTGATGTGTAACACACGGGAACCTCGGTTTTCGTTTCATTCCGAAAGACTAGCGCCCAGACCACCACTCAAGGTTCTTAATGGATGGGGAAAAGTTTGTGGGCCCAAACGGGGTACGAATCACCGCACACTCCGACCCGGACTTTTTGCTTTCTAGGCTAAGGCGCGTTACCACCTAGACCACCGATCCGTAGTGTGTCAGCTTAGCTGATGATCAGCTCAGGCTATCTGTTGGTGATGAGTTCTTTCCCTCATCAGACGCAAAGTAACTAAGTCTCTGGGATTTGCCAGGCTCTTGGTGTTTTTGTGTGTTGTTTTTTTTTAAACTAAGACAATTAATTAGCATCTTTGTCCACAGACAGGGCTGTTTAAACTGCCTAGCATCATCAGCACAAACACATGTGCGTGCGTGCTCGGGCACACCTACCCACCCACCCACCTACAGATATATACGTACATATGTGTGTGTTGTGTGTGTTGTGTATGTGTTTAGTGTGTGTGTAGTGTGTGTGTAGTGTTTTATTGTATATATATATGTGTGTGTGTGTGTGTGGTGTGTGTGTGTGTTGTGTGTTTGTGTTGTGTGTGCTCTGTGTGTGTCTGTGTGCTCTGTTGTGTCTGCATATGTCTTGTGTCTGTATTTGTATATGTCTGTGTATCCGTATCTCCATGTCTGTCCATCTCTTTAACTGTTTTCCTTCATGCAACATAGATGCTGGCAGACTGACCAAGCACATGGATTCACCTCAGATAGGATCCTATCTGCAGTAGTAGCCTACATGTTCTTCTGTCACAGTTGAGAGAAAAATATATATGGATTGTGTGAATGCTCTGGTAGATCTGACACATCTCCTGTACGGTTTGCAAGTACCTGAGAGATGGTATAGAGAGATCTGCAGAACGTCAATCTGATGATATATTTAAGTCCACCTAACAGGTAATGCGGATGTTGGTCTATCAGTCTGTGATCATATCGTAACATGAATATAGCTCGTTGCTGGGTGCAGTTTATATGGACAGCACTTCAAAATATTAGTAAAGATATTAACATAAAATCATACCATATGTCTCGAATTTGGAATACAGCCACTTTAATGCTGGGTTAAACGGCCGCTTAAGCAAAAGTCTCGCTATTGGTGAATTTTTATTCTTTTCTTTATATTCTTTTTTATCGAGGATAACGGAATAAGCACTCATGTGCTTTTTTACATCCAGTCCCCGTCTTAGAATTTAGGAACTGTAACCGAGGAATAAAAGAAAGCTCTGCGATATCGATATCTGTAGTGACAAACATATTAGAACTGTTTTGCAAGTAATGTGATGCTTTCAAAATGTTTTAGATGATACATTGTATAAACATTTTCTGCCTGAAAATCTATACTATGGACTACTTGTTTTTGAAATGCATAAAAAATGTACTGCAAATTAGAGAAAGAGAGCAGAAAGAAAACAGACCTGAAGAAAAGAAAATATGGGGAAGAATTTGAATACATACCCCCCTCCCCGGCACCCCCCCCCTCCCCGAAAAAAGGAAGATATGACAATATACAACTGTGATGGCGAGTTGTCAAAAGACATTTATTCATATCTAAACAAATAAAGTCTGTATCTGTACTACCACACACACACACACACACACACACACACACACACACACACACACAACACACACACACACACAACACCACACATACTTAAGCACACACTCAAGCACCCCCCTCACACACACACACACACACACACACACACACACACACACACACACACACACACACACACACACTAACACACACTAACACACTAAACACACACAAACACAAACACACTAACATAATACCACAGTTTTATTTTTCATTCACAAAGAAAACACCCACACTTTTCTCAAAAATGCTTTTTTCCACAGCAGGTGTCCTAAAGAATCTGCAATGAAGACGAACAAAACAACACTAAAGTCGGTATGAATATAAACGAAAGCAGCTGCCACCCTTAGGGGAAGGAAACAAAGGTACACGTGGTACATGTGGGCTGAACACAAAGAGGCAGGTGGTCAATGATGCACGAGCTATTTCTGCACCCACACCCATGCAGGAAGGAGGATCTAAAAACAAGTTTCTCAAAACAAGCTTCTGGGAAAAAGTGTGTATTCAAGAACCAACAAACTCAGTGTATACTGTATGGGCAGCTGGCTTTTAAAATGTGTTTACGAGCATTTATGGGTAAGCAGGGGCAAGCTGTAGAGATCCACTTTTAACCACTGAATCACACAAGAACGGATGATATGAGATGGTATTTGGGTGTTGTTTTTACAGTCTTATATTTTAGTGTTGTTTCAGAACTTGCTATTTTCATCTTACTGACTGGCACCCAAGCCCCACTGTTCGTGGCTTGGTCACAGCTGTCAGTTCCCCCAACTTTCAGCTCCTCTCAGCTGCTAAGCAATCCATCCCCAACCTAGGTGGGGGCTAACGGGTGCTCATGAAGCAGGAACTGACCTGACTTGGACCAGGTAAAAGGAAAGGGTGAGCTAAATATATCGCTCTTGATTGAGTGATGTTGGATTCGTGTGCTGTGGTGGGTAGATAGAAAGAATGATACTACTTCAGGCAAGATTTGAACTATAAGTCTTCTCACTTCGTAGTAAGACAGGGTGTTGTCTGTCTCTAGATCACCAGACCTCAAGGACACTTGAATTTTCTTCAGGCTGTTCATGTCCCTCATCTCGCTGCTTCCTTGTATTCTTCCTTCCACTCCAAGCCCTTCAACTTCAAATCCTTCCATTTTAGCAGCAGTCAAGCTGCATGACCTTTCCCTCCCCCCCCCTCCTACTTCATCTACTTTTGCTTCGCGCCTTACCCCTCACCCCTCTACAAATGCTTTCCTCTGGGAATGCCAATGGCAGAGACACGGTTCTCTGAGGTGTGGCAGAGGTGGACAGAGGGAGTGACAAGGACACGAGGAGGAGATGATTAGCGGCAGAGGAGGACTTAGCTACACTTCAGGGAGCGGATCCACAGAGCTGTGTGGAGGATGTTCAGTTCTTGTTTTAGTGTTTTGTCAATAGTTTGAATCCCGTTGTTTTTGATTTCTTGTCAATTTGCGACTTTTCTTTTCCATTCTATTAAAAATGTATTGTAAAAGGATAGCAGATTTTTTTCCAGAAAAAAAACTAGGCTGCTTTCCCCAAAGAAACCATGTTCTACACTGTAGAGCCACCATTATTTTTTCACTTTTCTCTTACCTACGTTTTTGCTTGTTTGTAAAACTAAGCCTTTACATGGAATTCTAGCAGTAACACTTCTCATTTCCAGTAGCTGTTTACGTACAGCTAATGCAGGCTGCGATGTGTCGTATCACCTCATCCGAATGACTAGTACCCAGGCCACTACCCATGGTCTGGTAGATGGGAGGAAAGATACCACTTCAGGCAGGATTTGAACTTTAAGTCTCTCACTTAGCAGACAGACAAGTTGTCTCTGGATGCAAGACTACAATTGCACTTGAATTTTAACAGGTAAATATTATATATATATATATATATATATATATATATATATTATATATATATATTATCCTTTACCATGTTGCATTCTCGTGTACTTACTTACATTCCAATCCATTCATCTTTCAATCCTTCAATTCAGCTGCATGTAGTAAAACCATTTAGCCTGTTCACTCTCATTTTCTTTGTCCACTTTTGTTTCATTTTCCTATCGCCTGCAATCTTTTCCTCTGGGAATGTCAACACGCCAGAGGCAGGTCATCTGAGATTTGGCAGAGTTGACAGAGAGGGTGACAAGGACAGGAGGAACTGATTAGCAGCAGGGGAGGAGGAATTGCCTCCCCTTCAGAGGCCTGGTCCTCAGAGTTGGGAAGGCTGTTCAGCTCTTGGTTTAGTGTTTTGTTTGTGAACTAAATCATTCTGTTCTTGAATGTTAATCATTTTATTTATTTATTAATTTATTCTTTTATATCGATAATAATTATGATTCATCTTATGTGAAAGTATGAATATAACATTTACACCATTGCAACGTTTCTGCATGAAAATTGGCAGCTCTTACGCTGGGAAACTAAATTTATCAATGTAATGCCACCTTCACTTTTTTCCACATAGGTTGTTTATCTGTATAACATAAGACTTAACTACCATGCACTATTGTACCGGTGAGAACTTTAATTTCCGTGGGTACTTCAATGATTTAGGTGCGTATTGCAGTGCAATCTTGGTTTAGCATCTCAATGGAATGACTAGAACCCTAGCCACTACTCATGATCTGGCTGATAGGAGGAAAGGTACCACTTCAGACAAGATTTGAACCCACAAGTTTCTCATTAGCAGACAGGTGCGTTTCTTCAAGACCACCGGACCACGCTGGTTCTTGAATTTCTTGAGAAAACACATAACCTATTTTTTTTAATTATCTTGTTGCATTCCTGTATTCTTCCTCTTTCCACTCCAAGAATGCATTCAACTTGAAATCTTCAATCAGCTGCTGTCTAACTAAGTCATGCTGACCCTTATGGTGGACCAGGGTATCGATACAAGCAAGGACAGTAAAGTTGGTTTTATGCCCCGTTTTAATCTGTATATAGTTGCACAGTTTTAATACAAGTTTTACAAATGTGACGAAGTGACAGCCCCGATATGGCCTGTGTGGTCGGCGGGGCTATAAACAACACGATCGGATTGGATTGTGTCATGGTCTTTTCACTTTCCTCTATTTCACCCACTTTTGCTTCACTCTTCCTCCCTCCTTGTCTGTGCTCTCGCATGCACTCCTTTTTTGTTTTAAAAATGCCGACATGGCAAGAGGTACTATCCTCTGAGATTAGACCGAGGTGAACAGAAAGGGCACAAGGCCACGAGGAAACGATTAGCTGTTGGACAAGACTTACTGATATTTCAGGGATTTGGTTTTCTGAATTTGTGAAGGTTTCCAGTTTCGATTGTAGTGTATTTGTTCCAATGGAGGAAAAGTGTGGCCGACGGAAATAACCCTACAGACCAAGTTGTACGGCCCACGAGAGGAGCAAGGACATGCCATTATTTTTTTCCCTAGACCTATCTGACGGTGTAAAGCAAACGAGAAGAAGAAGAAGAAGAAGAAGAAGAAGAAGAAGAAGAAGAAGAAGAAGAAGAAGAAAAGAAGAAGAAGAAGAAGAAGAAGAAGAAGAAGAAGAAGAAAGAAGAGAGAAGAAGAAGAAGAAGAAGAAGAAGTTCCAATGGTTTAAATCATTTTTTGCTTGCTTTTTTGTTGAATACTTGAATCTTAACATTCTTAGATAGATGAAGTGCTGAAGGACAGACAATGTATTCCTTATTCTAAGTTAAAAGAAATGGTAAAGGTGTCCCATAACATGTGTGGTCGTAGGGGAGCGAGGCGTCAGAGACCTCAGCTTCCCTAGGGGCCAGCATATTGAGGGAGGCTCCCATCTCCTGTCCCTCGCTGCTTTACCTTCCCTGACACTAAAGAGGGCAAGTACCCATTCACCATCTCAAAAAAAAAATTCATTTTGACTTTGACTTGATATATTATAAACACGTGCCAGTTTTTTGTCTCTCTTTCTCTGTCAGTGTCTCTCTATCTCTCTATCTGTCTGTCTGTCTGTCCGTCTGTCTATCAGTCTGTCTGTCTTTGTAGTGCTCTGTCTCTCTGTCCATCTCTCTCTCTCTTTCTCTCTGTCTGTCTGTTTATCTGTCTCTCTCTGTATATATGTATCTCTCTCACGCACACACAAACAAACAAACAAACAAAAAAACAAACAAACAAACAAACCCACACATTACTCTGTTTAACATTATGATAAAAAGATAACCCTCCTCTGCAACACAATAAATTCTTCTTCCCAGATAACAACCCAACTTTCATATATATCTCCTAGATGTACCCCCCAAAATAAAACGTGTGAACTGCTCTGCCACAAAGTAACACCTCCCTCCCCCCAACCCCCACCACCCCCTTCCCAATCCCCACCCCTTCCTGCTCACCACCCCCCCTCCTCTCCCCCTTCCCACCCCCCATTTTTCTTTGCATGACTACTCCAGCTCGCTCACTCGCCACTTGCTACCCACCCACCCCCCACCCCCTCGTTTCCAAATCCTCCTCCAGTTGTAGAGAGAAAAATGTTAATAATTCATAGACAGGTCCTCTGAGACTTTTTGGGGGGGAGAAGGGGGCAGGAGGGTGTGGAGTTTTCAGAGAAAAGGTGTCAGGAACAGGGGAAAAGCTGGGTTGCAGTGAGGAGAGAGAGAAGACGTGTGGCATTGTCAGAAGCACTTGCTGTCTATTATATGCTTTTACATCTCAGAATGCATGAGAATCGCTCTGTCGAGCTGACAGATTTATTATAGTTTTTTTTTGCTTTCCATGCCGATGTCAAAATTGGTGGTGTGTGTGTGTGTGTGTGTGTGTGTGTGGTGTGTTGTGTGTGTTGTGGTGGGTGGTGTTGTGTGTGTGTGTGTGTTGTGTGTGTGTGTGTGTGTGTATGTGTGTAGGTGTGTGTGTGTGTGGTGTGTTGTTGTGTGTGTGTGGGGGTGGTGGGGGTGGGGTGGGTGTGTTGTGTGTGGTGTTGGTGTGTGTGTGTGTGTGTAGTGGTGTGTGTGTGTGTTGTGTGTGTGTGTGTGTGCGGCTTGTGTGTGTGTGTGTGTGTGTGTGTGTAGTGCGCTTGTGAGTGTGTGTGTGTGTGTGTGTGTGTGTGTGTGTAGTGGGGCGCGCGCGCTTGTGTGTGTATGTGTGTGTGTTGAGGGGATGTTAGGAGGAGAAATAACTTTTTCACTGATTTTTGTCGCTAACCTGAAATCTTTCAAAATGTACCACATCTCCGGCTTATGTATTTATTCATTTATTTATTCTATTCGACAACGTCTAGACAAAATATGCTCCAATCTATTTAAAAACAATTAATCTGTCACCAATCTTTTCTTTCACAAAATACCACCCCCTATAGTCAAAGTAACGCAGACACCACATTTCCCTTGGGCCGATCCCAGCAACAGTTCGCTGTATGTACAGCAATTCCATCACGAACTTTTACATTTTCCAGAAAAAAAGTAATGTATCGCTTTTTTATCTCTTTGACCTTAGAGTCCCCCCCCCCCCCCCCCTGCGTGCACCCTACTGCTAGTTATCAACTGTACATCTCTCACTTTCTTCAGACACCAAAAATTCCTTTCATCATTGTATCATTTCTTTTTCTTAGTTCCTCAGCCTAGATGTCCAAGGGGAGATTT
>CM060322.1:26157242-26159399 GCA_030674155.1 Stramonita haemastoma
AATATTGATAGATCAATTTTAATTTGTCTTTGTTTTCTGGTTTGAGTTTGGTTTGCTTTTCTTTTTTTGGTTCACATATTTTTTTTCCTTCGTTTAAAGATTAATTATTTTCTCGTCCGTCGACTGATCTTCTCATACATTTTTAATTGCCATGGTGGATCAATATTTCTTTAAAACTTTTCCTTTCCGTTTTCAATTTTACATATCCATTCGTTATATATACATATGTATATGTATATATTCTTTTTTTTTTTACTGGGTGTCTTTTTGTGGCTTGTATGTCTTCTATTGTTGTCTTTTGCATTATTTCTTAGATTCAGTGCCAAAGAGTAGACTTTGTCATAAATCCAGTTTGGATTTGTACGAGTAGAAAAAAAAAGTTCTTACTCATTTTACTGCGTATAGCCCAGTTTAAGCAGCTGCGTCTTGCTTTAGTGTGCTGTTGTGAAGTGGGTACATCTTCTAAGCAGATGTCCCTGAATATCTGGTTCTTTCGGTTGTTTGTTTTTCCTTCTGGGTCTTTATTTTCTTTCTCTAACATTGTTTCGCAAGTGTCTTGTTCAATGTCTTCGTTTTTGTGTCTTTCTTCTGCTCAAATATCATTCTCACCATATCGTTTTGTGTGTCTGTACAAAGTTGTTTGTTTTTGTATCTTTCACCTTATTCTATCTGATCTGTTTCCAATGTTGTATGAGATTTGAAATAGCACACAACTGTTAATGCAAATGATCAGTTGGGCATATGATAAGTCTTTTATATAACTCCCTCTGTGCGTTTTAATTATGAAGGGATTATTCTGAACTATTCATCATTAGAAAGATCAATAACTCTGTCTTTCTGTTTCTCTCTCTCTCTCTGACTCTTTCTCTCTCTGTCTCTCTCTGTCTCTCTGTCTCTCTATCTCTCTATCTCTATTTCTCTGTCTCTCTGTCTCTCTGTCTCCTGTCTCTCTGTCTCTCTGTCTCTCTGTCTCTCTGTCTCTCTGTCTCTCTGTCTCTCTGTCTCTCTGTCTCTGTCTCTGCTCTCTCTCCTCTCTCTTCTCTCTCTCTCTCTCATCTTCTCCTCTCTCTCTCCCTCTCTCTCTCTCTCTCTCTCTCTCCCTCTTATATTGCAGATGTTTTATCTCTCTCTTTGGTGGTCTTAAAAACTTTCCTCACATAATTTAGGTGTTTTTTTTCTTCTCAGCTGTCCTCTTCCAATATCTTTCTGAATCTGCCATCCTTTCTATTTCCTTTCTATCTGACTTCACATTTCGCACCTACAATAAATTTATAACTCCCATGACAAATCTTCCACGTCCTTTATCCCCCTACCCACCATCCCCACTCTACCCTCCCCCCCCCATGCCCGCAACCTTCTCCTCTCCTCTTGTAACCATCCCCCTGTTCTTCCTCCTCATCTGTTTCTTCCTCCTCCTCCTCCTCCTCCTCCTCCTCCTCCTCCTCCTCCTCCTCCACCTCCTCCTCCTCCTCCACCTCCACCTCCTCCTTCTCCTCCTCCTCCCCTTCCTCCTCCTCCTCCTCCTCCTCCTCCCTCCTCCTCCTCCTCCTCCTCCTCTCCTCCTCCTCCTCCTCCTCCTCCTCCTCCTCCTCCTCCCTCCTCCTCCTCCTCCTCCTCCTCCTTCCTCTTCTTTCAATTCCTTCTCTTCTCCTGGCATCGTCTTTCTGACTTTTTTTGGGGGGGTCTCTAACTGTTTCTTCCATCCTTTCCAAAATCCTCCATTCCAGACACAAGGCATTTTCTGATAGCATCAAGGAACCCCCCTCCAGTCCTCATCCCTCCCTTCCCCTCCCCCCCCCCCTCCATAGCATTGCTGGTATAGCAAAAGGTCCAGGCGGACAGAGATTTCATTAGCCATTGGCCCAAACCATTGTTGTGGCTGCCTGCTGCCCGGTTCTTAGCCCCCTGTTTTGACAGTTTCGTTCTATGTATGATGGATCATACGTCTGGGCGAGAGTTTGGGGGTTAGGTATAACAGCAGCTATGCTACAGTGCAGTAGAAACTTCGATGTTGTTCCAGTTTTTGGGACGTGCGTTTACTGGAAATATAAAGAAAGTTTTACAGGGAGAAACGGTTGTTTTTTTTGCACTTGTTTGGACTGTTAGGTTTTTCTTTTTCTTCCATGGGGGTATACATTTGGTGCTGATTTTTCTGCT
>CM060322.1:26159499-26161999 GCA_030674155.1 Stramonita haemastoma
TCCTGTATTCTTCCTCTTTCCACTCCAAGAATGCATTCAAATTTGAAATCTTCAATCAGCTGCTGTCAACTAAGTCATGTGACCCTTTTTGGTGGACCGGGGTATCGATACAAGCAAGGACATTTAAAGTTGGTTTTATGCCTCGTTTTAATCTGTATATTAGTTGCACATTTTTTAATACAAGTTTTACAAATGTGACGAAGTGACAGCCCCGATATGGCCTGTGTGGTCGGCGGGCTATAAACAACACGATCGGATTGGATTGTGTCATGGTCTTTTCACTTTCCTCTATTTCACCCACTTTTGCTTCACTCTTCCTCCCTCCTTGTCTGTGCTCTCGCATGCACTCCTTTTTTGTTTTAAAAATGCCGACATGGCAAGAGGTACTATCCTCTGAGATTAGACCGAGGTGAACAGAAAGGGCACAAGGCCACGAGGAAACGATTAGCTGTTGGACAAGACTTACTGATATTTCAGGGATTTGGTTCTTCTGAATTTGTGAAGGTTTCCAGTTTCGATTGTAGTGTATTTGTTCCAATGGAGAAAAAGTGTGGCCGACGGAAATAACCCTACAGACCAAGTTGTACGGCCCACGAGAGGAGCAAGGACATGCCATTATTTTTTTCCCTAGACATATCTGACGGTGTAAAGCAAACGAGAAGAAGAAGAAGAAGAAGAAGAAGAAGAAGAAGAAGAAGAAGAAGAAGAAGAAGAAGAAGAAGAAGAAGAAGAAGAAGAAAAAAAAAAGAAAGAAGAAGAAGAAGAAGAAGAAGTTCCAATGGTTTAAATCATTTTTTTTGCTTGCTTTTTTGTTGAATACTTGAATCTTAACATTCTTAGATAGATGAAGTGCTGAAGGACAGACAATGTATTCCTTATTTTAAGTTAAAAGAAATGGTAAAGGTGTCCCATAACATGTGTGGTCGTAGGGGAGCGAGGCGTCAGAGACCTCAGCTTCCCTAGGGGCCAGCATATTGAGGAGGCTCCCATCTCCTGTCCCTCGCTGCTTTAACCTTCCCTGACACTAAAGAGGGCAAGTACCCATTCACCATCTCAAAAAAAAAATCATTTGACTTTGACTTGATATATTATAAACACGTGCCAGTTTTCTGTCTCTCTTTCTCTGTCAGTGTCTCTCTATCTCTCTATCTGTCTGTCTGTCTGTCCGTCTGTCTATCAGTCTGTCTGTCTTTGTAGTGCTCTGTCTCTCTGTCCATCTCTCTCTCTCTTTCTCTCTGTCTGTCTGTTTATCTGTCTCTCTCTGTATATATGTATCTCTCTCACGTACACACAAACAAACAAACAAACAAACAAACAAACAAACAAACAAACAAACCCACACATTGCTCTGTTTAACATTATGATAAAAAGATAACCCTCCTCTGCAACACAATAAATTCTTCTTCCCAGATAATAACCCAACTTTCATATATATCTCCTAGATGTAACCCCCCAAAATAAAACGTGTGAACTGCTCTGCCACAAAGTAACACCTCCCTCCCCCCAACCCCACCCCCGTCCCAATCCCCACCCCCTTCCTGCTCACCACCCACCCCCCCTCCTTCCCCCTCCCACCCCCCATTTTTCTTTGCATGACTACTCCCAGCTCGCTCACTCGCTCACTTGCTACCCACCCCCCCCACCCCCCCTCGTTCCAAATCCTCCTCCAGTTGTAGAAGAAGAAATGTTAATAATTCATAGACGGGTCCTCTGAGATTTTTTTGGGGGAGAAGGGGGCAGGAGGGTGTGGAGTTTTCAGAGAAAAGGTGTCAGGAACAGGGGTTGCAGTGAGGAGAGAGAGAAGACGTGTGGCATTGTCAGAAGCACTTGCTGTCTATTATATGCTTCTACAATCGCAGAATACATGAGAATCGCTCTGTCGAGCTGACAGATTATTATAGTTTTTTTTTTGCTTTCCATACCGATGTCAAAATTGGTGGTGTGTGTGTATGTGTGTAGGAGTGTGTGTGTATTGGGTGTGTTGTATGTGTGTGTGGGGGGGGGTAGGGGGGGGGCGGGGGGTGTTTGTGTGTGTGTTTAGTGTGTGTTAGTGTGTGTTTTGGTGTGTGTGTGGGGTGTGTGTGTTTTGTGTGTGTTTTGTGTTAGGTGTGTGTGTGGGTTGGTGGGGGTGGGGGTGTGGATGGGTGTGTGTGTATAGGTGTGTGTGTACGTTGGTGTGTGCGAGCGCGCTTGTGTGTGTTGTGTTGTGTGTGTGTGTGTGTGTGTGTGGTGTGTTGTGTGGTTGTGTGTGTGTGTGTGTGTGTGTGTGCGTGTGTGTATGGCGCGCGCGCGCGCGCTTGTGTGTGTATGTGTGTGTTTGAGAGGATGTTAGGAGGAGAAATAACTTGTTCACTGATTTTTGTCGCTAAACTGAAATCTTTAAAATGTAACCACATCTCCGGCTTATGTATTTATATTCATTTATTTATTCTATTCGACAACGTCAAACAAAATAAGCTCCAAATTATTTAAAAACAATTAATCAGTCACCAATTTTTCT
>CM060322.1:26176999-26179499 GCA_030674155.1 Stramonita haemastoma
GGTGGTGATAATGGTGTGTGTGTGGGGTGGGTGGGTGGGTGGTGGTGGTGGTGGTGTGTGTATGTGTGTGTGTTTCAAATTGTCTATTTTAAGCACTGAAAAGGCTTTCTAGGGTAAGAGCATTTAAGCACTAATTTTGCAGTATTTGTGGTAAAAGATTCATGAAGCAAAAAGGTCATTTACCTCAACAAACCATCACACAAATGTGTATATACTTGATTTTGTTTGAATAATTTGTTTACACATTGCCCTCATGATATAAACTGACATGCATTTTGTTCAATGAGATTCAGAGGTATTTTTTGTTCCAAATCTACCTGGATATTGATAATAATATTATGTGCTTTTTGCTGAAACATTCCTGCGCTTACCAAAGTAATGTGAGAATGCCCTTTAAGATCCACACACTTGAATATCTTGGAGGATAATTATGGTAGTGCACATGACTTACACATAGTTTTTATAGCCGCACAGTTCTGAAACTGCTCGCAGAAAAAAAAAGAATCACATTATAACAGTATGCCAGGTCTTCTGTATCGCTAAGCTGACTGGAATGTATAATTGGCTTTAAAGGAGAAAAGGGAAAAGGATCCATTAAACCGAAGAAATCAGACAAAGTTCATTGGGACAAGATTAAGAATATTTATTGAACAATTTTAATTTTTCGTGTTTTCTGGTTTGAGTTTGGTTTGCTTTTCGTTTTTTTTGGTTCACATATTTTTGTTTCCTTCGTTTAAATATTTAATTATTTTCTCGTCCGTCGACTGATCTTCTCATACATTTTTTTAATTGCCATGGTGGATCAATATTTCTTTAAAACCTTTTCCTTTCCGTTTTCAAGTTACATATCCATTCGTTATATATACATATGTATATGTATATATTCTTCTTTTTTTACTGGGGTGTCTTTTTATGGCTTGTTTGTCTTCAATTGTTGTCTTTTGCTTTATTTCTTTGATTCAGTGCCAAAGAGTAGACTTTGTCATAAATCCAGTTTGGATTTGTACAAGTAAGAAAAAAACGAGTTCTTACTCATTTTACTGCGTATAGCCCAGTTTAAACAGCTGCGTCTTGCTTTAGTGTGCTGTTGTTAAGTGGGTACATCTTCTAAGCAGATGTCCCTGAATATCTGGT
Organism: Stramonita haemastoma; assembly: GCA_030674155.1. Classification (NCBI taxonomy): domain Eukaryota; kingdom Metazoa; phylum Mollusca; class Gastropoda; order Neogastropoda; family Muricidae; genus Stramonita; species Stramonita haemastoma. The sequence continues at coordinate 26,178,134 of CM060322.1, forward strand.
TCTTTCGGTTGTTTGTTTTTTCTTCTGGGTCTTTATTGTCTTTCTCTAACATTGTTTCGCAAGTGTCTTGTTCAATGTCTTCGTTTTTGTGTCTTTCTTCTGCTCAAATATCATTCTCACCATATCGTTTTGTGTGTCTGTACAAAGGTTTTGTTTTTGTGTCTTTCTTCTGCTTAAAATATCATTCTTACAATATCTTTTTATACATACCATACAAAGTCGTTTGTTTTTCTTTCCCTTATCTTATTTTTTTCCTAATCTAATCTCAATGTCGTATTTGGTTAGAAATAACGCACAACAGTTCATGATTTAATACAAATAATCAGTTGTCTTCAATAAATACACACTTTTGCACAGCTGTCGAATGACACAAGCGTATCTCTTCAAGAATTATAGGGCATATGATCAGTCTTTTATCTAATTCCCTCTGTGTGTGTATGATTATGTTGGTATATTTGAACTATTCATCATTAGATCATTAGATCAATATGTCTCTGTCTCTATCTGTCTCTGTCTCCCCCCCCCCTCTCTCTCTCTCTCTCTCTCTCTCTCTCTCTCTCTTTCTTTCTTCTTCTCTCTCTCTCTCTCTCTCTCTCTCTCTCTCTCTCTCTCTCTCTCTCTCTCTCTCTCTCTCTCTCTCTCTCTCTCTCTCTCTCTCTCTCTCTCTCTCTCTCTCTCTCTCTCTCTCTCTCTCTCTCTCTCTCTCTCTCTCTCTCTCTCTCTCTCTCTCTCTCCCTCTTATATTGCAGATGTTTTTATCTCTCTCTTTGGTGGTCTTAAAAACTTTCCTCACATAATTTTGTGTTTTTTTCTTCTCAGCTGTCTTCTTCCAATATCTTTCTGAATCTGCCATCCTTTCTATTCCCTTTCTATCTGACTTCACATTTCGCACCTACAATAAATTTATAACTCCCATGACAAATCTTCCACGTCCTTTATCCCCCTACCCACCATCCCCACTCTACCCTCCCCCACCCCATGCCCGCAACCTTCTCCTCTCCCTCTTGTAACCATCCCCCTGTTCTTCCTCCTCATCTGTTTCTTCCTCCTCCTCCTTCTCATCCTCCTCCTCCTCCTCCACCTCCTCCACCGCCACCACCACCACCTCCTCATCCTCCTTCTCCTCCTCCTCCTCCTCCTCCTCCTCCTCCTCCTTCTCCTCTTCCTCCTCCTCCTCCTTCTCCTCCTCTTCCTCCTCCTCCTCCTTCTCCTCCTCTTCCTCCTCCTCCTCCTCCTCCTCCTCCTCCTCCTCCTCCTCCTCCTCCTCCTCCTCCTCCTCCTGTTCTTTTCCTTCTCTTCTCCTGGCATCGTTCTTTCTGAATTTTTTTTTTTTTTTGGGGGGGGGGTCTCCAACCATTTCTTCCAT
>CM060322.1:26195402-26207902 GCA_030674155.1 Stramonita haemastoma
TGTTTTTTGGTGTGTTTTTATGTGTTTTTTGCTTGTTTGTTTGTTTTTGTTTTTCTTTTGTTTGATTGTATGTCTGTTAGCGTATATGTTATTTCCTCTCAGTGATGATGGGTATTATTATAAGGCATTGATGTGTTTGTTGTTTTTTCCCTATCTTCTTTTAAAAATATAAAGTATGAATTGAAGTATAGAGATATTGTAATCTGACATAAATTGCTATAGAATTTTTTTATTTTACTTATTTATTTTTTCATTTATTATTTATTTTTGTTTTTTGTATTTATTTATTTATTTATTTATCTATTTATTTATTTTTATTATTATTATTATTATTATTATTATTATTATTATTATTATTATTATTATTATTATTATTATTATTTAGTCTAAAATAATGTTTTTTGGTTACATTCTAATTGATATAAGCTGTTTTGTGTGTGTGTGTGTGTGTGTGGTTTTCTTTCTTTCTTTTTTTTTTTTTTTGACACTATATGATTTTTAAAAAGACTTTAAATGTGTGCATGTACCTACAAGTATACAAGCTGAGTGGATGAGCGCAAACCGTGTGTGTGTGTGTGTGTGTGTGTGTGTGTGTGTGTGTGTGTGTGTGTGTGTGTGTGTGTGTGGTGTGTGTGTGTGTGTGTGGTGTGTGTGTGTGTGTGTGTGTGTAGGTGTACGGTGTGTGTGTGTGTGTGTATGTGTGGGTGTGTGTGGGTGTATGTGCATATGTGTGTATGACTTTTGAGTAGATTTTTTAAATATTTTTTTTATTTTTTTTTATTTATTTATTTTTTTTATTTATTTATTTTTTTTTTTCTCTTTTGGTTGTTGTTATAGTAGTTGCTTGTATTATTGATAGGCATAGTTTATTTTAAAGTTGTTGAAATCATGTTAGCAAATTAATGATGGTGAAATGTTTGTTGTTGTTGTTTTATTTGTTTGTTTGCTTTTTCCCCTTTTCTTTCTTTTGTTGGCTTTATTGTTTGCTAGGGATTTTCTGCTTTGTTTTTTGTTGGCTTTGTTTTGTTTTGGATTTGATTTTTGCTATTGTTTGATTTTTTTCTTTTCTTTTCTTTAGATAGATGGCTTGATGGAAAAAAGCAGATTGCTGCTTACTCAATGTACCATCTGGAAATAAAAATTTGATTGATTGATTGATTGATTCCACACACACACACACACACACACACACACACACACACACACACACACACACACACACACACACACACACACACACACACAACACACACACACACACACTTACACACACAGAATATATTAATTTTCATATGAATGTTTTGTGAGCTTATAGGTTTCATCGATGATAATTTGTTTACAGAAGTGTTTTGTGGGTGTTTTGAAACATTTCGTTGATTGGTTTGTTTTGATGACGATGCAATTTGATGACGCCTCTCTCTCTCTCTCTCTCTCTCTCTCTCTCTCTCTCTCTCTCTCTCCTCTCTCTCTCTCTCTCTCTCTCTCTCTCTCTCTCTCTCTCTCTCTCTCTCTCTCTCTCTCTCTCTTCTCTCTCTCTCTCTCTCTCTCTCTCCTCTCTCTCTCTCTCCTCTCTTCTCCTCTCTCTCTCTCTCTCTCTCTCTCTCTCTCTCTCTCTCTCTCTCTCTCTCTCTGTCTCTCTCTCTCTCTCTCTCTCTCTCTCTCTCTCTCTCTCTCTCTCTCTCTCTCTCTCTCTCTCTCTCTCTCTCTCTCTCTTCTCTCTTCTGGTCCTGATTATTTGCTATTTTTTCATCTCCATTAGTATATATATTATTTTTTAATGTATAGAGTTTGATTTAAATCTTGTTTGTATAATTTATAACCTTAAATGTTGTTTCGCTCCTATTTGATTTTTAAATAAATATTTTTTATACAATCTTGCTCTTTTGTTTGTTGTTTGCCTTTTGGGGTTTTCTTTTCCTTGTAAGGATTGGCTACATTATGAGCTTATAGATAATTGATGATAATTATTTGTTTACAGAAGTGAGAGTGTTTTGAAATATTGACTAGATTGTTTTGATGTAATTTGAAGATGCTCTTCTCTCTCTCTCTCTCTCCTCTCTCTCATCTCTCTCTCTCTCTCTCTCTCTCTCTCTCTCTCTCTCTCTCTCTCTCTTCTCTCTCTCTCTCTCTTCTCTCTCTCTCTCTCTCTCTCTCTTCTCTCTCTCTCTCTCTCTCTCATCTCTCTCTCTCTCTCTCTCTCTCTCTCTCTCTCTCTCTCTCTCTCTCTCTCTCTCTCTCTCTCTCTCTCTCTCTCTCTCTCTCTCTCTCTCTTCTCTCTCCTCTCTCTCTCTCTCTCTCTCTCTCTCTCTCTCTCTCCTCTCTCTCCTCTCTCTCTTTCTCTCTCTCTCTCTCTCTACTCTCTCTCCTCTCTCTCTCTCTCTCTCTCCTCTCTCTCTCTCTCTCTCTCCTCTCTCTCTCTTCTCTCTCTCTCTCTCTCTCTCTCTCTCTCTCTCTCTCTTTGCTTCCTTTCCCTTTCCTTTCCCCTCCAACTTCCACCTTCAGATATTCTATCCTAGACTTATTATGGAGGAGTATTTTGGTTTTATTTTGGATTCAAACTGTATTCTTACCATTTGAATATTGAAATGTTTTTCATATATTTTTTGTGTTTCAAGGATTTTATGTTGTTGTTGTTTTTTTAATTTTTTTTTTCCCCTTTAATGCCTACTTTGCTTGTTTTCCCGCTTACACACACACACACACACACGCACACACGCGCCGCGCCACACACACACACACACACACACACACACACACACACACACACACACCACACACTCACGCATTATAGATTTGTAATGCCTTCTGTTTCATGGTCCAGAATATTTGCTATTTTTAAAATATTTTTTGCTATGTTATTTTTTGTTTAAATAATTATCAGTGTATCCAGTTGGGACGACGCGTTTTGTTGAATGTATTCTGTTTTCTTCTTTTAAAATATTGCTTGAACTGCTGCTGGTGGTGATACTGGTATGTAGGGGTAGGGAGGGGGTTTCTTAGCTTTATTCCCTGATCAGGGCAAGGGCCGGATGAAAAAAAGTATGTAATGCTTACTTACTCTGTTACCCTTGAAAAATAAAGATTATTCATTCATTCATTCTCTCTCTCTCTCTCTCTCTCTCTCTCTCTCTCTCCTCTCCTCTCCTCTCTCTCTCTCTCTCTCTCTCTCTCTCTCTCTCTCTCTCTCTCCTCTCTCTCTCTCTCTCTCATCTCTCCTCTCTCACTCTCACTCTTCTCTCTCCTCTTTCTTTACTTACTATCTCCTCGATAGACCAACATCCCTCCCTCTCTCTCTGTCCTCTCTCTCTTCTTCTTCTCTCTCATCTCCTCTCGTCTGCTTTCCTCGTCTTCTCCATCTCTTCTTCTCTCTCTCTCTCTCTCTTCTTCTCTCTCTCTCTTTCTCTCTCTTCTCCTCTCTACTCTCTCTCTCTCTCTCTTCTCTCTCTCCTTCTGCATCTCTCTCCTTTTCATCTCCTCTTCTTCATCTCTCTCTCCTTCTCCTCTTGAATCTCTCTTCTTCTTTCTCCTCTCCTTTGTCTCCTTTTCCTTCTTCCTTTTCCCCTCCAATACTCCATCCTTCAATATTCTATCCTAACTTATTATGAGAGTATATTGGAATGTTATTGGAATTCAAACTGATATTCTACCATTATGAATATTGAAAACGTTTTTCATATAGTTTTTGTGTTCAAGGATTTATGTTTTGTTGTTTTTTTAACTTATTTTTTCCCATTTAATGCCTACTTTGCTTGTTATCCCGCTTACAACACACACAACACACACGCACACACGCTGCGCGCGAGCACACACCACACACACACACACACACACACAAACACACACACACACACACCACACACACTCACGCATATAGATTTGTAATGCCTTCTGTTTCATGGTCCAGAATATTTGCTATTTTTAAAATATTTTTTGTTATGTTATTTTTTGTTTAAATAATTATCAGTGTATCCAGTTGGGACGACGCGTTTTGTTGAATGTATTCTGTTTTCTTCTTTTAAAATATTGCTTGAACTGCTGCTGGTGGTGATACTGGTATGTAGGGGTAGGGAGGGGGTTTCTTAGCTTTATTCCCTGATCAGGGCAAGGGCCGGATGAAAAAAAGTATGTAATGCTTACTTACTCTGTTACCCTTGAAAAATAAAGATTATTCATATCATTCATTCTCTCTCTCTCTCTCTCTCTCATCTCTCTCTCTCTCTCCTCTCTCTCTCATCTCTCTCTCTCCTCTCTCCCCTTCTCTCTCTCTCTCTCTCTCTCTCTCTCTCACTCTCTCACTCTCTCACTCTCACTCTCACTCTTTTTCATTTTCACTCTTTTTTATACATTAAACGAAGAAAGATAAAAAGTATCAAAGAAAAAACTAACGAGGATAAAAAACAACAACAAAACCCCATACTGTCTGTCCGTCTGTCCTGTCCGTCTGTCCGTCGTCCGTCTTTTCATGTCTGTCCCTGTCTGTCTGTCTATCCGTCCCTCCGTCCGTCTGTTTGTCTGTCTGTCAGTCGCAATTCTTCTTCTTCTTCTTCTTCTTCTTCTTCTTCTTCTTCTTCTTCTTCTTCTTCTTCTTCTTCTTCTTCTTCTTCTTCTTCTTCTTCTTTCTTCTTCTTCTTCTTCTTCTTCTCCTTTTGCATTCCTCCTCTCCTTTTGCATTCTTCCTCTTCTTTGCATTCTTCTTCTCTGCATTCTTTTTCACTCTTTAGAATTCTCTCTTCTTTGCTTTCTTCCTCTCGCTTGATTCTCTTCTTTTTTGCATTCTTCTTTTCTCCAAGTCTTACTCTCCACATTATTTTTTTTACTCCATCAGAATTTATTAACGGAAAAAAAAAACATGCACTAAGAATACTATAGAAATGCACTGAAAACCCGTTCACACAACATTCCTCCATTTATATCGGTGGTCTGCCAAAGCCTAAGTCTCTCTATCTCTCTACCTATTTAACTAAGAACAGTTTCAATTAAGGCAAAAGCTGTACACAGCGACAGGTGAAGATCAAAAGTGCAGACAGCGCATGCAGGCAGGCAGGTAGGCTGCTGCAGTTCCTAACACGATCCGCGGCCAACAGCAACAATCAGGGATGCTGAGAACAAGCCATCATCAAAAGACCACGCCAGCTGCCCAACGCAGAACAAAAATAGACGTACGTGCGTACGTAGGCGCGTGGCGTGCATGCATGCGCGCATATGTTTGCAATGGCTTTACTTTTAAAAAAAAAAGGATCAGATTTTCATGTGAAGTGAAGACTAAGACACACTCACGTACTGTGTGGTCGCGGGCGAACAGAAACACACAGACACACACGTGCGCGCGTGCACACAAGCAAACAAGCACGCGCGTACTAAGCACACACACGCGAACACACACACACACAAACACACATACATGTATACGCACGCGCGCGCGCGCACACACACACACACACACACACACGCACAAGCACACACACACACATACACACGCACACGCACACGCACACTCACACATTCACAAACGCGCGCGCGCGCACACACGCGCAAATGTGAACCTATAATTTGTCAAAGGGTTGATGGTTTGATGATGAACCTGCAGGAAAATGTAAAACTTTGTTATGTGTTTGTTTATCTATGATGTGTGTGTGCGTGTGTGTGTCTGTGTGTGTGTCTGTGTCTGTGTGTGTCTGTGCGTGTATGTGTGTGTATGTGTGTATGTGTTTGTCTGTGTGTTTGTCTGTGTGTTTTGTGTGTTAAGTGTGTGTGTGTTTGTGTGCGTGTTTGCGCGCGTGCGTGAGTGTGTGTGTGTGATGTGCGTGTGTGTATGTGTGTGTGTTTTGTTTGTGTGTTCGTGTGTATGTAAGTATTCGTGTGTGTGTGTGTATGTTGTTATGTTCGTGTGTATGTTCGTGTGTGTGTGTATATGTGTGTGTGTGCGTGTGCGCGCGCGCGAGCGTCTGTGTGTGTTTGACATGACTGGGAAACTTTTGAATGTTGCTGTTTCTACGTCTTAACTAGTGTACACACCTACGAATTTCGTATTCATAATGTCAGACATTCTAAGTATTCTTGATGATGATGATGATGATTATGATGATGATGATGATGATGATGATGATGATGATGATGATGATGATGATGATGATGATGATGATGATGATGATGATGGTGATGGTGATGATGGTGATGATGATGATGATGATGATGATGATGATGATGATGATGATGATGACGATGACGACAACGACGACGACGACGGCGACGACGACGACGACGGCGACGACGACGACGACGATGACAACGACGACGACGATGATGATGTTGACGATGACGATAATTATTGATGATGATGATTCTACCAGATGAAGTCGACTTTGCAAAATTGACAGTGAAAAGGAAACTAACATAATAAAAATAATCAGATAGTATACAAATCTACATCACCAAAAAAACAGACTCGCCAAGATTGCAGTTTTAAATTAAGCAGAAGAGCAGACCACAGACAAAAAAAAAATACGCACAGAAGCAAAACAGAGAACAGAGAACACAAGAGGACTGTACTGGTCAGGTCAGGCCAGAGGGTTGGGGAATGGGGGGGAGGGGGGGTAGGGAACTATTTGCAGATACCCAAGCACTGGCCAGCAGCTGCCAAGACCAATGATGCTGTAGTGTGGCCAGCATATGGCCAGCAACCATGGCGCCACAGCGATTTGATGTGGATTTCAGGCATTGAGGGAAAAGTTGAGCTATTAAGACACTTTGCTTTCACTGCGTTTATGGGGGCGCGCGCGCGTGCGTGGGCGCGTGCACACACACACCACACACACACACGCGTGCGCGCGCGTTCACGCACGCACACACACTCGGGCTGTCCACATGTATGTAGGTGTGCATTTTGAATGCGAGCGTGCTCACAAACAATTATTATTTGTACTCATCAATACATACACACACACGCGCGTGCACACATGCATGTGCCACACACCACACACACGACACACACACACACACACACACACACACACACACACACACACACACACACAACACACACACACACAACCACACACACACCAACACACACACACACACACACACACACACACACACACACACATAAGCGCCCACGTAAGCCCGTACACAGAGACACAGACACGCAGACACACAGGCAGACACATAACATACATACATACATACATACATACATACATACATACATACATACATACATACATACATACATACACACATACACACATACATACACACACACACACACATACATACTTACTTACTTACTTACTTACTTACCTACCTACCTACCTACTCCTACCTACCTACCTACCTACCTACCTACCTACCTACCTACCTACATACATACATACATACATACATACATACATACATACATACATACATACATACACACACACACATACATACACACACACATAACACACACACACACACATACATACATACATACATACATACATACATACATACATACATACATACATACATACATACATACATACATACATACATACATACATACATACCTACCTACCTACCTACCTACCTACCTACCTACCTACCTACCTACACACACACACACACACACACACACACACACACACACACACACACACACACACACACACAACATACATACATACATACATACATACATACATACATACATACATACATACATACATACATACATACATACATACATACATACATACATTCATCATACATACATACATACATACATACATACATACATACATACATACATACATACATACATACATACATACATACATACATACATACATACATACATACATACATACATACATACATACATACATACATACATACATACATACACAGATGGAAACAGATATACAGAAAGAGACAGAGACAGGGAGAAGGACAGACAGAAGACAGAAGACTCACAGACAGATTGATGGAAAGACAGACAGGCAGTCAGACAGACAGATAAACAGACACACAGTCAGATAGACAGACAGGGGACAAACAGACAAACATATGGAGACATAGCGACAGACAGAAGAAAAATAAAAAGACAATGCCAGAGTCAGGATGGCAAAGATATTTAATATTTGTTTGGTTATATCTTTATTTATTTTTCTACTTACTTATCTATTTATTTCTTTATTATTTCATTCATTCATTCATTCATTCATTCATTCATTCATTCGTTCGTTCTTTATTTTGAAAAAAAGAATGGAATAAGCACTAATGTACTTTTTTACATCCATTCCCTGTGTGCATGCAGTTTTGTAAATTTTGTCATCTGTTCCCACCGGCACATAACGGCTTACTCTTCCGTAAAGCGGAACAGGCTTCAACGTGTGCGCAAGATGTCCTACGTGCGTTCGCACACAGGAAATTGGTCTATAGTCTCATCCGATGAACACAAAAGCAGAGAGAGAGAGAGAGAGACAGACAGACAGACAGACAGAGAGACAGACAGACAGACAGACAGACAGACAGAGGGAGAGACAGAGAGACAGACAGACAGAGAGACAGAGAGAGACAGAGGCAGAGAAGGAGACAGAGAGACAGACACACATTACAAACAGACACACAGACAGGCACAGACACAGATGAACACACAGACATACAGACACACAGAGGGAGACAGGGGGACGGAATAGCCTAGTGGTCAGAACATTGAGCTCGCAATTTGACGACCCGGGTTCGATACCCGTTGAGGAGATTTTTCTTCTGGAGTTAACATCAGTGCTGACTCCGCTCTCCCCTTCAGTTCTTCGGATGAGACTATGAACCGAGGCCCCGTGTGTGAACGCACGCAGAACATCTTGCACACACGTTCAATCCTGTTCCGCTTTTCGAAAGAGTAGGCCATCGCGTGCCGGTGGGAACAGATGACAAGACTTACAAATCTGCATACACACGGGGACTGGATGTAGAAAAGCACATGAGCACTCAGTCCAGTTATCCTCGATATAAAAGAATGAATATAAAAAATGAATAATAAAGGACAGAAACATAGAAGAAAATCTTTTAGATTTCAGTCTTGTTTTGTTTCTTTTTTATCGCTGTCAGGTCCCTGAATAAAGACCTATTCTATATTCGGACCACAGCTCTCACCACGAAATCCACATAGCAAATAAACTCCCGCCCATCAGCTTAACCCTAGTGCACTGGAAAAGCCTCTCGAGAACATACACGACATTTTTTTCATCTTTCGGCACCCCACCAAACCTTGACGAGAACCTGGGATCTTTAACGCGCAACACATATTCAACATTCTGCACGCATATGCACACGAACCAGATTATATCGCTGGCAAGTCTGGCAGAAAGTTGATCCAGGGAAAAGAAAAAAAAATCCCCCAACTTAAATCTCAGGGTCAAGCACTGACTAGACTCGAGGTCTCAAATCTCAAGATCAATAGCGTCATATCAGAGGCTATAATCTCTATCTGCTTGGCTAACATGCCCACTGATTCAGAGAGAGAGAGAGAGAGAGAGAGAGAGAGAGAGAGAGAGAGAGAGAGAGAGAGAGAGAGAGAGAGAGAGAGAGAGAGAGAGAGAGGGGGGGGAGGAGAGAGAGAGAGAGAGAGAGAGAGAGAGAGAGAGAGAGAGAGAGAGAGAGAGAGAGAGAGAGAGAGAGAGAGAGAAGAGGAGAGAGAGAAAGGGAGAGAGACACAGAGAGAGACACGAGAGAGACACAGAGAGAGAGACACAGAGAGAGAGAGAGAGAGAGAGAGAAAGAGACAGAGAAAGAGAGACAGAGAGAGAGAGACATAGAGAGGGAGGAGGGAGAGGTAGCGAGAGAAAGAGAGAGAGGAGAGAGAGAGAGAGAGAGAGAGAGAGAGAGAGAGAGAGAGAGAGAGAGAGAGAGATAGAGACAGAGAGAGAGACAGAGACAGAGACAGAGAGACAGAGAGATAGAGGGAGGAGGGAGGGAGAGATAACGGGGGAGAGGGGGAGAAAAGGGGTGACACAGAAAGACAGAAGAAGACAGATGATTAATATAGACAGACATAACCATGTACATACAAATAGACACTGATAGACATATATACAAACACACATACACGCACGCGCGCACGCGCTCACACGCACGCACACACACACACATACAGTCACAAAATATACTAACACACAGAAACAGACACACAGACACACGTACACAACGACACAGAGACACAGACAAACATACACCCACACACCCACAGAGACTCACAAACACATACACACAGGCGCACACACCCACATAGACACACAAACACACAACCACATACTCACAGAGCCAGACATTATATTCACAGGCAAATAAAAACAGTCATAGACACAGAGACATAGAGACACAGAGACATAGAGACACAGACGTACCTTCGCAGCACGACGGAAAGACATACACACACATGCACGCACACACACAAGCACGCACACAAGCACACACACACACACACACACACACACACACACCACACACAACACACAACACACACACACACACACACACACACACACACACACACACACACCACACAACACACACAACACAATCGAAACACACACCCACAACACACATTCATTGTCCGATAACTCTTCTTCGCTCAAATTTATCAAGGCCCAAAGTCAGAAAACAGTCATCAGTCTGTGTTCTCTCGTCTGGCTCTGTCTGTCTCTGCTGTGCTGTCTGCTCTGTCTGTCTGTCTGTCTGTCTCTCTATCTCTCTCTCACTCTGTCAGTCACTCATCATCAGTCACGCTCAGTCAGTCTCCCCCTCCCTCTCCTCCCTCTTCTTCTCGTCTGTCTCCTGTCTCTGTCTGTCTTCTGTCTGTCTCTGTCTGTCTTCTGTCTCTGCTCTGTCTCTGTCTTCTTCTCTCCTCTCTCTTCTCTTCTCTCTCTCTCTCTCTCTTCTCTCTCTCTCTCTCCTCTCCTCTTCTCTCCTCTCCTCTCCTCCCTCTCTCTCTCTCCTCCTCTCCTCTCTCCTCTCTCTCTCTTCTCTCTCTCTCTCTCTCTCTCTCTCTCCTCTCTCTCTCTCTCCTCTCTCCTCCTCTCTCTCTCTCTCTCTCTCTCTCTCTCTCTCCTCTCTCTCCTCTCTCCTCTCTCTCCTCTCTCTTCTCTCCTCTCCTCTCTCTCCTCTCTCCTCTCTCTCTCTCTCTCTCTCTCTCTCTCTCTCTTCCCTCTCTCTCTCTTCTCTCTCTCTCTCTCCTCTCTCTTCTCTCTCTCTCTCTCTCTTCTCTCTCTCTCCTCCTCTCTCCTCCTCTCTCTCCTCTCTCTCTCTCTCTCTCTCTCTCCCTCTCTCCTCTCTCTCTCCTCTCCCCCCCCCCTCTCTCTCTCTCCTCCCCTCTCTCTCTTCTCTCTCCCCCTCCTCCCCCTCTCTTCTCCCCCCTCTCCTCTCTCTCCCCTATGAAGGCAGCTGACTATGGAATGCTGGTGGACAGAGGGCAGACTGTGAAGCGAGAGCTGCTGCTGATATCAGTTTGCCTTGGTTTTCCCCAGGGCTTATCTGCCATTTTGTGTGTGTGTGGTGTGTGTGTGTGTGTGTGTGTGTGTGTGTGTGTGTGTGTGTGTGTGTGTGTGGTGTGTGTGTGTGTGTGTGTGTGTGTGTGTGTGTGTGTGTGTGTGTGTGTGTGTGTGTGTGTGTGTGTGTAGTGGTGTGTGTGTGTATGTGTATGTGTATGTTCAAGTGGGTGTATGTTCAAAGTGTGTGTGTGTTCAAGTGTATGTGGATGCATGTGTGTGTATAAGTGTGTGTATTCAAGTGTGTGTGTGTGTATGTATAAGTGTGTTTTAAATGTGTGTGTGCGTGGGCGTGAGTGTGTGTATGTGTGTGTGTTTGTGTGTATGCTTGTGTGTCTGTGTCTGTGCATGTGCGTGCATCGTGCATCGGTGTGTTTGTGTGTTTATCTGTGCATGTGCGCATGTGCGCACCTCTGTGTTTCTGTGTATGCATGCAAGTGTGCATAAATGTGTGTGTGTGTGTGTGTCTATGCGTATGTGAGTGAATGCATGCATGTGTGGATCACATATGTGTATGTATATATATGTATGTACATCTGTGTGTGTGCATATAGAAAAAAGGGGGGAAGGAGAGTATGTGTATCCCTGCTTGCTTATAATATGTACATGAACGCATCTTCTCACATAAGCAATCACCTAAAATACCCCACAAACGGGTGTGTTGAAGACAGCATCAGAAAGTATGCTGCTTTTTTTTGTGTTCCTTCTGTAGATACAACGTGGCAGGTTAGCTAAGGGGGACGTAAAGGAGTGGAACAGGCACAGAGGGGTGTATGTATTCACACGTGCACACTGAAAGCCTTGTCTGTTTGTTTTGCCCTCTTTGCACATCAGTTTGTTTCTCATCCTCCCCCTTCTTCACCCCTGTTTTTGCCACATCTCTTCCTGCCTCTGACTCATTCTTTTTTTTTCTTTTGTATTCTTTTATATCAAGGATAATGGACTAAGCACTCATATGCTTTTTTTACATCC
>CM060322.1:26222561-26225061 GCA_030674155.1 Stramonita haemastoma
ATCACAGAGAGTGAGGGAGAGAGAGAGAGAGAGAGAGGAGAGATGAGAGAGAGAGAGAGAGGAGAGAGAGAGAGGAGAGAGAGAGAGAGAGAGAGAGAGAGAGAGAGAGAGAGAAGAGCAGACAGACAGAGAGAGAGAGAGAGAGACAGAGAGAGAGAGAGAGGGGGGGTGAGAGAGACAACAGATGGAGAGAGAGAGAGAGGCAGACAGACAGACAGACAGACAGACAGACAGACAGACAGACAGAGAGAAAGAGAGATACAGAGACAGAGACAGAGAGAAATAGATAGACAGAGAGAGAGAGAGAGAAACAGAGAGAACAGACTGACAAACAGAGAGAAAGAGACAGAGGAAGACGTAGAATCAGAATCAGAGAGACAGAAAGACAGATTTAGAAAGAGAGACAGAAGCAAAGGGATAAAGAGAACAACTTGTTGTGTGAGGTGTATAAGGTGCGTTTCGTACCCATCCCTACTTTTCTTATTTCCCATAGAAGCTTTCAGTTTTTCTTCCACTTTAAAAAAAAAAATTCCTTATGTATCAGCATAGTACGGGGACACTTTTTTTTCGCTACACCGCGCAAAAGCACCTTACTAAAATGCTTCAGTGTGCGTTTAGTACGCGCACGCATGTTCTAGCCGCAAGTGTATGTGTGTGTGTGGGTGTGTGTGTTGTGTGTGTGTGTGTGTGTGTGTGTGTGTGTGTTGTGTGTGTGTGTGTGTGTGTGTGTGTGTGTGTGTGTGTGTGTGTGGTGTGTGTGTGGTGTGTGTGTGTGTGTGTGTTTCTCGAATGATGCACACCATTTTGTACATGGCTGCACAACAGCATGTCTATTTTCTCTATATTGTGTGTGTGCACATGCGTGCGTACATGCAGGTGCATGTGTGTGCGTGCGTACGTGCGTGTGTGTGTGTCTATGTGTCTGTGTGTGTGTATATGTCTGTCTGTGTGCATGTGCGTGTTGTGAGTGTAAGTGCGTGCATGGGTGCGTGTTTGAGTGTGTATGTGTGTGTGCATGCATGCGTACGTGCAAACGTGCGTGAATGTATGTGTATATGTGTGTACATTCTAAAATATATCAGTTTGCTTGTTGTTTTTTAATTTTAAAAGAAAGACATTGATTCCTTTATCCACATCTGCTTTTGTATCGTTGAAAATCTATATTTCCATATAAAAAAAAAACAGTAGTCGTTCAGCTTTTACCAAAAAAACAACAAAACCTACAATTTTCAAAACAACTAAGCTCTCTTTCGACGTACACTAGAACCAAGAGCATCAGAACTCTTTAAAAAAAAAATTAAGTAAGACCCTTGCACCACTTCTATGACGCAACTGGGCAGTTTGGAAGTTTTATTTTCCTTTCAGTGCAGAAAGAATCTGGAATGGTTTGCTGAGAAACGAGCTTTTGTGTGGCAGTATTTCTACAGCTAGCGATGAGGTATCTTTAGTGCATCGTGATGCCTTGTAACTGAAGGCTTTAATATTAGTGTTGTTTGCAACTTTTGACTGATAACGTGAGGAGGGGAGGAAAAAAGAGAGACAGAGCGAGGCTGTGTGTGTGTGTGTGTGTGTGTGTGTGTGTGTGTGTGTGTGTGTGTGTGTGTGTTGTGTGTTTGAGAGTGTGTGTGTGTGTGTGTGTGTGTGTGTGTGTGTGTGTCTGTGTCTGTGTCTGTGTCTGTGTCTGTGTATATCTGTGTGTGTGTGAGTGCGCTAGCACTCTGTCTCTGTCTCTGTCTCTGTCTTCTCTCTCTGTCTCTGTCTCTGTCTCTGTCTTCTGTCTGTCTCTCTCTCTCTCTCTCTCTCTCTCTCTCTCTCTCTCTCTCTCTCTCTCTCTCTCTCTCTCTCTCTCTCTCTCTCTCTCTCTCTCTCTCTCTCTCTCTCTTTCTTTCTTCTTTTCTTTCTTTCTTTCTTACAAGTGTGTACATGCGTGGTGAACGTATGCGTGTGTGAATAATTATGTCTGTCTGTCTGTCAGTCTGCCTGTCTTTCTTTCTGTTTCTCTATAATTATCAAAGTGAATAGGTTGGTTGGTTGTTTGGCCAGACTTCTCAAGTGTGTTACTATATACTACATTCATTCAGAAAAATAAAATGGTTCTGGCAACGCACTAGGTTATTGAGAGTCTGCAGCCGCCTGCAAAAGACATAACCTACTTTCTGTCCGTGTTCTATCTATGGTTGTAACCCTGATGATAACTCACAGACACATGGCCCCTTTGTGCCCACCATACACTATGATAAGAGTCGTTTGGGAAATTCTCCTTTTTCTGGAGTTCGTATATAGGAAAGTCTGTGGCATCTTCCACTGTAACTACATCTCTCTCTCTCTTTGTAGAGTTTTGTCAACTTAAGACCAGTGTTTTAGCTATAGGAGATGTCTTCTAGCGTGTATGGGATGGTCCGTGTTCGGAAAATACCTCTGTGAGATAAGAAAGATGTGTTTGAATATTTTAAGGGGTGGGGGATGGTTACCATAAAGTGTCTTTTTCTTGGAACTATTT
>CM060322.1:26230061-26232561 GCA_030674155.1 Stramonita haemastoma
TCTCTCTCTCTCTCTCTCTCTCTCTCTCTCTCTCTCTCTCCTCTCTCTCTCTCTCTCTCTCTCTCTCTCTCTCTCCCACCACACACATACTTACATATAATATATATGGATATATTTTTTCTCAATTATATACATGTGTGTTTATATATATGTTTATATATATGTATGTATATATATTTATATATATATATATGTATAACCACTGTGGCCTAGTGGTTAGGGCGTTGTACTCGTAATCTAAAGGTTGCGGGTTCGATCCCAGCTATTCCGCTATGGCGTTGTGCCCTTGGAAAAGGCACTTTACGGCTATTTTCTCACCCCACCCAGGTGTAAAAAGGGTACCAACCTTGTGTTGGGGGTTAACCCTGCGATAGACTGGCGTCCTATCCAGGGGGGAGTCTATGACTCTCAGTCGCTAAACGCCACAGAAACCGGGATAAGCACCGGCCTGATGAGCCTTATGGCTCGGGACAGACTTTAACTTTAACTTTATATATATATATATATATATATATATATATATATATATATATATGTGCGTGCATACGTGCGTGCGTGCGTGAACGTAGATTATACGCATGGGTACTGTCTGCCTATGCTCTGTGTATGTGACACAATACTTGTCGGGAAAAGAAAAAAAACCCGCTCAAACACTTTTCAAATTTGCATACCGGCTGGGAAAGACATTTTGTCCCGATCTGTCTTCCTTGAATCTGACCACGATGATAAGTGACACACTTGACCCTATTGCGTCCACCTTTGGCCTTAAAGAATATTCCGTGTGTATGGTTTATAACGGGTGTTTGTGGTTCCTCTTGCAACCTATTGGACTATTCCTTTAGGGACTTTTTTTTTGTATTTAGTACAGCACTGTAGCAGGTGGCATGTAGCGTACACGCAATGATCCACACCTAGTACATGACTTATATATACTTCCCCTCTCTTAATCCATTATGTGCTACGGCTAGATGCTAGGTCCAAATTTTCGACCTGTTGTGTTTTAAAGACAATAGAATTTAAAAGCATTATGTTCTGACTCATTTCGCTAGTATGCCTAAAACAGCTAAAATAAAAGCATCCTAATGTCTGTGTAAATCCTGAAAAAAACAGAATTCTATTTAAAGATAAACTTTTGGATTGTTGTAGTCCTATTTTTCTTTTCTGTCGCTGAATGCTCTTGAAGTGTACAAAAATGCATTAATACCAATGAAAAAGAAATTCAAAAACTTTGATATACAGTAAGTGTCTTGTACCAGCGTGAACTTGCAATATTATGTGTGCCGTTTAAAACACAACACTTCTTACTTATCTTATACGGTAAGGAGATATTTCAATTTCAAAGTTTAATAGCTTGTAAAACAACATTGAGCCAATGTCATCAACTTGCGGTAAGTTTTAAAAAAGAGAACGTTAATCTTTGTTGGAAGTTTATCTTTATGTGGCAATGTTTTAGAAGGGAAAGTTATCAAGTGCATCGTTATTTCTTAAAATAAAGGCTCTGAAGTCTAATGTCATTAACCGCTTTGGGCTGATAACAGAAAGAGGAAAGCAGACTGGAAGACTCTGCAGAAACTAAGGACGCACACAGAGAGAGAGAGAGAGAGAGGAGAGAGAGAGAGAGAGAGAGAGAGAGAGAGAGAGAGAGGAGAGAGAGAGAGGAGAGAGAGAGAGAGAGAGAGAGAGAGAGAGAGAGGAGAGGAGGGAGAGAGAGAGAGAGAGAGAGAGAGAGAGAGAGAGAGAGAGAGAGAGAGAGAGAGAGAGAGAGAGAGAGAGAGAGAGAGAGAGAGAGAGAGAGAGAGAGAGAGAGAGAGAGAGAGAGAGAGAGAGAGAGAGAGAGAGAGAGAGGAGAGAGAGAACACTGAACACGGAACACTGAATACTGAAATTGTTTAATGTACATCGGCCTTAGGTCACAATACACCTTCAGGGGCAAAAAAAGGAAAGATGCAAAAATTGAAATAGAAAGAGAGAGGGAGAGAGACAGACAGACAGAGAAAGACAGAGAGATTTGATTTGATTTGATTTATTCTTTTATATCGAGGATAATGGGATAAGCACTCTTGTGCTTTTTTACATCCAGTCCCCGTGTGTATGCAGTTTTGTAAATGTCATCTGTTCCCACCGGCACACGATGGCCTACTCTTACGAAAAGCGGAACAGGATTTAACGTGTGCGCAAGATGTTCTGCGTGCGTTCGCACACGGGGCCTCGGTTTAAAGTCTCATCCGAAGGACTTGTGGGGAGAGTGGAATCAGCACTGATGTTAACTCCAGGAGAAAAATCTCCTCGACCAGATTCGAACCCAGGTCTTCAAATTGCCAGCGCAATGTTCTGACCTCTAGGCTATCCGTCCCCCCCAGAGAGAAGGGAGGGGAGGAGAGAGAGACAGAGACATAAACAGACAACAGACAGCATACAGTTAGCCTCTGTGTGTGTGTGGGGGGGGGGGCGCACACACACACACACACACACACGTGTGTGTGCATCTATGTGTGTGCAT
>CM060322.1:26240097-26250097 GCA_030674155.1 Stramonita haemastoma
TTTTTATCTGTAGCATCTCCCTGTTCGTTTCCTTTGTCTGTCTGTCTACATCTGTCTGTCTGTCTGTCTGTTTCTCTGTCTGTCTGTGTTTCTCTCTCTCTTTCTGTCTGTCTATTGCCTGTCTCTCTGTCTGCCTCTATCTGTCTTCTATGTCTGTCTGTCTGTCAGTCTGTAACTGTCTGTCTGTCAGTCAGTCAGTCAGTCTGTCTGTCTGTCTGTCTGTCTGTCTGTCTGTCTGTCTGTCTCTCTCTCTCTCTCTCTCTCTCTCTCTCTCTCTCTCTCTCTCTCTCTCTCTCTCCTCTCTCTCTCTCTCTCTCTCTCTTACTAGCCAAGCACAACTTTACAGAAAACAGCTTGAAACAGCCCACCAATCACTCCCCAAACTTTCTCAGCTTTTCTACCGCCCTCTCCTAGCTACCCACTGTTACATTTCCCTCTGACACGCACGCACACAGACACACACACAGACACACACACAGACACACACACACACACACTTATACAGACACACACTTACACACACACACAGAGAGAATTCCACACACACATTTACACACACATACACACACATACACACAAACACACACAGGCATGCACATACACACATTTACACACACACACAGGCATGCACATTCACACATTTACACACACACACACACACACACACACACACACACACACACACACACACACACACACACACACACACACACACACACACACACACACACACACACACACACACGCACAAGCTCACTGTCAGCAATGCTGTGAAGCAGGATCCCAGAGGAAAAAAAAAAGGACTCTTGAGGGAGAATCATTCCTGCCAGTGTCTACGATACTTAACTTTGAATGGGGATGCTAGTCTTCTGCTTGTGAGTGCGCGCGCGCGTGCGTGCGTGTGTGCGTGCGTGTGTGTGTGTGTGTGTGTGTGTGTGTGTGTGTGTGTTTATGTGTGTGTGTTTGTGTTTGTGTGTGTGTGTGTTTGTGGATGTGTGTGCGTGCGTGCGTGCGTTCGTGTGTTATTCTATTCTTTTTTTTATTCTTTTTTCTATTTATTCTTTTATATCGAGAATAATAGAATCGCATTCATATGTTGTTGTTTTTTACATCAGTCCCTGTGTGTATGTAGTTTTGTAAATGTTATCTGTTCCCACCGGCCCACGATGGCCTACTCTTACGAAAAGCGGAACAGGATTTAACATGTGCGCGAGATGTTCTGCGTGGGTTTGCACACGGGGCCTCGGTTTACAGTCTCATCCGAAAGACTTTTGGGGAGAGTGGAGTCAGCGCTGATGTTAACTCCATGGGAAAAATCCCCTCGACAGGGAATCGAACTCGGGTTGTCAAATTGCGAGCGCAATATTCTGACCGCAAGGCTATATCCCACCCCCGTGTGTGTGTGTGTGTGTGTGTGTGTGTGTTCTTCAGTTTAACGTCTATTCACATTAAGTGATTTTAGACAAAGAAAAAAAAACAACAACAAAAAAAAAAAAACACCCTGAACAAGAAAAATTGAAAAATAGCTGAAACCAATGCCAGATAACAAAGTTAAAATATAAAGCTAACTTTAACAAACTATAAATACTGAATTATCGGACTACTTATTAGTGCTAACACAATGTTCAACAAATGCGATGGTTCAGACAACAACTGGTCCAGTGATAGATTAGGCACAACAGGTAAAAGTGGTTTTAGATAGCCACAAAGAAGAATATGACTGTTCGTTATCTTATCACCACAAATACAGTTTACATCCTTTGAGTATTTCGTCTTGAAGGCATTTAGCTTAAATCTGTACATGAGGGATAACACATTTCTGCGATTGTACCAACCACAGACTTTGTCAGGAGTTAAGATATTTCGAAAATTTATCATATTACTTTTGTGTGTGTGTGTGTGTGTGGTGTGTGTGTGTGTGTGTGTGTGTGTGTGTGTGTGTGTGTGTGTGTGTGTGTGTGTGTGTGTGTGTGTGTGTGTGTGTGTTTGTGTGCGCACTCGTGTGTGTGTGTGTGTGGTGAGTGTGTGTGTGTGTGTATGTGTGAGTGTGTGTGTTTGTGTGAGTGTGTGTATGTGTGTTTATTTGTGTATGCGTGTGTTTGTGTGCATGTGTTTGTGTGTGTATGTGTGAGTGTGGGTGTGCGTTTGTGTGTGTGTGTGTGGGGGGGGGGGAATATGTGTGTGTGCTTGTGTGTGTTTTTTTTGTGTGTGTGCGTTTGTATGTGTGTGTGTGTGCGTTTGTGTGTGTATTTGTGTATGCGTGTGTTTGTGTGCGTGTGTGTATTTGTGTGTGTGCGTTTGTGTGTGTATTTGTGTATGCGTGTGTTTGTGTGCGTGTGTGTATTTGTGTATGCGTGTGTTTGTATATGCGTGTGTTTGTGTGTGCATCTGGGTGTTTGTGTGTATGTGTGTGTGCTCGCGCGCGTGCGCGCGTACGTGTAAGCCGATTACATTAGAGTCCCAGTGGAGTTATCCGATCAAGGGACGATGGAATTCTAAATGCAACAAGATCTGTCTCCCAGGGTCACTGGCCAGGGACTAGTAATTCAGTTGTCGAGTGTGTGTGTGTGTGTGTGTGTGTGTGTGTGTGTGTGTGTGTGTGTGTGTGTGTGTGTGTGTGTGTGTGTGTGTGTGTGTGTGTGTGTGTGTGTTTTGTGTGTATACCTGTGTGTGTGTGTGTGTGTCTGTGTATGTGTGTGTGAGTGTGTGTGTGAGTGTGTTTGGTGGGGGGCGTGTGTGTGTGCCTGTGTATGGGTGTGTGTGTTGTGTGTGTGTGTGTGTGTCTGTGTGTGAGAAAGAGAATAAGAAAAAAAAAAGAGATAGTGAGTCACCCAGACAGTGAGATAGACAGACAGGCAGAATCTATCTGTGTGTGTGCGTGCGTGTGTGTGTGTGTATGTGTGTGTGTGTGTGCGTGTGTGCGTGTGTGTGTATGTGTGTGTATGTGTGTGTGTCTGTCTGTCTGTGTGTGTGAAAGAGATTAAGAAAGAAAGAAAGAAAGAAAGAAAGAAAGAAAGAAAGAAAGAAAGAAAAAACAGGAGACAGACAGATGGACAGACAGGCTGAAATGATGTCTGTAAACCTTAAATTTGCATCTTTTTTTTATCATTTTGCCCTAGTTTCTCCGTCTCTTTCTATTTTTACCAGTCAAGAATGTACAGAAAAGTAAGATTGAAACAGCATACAAGTCCCCCCACCCCTCCAAACTGTCTAAACTTTTCTACCATCCTCTCCCCCACCCTGGGACAGTTTCCTCTGACACACACGCTCACAGAGCCAAACTTATAAAAGCCAGAATACGAGTACTCTCTCTCTCTCTCTCTCTCTCTCTCTCTCTCTCTCTCTGTTAATTTTAGTTGATTATAAATGAATGGATTTTTGGGGGGAAACCCAGTTGTACTGATCACATATTTCATGTTTTGTTTACCGTTTCACAAAAAAAAGTATTTGTGTTACCTCCCTTGTCAAAAGGCCCATTTGGGCAATGACAATAAACTGTTAAAGCGCCTCTCTCTCTCTCTCTCTCTCTCTCTCTCTCTCTCTCTCTCTCTCTCTCTCTCTCTCTCTCTCTCTCTCTCTCTCTCTCTCTCTCTCTCTCTCTGTGTCAAAGACACCAGCACAGAAACACTGACAGAAGATAGAGATTAAAGTGCATTTAAGATATCCGACTAGGCCTATATACAATCTGGAAATATATGCCTGGTGTACTTTTGTAGAGGAGTGTATGCTATTTTTAAAACAGTAGTGTCATACCGTGCTAATGGAAATTATTATCTACTCGCTTCAGTTAAATCTGTAAGGCTAAGCCCTGTCTGAATTTTGCTTTATATGGTTGAACATTGAAAACATCAAAACATGTTATGTACAAATTAGCTTTGACAATTAAAGTCTAATGTCGCAATCAAAGAGAAAGAAAGAAGGACTTGGAAGAATTAAAAATCAGAGATGCTCGTTTAGCTTTGATGAACAAAGTAGTTGAGGTTGTAAAATATAAAGCAGTAAGATAGAGAGCACATTTATGCGTTACACTAACAACGAAATAAAAACTGTGGTTGAAAACACGGTGGGCTAGATGATGAGCTTTTTCACAGTTTCAAAAAACGCAAACTGAAGTGATAGAGCCACGTCATACAAACATCTGGACTGGCTAAGGCTCTCATATCAATGATTGTGAGCAGACGTCAAACTGAAGACTGGCTAGAACTTTCCTACAGGGTTCAGAACAAGACGAGAGAGGAAAACAGAGAAAATGATGGGTAAACAACATCAGAGAATGGACTGGCTTTGAATGGAACGACTTGCTAGGGAAAGCGGAAAACCGCGAGGAGTTGAGGAAGTAGAGGAAGCTGGTGGTAGCAAAATCATCAGTGGTACCCCATCGGTCTAGTGCAATACAGGATAGGTGAAGATGAATGCTGTTTTCAAGTTTCAGGTCAAACATGCATCCATATTACAGCTTCAGAGGTTTTCTGTTCATACAGGAGGGCACACGTTGCTGTGTACATAATTATGATTTCGCTCTATCTGAGACCAGAGTTTGTCATTATGTGTTCATCTTGCTGAATTTTGTTGTCATCGAAATTTTGGTCCCATATTCTAATAATCATTTGTAGTACTGTGTCCTACTCTCTTGTGGCTGTTACTTAATACTGTTATTTTGTATCATTTCTTATGTAACTGTTACTTTGTACATGTCAATGCTGAGTCTCATTCTGATTGTTATCAGTTTCTACAACCCATTAGTTGTGTGTAGACCTACCCCAGCTTCGCACCCAGAGGGTTACCCAGAATATAGGCAGCTATACTCTGACTTCTGATGATTTGTTTTATATCTCTTAATGGAGAATGCAGATTGTTACGTTTACAGCTTGTCATGTCCTTTGGAAGAGATTATAAGCTGAGCAGAAACATCTTGCACACACGTTAAAACCCGTTCCGCTTTTTGAAAGAGTAGGCCATTGTGTGCCGGTGGGAACGGATGACAACATTTACAAAACTGCATACACACGGGGACTGGATGTTACCACCGAGCCATTAGAACTCTGTGTGTGTGCGTGCGTGCGCGCGTGTTGTGGTGTGTGTGTGTGTGTGTGTGTGTGTGTGTGTGTGTGTGTGTGTGTGCGTGTGGTGTGTGTGCGCGCGCGTGTGTGTGTGTGTGTGTGTGTGTGAGAGAGAGAGAGAGAGACAGAGAGAGAGAGACAGAGAGAGAGAGAGAGAGAGAGAAAATTCAAGATTCAAGATTTTATTTCAAGAACACCCCCCCTCCCTTGGATACATGAAATTGAACAAAACCAGAGAGAGAGAGAGAGACTTCCTCCACTTTATTGATATAATTACTGCCGATTAATCCAAACCCTTTTCTTGTACCCAAGGATACACTCATGGACATTGATTAATTAATGTCATGACCCACAGAACGGGACACAGCAGAGAGAGCAACCACGCTGTCCAGTATTGCGTGTGCGAGCGAAAATTAACAGACCCAATATAAAAAAATTTAATTCTTTTTTATATCGAGGATAATGGAATAAGCACTCTTGTGCTTTTTTTACATCCAGTCCCCGTGTGTATGCAGTTTTGTAAATGTCATCTGTTCCCACCGGCACACGATGGCCTACTCTTACGAAAAGCGGAACAGGATTTAACGTGTGCGCAAGATGTTCAGCGTGCGTTCGCACAATGACGTAACGAGCCACTGATTGGCTAAATCAGTTAATATTATTCTTTTAAAGTCTGCACAAACACAATACGAGGCCTTTCCGCCAAGAAATCGTGGCTGGTGATCCGATTAGTTATCTTCTTTTTCTCTCTTTTCAACAGCCTTCGTGTAGCTCAAATCATATCATTTCATAATTAAAATCATTACAAGACATAATTTTGACGCGAAAAAGCCTCAGAAATGCAGAATATGTGGTGTACGACCGTCCGCACGTGTTCAAGCCATGATCGCGTGCTGTTGTGTGTCGAGCTAAGTGTCGTTGCTGTAAAAAAAAAAAAAAAAAAAAAAAAAAAAAAAAAAAAAAAAAAAACACGGGTACGGCAAGTTGCTAGATGTCAAGACACTGGTTATACTAATTTCTAAACTTTAACATGATACAGTGAGTTCAATTGTCCAGCCAGCTTCTGTCTATTTCAGAAAAAAGTTTAAAGAGTGCGTCTAGTTGTTGTTGTTTTTTCCATTGTAATCAAAGCGGGATCGGCTTGTAGGTGTTTGCGTCTTTCGTGTGTCTGTGTTTTCGTGTACGTGTGATGACCAAGAGGCAGCTGATTGGTTAAAACGTAAAACGCTTTCTGCGTCTGCGCAAACTCAATACACAGCGGGCCTTTCCGGCAAGAAACAATGGCTAGTGTGATCAGTCTTGATCTGCGAGGTTAGTAACTTTCCTCCCATCTCCTTTTCTATCTATGCATTCCATTTCAGCAAATAAGTGTTCGTGTGATTGAGAACATTATCGTGTAGCCATTTTTAAGGCATGTTTGGATTTTTCTATGCCTCTGAAATGCACGTGCAGGTGGGCATTATTGCTTCGTGTATAGTGTAGTGTGTAGCGCAATAGCAGTATGGTTGTTGGGTCAGGAGTGTACTAGTTAGTATACACGATATAGCCCTCGAATTATTCAATCATTGGGCTCAAGCAATCGCACTGTGTACAGGTATACTATTTCCTTGGATATTGTAATAGGGGACAGTGCAGAGCTTTTCATTGTGGGCAGGATTAATTTATTTTATTTGCGTGTCAGATAAAGTGCGTACTTGTGTTGTGTGTATGTGCGTGCGCGTGCGCGAAAGTGTTTATGCTTTGGGGTAGGCTTGTGTCATCTTTCCTATATTTTATGATTCGATTTTATCTAAGTGTTGCTATATGATTTTTTTCAATGTTGTGAAACATCAAAAAGTTTAAAGCTAATAACATGAGAATATTTATTATGTATGTATTTTATATTATCATCATCATTATCATCATAATCCGTGCTGTTATTTTGGGGGCTTTTATTATTATTATCATTATTATTATTGTTGTTGTTGTGGTTATTATTATTATTATATTATTATCATTATCATTATTGTTGTTGCTACTATTTTGGAAGGGGATTTTTGTTGTTGTTTTTCCTTCAGCTAGAGTTCCGAAGTTCACCAATAGTTACATTTTCCATATGCAACAGTTTGTTCACCGTGAAGGTAGCTGTATTCAGACATCGGCACCGGGATGATGACAAAACACGACACCGGTATGCATACCATTTTTCACAAAAATTGTCGTGTGTTAATACCGACAGGCAGAGGACTACTCATCCTAAAGGCGGAACGGGCTTTAAAGTATAACAGCAAAATGTTCTTGCATGTGTTCATTATACACGGGACTTTGGCTTTGAATCTCATCCACAGGGGTTTTTTGGGGGTTTTTTTTTGTTCCATGGCATGAGTTATGGAGCTCACTGGTGGTGAGTTTTTGTGTATGCGACAGTTTACCCACTATTAAGGCAGCCGCATGTCGACTTCGGGGACGGTGTCTAAACACGCCAGTGCGTATAAATTCCTTTTAGTAGTCTGTTCTTAGTAGCACGGAATGGTCTGATCTTCCGAAAGGCGGAACAGGTTTTATCGAGTGATGGTGCGGTGAGATTCTACGTATGCAACCGTGTACTCACTATAAAAGTAGCCCCCATTTCGATCTCTAAGATGATGTATAAACATTACATCGGTGTGCATGTATTTTGTTTCAAGCATTGTCATCCGTCCCCGGCGACAGGCACGCAATGGCCTACTCCTCCATAAAGTGGAACAGGGTTTGACACGTGCGCAAGTTGTTTTACGTGCGTTGGCATGCGTTTAAAATTTGGTCACCCATTCCAGCCAGCATGTAATAGCGTACTCTTCTAAAACGCGGGTTATATTTCAACGCGTGGGCAAATATTGTCTGCGTTTGCTTCTGCACAGAACCGTCGTTTTTAGTGTCATCCGAAAGACTCGGGGGGGGGGGGGGGGGAGTTGTTTTCATTTTTATATATTTAATTTTCCCTCAGGAATAATAATGAATTAAACACTTTTTTTCTTTTTCCATTTAGTCCCTTAGTGTGTGCAGTCTCGTAAGTTTTGTCATCCTTTCCCACTGACACACAATGACATCTATCTATATCTCTCTATCCATCCCGTAGTCTGGTGACCGTGGGGGTACCCCTGAGGACTTGACCATCAGTTCCCACCATTCCTCTCTATGTTCTGCCCTTCTCAAAATTTTGTTGAGTTCTAGGCCCGTCCATTCGCTGATGTTGCCCTCCCATCTCTTCCTTGGTCTGCCTCTTTTTTCTGCCTCCTTAGACAGTGCCTTGCAGTATTGTTTTTGCAAGTCCTTTTGATCTTGTGACATACCCATACCATTTAAGTTCACGCTTCTTTACGGTTATTAGAAGGTTTTTGTAGGGCCCAATAGTTTGCTGGATTCTGTTATGCCGTCTTTTGTAAAATGTATTTTATTTAATAATTATGCTATTTTATTTCGAGGGACATGGAATAAGTACTTGAGACTTTGAACTGTTTGCAGCTTCTGGTCATTGACCTTGATATCTGTACTGGTGCTGTTGGCATTATTGGCCATCAGTTTGGTCCTCTCTGCACTGATTTCCATGCCGTGTGTTTTAGAGGCCTTATTTGGGTGTTCTTGCATACTCTTCCGAAAAGCGAAACAGGGTTCTTTTTTACGCGTGTGCAAGATGCTTTGCGTGCGTTCGCTTACGGGACTTCGATTTATAATATCATCCAGACTTTGGGATTGGAGTTAGTGCTATAGTTGATCACAGGGGAACACTCTTCTTTAATGAACGAGTCAGCGGTGACTCAAAACCCTGCAGTCAAATTGCCAACTTAATGCTCCAACCATCACAGGCTACCCCCCACCCCCACCCACCCCCCATCCTCTCGTCTCCTCCCACCTAGCTCAGTGAAATGAAACCATGGCTTTCCTCGTGCAACTTTAGCGTCCAAAGCTGGTGTGCGTGTTGTGTACTGGGGCCGGTAGAGTGTGTTGGACAATGGACAGGCCCTGGAGCCATGTCAGATGATGGCATTGGATGAACGAGTCCACGTGCAGTTTAGAGTCTGTAAAGGTCTGTGAACCTCTAGACGTGATGACTGCAATTAAAACATGGACTGAGGCTAAAGGAAAGGAAAGAGAACACATGTGGGCACGCAAGCGCACTCGCACTCGCCCGCGCACACACGCGCACAAACATACACATTATATACACGCACCCTCTCTCTCTCTCTCTCGCTCTCGCTCTTGCAGGCGCGCGCGCACACACACACACACATGCATGGACACAACCAGCAAGCATCACGTGCGAGCACAAAGCTTTGGCTGCAGGGGCAATTTTCTTTTCGTTCTCTTGGCAAGAGCTTCTGGATTCAACAATGGCCAGATTTTGCGTATGGGGCCGTTTTCCCTCCTTAGCCCCGTTGCGGCCGCAGCCGCCCGTAACAGCACCTGCTGCTAGATTCCGTTGCGGCCGTAGCCGCCCGTTGGTCCTGACCACGTGGGCAGTACTTTTCCATCACACACATACCTCGTGGTTCTCACACAATGTGTCTGAAATTTGGTGGGGCGATGCAGGGAAGGTTTCAGATGGTGCCAGTGATAAATTTAGACCACTAACAGTGTGTACTTGGGAGGGAAGGAAGAAAGCAAGGCTGGCGATAGAAACGCCTTTCACTCATAACGCGTGGCGAAAAAAAATGGCGTCTTCGTTGGTAGCAGACGATTCATCTAACTAACTAGACAATAAAATGAACGTGTTTGCATTGGAAGTAGAAAAAATTCAATGATAAATATTAAGTGAGTCAGAAATAAAAACTGACGGGGGAGAAGAGAAAGGAAATAACGCAGTTAGAGAGAAGAATGAACCCGACTACACGGCACATTCCTGCAAGCGTGGCGACCTGTGCTACCCACACGCTGTGGAGAAATTTGACGGGGGGGGGGGGGGGGGGGGGGGGGGGGGGGGG
>CM060322.1:26255097-26257597 GCA_030674155.1 Stramonita haemastoma
TATTATAGTTCACGTACTTATACATTCATATTACACAGAATGCATGTATAACATACAAACGGAAGTGCACAACTACATTCGCGTTGTTTAGGTGTAAAGATAATTTAATGAAAATCTTAGTAATCAGATCAATAATTTCTCCATAAACTACTGATAAAGGGACTGAGGTATAGAATATATAGGATAGCAGAAAGGGTGAAGGTGGCTACAAAGCTACAAACGTGACAGAAAATGAAAGTCTTTTTCTAGGAGAGATTTTCAGAAGGGAAAGAAGAGATCCGTTTGTGCCAACAGAAAATTAGCATGCCGCTCAGAGGGTTGTGTATCAACGGTTAGCATTCGGACCATGCTGTCTACACACACATTAAGGTGGAGTATTGCGACATTTTTTCACACATAATTAGAAAAATCTCTTACTATACACCCTGTCAACTATAGAAAACTCTGCATAATATGTTATCTTAAGAAAAATCTCTTACAATCTGTCATTTATAGTAATCTATAGAAAAACCTCTTCCAATCCGTCATCTATAGAAAACTCTCTTACCATGTTATCTATAGAAAAAATCTCTTACAATCTGTCATATGTAGAAAAATTACTGACGCTCTGTCATCCATAGAAAACTCTCTTAACAATTGTCATCCATAGAAAATTCTCTTAACAGTTGACATTTGTCATCTGTAGACAAATCTCTTACTCTCTTTCATCTAAAAAAAACCTCTATTAACATTTGTCACATATACAAAAAAACCTCTTACACTCTGTCATCAACACAGAAATACCTCTTTCACTCTGTCATCAATACAGCAAAAAGCTCTTACACCCTGTCATCAATACAAAAACATTTTACACTCTGTCATCAATACGGAAAAACCCTTACACTTTGTCATCAGTACAGAAAAAACTCTTACACCCTGTCATCAATACAAAAACAATTTACACTCTGTCATCAATACGGCAAAAAAACCCTTACACTTTGTCATCAGTACAGAAAAACCTCTTACACTCTGTCATCAATACACCTTTTACACTGTTATCAATACACCTCTTACACTCTGTCATCAATACACCTCTTACACCGTGTTATCAATACACCTCTTACACTGTCATCAATACACCTCTTACACTGTGTCATCAATACACTTCTTACACTGTGTCATCAATACACCTCTTACACTGTGTCATCAATACACTTCTTACACTGTGTCATCAATACACCTCTTACACTGTGTCATCAATACACTTCTTACACTGTGTCATCAATACACCTCTTACACTGTATCATCAATACACTTCTTACACTGTCATCAATACACCTCTTACACTCTGTTATCAATACACCTCTTACACTCTGTCATCAATACACCTCTTACACTGCCATCAATACACCTCTTACACTGTCATCAATACACCTCTTACACTGTCATCAATACACCTCTTACACTGTCATCAATACACATCTTACACTGCCATCAATACACCACTTACACTGCCATCAATACACTTCTTACACTGTCATCAATACACCTCTTACACTGTCATCAATACACCTCTTACACTCTGTCACCAATGCACCTCTTGCATTCAGTACTGCACCTTTGTAACAGAATTAACAGCATGTGGACTTTTGCCCTCATTAAGGCGGACTATTGCATGACATGGACTTTGCCCTCGCTAAGACGGACTATTGCATGTTGACTTTGCCCTCATTAAAGATGGTTACTGCATGTTGACTCTGCCCTCATTAAAGAGGGTTACTGCATGTGAACTTTGCCCTCGTTAAGGGAAATTATTGTATGTTGACTTTGCCCTCATTAAGGAGGAATACTGCATGTTGACTTTGCCCTCATTAAAGGGGATTGTTACACTTTTGTAATGGTATTAACAGCATGTAATCTTTGCATTTATTGTGATGGATTTTTATGTTATTTTGTAACAGCATTAACTGCATGTGACCTAACTTATTAGCGTGGATTAATGCGGCTTATTAACAGCATGTGATCTTTGCTGCACTCGTTAAGGTGCACTATTACAGCTTTTTAACAGCATTCACAGTACGATCTCTTTGCAGTCACTAAGATGCATATCACAGCTTTTTAAGTCATTCACAGCATATATGAGATCTTTACACTCACTAAGGTGCATTACTACATCTTTTAAACATCATTTGCAGTATAAGGTCTTTACACGCATTAAGGTGCATTCTTACAGCTTTTTAACAGCATTCACAGTATGGAGTCTTTACGCTTACTAAGGTGCATTGTTACAGCTTTTTTATTTTTAAGAGCATTCACAGTGTGAGGTCTTTACACGCATTAAGGTGCATTCTTACAGGTTTTTTTTAAACAGTTTTCACAATATGGAGTATTTACACTCACTAAGGTGTATTGTTACAGATTTTTCCTTTAAACAATATTCACAGTATGGTGTCTTTACACTCACTAAGGTGCATTATTCCATAATTATTTTCAACAGCATTCGCAGTATGTTGTCTTTCGG
>CM060322.1:26268658-26273658 GCA_030674155.1 Stramonita haemastoma
GCTATGTACAAATTAGCTTTGACGATTAAAGTCTAATGTTGCTATCAAAGAGAAAGAAAGAAGGACTTGGAAGAATAAAAAAAAATTAGAGATGCTCGTTTAGCTTTGATATAACAAAGTATTTGAGGTTGTAAAATAAATAGCAGTAAGATAGAGAGAGAGCACATTTATGCGTTACATTAACGACGAAATAAAAACTGTGGTTGAAAACACGATGGGCTAGATGATGAGTTTTTTCACAGAGCAATAAAACGCAAACTGAAGTAATACCGCCACGTCATACAAACATCTGGACTGGCCAAAGTTCTCATAGCACTGATTGTGAGCAGACGTTAAATTGAAGACTGGCTAGGACTTTCCTACAGGGTTCAGAACAAGACGAGAGAGGAAAACAGAGAAAATGATGGGAAGACAAAATCAGAGAATGGACTAGCTTTGAATGGAAACAACTTGCCAGGGAAAGTGCGGAAAACCGCGAGGAGCCAAGCAAGTAGAGGAAGCTGGTAGCAAAATCTTCAGTGGTACCCCATCGGTCTAGTGCAATAAAGGATAGGTGAAGATGAAGGCTGTTTTCAAGTTTCAGGTCAAACATACATCCATATTCCAGCTTCAGAGGTTTTCTGTTCATTCAGGAGGGCACACGTTGCTGTGTACATAATTATGATTTTGCTCTATCCCAGACCAGAGTTTGTCATTATGTGTTCATCTTGCCGAATTTTGTTGTCATCGAAATTTTTGTCCCATATTCTAATAATAATTTGTAGTACTGTGTCCTACTCTACCTGTGGCTGTTATACTGTTATTTTGTATCATTTCTTATGTAACTGTTACTTTGTACATGTCAATACTGAGTCTCATTCTGATTGTTATCAGTTTCTACAACCTATTAGTTGTGTGTAGACCTACCCCAGCTTCGTACCCAGAGGGTTACCCAGAATATAGGCAGCCATACTCTGACTTCTGATGATTTATTTTATATCTCTTTGTGGAGAACGCAGATTGTCATGTCTAGAGCTTGTAATGTCCTTTGGAAGAGACTATAAGCCGAGCAGAAAATCTTGCACACACATTAAAACCCGTTCCGCTTTTTGAAACACTAGTCCATTGTGTGCCGGTGGGAACGGATGACAACATTTACAAAACTGCATACACACGGGGACTGGATGTTACCTCTAGTTAGACCACCGAGCCATTAGAACTCTGTGTGTGTGTGTGTGTGTGTGTGTGTGTGTGTGTGTGTGTGTGTGTGTGTGTGTGAGAGAGAGAGAGAGAGAGAGAGAGTGTGTGTGTGTGTGTGTGTGTGTGTGTGTGTGTGTGTGTGTGTGTGTGTGTGTGTGTGTGTGTGTGTGTGAGAGAGAGAGAGAGAGAGAGAGAGAGAGAGAGAGAGAGAGAGATTTTATTTCAAGAACCCCACCCCCACCCCCACCCCCACCCACCCCAGTACATGAAATTTAACAAAACCAAAGCTTGCAGATGAGAGAGAGAGAGTGACTTCCTCCACTTTATTGATATTATTACTGCCGATTAATCGAAACCCTTTTCTTGTACCCAAGGATACACTCATGGACATTAATTAATTGATGTCATGACCCACAGAACGGGACACAGCAGAGAGAGCAACCACGCTGTCCAGTATTGCGTGTGCGAGCGAAAATTAACAGACCCAATACAATTTTTTTTTTAATTCTTTTATATCGAGGATAATGGAAGAAGCACTCTTGTGCTTATTTTTTACATCCAGTCCCCATGTGTATGCAGTTTTGTAAATGTCATCTGTTCCCACCGGCACACGATGGCCTACTCTTACGAAAAGCGGAACAGGATTTAACGTGTGCGCAAGATGTTCTGCGTGCGTTCGCACAATTTATTTATTTATTCTTTTATTTATTCTTTTATATCGAGGATAACAGAATAAGCAATCATGTGCTTTTTTTCATCCGGTCCCCGTGTGTATGCAGTTTTGTAAATATTGTCACCTGTTCCCACCGGCACACGATGGCCTACTCTTACGAAAAGCGGAACAGGATTTAACGTGTGCTCAAGATGTTCTGCGTGCGTTCGCACAATGACGTAACGAGCCACTGATTGGCTAAATCAGTTAACATTATTCTTTTAAAGTCTGCACAAACACAATACGAGGCCTTTCCGTCAAGAAATCGTGGCTGGTGGAACCGTTTTAATCTACAAGGTTAGTTATCTTCTTTTGTTACTTTTCAACCACCTTCATGTAGCTCAAATCATATCATTTCATAATTAAAATCATTACAAGACATAATTTTAACGCGAAAAAGCCTCAGAAATGCAGAATGTGGGTGTACGACCGTCCACACGTGCTAAAGCCATGATCGTGTGCTGTTGTGTGTCGAGCTATGTGTAGTGGCTGTATAAAAAAAAAAAAAAAAAAAAAAAACACGGGTACGGCAAGTTGCTAGATTTCAAGACACTGGTTATACTAATTTCTAAACTTTAACATGATACAGTGAGTTCAATTGTCCAGCCAGCTTCTGTCTATTTCAGAAAAAAGTTTAAAGAGTGTGTCTAGTTGTTGTTTTTTTTCCATTGTAATCAAAGCGGGATCGGCTTGTAGGTGTTTGCGTCTTTTCGTGTGTCTGTGTGTGTTTTCGTGTACGTGTGATGACAAAGAAGCAGCTGATTGGTTAAAATGTAAAATGCTTTCTGCGTGTGCGCAAACTTAATACACGGCCTTTCCTGCAAGAAACAATGGCTAGTGTGATCAGTCTTGATCTACAAGGTTAGTAACTTTCCTCCCATCTCCTTTTCTATCTATGCAAGCCATTGCAGCAAATAAGTGTTCGTGTGATTGAGAACATTATCGTGTAGCCATTTTTAAGGCATGTTTGGATTTTTCTAAGCCTCTGAAATGCACGTGCAGGCGGGTATTATTGCTTCGTGTATAGTGTAGTGTGTAGCGCAATAGCAGTATGGTTGTTGGGTCAGGAGTGTACTAGTTAGTATACACGATATAGCCCTCGAATTATTCAATCATTGGGCTTAAGCAATCGCACTGTGTACAGGTATACTATTTCTTTGGATGTTGTAATAGGGGACAGTGCAGAGCTTTTCATTGTGGGCAGGATTAATTTATTTTATTTGCGTATCAGATAAAGTGTGTACTTGTGTGTGTGTGTGCGTGCGGATGCGCAAAAGTGTTTATGCTTTGGGGTAGGCTTGTGTCATCTTTCCTATATTTTATGATTCGATTTTATCTAAGTGTTGCTATATGATTTTTTTCAATGTTGTGAAACATCAAAAAGTTTAAAGCTAATAACATGAGAATATTTATTATGTATGTATTTTATATTATCATCATCATAATCCGTGCTGTTCTTTTGGAGCGCTCTTTTAAATTATCATTATTATTATTATTGTTGTTGTTACTATTTTGGAAGGGGATTTTTGTGGTTGTTTTTCCTTCGGCTAGAGCTCCCAAAGTTTACCAATAGTCACATTTTGCATATGCAACAGTTTGCTCACCATGAAGGTAGCTGTATTCAGACATCGGGGATGATGATGACTAAATGAGACACCGGTATGCATGCCATTTTTCACAAAATTTGTCGTGTATTACTACCGACAGGCAGAGGGGTACTCATCCTAAAGGCGGAAGGGGCTTTAAAAGTACAACAGCAAAATGTTCTGCGTGTGTTCATCATACATGGGACTTTGGCTTTTAGTCTCATTAGCAGGGCTTTTATTTTTGTTCCATGACGTTCCTGGAGTTCACCAATGGTGAGTTTTTTTTGTGTATGTGACAGTTTACCCACCATTAAGGCAGCCGCATTCCGACTTTGGGGACGGTGTCTAAAACACGCCATGTGTGTGTGTGTGTGTGTGTGTGTGTGTGTGTGTGTGTGTGAGTGAGTGAGTGTGTGTGTGTGTGTGTGTGTGTGTGTGTGTGTGTGTGTGTGTGTGTGTGTGTGTGTGTGTGTGTGTGTGTGTGTTGAATAGTCATCTGTTCTTAGTAGCACACAATGGCCTACTCTTCCGAAAGGCGGAACAGGTTTTATCGAGTGATGGTGAGATTCTACGTATGCAATTGTGTACTCAATGGAAAAAGTAGCCCCCATTTTGATCTCTAGGATGATGTATAAACATTACATCGGTGTGCGTGTATTTTGTTTCAAGCATTGTCATCCGTCCCGGCGACAGGCACGCAATGGCCTACTCCTCCATAAAGTGGAACAGGGTTTGACACGTGCGCAAGTTGTTTTACGTGCGTTGGCATGCGTTTAAAATTTTGTCACCCATTCCAGCCAGCATGTAATAGCGTACTCTTCTAAAACGCGGATTATATTTCAACGCGTGCGCAAAATTGTCTGCGTTTGCTTCTACACAGAACCGTAGTTTATAGTGTCATCCGAAAGATTGGGGGGGGAGGGGGGAGTTATTTTCATTTTTATATATTTAATTTTCCTTCGGGAATAATAATGAATTAAACACTTTTTTTCTTTTTCCATCTAGTCCCTTAGTGTATGCAGTCTCGTAAGTTTTGTCATCCTTTCCCACTGACACACAATGACATCTGTCTATATCTCTCTATCTATCCTGTAGTCTGGCGACTGTGGGGGTACCCCTGAGGACTTGACAATCAGTTCCCACCATTCCTCTCTATGTTCTGCCCTTCTCAAACTTTTGTTGAGTTCTAGGCCCGTTCTTCCTCCTTAGACAGTGCTTTGCAGTATTGTTTTTTGCAAGTCCGTTTGATCTTGTGACATACCCATACCATTTAAGTTCACGCTTCTTTACGGTTATTAGAAGGTTTTCGTAGGGCCCAATAGTTTGCTGGATTCTGTTATGCCGTCTTTTGTAAAATGTATTTTATTTAATAATTATGCTATTTTATTTCGAGGGACATGTAATAAGTACTTGAGACTTTAAACTGTTTCCAGCTTCTGGTCATTGACCTTGATATCAGTACTGGTGCTGTTGGCATTATTGGCCATCAGTTTGGTCCTCTCTGCACTGATTTCCATGCCGTG
>CM060322.1:26276158-26281158 GCA_030674155.1 Stramonita haemastoma
CTCTCTCTCTCTCTCTCTCTCTCTCTCTCTCTCTCTCTCTCTCTGTGTCTCCTCTCTCTCTCTCTCTCTCTCCTCTCTCTTTCTCTGTCTCTGTCTCTGTGTCTCTCCTCGTGACTTCCTCTCTCTCTCTCTCTCTCTCTCTCTCTCTCTTCTCTCTCTCTCTCTCTCTCTCTCTCTCTCTCTCTCTCTCTCTCTCTCTTCAGAATGATCTTGCTGTTTTTAGTTTATTGTTTCCTGTTTTTCATTCTCGAATTCTTTATTTTTTTTGGTCAGTGTGTAGCTTAGTCGGCGCCAGAATTTACAGTGTATCCATTTATAAAGAGTTTTTTTTCTATTCGTTACGCTAAATGCATCAAGGTAGCCGCATTCCAATTTCGGGGATATTTGGATTATAATCGTGCATTAACTTCTAGTAGTAAAAGTTTTAGTAGTTGTGGTAGTAGCTATAATAGTAGTAGTAACAGCAGCAGAAGTAGTATTAAAGAGTAGTAGTAGTAGTAGTAGTAGTAGTAGTAGTAGTAGTAGTAGTAGTAGTAGTAGTAGCGTAGTAGTAAAGCGGGAGTTGTCCCCCTTTCCAGACAACGGATGTACAATGTAGTTGCTACAGAAATGATTTAAAGTTTCTGTTATCTAACTGCACAAAAGCCTTAAAAACCTTGTCCAAACAACAGTGGCTTTGATGAACCCGTGGTCAATTTGCCTTGTTCTAAGCCTTATTTTGGGTGAGGGGGAGGAAAGGGGAGATGGAACGTCAATTATGATAAGCCCAGGTGTAGGACAAACGTGATCTTAAATGTGCCAACACCCTTCAAAAAGCCATCTTGAATGTGCCAACACCCTTCAAAAAGCTATCTTAAATGTGCCAACATCCTTCAAATAGCTATCTTAATTGTGTCAACATCCTTTTTAAAAAAAGCCATCTTAATTGTGTCAGCACCCTCAGAAGTCATCATAAGTGTGTCAGCACTCTCAAAAAGCCATTGTAATTGTGTCAACACCCTAAAAAATAAAGCCTATCGTAATGTGTGTCAGTACCCTCGACTCAAAAAACTTATCTACATTGTGTCAACACGCTTTAAAAATTCGTCTTAGTTGTCTCAGCACACTCCAAAAGTCATCTTAATTGTGCCAACACCCTCACACTTATGTCAGCACCCTCAAATAGTCGTCTTGATTGTGTCAACACCCTCCTAAAGTCATTTTGATTGTGCCAACACTCACAAAAAAGTCATCTTAATTGTGTCAGCATCCTCAAAAAGTCATCTTAGTTGTGTCAACACCCTCAAAAAGTCAGTTGTGTCAACACCCTCAAAAAGTCATCTTAATTGTGTCAACACCCTTGAAAAGTCCTCTTAATTGTGTCAAAACCCTCGAAAAGTCCTCTTAATTGTGTCAAAACCTGTCAACACCCTCAAAAAGTCACTTTAATTCTGTCAACACCTTTAAAAAGTCATCTTAATTGTGTCAAAACCCTCAAAATTTGACACATTCCAGCTCCTGAAAAGTAATGACGTTAAGCAAAGAGCAACCCCTGTAGCTAAAAGAACCACAGCAGCTGTTCTCTGACTGCCAATACTGTTGTTTTTTTTTAGGAGAGTTGGCTTGGCCATGTCGAATCCTGGTGAAATGATTATCATTGTCATCGTATGTTGCGGTTTTTGTTTTGTTTTCGTGACTCACCAATATCCTGTGTATGCTTTGACTTTCAGCCAGTACGAATCAAGTAAGACTTTAGCCTAGTCAGTGGACACGTAGATTTATTTTCCAACTGCAGAGCGCCAGAGGTGGTAAAATAATAATGATAATAATAATAATAATAATAATAATAATAATAATAATAATAATGATAGTGATAATGATAATAATAATAATAATAATAATAATAATAATAATAATAATAATAATGAGAAGAAGAATGATGATGATGATGATGATGATGATGATGATGATGATGATGATGATAATGAGAATAATAATAATAATAATAATAATGATAATAATGATAATAATAATAATAATAATAATAATAATAATAATAATAATAATAATAATAATAAATGTGCAGTATTTATATAGCGCTGACTCTTGTGACACAAACAAATCAGAGCGCTCGCTTTCATTCAGATCATCTGCACGCATGCAACCGTCACAAAACATTAGAATAAACACATATCAAATTTATGCTTACACATCCACACGCGCGCGCGCGCACACACTCACTCACTCACTCACTCACTCACTCACTCACTCACTCACTCACTCACTCACTCACTCACTCACTCACTCACTCACTCACCACACACACACACACACACACACACACACACACACACACACACACACACACACACACACACACACACACACACATACACACACACATTTAGATAAGGAGGTAGAGACGAAGGTGACAGTTGAGAAAATATTTTTTTAAATACATGAGGAGAAGACATCAGGAAGGAAATAAGTGCGTTTCGAGGCTGGATTTGAAAGTGTCAAATGTAAGCTTTAAACCTCGTCTTTGGAGACATGCTAATGTGGACAACATAAGAATCTGCAGTGGCTGCATTATTAGAGTGGAGGGGTTGAAGAGGAAGTAGGTTTAGTTTGCTGTGAAGAAGCAAGGACTGCTGTTGAGCGTAGGCATGTCTTCGTTTTCCCCTGCTTGTAGCTACGTAGATTTATGTGTGTTGGCTTAGAGAAATTTTCGCGGGCAAAACGGCTCCTTGGAATACTTGCCTCTGGTGGTAGCAGTAACAGGCTCCTTGTAGACGATTCCCCGTGACAAGCGTGGCTTAAACTTCACAAAAAAATTGCTTCTGATGGTTCATCCTTCAAGCCATCTGGATGAGCTGACTTTTTATGTTAGGTATACTTGAGGCTGAAATAGCAGCAAGTACCCAGCAAAGCTATAATTATATACCTGATCATTGTATACCCTGGTTTAAAGTTCTTTCAGGTTGATGCTGCCTTCGATGTTAGCAACAGTATGAAACCTTGGCTGTGCCCTCGTCTGAGTTTACATACTATTTTATTGGTCATTCAACAGGCCCGAAACAAAACCAAAATATTATAGTTCACGTACTTATACATTCATATTACACAGAATGCATGTGTAACATACAAACGGAAGTATACAACTACATTCGCGTTATTTAGGTGTAAAGATAATTTAATGAAAATCTTAGTAATCAGATCAATAATTTCTCCATAAACTACTGATAAAGGGACTGAGGTATAGAATATATAGGATAGCAGAAAGGGTGAAGGTGGCTACAAAGCTACAAACGTGACAGAAAATGAAAGTCTTTTTCTAGGAGAGATTTTCAGAAGGGAAAGAAGAGATCTGTTTGTGCCAACAGAAAATTAGCATCCCGCTCAGAGGGCTGTGTATCAACGGTTAGCTTTCGGACCATGCTGTCTACACACACATTAAGGTGGAGTATTGCGACATTTTTTCACACATAATTAGAAAAATCTCTTATTATACACCCTGTCAACTATAGAAAACTCTGCATAATATGTTATCTTAAGAAATATCTCTTATAATCTGTCATTTATAGTAATCTATAGAAAAACCTCTTCCAATCCGTCATCTATAGAAAACTCTCTTACCATGTTATCTATAAGAAAAATCTCTTACAATCTGGCATATGTAGAAAAATTACTGACGCTCTGTCATCCATAGAAAACTCTCTTAACAATTGTCATCCATAGAAAATTCTCTTAACAGTTATCTATAGAAAACTATTGACATTTGTCATCTGTAGACAAATCTCTTACTCTCTTTCATCTAAAAAAAACCTCTATTAACATTTGTCACATATACAAAAAACCTCTTACACTCTGTCATCAACACAGAAATACCTCTTTCACTCTGTCATCAATACAGCAAAAAGCTCTTACACCCTGTCATCAATACAAAAACATTTTACACTCTGTTATCAATACGGAAAACCCCTTACACTTTGTCATCAGCACAGAAAAAAACCCTCTTACACCCTGTCATCAATACAAAACCATTTTACACTCTGTCATCAATACGGCGCGGCAAAAAAACCCTTACACTTTGTCATCAGTACAGAAAAACCTCTTACACTCTGTCATCAATACACCTTTTACACTGTCATCAATACACCTCTTACACTCTGTCATCAATACACCTCTTACACCGTGTTATCAATACACCTCTTACACTGTCATCGATACACCTCTTACACTGTGTCATCAATGCACCTCTTACACTGTGTCATCAATACACCTCTTACACTGTGTCATCAATACACTTCTTACACTGTGTCATCAATACACCTCTTACACTGTCATCAATACACCTCTTACACTCTGTCATCAATACACCTCTTACACTGTGTCATCAATACACCTCTTACACTGTCATCAATACACCTCTTACACTCTGTCATCAATGCACCTCTTACACTCTGTCATCAATACACCTCTTACACTGCCATCAATACACCTCTTACACTGTCATCAATACACCTCTTACACTGTCATCAATACACCTCTTACACTGTCATCAATACACATCTTACACTGCCATCAATACACCGCTTACACTGCCATCAATATACTTCTTACTGTCATCAATACACCTCTTACACTGTCATCAATACACCTCTTACACTGTGTCATCAATACACCTCTTACACTGTGTCACCAATGCACCTCTTGCATTCAGTATTGCACCTTTGTAACAGAATTAACAGCATGTGGACTTTTGCCCTCATTAAGGCGGACTGTTGCATGACATGGACTTTGCCCTCGCTAAGACGGACTATTGCATGTTGACTTTGCCCTCATTAAAGATAGTTACTGCATGTTGACTTTGCCCTCATTAAAGAGGGTTACTGCATGTGAACTTTGCCCTCGTTAAGGGAAATTATTGTATGTTGACTTTGCCCTCATTAAGGAGGAATACTGCATGTTGACTTTGCCCTCATTAAAGGGGATTGTTACTCTTTTGTAATGGTATTAAC
>CM060322.1:26286158-26288658 GCA_030674155.1 Stramonita haemastoma
ACTAGCGATATACAAATAACCATCTCAAAACATCTACTTTGGGATTGTCGAGTTGTCTAGGAGATATCAGGCACAAGCATTTTACTGCAGAATCCACAAATCTTATTTTGATGATCTTCCACCAGACATTTTTTACTTCCTGAGAGAATCAGGTATTTCCCGTCTGATCTGAATGAAAATGTCATCACCATTTTAACTTCCTGAGAGAATCTGGCTTTTCCCGTCTGATATGAGTGAAAGCGCTATAGTTGGTCTCTAAGGACAAGGTTGAATTAAGGAATCTGGTTTTAGTTTGTTATCATTTTATGTGTGATCGATGTGGGTTTTCCCTCAACGCGATGGCCGTCATGGACTGACCCTTATGGTTGACTAGGGCGTCGATACAAGCAAGGACAGTTAAGTTGGTTTTATACCCCGTTTTAGTCTGTATATAATTGCACAGTTTTTGATATGAGTTTACAATTTAAAGTAGTGACAGTCCCATTATGGCCTGTGGGGTCGGCGGGGCTATAAACAACATGGCTTGATTGAAAGGAAGATGTCATATATTGTTACTAAGCAAAAGGTTGTGTTAATGAGCCTGGGTTTGGTTTTATACCATTTTATGTGTGGTTGATGTGGTTTTTTCCACAACGCGGTGACCGTCCTGGATTGACCCTTGTGGTTAGCCAGAGCTCTGATACAAGGAATGCCTGTAAAGTTCGTTTTTAACCCTGTTTTAATCTGCAAAGTTTTAATCTTGAGTTTTAAAATTTGACGAGGTGACAGCCCCGATATGGCCTGTGTGGCTGGCAGGGCTATAAACAACATAATTGGATTGCATTGGATTGGACTGGCAAAGTTTTATTCTGATGTTTAAAATTTGAAGAGGTGACAGCCCCGATATGGCCTGTGTGGTTGGCAGGGCTATAAACGTGAAGACTGGTTTGGATTAGAGCTGAGATGTTTAAAAGAAACAAGAAGATGTAAGCTCTGGTATGGCCTCTGCGGTCTGCGGGGCTATAAACAAGAATAACGGATTAGATTGGAAAAAAATTGGAGTCAGTATAGTATACTTTCATCCGCACCAGTGCCTCCACTCTTTACTAAGCTTGAGTGAGATCCTCAATAAAAGCCTCGATATAGGAATGGCTGCTGCCAAAACAACAGTCAGTAACTCCTGTCACCAATCGTACCATGATGGGCCGTTCTAATTAGCTACCTCTACCTACAGCATCATTGCACCCACTGTAGTTCGGCAGACTTCTCTTTCTCTGTCTGGTACACACTTATAGGACTGGAGTTTTAGGATGAAGAGGCGCTATCAATAGGACTTCATAGTCTAATTAAACTGATATTGACAACGACTTGGATCACCAACCAATTGAAACAATAATTGCTGAACACCTGATGTGGACTTCTGCAAGGTTTTCTTACCCCAGCCCATAACCTTCCAGCTACAAGAGCCTCTTTAACTTTGACCCAAGTTTGAAGCCACTGTGCTTCCGAGCTCAGTAAGCTGTAAGGCATCGACAGGCAGA
This sequence comes from Stramonita haemastoma, assembly GCA_030674155.1. Lineage (NCBI taxonomy): Eukaryota > Metazoa > Mollusca > Gastropoda > Neogastropoda > Muricidae > Stramonita > Stramonita haemastoma. The sequence goes on from CM060322.1 coordinate 26,287,679, forward strand.
CTTTTAACAACAGGAAAACCTCAGCAACATGTGGAAATATTCTGGTGGTAGGCACCAACCAAAATGATTTCTCGTCTCAATGTTTCGCATTGTGGTCATCGTCGCCCCGTGACCGTCCTCGATTGACCCTTGTGGTTGGCCAGGGCACAGTTACAAGGAACGTCAGAACATCACCTTCAGCCCAGAACATCAACTTCAGTATAATTCTCAATCTGCGTCAGCATGATAAGGGGAGGGAGGGTGCTGGAGAGTCGGTTTGTGTGTAGGAGGATTTTTTCCCCCAGTTATTGCGGAGCTGACCAGTGCATCTGGTGTTTGGAATCGTGCTTTGGAGGGGATTAGCGTGGTCACTCTCTCTGAAGTGCTATGTTAAAAGGAGATCAGTGTAATTAATCCCTCTGGAGTGCTGTTTTGCACGTTTTCATGGGGTGATTTAATCCTTTCCGCTTGTTTTAAAAGGGAAATACATCACACTCTGCTGGAGGCCTCTGATTTAGGATTCTGTTTGAACAAGTTTTGCTTTTAGAGTAATCATTTTGAAGTTTTAGTGGTCGGCGAGTCTGTAAACAAAACGATTAGATTGGTGTCTCAAAGCCAATACAGCCAAGACACAGATGTCTTGAAATTCGAGACCTTGGATTAAATACTTCCATTTTCAAATCCTCGGATACCTATTTTAGGAGTCTGCATTTTCAGGCGTTCCATAGAATTTCAAAGATTTGGTATAGAATGTTAGAATGTACAAATTTCTCTCTCAATCCCTTTTATCAGACCGTGAAAAGGCCACCGACTGCTTAGCTATAAAACTAATGCTTTATGGAATCCACCGTGTCCCATAAATGTTGAAAATTAACTCCAGAATCATTAGTCGTTGAAAACGATCCACAGTGTCATGTGTAAAAGATGGGGGGGGGGGGGGGGCGGGGCAGAGGTTCCTTATGCAGATACTGCGTCTCTGTCAGGTAAAGCTGACATCAGAC
>CM060322.1:26291158-26301158 GCA_030674155.1 Stramonita haemastoma
GTGGGATAGGGTAGGGTAGTGTAGGGTAGGGTGGGGTAGTGAAGTGTAGTGTATTGTAGTGTAGTGTAGTGTAGTGCAGTGCAGTGCAGTGCAGTGCAGTGTAGTGTAGTGTAGTGTAGTGTAGTGTTGTACTGTATAGTGTAGTGTAGTGCAGCGCAGCACAGTGTAATGTAGTGGTGTAGTGTAGTGTAGTGTAGTGTAGCGTAGTGTAGTACCGCACCGTACCGTACCGTTCCGTGCCGAGCCGTGCCGCGCCGTGCCGAGCCGTGCCGCGCCGTGCCGCGTCATGTCGCGTCGTGTCGCGTCAAGTCGCGTTGTGTCGTGTCGTGTCGCGTCAAGCCGCGTCGTGTCACGTCGTGTTGCGTCGTGTCGCGTCGTGTCGCGTCAAGTCGCGTCGTGCATGTCGTGTAGTGCAATGAAGTGCAGTGCAATCCATTGCAGTGCAGTGCAGTGTTGTGTAGTGTAGTATAAAGTAGTGTAGTGTAGTGTGGTGTAGTGTATAGTGTGGTGTGGTGTAGTGTAGTGTTTTGTGTGGTGTGGTGTAGTGTGGTGTGGTGTAGTGTAGTGTATAGTGTGGTGTGGTGTGGTGTAGTGGTGTGTAGTGTAGTGTATAGTGTGGTGTGGTGTATAATGTGGTGTGGTGTAGTGTGGTGTGTATTGCAGTGCAGTTTAGTGTAATGTAGTGTAGTGTAGCTTAGTGTAGCTTAGTGAAGTGTGTGTAATGTAGTGTAGTGAAGTAAAATGTAGTGTAGTGAAGTAAAATGTAGCATAAGATAGGCAGTGTAGTGTAGCATAGAGTAAAGTAGTGTGACGCAGTCTAGCCATGTGTGGTGCATTCTAGTGTGGTTATATGTGGCGCAATTTAATGTAGGTAGTGTTGTATAGTGTTGGTTTGGAAAGTATATGCCAGAATTCAGTCGCCTTCTCCCTTCCCACTGTTGAAATAAAGCCTTCTAAAGTAAAGCTTTATAAACACATAAGCTACTCCTCTCTCTCTCTCTCTCTCTCTCTCTCCTCTCTCTCTCACCATTTTGACTTGCGTCATGTGTTCTTAATTGTTTTCAAGTTGTCTATTTCTCTCCACTCATTTATCAGCATTCTATAACTTTCTCATCTGATCTCCTGTCCTCTTCATCCATCCCAGACTTTGCATCCAATTTATGGACTTGTTCATTTGTGTCTAGACTAAATGAGTTGTGTATGACATAAAGTAGATGATCTAAAGTTTACATACTAAGTTGTAATAAATATAAAGTAGAACATTCTCAATCTTGAAAATGAAATGTAACTAAACCTAATACTTGCAACTAACACAAATACTAACCAAAATAAATAACTAAACTTGATACAAATAACTAGAGACATTAAACAGAAAAAATCTAACCCTAAATACAATAACAAATTATACGACTACTAAATCAATAACTAAAACTAATACGAACAATAGACCTAAAGCAAATACTAAACCTAAACACAATAACAAACCTAAATACAAATAACCAAATCTAAATACAAATTACTAAACCTAAATACAATACAAACCTAAACTACAAATAACTAACCTAAATCAAACACCTAAACCTAAGTACAAATAACTAAACCTAAACAAATAACCAAACCTAAATACAAATAACTAACCTAAATACAAATAACTAAACCTAAATACAAATAACCAAACCTAAATACAAATAACTAAACCTAAATACAAATAACTAAACCTAAATGCAAATACTAAACCTAATACAAATACTATACCTAACACAATAAATAAACCAAATAACAAATAAATAAAACTAAATACAAATTACTAAACCTAAATACAAGTAACTAAACCTAAATACGAACAACTAGACCTAAATGCAAAACCTAAACCTAAGTACAAATAACTAAACCTAAACACAAATAACCAAACCTAAATACAAATAACTAACCTAAATACAAATAACTAAACCTAAATACAAATAACCAAACCTAAATACAAATAACTAAACCTAATCACAAATAACTAAACCTAAATGCAAATAGCTAAACCTATATACAAATACCTATACCTAGACACAAATAAATAAACCTAAATACAAATAATTAAACCTAAATACAAATTACTAAACCTCAGTATCGAAATACACTCAAGATATTCACAGCACTCACTGCTGCAACCACAACTAAAAATTAACAGCAACCTAAGTTACACAAGCTGATTAAACCTAGTAGATACCTAAAAAAAAAAAATCAGTCCTTTGACCAAGATGTTTTACAACACCCAACGCCGCGACCCCAGGGCATGGGTACAAGCAAGGACAGTCAAATTGGTTTTATACCCCCGTTTTAAACTGTATATAGGAGCACACTTTTTATACGAGTTTTAAAAATGTGACGAAGTGACAGCCCCGATATTGCCTATGCGGTCGGCAGGGCTCTAAGCAACATGATTGGATTGGACCCCCACCCCCCCCCTAAAATCCCATTCCCGAAAGGTTGAAGCCACCCAGGGGATCTCGCAGCCTCCCAGACTGAAGCCGATGCGAGGGGCGGGCCTTGCGACAGCTCTTTTATTTGCCGAGCCATTAGCACTAAGTCGTGATCACTGCCGATGCCGGCTCTAGGGAGGGGGAATCTTCTTGTCTGAGCCTGGTTAATGCTAGGCTGGAAGCGGGGGTTGTGCCAGCAGCACGTAATCTAGGTGATGGTGGTGGTTATGGATCATGGATCAGCCCCCGTTGGGAGCAGGCCAGGTGGCTTGGCTCTTGACAGTGTGTGGGGGAGGTAGGGTGTTGGGGTCAGGATGAGCCTTGTAGCTTGCTGGCAAACTTCAGGGGATGGGTAGTCTTCTGGGATTCGTTTGTCTCTTACTTTTTCCTACGGTTTCGGGTCAGTGTTGGGTGTGTCGGGTTTAATCTTGGCTTTTCTAGTATTGCTAGGCTATGCTGGTAGTTTTTTTTTTTGGTACTACATGTATGTCCATAATGGAACAGATGACAAGATTGACAAAAACTGCGTACACAGGGGCACTGGATGTAAAAAAGAAAAGCACATGTTTATTCCATCATCCTCGATCCAAAAAAGTAAATAAAATAAAATGTTCTTGGTTAGTTCAAAATACACTAATACTACTTCATCGCTGAAATCTGATGTTGGTGCCTCCACTTGGGAGATGGTGATGTTCTTGGGTTTTGCAGACACGCTGATGAAGTTGGTCTTTTAGAAATGGGAGTATAGCTGATAACACACCCATCCACTTCCTCGTTACTTCATACTGGTGTTTTGTTTCTTCTCCGCTCTACCAGATCTTGTGGCCATCTTCTGTTGTTTTTCCGAATTCTGTCCGTATCATTTAAGAAACTTGAAGAATGTCTCAGGGGTATCTCTCTAGTTCGTTCTCGAGGTTTTTTTCAAATTTTTCCACAGACCTGCAATATGCCAACATTTCTTGCCCCTGTTGTTATTAGTTTTATCGGTAGTCTGAAGGTAAAACTAGCACCAATAGCATAGCACACCTGATGCGTTCTGGTGGCCTGTACTGGTTGGCGTGGGCATTGGTGATCTGAGACTCCATCGACCCAGCATCATGTGCTGTGCTGCCTCCATCGAGTCCTTTCTGTGGCCTGAAGGAGAATATTCCTTGGCGGTGCCCATCTCCTCTCCAAGTCTGCCATTGGGGGTATAAGAAAGCATGTCAGAACCTTACACATGTTTAGCCTGACAGCAGAAGTGTTTACAGCAATGTTGCTGGGGAAAATTTCCTGAGCCATTCGTGAGATGTGAGTGTGGGTAAACTTCATACAGTGCTCCCTGTCTGCCTCCAGAAGGGCAAAGTTGCCAGATAGTCGAAGGCACTACTCCTGGTCTGATATAAACATCTGTAAAAATACAGATATCTAAAACACGGACTTCAAATCCCAGATTTATCAAATACATCTTCCTTGAATATAGCTATCGAACTACATCCACCATCTATGCTACAGACAACTAAAACTCTTGAATCACAACACAGGGACCTCTGAGACATGGCTGTCAAAATCGAAATTGACATCTAACATAGACATCTCGATACCGTTTTCTAAAGCTGTGTATCCAGAATATAACAGGTATTGGCTTGCAAACCTAAAATCGATAAAAGCCGCACACAACTTTAATATAAATTGTAAATAACACGGTCCAAAAGTGGCCCAAAACATGTTGTTTTAGAATTAAAAACTGCTGGATGCATTTATGGAGATTTCCCTGTGAAAAATTAAAGAATTTAGACCGTAAAATATGTCTGTGGAAACGGGTTACTCATACTTGTTATAGATAAAAAGGCTTAGGATTTTGAAATATTGAGTTTTGGTGGCCATATTGGATTGTTTCCATGGCAACAGTGCAGAAAACTGAGTAAATCTTTTATTTTTATGCTTTACAAGTGATGCCCTTTCAATATATGGCATAAATTTTAACAAGGGCTTGTAAACAAAATTTCATCAGTTTCGACCCCAGTGTCCCACCTTAAACCTAAAAGGGACAAAAGTCGCACACAACTCGAATATTGTAAACGGGTCTACAAACCTAGAATCGACAATAGTCGCACACAACTGGGACATTTCTAAACAATCTAAACCCAAAGTTGACAAAAGTCGCACACAACTGGGACATTTCTAAACAATCTAAACCCAAAGTCGACAAAAGTCGCACACAACTGGGACATTTCTAAACAATCTAAACCCAAAGTCGACAAAAGTCGCACACAACTGGGACATTTCTAAACAATCTAAACCCAAAGTCGACAAAAGTCGCACACAACTGGGACATTTCTAAACAATCTAAACCCAAAGTCGACAAAAGTCGCACACAACTGGGACATTTCTAAACAATCTAAACCCAAAGTCGACAAAAGTCGCACACAACTGGGACATTTCTAAACAATCTAAACCCAAAGTCGACAAAAGTCGCACACAACTGGGACATTTCTAAACAATCTAAACCCAAAGTCGACAAAAGTCGCACACAACTGGGACATTTCTAAACAATCTAAACCCAAAGTCGACAAAAGTCGCACACAACTGGGACATTTCTAAACAATCTAAACCCAAAGTCGACAAAAGTCGCACACAACTGGGACATTTCTAAACAATCTAAACCCAAAGTCGACAAAAGTCGCACACAACTGGGACATTTCTAAACAATCTAAACCCAAAGTCGACAATAGTCGCACACAACTGGGACATTTCTAAACAATCTAAACCCAAAGTCGACAAAAGTTGCACATAAATGGGACATTTTTAAACAATCTAAACCCAAAGTCAACGAAGTCGCGAATGGAATTAATATTTTTTTGTAAATAATCTACAAACCTAAAATGGACAAAAGACGCACAACAGGAATATTTGTAAATAATCTAAACCTAAAATGGACAAAAGACGCACAACAGGAATATTTGTAAATAATCTAAACCTAAAATCGACAAAAGTCACGCACAAGCGGAATATTTGTTAAGAATCTAGACCCAAAATTGACAAAAAGCTCACGCAACCCAGATACTTGTATATAATTTGCAAACCTAAAATCGACAAAAGTCGCATAAAACTGATTTTTTAAAAAAATAACCTAAACCTAAAACTGATAAAAGACGGACTCCTCTAGAATATTTGTAAACCATCCACAAGCCTTGAATCGACAAGAGTCGCACATAACTGGGCGATTTTAAACAATCTATACCCAAAGCAACAAAAGTCGCAAATGAAATTTTTTGTAAATAATCTACAAACCTTAATTCGACAGAAGTCGCTCACAACTTGAATATTTGTAAATAACCTAAAATCGACAGAAGTTACACAAAACTGGAATATTTGTGAATAATTTAAACATAAAATTGACAAAAGTCGCGCAAAACTGAAATAACTTGTAAATAATCTAAACCCCAAATCGACAAAAAGCACACGCAACCCAGATATTTGTAAATGATCTACAAACCTAAAATAGACAAAAATCGCATACAGCTGGAATATTAAAACTTTGTAAACCATCTAAACCTAAATTCAATGAAAGATTCAATAAAAGACGCACGTGTCTAGAATATTTGTAAACCACCTACAAGCCTAAAATCGATATGTCGCACACAACTGGGCCCTTTTAAACAGTCTAAACCCAAAGCGACAAAAATAGTTACTAGAATATTTTTTGTAAATCTACCAACATAAAATCAACAAAAATCTTACACAACTGGAATATTTGTGAATAATTTAAACCTAAAATCAACAAAAGTCGCGCACAACTGGATATTTGTAAAGAATCTAAACCCAAAATTAGCAAAAATCACGCACAACCCAGATACTTGCAAATACTCTAGAAACCTAAAATCGCATACATCTGGAATATTTGTAAACGATCTAAACCTAAAATCAATAAGACGCACGCGTCTAGAATATCTGTAAACCAGCTACAAGCCTAAAATCGACAAAAGTCGCACACAACTGAGACATTTGTAAAGAATCTAAACCGAAACTTGACAAAAATTTGCAACGGGAATATTTTTGTAAATAATCTAACAACCTAAACACGACAAAAGTCTCGCACAACTTGAATATTTGTAAACAATTTAAACCTAAAATCGATAAAAGTCACCCCAAACACGAATATTGGCGAACAATCTAAATCCAAAATCAACAAAAGTCGCACGCAACTGGAATTTTTTTATATAATAATCTACAAACCTCTAATCGACAAAAGAAACGCACACTAGGTATATTATTTGTAGCCTTTCTACATGCCAAAACTCAACACAATTCACAACTGCTAAATCAAAATAAACTACATCCCTCATCTACTGCTGAAAAAAAAATGTTTCTCATCTACTTCTTTACTGCTGAAATAAAATACAACTTAGTTTCTCATCTACTTCTCTGCTGCTGAAATAAAATACAACTTAGTTTCTCATCTACTTCTCTGCTGCTGAAATAAAATACAACTTAGTTTCTCATCTACTTCTCTACTGCTGAAATAAAATACAACTTTGTTTCTCATCTACTTCTCTACTGCTGAAATAAAATACAACTTTGTTTCTGATCTATTTGTCTGCTGCTGAAATAAAATACAACTTTCTCATCCACTAAAACAAAATCCAAATCCATTTCTCATCTACTTCTCTACTGCTGAAACAAAATATCAATACTGCCACTATTTTCCTCAACTACGACTCTACTGCTAAAAGTAATATGCAAGTGCCGGTCCTTTCCTCCTCTTCTCTAATGCTGAAACAAAATAACAAACACTGCCACTTCCTTCGTCAACCGACTTTTCTGCAGCAGAAACAAGATATAAAATCTCACCCCTCCACCCCTTTTCCATCTACTGGTCAACTGTTTAAAAAAATTGCAAAATGACACTCTACACCTAAATTATATTTTTTACTGTAGTTTTTAATACAACTCCATTCTTCTACATCTCTACTGCTGAAACAAAATGCAAAAACGCCAGTCCACTCATTTACTTATCCACTGCTAAAGCAAACAAAACAAAAATGTCACTCCATTCTTCCTCTACTACTCCACTGCTAAAACAAAATACTACTCCGTTCAATCACCTACATATCTACTGCTAAAAAAAAATTTTTTAATACAAAACGCAACTCTATTCTTAATCTGCTTCTTTACTGCTAAAAAAAAATACCACTCTTTTCTTTATCTATTTCTCTACTGCTGAAGGAAAGTACAAAATGTCGCACCATCTCCAATCTACTTCTCTACTGCTAAGACAAAATTCAAAATGCCACTTTTTCCTCATCAAATTTTCTACTTCTGAACCAAATATAAAATGCTATTTCCTTCGTGTACCTACTTTTCTATAGCTGAAACAAAATATAAAATCTGCCACCCTATTCATGTAGTTTTCAACAACTAAAATAAAATACGAATCCCCACTCTATTCCAAAAATCTCTCGCTTAAACTATTTTTTTAAATGTCCGCCCATTCTTCTTCATTTCAACTGCTGAAACAAAATGTAAAAACGCCAGTTCACTCCTCATTAACTTACCTACTGCAAAGTCAAACTAAACAAAAATGTCACTATATTCCTCCTCTACTACTAAAATGCTAAAACAAAGTAAGACTCCCATTTACCCACCTAGGTATCTACTTTTTTTTTAAAAACCGAAAGACTGCTCCATTCTTAATTTGCTTCTCCTCTGCTAAAACAAAATACCACTCCATTCTTTATAATTATCTCCACAACTAAAAAAAAAAAATTACAAAATGTCGCACCATCTGCCATCTCGCTTCTCTACTGCTAAAAGGAAATTTAAACTGCCAGTTTATTCCTCATCAAATTCTCTACTGCCAAACTAAAATATGAAGTTATTTCCTTCATCCACCTGGTTTCCTTCAGCAGGAGCAAAATCTAAAATCTGCCACCCCATTCATCTACTCCACAACAACTAAAATAATAATTATACCAATCCCCTCTCTATTCCGAAAATCTCTACTGCTAAAACATTTTGTTTCAATGTCACCTCATTCTTCTTCTTCAACTCTTCTGCTGAAACAAAATGCAAAGACGCCAGTCCACTCTTCATCTACTTACTTGTCTACTGCTAAAGCAAACTAAACAAAAAATAAACTAAAAGAAAATTGAAATATAAATAAAAGATAAATAAAAACAAAATAAAATCAAAACTAAACTAAAATGTCACTCCATTCCTCCTCTGCTAATTTACTGCTAATACAAATTACTTCATTCACCCACCTACTTATCTACTGCTAAAAAAACAAACCAACCAAAAGACCACTTCATTCTTAATCTGCTTCTCGACTGCTAAAACAAAATCCCACTCCATTCTTCATCTATTCTCTACTGCGAAAAGAAAGTACAAAATGTCGCACCATCTCCCGTCTGCGTATCTATTGCTAAAGCAAACTAAAAAAACGACAAAAAGCACCACAATCCTCGCGTATTTTTTATGCTGCAAATACAGAATTCCACGTCATTCCTCATTCACTTTTCTACTAAAAGGTAAAAGTGTCCCATAACCTATGTGGTCGTAGGGGAGCGTGGCGTCAGAGACCTCAGCTTCTTTAGGGGCCAGCATATCGAGGACGGCACTATACCTTCTCCCTTGCTGCTTTACCTTACCAGACCCTAAAGAGGGCATGTACCCATTTTACAGCTGGGTGGACTGGGGGAATGAACTGAAGTCGAGGCGTGCTCGATGCTGCTTAACCTTAGCTTGGGGAAAGTGAGTGCTCTGACCACTGAGCGAACCTGTCCCCCAAATTCTCTACTGCTTAAATAAAATGCAAACTTTACACGTCATTCCTCGTCTACTTCTCTCCTGAATTTTTTTTTTTTAATACCGTTCCATCTACCATCTACTTTTCTACTGCTATGATAAAAATTAAAATTCCAAAACGTTCCTCATCTACATCTCTTATGATAAAATACAAAAGTATCGCACCATCTACCATCTTCTCTACTGCTAAAACAACATTCAAAAATGTCACCTCATCAGATTCTCTACTGCTAAACCAAATTATAAAATGCTATTCCCTTCGTTCACTTACTTTTCTACACCTAAAACAAAATAGAAATCTGCTTCCATTGATCACCGACTTCTCCTCTGCAAAACAAAATGCAACATGTCACTTTGCTTCTCCACCTAGTTCTCTACTGGCAAAACAGAGTGTCACTTCATTCTTCATCTACGGGACGGGATAGCCTAGTGGTCAGAACATCGCGCTCTCAATTCGACGACCTGGGTTCGATTATCAGTCGAGGAGATTTTTCTCCTGGAGTTAACATCTGCGCCGACTCCACTCCCTCAAAAGTCCTTCGGATGAGACTATAAACCGAAGCCCTGTGCGCGAACGCACGCAGAACATCTTATGCACACGTTAAATCCTGTTCCGCTTTTCGAAAGAGTAGGCCATTGTATGCCGTTGGGAACGGATGAAAAAACTACCAAAACTGCATGCACACGGCGACTACATGTAAAAAGGCACATGAGTGCTTATTCCATTATCCTTGATATAA
>CM060322.1:26313658-26318658 GCA_030674155.1 Stramonita haemastoma
ATTATATAACGGAACATAAGAGTTTATCTACTTAGAGACAGACAGACAGACAGAGAGACAGACAGACAGACAGAGAGACAGACAGACAGACAGACAGACAGACAGAGACACAAAAAGAGAGGAGGGAGGAGGAGATACCACTGTATACTCACAACGTAAAATTAGAATGAGAAAGGTCAAAGTAGCTGATGCGTGTTTTAGATCATTTCCATCGAGACATAACAGGCACAATGTAAGAGTATAAAACCGTCTGATCCATAGGAGGGAGATTTAACGTTTTACCAGTAGCACAGGTAAACAGTCTTTATACCTCAAGTCACAAAAAAATGTTCTTTACGAGGAAAACTAATCAAAGCTTTATGATTGTCCAAGTCAGTAAAATATACTGTTGGTGATGATACTGGGTTTTTTGCTTTGGCAGCCTTTTTGTTTGCTGTTTTTGCTGTTTCTGCTGCTGCTCTGCTGTTGCTGCTGCTGCTGCTGCTGCTGCTGCTGCTGCTGCTGCTGCTGCTGCTGCTGCTGCTGCTGCTGCTGTGCTGCTGTATCGTTTGCTCTTGACACTCTGGAAAACAGTAAACTCTTAGGTTTCTTACCATAAACGTTATACAAACAACAAGTTTTTTTCTTTACTCTGCAGGATAAAGGTGATTTTCGGATGCTTACATTTATTTATTATTTGTACAAAAGTATGATAACAAAACAGCTATACCTTCCAGATATAACCCCTCCCTAGTCCAGCGGTTAATGCAAGGATACTGGGCAAAACCTGCAAATGAGGGTGAAGGCATGACTCTCAGTATATAATAACTTTGGACCCTCTCCATAATACTGACCATGAGTAAACACTGTACCTTTAAGGCTAGAAATCTGTGTTTCCCACTTTATTTGATACTTAAATATATATAGCCCCCTATACTATAGAACACATGCAAATGTAAACCTTCCAGTAACCTACCCTGCCCGTCCCTCCCCACTCCCCACCCTAATCTACCTCCCTCCCCCATAGTTTAGTGGCTAGAGCATTGCGCTCACAATCTGACAACAGGGGTTTAAATCCCACTCAAGGGGATTTTTCCCCCTGGAGTTAACATCAGTGCAGACTCCATTCTCCCTAAAAGTCCTTTGGATGAGACTTGAAACAGAGGCCCTGTGTGCGAATGCAGACAGAACATTTTGTGCACATCTTAGAACCTGTTTTGCTTTTTGGAAGATTAGGTCATTGTGTGCTGGTGGGAACAGATGACAAAATTGACAAAAGCCACATACACACGGGGACTGGATGTAAAAAGCACATGAGTGCTTATTCCAATATCCTCAATATAAAATAATGAACAAATAAACTACCCACCCTTTTCCTCCCCATATCTTTTCACCTCCTTCTTCCACAAAACCTGCCCCCTCCCTCCCCCTGACCTCTCTTCCCCCCTTACTACCCCCCCCCCCACCTCCTTACTAGACAGAGACAGAGCACGCAAGCCATCCACCCATCCATCCATACCTGACTCCCCCCCCCCCCCCCAAAAAAAAAAAAAAAAAAAAAGAACAAAAACCTAATTTCTCTAGTAGACACAGTTAGCAAAGACGGTAGACAAAGCTGTGGGAGTTACGCTAGCGACCTAGTAGAAATGAGGAGATGTGAGAGAAATCCTTGCAGAGCAAATACACCCAGTCCACCCCTCCTACCCCTCCCCCCAATCTGCCACCCCACCCCCACACCCCCCCTCCCCCACCCCTCATGTCCTGATACTCTTTGCTCTTGTACCCTGCCTCCATTCTTCACTGACACACATCCAGACTGTATGTCGGCTTCTTTCTTTTGTTGATTCGCAGAGGATCTGATTTTCGGGGAAATTGGTTCTGAAAGGGTGTTTTTTTTCTGGACGTCTTTTCTTCTAGATCTAGAATGTGGTAGTCTGGGTTTCATCATCAGTATTTTTTTCTTGATATTTTTGTTTGTTTGTTTTTTTTCTTTTTTTTTTTTTTGGGGGGGGGGGATTATATTTTCTTGTTCTGCTTCTACTTGTCGTTGTTCTTGTTTTTCCCCTGTTTTTGTTCTCCTTGATCTTGTTCTCGTCGTTGTTGTCATTGTTATTTTAATGTTGTTGTTGCTATTATTATTATTATTATTATTATTATTATTATTATTATTATTATTATTATTATTATTATTATTATTATTGTTGTTGTTGTTGTTGTTGTTGTTGTTGTTGTTGTTGTTATTATTATCATCATCATCATCATCATCATCATCATCATCATCATCATCATCATCATCATCATCATCATCATCATCATTATTATCATTATTGTTGTTGTTGTTTGTTGAAGTTGAAGTAGTTGCTCATCTTCGCAATTCTTCTTTGCAATTCTTCTTTTCCTTTTTGCAATTCTTCTTTTTCTTCTTCGCAATTCTTCTTCTTACAAATTCTCCTTCGCAATTCTTCTTCACAATTCTTCTTTGCAATTCTTCTTTTTGGCAATTCTTTTTCTTCTTCGCAATTCTTCTTTGCAATTCTTTTTCTCAATTCTTCTTCTTTGCAATTCTTCTTCTTCACAAATCCCAATTTCCTTCCTTTTTCTGAATTCTTCTTTGCATTTCTAATTAGCAATTCTTCTTCTTCTCAAATTTTCTTCTTTTTTTCTCTTTTTCTTTTTTTATTCCGTTCTTCCTCATCCTTCTCTCCGTTTATACCGTTTTTTTCTTTGAAACCCCCGTTTTTAAATAAAGGGATATATATCTAATTTTAACTTTTTTTCTTTGCAGAACAATAGAATCCAAGTTATTTGTGTTCCAAACGGAATCAACACTGCCCTGGAAACGTGTCTAGCCTAGAAAAAAATGTATTTTCAATAATTGTGTTTGGTCTCTTTCGATTTCAATTTTTACATACCTGGAACAAAGCATAGACTTTGGTAACCAGAAAGAAAAGATTCAAGTCCAGACCAAAAATTACACTATATGTTTGGATCGTATTGGAGTACAAGAAGGTAAAGGTAAAGGTGTTCCATAACCTTGTGTGGTCGTAGGGGAGCGAGGCGTCAGAGACCTCAGCTTCTCTAGGGGCCAGCGTGTTGAGGGCGGTGCCCATCTCCTCTTCCTAGCTGCTTTATATTCTCTGACCCTAAAAATGGCAGGTACCCATTTACAGCTTGGTGAAATAGGGGAACTGTACTGAAAATAAGTCGAGTAAACGGTTATGGGAAATATAAGAATATTGAATGAATATTCTTCAGGGTAGGTAGGTATAAGAATATAAACAGAAAGGGCATCAACTACCTCATATGAATTTAAGTTAGAAAAGCTCTATTGGTGTGCTAGACAAAGGTAGCTAGACTTAGGCAAAGCAGCCAGCAATGATGAAACAGAGGGTAGACCTGACTGAAATCTGTGTATGGCCATTGCAATCCCTCCATCCCCAACCAGCTCTGATGCCTCACTCTGCATTCTGACTCCATTCTTCACTGTCATAGTCCCAGACTGTCAACATCTACAAAAACTGCATACACACGGGAACTGGATGTAAAAAAGCACACGAGTGCTTATTCCATTATCCTCGAACTAAAAGAACTAAAGAAATGATTTTTTTTTCTAATTTCTAGAAACATCTTGCGCACACGTTAAAACCTGTTCCTCTTTTTGGAAGATAAGGCTATTAAGTGCTGGTGGGAGCGGATGAACAAATTTAAAAACCTCAAACACCTGGTAGCTGGATGTAAAAGAAAAGCAATGCCTATTTAAATATCCTTGAAATAACAAAATAAGGAATAAGATAAAATAGTTTTTAAATGAAATTAAATAAATAGAACACGCACATTCACTGTGCACATACACACATTTTCTGACTGTCATTTTTTTAACAACTCGCCAGCTAATCTTCGCCACTCTTTCTTTCAAGTCATTTAGCAAACTAGCACGATCCCGGATTGTGTATTGGTAGAGTAAATATCAGGAGTAGGATACCCACGAATAAAACACGGGGTAGATTGCGTCAAAGCACACGTGGGCCTACATGTCACATTAGTACTTCAAAGATAAACCTCTCTCTGTGTCTCTCTCTGTCTCTGTCTCTGTCTCTGTTTCTGTCTGTTGTTGTATGTATGTATGTATGTATGTATGTATGTATGTATGTATGTATGTATGTATGTATGTATGTATGTATGTATGTATGTATGTATGTGTGTGTGTGTGTGTGTGTGTGTGTGCGTGCGTGCGTGCGTGCGTGCGTGCGTGCATGCTTGCGTGCGTGCGTGCGTGCGTGCGTGGCGTGGTATGTATGTATGTAGTGTATGTATGTATGTATGTATGTATGTAGTATGTAATGTATGTATGTATGTATGTAATGTATGTATGTATGTATAATATGTATGTATGTACCTGCATAGAAAGCAAAAAATCTTATTAGAAGCATGTGGGGATTTGATCCCCATTTGGGCCAGAAAACTTTTCCCCCTATCCACTTGACCGTGAGTGGTGGTCTGTGTGCCATTTTTTCGAATGAGACGATAAACCGAGGTCCTGTGTGTCACACGTAATTATTTAGCCTAGGCTATGTGAAAGGTTCCATGTTATCCAGAGAGTTGTTCCTTGTAAAATTCTGTAAAAAGATTACTCTGATAGAAAAATAAATACAGACAGTTTCAGACAGGGAAAAAATTCAAAATAGCTTTGAACAAAAAAAATCTAATCCAACAACAAGGCAATCTTATCCTGTCCTCAGAAAAAAAACACCCACCTCCTGTCATTTTTGTAGTATGTGGTCCGGTCATTTTCCCTCATTTCACAGTCAGTTAGCTAGAGGTTGAGTTTCGGGACTCCTTGTTTGTATAGTAAACATCAGAGGTAAGGGATACACGATGAAAAGATTCGGTGGAAATGAATCCAAGCGCACGTAGACCTACATCTTGAGGAAAAACCTGTGAAACGAACAAAAGCATCCTCTCTGTGTCTCTCCATCTCACTATGTCTCTCTGTCTCTCTGTCTCTGTCTCTCTGTCTCTGT
>CM060322.1:26323658-26328658 GCA_030674155.1 Stramonita haemastoma
CACAAATACACACGCATTCTCTCTCTCTTCTCTCTCTCTCTCTCTCTCTCTCTCTCTCTCTCTCTCTCTCTCTCTCTCTCTCTCTCTCTCTCTCTCTCTCTCTCTCTCTCTCTCACACACACACACACACACTTTTCGCCAGAGTTGGCCATCGTGTGTCGGTGGGAACAGATGACATTTACAAAACTGCATACACATGAGGACTGGATGTAAAAAAGCACATGAGTGCTTATCCCATTATCCTCGATAGAAAAGAACAAAATAAATAAATAAATAAATAAACGCACACACACAAACACACACACACATACACACACATACACTCACACAAACACACACACACACACACACACACACACACACACACACACACACACACACACACACACACACACACACACACACACAGACAGAGACAGAGAGAAAGAGAGAAACGACTTGAGTGGTTATGAAGAAGGATGGTAGTGCTTAGGCCATCATTGTGAAATACTGACTGCTTGGCGTAACGTGTGGTACTGACTGTGTCTAGAGAATAATTTGGACTATAATGTGTTGAGGATAAGGTCTGATTGTTTGGGAAACACCTCCTCTGTTTTCTGCTGTTCTCTTCGTTGTTGTTTTTTATATATTATTATTATTATTATTGATGTGTGCCGGTCCCAAGTATCTGTCTCTGTTTCTGTCTGACTCTCTGTCTTTGCCTTGTTCTCTCTCTGTGGCTGTCTGTGTCTTTCTGTCTCTCTGTCTCTCTGTCTCTGTCTCTGTGTGTCTGTGTGTCTGTCTGTCTCTCTGTCTCTCCATCTCCCTATCTCTCCACACACACACACACACACACACACACACACACACACACACACACACACACACACACACACACACACACATACACATTTTTTTTTTTTTTTTTTTTTTTTTTTTTTTTTTTTTTTTTTTTTTTTTTTTTTTTTTTTTTGCATAGATTTAATCTTTTTAATCTTTTCCAAGCAAGTAGGCCCTACATTTTCTTGATCCAACGATTTGTTTCAGTTAGTTCATTTGGATCATAGCCAAACAAAATGTCAGTTACTGAAAGATGAAGGTGTTTCCCAGTGACAAGTCAAGAGAGTGGAGTCAATATAGGCTACGTCCAAAAACGTTTTACACACGGACATTCATGAAAGAAATGATCGATGAAATCGACTATGTTTAAGCAGTAGACACAATCACATAATCAGATATTTCATGTAGCAAAATAGTAGCTGGATACAGATTGTGCAATATTATTTTCTATTGCAGTTCTTTCTTTCTTACTTCGTAAGACAGAGGCCGGGGAACAGGGGACGGGATAGCCTAGTGGTCAGAACATTGCGATCGCAATCTGACGACCCGGGTTCGATTCCCGGTAGAGGGGATTTTTCCTCGAGTTTTTTTTTTTTTTTTTTTTTTTTTCAAAGATCATAACACATCAATTCAAAGATTATAACACATCAATTCAAAGATTATGACATCAATTCAAAGATTTTTTTTTTTCCACAAAGCAGGTGAACTCTTTCTTCCGCAAAAAGCAGGTAGTCTCTTTCTTCCACATAAAGCAGGTAAACTTTTTTTTTTCCACATAAACCATAAAAACTCTTTCTTCCACAAAAACCAGGTAAATTCTTTCTTTCACAATCTCTATCTTTCATAGAAACTGGGTACACTTAACTAAATTTTTTTACAAGCAAAGAATGTTTATATACATGTCTGAAAAAGAAAAAGGTTAAGAACTTATCTGCTAGATTTTACACAATAGACATATTTTCATAGTTACAGATAATCAGGTTGACAGTACTTTTCTCAGGTGTGCTTCTTGTTCAAAAACCACCTGGTATTGTAGCATAGATTTGGTCTTTTTAATCTTACTAATACACATTTTTCCAAGCAAAATCATTTTGTTGATCCAGCAATTTGTTGCAGTTAGGTTCTTTGGATTATAGCCAAACAAAATGTCAGTTACTGAAAGATGAAGGTGTTTCCCAGTTACAGACAAGACAGTGGAGTCAATATATGTCCAAAACCGTTTTACAGACGGACATTCATAAAAGAAATGGTCCATGGAATCGACTGTGTTTAAGCAGTTGTCACAATACACGGAATCAGTTACACCCATTTTATGTAGCAAAATATTAGTTGGATACAGATTGTGCAATATTTTCCATTGCAGCTCTCTCAGTCTTACTTCATTTGTAGCCAATCTTGGCATCAGCCAAACATGTTTGTCAACGGTGTAGTCCAGTTTTCTTTGCCAGAAGTCAACTGCATGAGGTGTTAATGATTCATTTACATTTTTTGTCATCAGATAGTGCTTAATTTGCTTTGGTTTGGCGTCAAATTTGCTTGCTTCTAAAGTTCCATGCTCTTCCACTGACAGATCAACCGTTCCCTCGGTAATTGTTTCAATCCATGGTCTAGGGATTGCGTTTATTATTGCATAATACTGAAATAGAGTTATTGCGTTATTTTGGTTCAGCACCTCAGTCACTTCATACAATGACAGGACACGTTTTTCCTGTGGTTTGCAAATATCTTTAACTCGTAAAAACCCTTTTTCTTTCCATTTTTGAAAGTTGATTATTCTATGTTTATACTTGACAAGTCTGTTATTAAAGAGATGCTGCTGTCCGATATGTTCTGCTAATACGTTTTCCAAACTAGCTTTTGACGTTTTGTCTAAAAATGTTGCATATACTTCTCTCCAGAATCCGTTCTTCACTACTGAAAGTCCTTGCATTTCATTGCTATAACAATTAACTTCAAACACATGTTGACCTGGGGCAATTTTATCTAAATACCAAAGAGGGATGGCACACCAGGTGCCTGTGTTTCTATTATGCAGTCTTCCTATCCACTGCAAATTATATATCTCCTGCATTTCGACCATATCAACCATATTCAAACCCCCGTCTTTATAATCCGTTTTCATTACTTTCCGTTTGACTTTTTCGAACGCCCGTCTATTGCTATACTTCCTTTGCCAAAGAAATTTGTACAAGATTGTATTGATTTTTATAAGAATGGGTTTTGGAAGACCTACTGACTGCATAACATATGTGAACTGACTGATCAGAAAAGTTTTTATTACTACAATTTTGCCTTGTAGACTTAGATCCCTTTTACACCATTCTTTAATCATGGTAAGTAAGCTCGTTAATCTTTTTTTCCCAGTTGTCTTCTATCTCTTTAGCCATTTTTCCATGTGTAAAAACTATTCCCAATATTTTAATTTTATTAACAATATCAAATGGCAGATCATTGTCAACTACACAGCCTTTTCCCATTACTAATAACTTTGTTTTATTCCTATTTAACTGTAATCCAGAGAAGCAGGCAAATTGTTTTATTATTTCAGTTGCAAAGGTTATCTCATTTTTATTCTTCAAGAATAAAGTCGTGTCATCAGCTAATTGCAATATCTTAAGATGATTAGTGCTTCTTCTACCTACATCTGGTAATTGTATTCCTTCTATCCGAGAGTTTCTTATTTTGATAGCTAGCAATTCTACAGCTAAAACAAATGCAAGAGGGGAAAAAGGACATCCTTGCCTAATTCCACAATTAATTTTGAAGCTCTCTGATACCCATCCTCCATAGCTTATGTGACTTACAGGGTTTTTCATCAAAACCATTACCCACCTCTTAAAATCTTGTCCAAAGCCAAACACGTCAAATGTTTGGAGCAAATACGATTTTGATATAGAGTCAAATGCTTTAGAGTAGTCTAGAGCCAGTAAATAACCTGCTTTGCCTGATTCATTGAGAAAGTTAATAGTGTCATCAATAGTACGAATTATTGTCGCTATGTTTCTTCCTTTGATGTAACCAACTTGATCTTCACTTACTAATTTTGGTATAACTTGACCTAATCGGATCCCAATTATTTTAGCTAAAATTTTATAGTCAGTATTAGTTAGAGTTATAGGTCTCCAGTTTGTTAGATGTTCTCTGTCTAAGTCTTTCCCTTTGTGGATCAAAGATATTATCCCTTGGTACTGCGTGTATGACAGCTCGCCTTTCTCAAATGATTCGTTAAAAGATGCAGTTAGTATTTTGTTTAATTTTGACCAGAAAAACTTTAAGAATTCTATAGTAATTCCATCCATCCCTGGAGCTGAACCATTTTTCATTCTTGCTAGAGCCTGTGATGCTTCACCAACTGACACAAGTCCTTCACATAGTTTTGCATCTGTGTCATTAAGACGGGGAACATTAATACCAGTTATAAATTCATCTGTGGCCTCTTTAACGTTTTCATCATCAGCTTTCTGATCATACAAGTTTTTGTAAAAAGACACTTGTGCAGACATTATATCTGTGGGAGTAGTCAATACTTGCCCTGATTCTGTGACTAGACGGGTCATTACATTTTTTTGTTTTCTTACTTTCTCCAGATGACAAAAATATCTAGAGTTTTTCTCTCCATCTTCTATCCACTTAATCCTGGCTCTAATCTGGGCACCTTTGGCTTCTTGCATTTCTAAGATTTCTAGCTTGTGTTTTACTTTTTGTAATTCTCGTTGTAACTTAATACTCTGAGGTTCTTTTATAATATTGGTCTCTATGTGTTTTAATTGGTTTTGTAAATCCGCTTTTTCATTTCTTTTATAACAGGCTAGACATCTACCAAAATTTCTACAAAAGTTTCTTATTTTTGCTTTTAGTACCTCCCATTTGTTAAGAGAGCCTGATTGACCTTCATCTTTTTCCAATTCTTCCTGTAAAAAATCATTCATTGCTTTAACAAAGTGTTCATTTCTAAGCAAGCTGTTATTAAATTTCCAATATCCTGGGCCTCGCTCAAACTGACTTTCTTCTAGTTCTATGATCACAGCTTTGTGATCAGAGTTAGGAACAGGGTAGTGTTCAACGGATGAACACAGGTGCAGAAGATCGTCAGACATAAGGCAATAGTCAAGACGACGGGCAATAAATGGACAGTACCTATTCCAGGTAAAGTCCCTTTCCTCTGGGTGGAAAAACCTCCA
>CM060322.1:26333658-26338658 GCA_030674155.1 Stramonita haemastoma
AAGACAGCAGCACAGAAATTTTAACGCGTGCACTTGTGCGCAGGAATACACACACTCACACATACACACACATATACATACACACACACACGCACGCACGCACGCACACTACACACACACACACCACACTCACACACACCACACTCACACACACCACACCACACCACACCACACCACGCTTACTCAATGTACCATCTCGAAATAAAATTTTGACTTGAATTTTTTCACACACACACACACACACACACACCACACCACACCACACCACACCACACCACACCACACTCACACACCACACATACACACTACACACTACACACTACATCCACACACACACACACAGACACACACAGACACACACAGACACAGACACACACACACACACACACACACACACACACACACACACACACACACACACACACACACACACACACACACACACACACACACACACACCCGCCCAGACGGCTCTACCTAATCAGCATACCCTATATTATTATTATTAACAACACTCTCTCAACAGGCTCCACTTGAGCAACAACAAACCCTTATACAGGTGTAACCAGTTTTTGAACGTTCATAAACTGCATACATAGCAACCCACTTCCAACCTGTATGTGCTGAATAAACGCAAAGTATCATCATTATTATCATTATGCCCTTGCTTGAAGTACGCTTTAAGATAACACAACGTAGGGTAGGGATTATCATAAGAGGCGAAAAAGAGGATATGAAAAAAGGAGAGAGGGAAATGAAAAGAATGTTTTAGAACAAAATATAAAAACCCAGAAGGGCGGGCAACAAGAACAAACAGGTTATGAATAGGGGGTGAGAGGCAATGAAGACGATCTCTAAAGAAATAGAATTTTTACATTGAAATGTTACCATTGAAGAGAGAGAGAGAGAGAGAGAGAGAGAGAGAGAGAGAGAGAGAGAGAGAGAGAGAGAGAGAGAGAGAGAGAGAGAGAGAGAGAGAGAGAGAGAGAGAGAGAGAGAGAGGAGAGAGAGAGAGCAAAAAAAACTTCCATAAAGCGTAACAGCCTGGATGCCATGTCTATTAAATCATAGCCTCAAATGGCACAGCCATAATTACGTCAATATTGGTATTACTGTATTATCAAGCAGTTTAGTCATGACATTGAGGATCTTTTGAGAATAATTGATATACCTATTTTTGTATTCAGCTTCAAATTGTACAATTTACACCTATTAGCATCTATCTTGGGGACGGGATACCTCCGTGGTCAGAGCACTCGCTTTCCCCAAGCTAAAGTTAATCAGCATCGAGCGTGGTTACCAAGTGGATGACTGACCGTTTGCGCGCCTTGGCTTCAGTACTGTCCCCAAGGTCACCCAGCTGTAAATGGGTACCTGTTCTCTTTAGGGTCAGGGAAGGTAAAGCAGCAAAGGAGAGGAGATGGGCGCTGCCCTCAATATGCCGGCCCCAGGAGAAGCTGTGGTCTCTGACGCCTCAGTCCCCTACGACCACATAGGTTAATGGACAACTTTACCTTTTTCTTATCTATACTTTCTATCTGTCAATACCATTTGCATACCAACTGGTGGCAGCTCTGATAATACAATGGTGTTATCTGCTTACAAAAACAAACGATAATATTTTTGTGACAGAACATCTGCTTTCGAATCATCCTTTCCTGCTAAATCTGCTCATTCACTTAAGGCAGATAAACAATCCATAGTTTTGCTTCTTTCAGTCTGAAGATCACTCTGAAAAAAGAGAACAGACAGAAAAAAGAGAAACTGTCCTAAAAAAGGACAGAAAAAAAAACTACTACGAGAAACAAAAAACAGCGTACAAGCAAACTAGAAGTTCTTCCCCTCAAAGGAATAAAAAGGAAGGAAGAGAGGAAGGAAGAAAAACAGGAGGGAAAAAAGGAAGGAGGGGGAACCAGGGGTAGTCGGTAGACCTTTCTTTTTCTTGCTTTCCCCCAGACAGAAGTCAAAGACTAACCAGTATGTGTGTGTGTTAGGGTGTGTGTGTGTGTGTGTGTGTGTGTGTGTTGTGTGTGTGTGTGTGTGTGGTGGTGTGTGGGGTGTGTGTGTGTGTGTGTGGTGTGTGGTGTGTGTGTGTGTGTGTGTGTGTGTGTGTGTGTGTGTGTGTGTGTGTGTGTGTGTGTGTTGTGTGTGTGTGTGTGGTGTGTGTGTGTGTGTGTGTGTGTGTGTGTGTGTGTGTGTGTGTGTGTGTGTGTGTGTGTGTGTGTGTGTGTTGTGTGTGTGTGTGTGTGTGTGAGTGAGTGAAATCAATTTTTAATGGTTTGTTGATAATCTTTCAAATTACAATTCTTTTTAAATCACAGCAATATTATTGCATTCTTTACCCCAAAAGGAGACAAAACAGCAGCATCAAAGGGAAAAGGTCAAAACCCTCTCATGTTTATTTTATTTAACTGAGAATGCAAAATACAAAGCACAATCAAAATGCAAAAAACAGCAACAAAAACAACCCAAAATTAGGAGCAGTATACCCCCCCACCCCACCCCACCCCCACCCCCCAAAACCCCAAAACAAAAAAAAACCCACACTATCAAACACACACCACACACACACAATGCCCACCACCACCACACACCACCACCACACCACCCCCACACACACACACACACAATCACAATCCCACAAAACCACTACCAGACACACACAAAAACCACCTATCAACACGAAAGCCAAAATCTGACCACCACCAGTCAGTCAATGTCCAGCCTTCTCTAGAGAGATATACTTTGGCAGACGGCTGGTCACGGATATGTCCATTCCATTGTTTCTTCAAAAGTCTAGCAGGCCGGAGACTGTAGCACACATACCCCGAAGAAGGTAGGTGACCGGTAATGAATGCCCATTGACATCACCCCCCACCCACCCACCCCTACCCCCCTACCCTTATACCTCGTGGACTCTTACAGCTGATAAGTATGCTTCGAGTGTTTTCTGACAAGCGTTGATGACAGAATGGGGTCGCATTGCAGTGTTGCTTGGTTGGTTCGTTCACTATTCTTCTTCTTCTTTGCAGTTCTTCCTTGCAATTCTGCTTTTTTGCATATCTCCTCCTTCTTCACCCTCTTCTTCTTTACTACCACCACCACCACCACCACCACCACCTCCACCACCACCACCAAAGAAATAATGAGGATTTAGTTATTTGTATTCCATCCTTTCATCATAAAGGATATTGCTTTTTTTTCGTCATTCCTCTAATAGATCTGTGAGCTTCACCCATGTTGAAATTTGACCGTGTCTTGCCGACCATGAAGGTAACCGTATTCCGACATCGGGGATGATATTGACCTTAAGTTCCTCTCCTGTTGTAGTTTAGATTTTTCGTGATGATCAGATTTACCCCTCTACCATAGACTCATCAACGTTTGGAGTTTCTCCTCTAGATTCATCTAACTTCTCTTGAAAAATAGTACAGTATTTAACGAAAATTTTGTAGGCCTCAGTCCTCATGAATTTTTTTTTTTCTATTTAATACTACTTATTGGTCACAGCAGATTTCTCTACATGAAATTCGGGCTGCTTTCCCCGAAGAGAGCTCGTCGCCGCGCCACAAGTGTAGCGCCATCCATTCTTTTCTTTCCCTTTTTTTCTGTCTGCAACTGTATTTATTTCCCTATCAGTGCGGCGCTTTTTTCTACATAATTTTTACCAGAGACAACCCTCTTGTTGCCGTGGGTTCTTTTACGTGCGCTAAATAATAGTGTAAACACACGTGACCTCGGTATATCTTCTCATCCGAAAGACAAGCACCCATACAACCCACTCAATGGTTTAAATGGTTAGGAAGAAAGTTTGGGGCCACCAAACAGGATTCAAACCACCGTATATTTCCAACCCAGACTTTTCGCTTTCTAAGGCAGGCGCGTTACCTCTACACCACCACCGATCCACCCCCAATGACTCACTACACCCTGTAGGACGTAGAAGACCCTACATACTTGACCATCTGCACCCTTAACACACAGCACAGTAATCATGCTGACAGTAGGAATTCATCACCAAGCCATAGACCCCCCAAAGTCAGCAGACTAGCTCCTTTGTGGGAATTCCAACGAGGTTAGGTATCCATTACCCGTCTTTGACATTTAAGAACGTTGCCTCTAGAAGGTCCAGAAAATATCGTCTGATTTCTTGTGTCCTGTCGGGGCTTTTTTGTCTTCTTAGACCTTGGTTTCTGTTGTTCAGTATTGAACGTCAGTTGTTTCTGTCATTCTGTATGGTTTAGGTAGGTCCTTAGACTGTTAGCTGAGTTTGTTTTCATTTATTGGGGAATGTCTGTCTCTCTATAATCATGTCTGTCAACGTGTTGTTGTTTTTTCTTTGTCTGTCGTCAGTCTCTTTTATTCTGTCTGTTTCTCTCTGTCTCTGTCTCTGTTTCTTTGTTTCTCTGCCTCTCTGTTTCCCTGTCTTTGTTTCTTTGTCTCTGTTTCTCTGTTTCTGTATGTCTCTGTCTGTGTGTCTGTCTGTCTCTGTCTCTGTCTGTCTGTCTGTCAGTGTCGTTTACGTGAATTGTTCCGTGATTAACGGTTAAGATATGGCTTATACAACTTTTTTGCTTTATAATTACTCATACATTATTTCATATACATATACGTTGATAGTAGTATGTTTATAACACCTATGTCATATGCACACACTCTATGCCCACCACTTTTTTGTATTGTGGCCTAAGGCCGATGTACATTAAACAATTTCAGTGTTCGGTGTTCAGTGTTCAGTGTTCAGTGTTCAGTGTTCTCTCTCTGTCGCTCTCTGTCTCTCTCTGTCTCTCTCTGTCTCTCTCTGTCTCTCTGTCTCTGTCTCTCTGTCTCTCTGTCTCTCTGTCTCTCTGTCTCTCTTCTCTCTCTCTCTCTCTCTCTCTCTCTCTCTCTCTCTCTCTCTCTCTTCTCTCTCTTTCTTTCTTTCTTTCTTTCTTTTTTTTCTGTCTTTCTTTCTTTCTTTCTCCCTTTCTTTCTCTCTGTCTTTCTTTCTTTCTTTGATA
>CM060322.1:26358658-26373658 GCA_030674155.1 Stramonita haemastoma
GCTTTCTTCCTGTGCTCTAGGTTTATACAGTTTCTTTTCAAAACAATCGCTCCGAAACCACCACTAAAAGTCTAATGGATGGGCCGGGAGGGAAACTTAATTCTCAACTGGGATTTTGAACCACCAGCTCTCTATCTATCTGATTTTTAAGAAGGGTCATTTGTACTGGTCTCTGAGTCTGCAAAGTGACCAGAGATGATGATGATAATTGATGATGAATGATGATGATGATGATGATGATGATGATGATGATGATGATATGATGATGATGATAATGATGATGATGATGATGATGATGATGATGATGATGATGATGATGATGGATGATGATGGATGATGAGGAGATGATGATGATGATGATGGATGATGATGATGATGATGATGATGATGATGGATGATGATGATGATGATGATGATGATGATGATATGATGATGATGAGATGATGATGATGATGATTGATGATGATGATGATGATGATGATGATGATGATATGATGATTGAGATTGATTGATGATTGTGATGTGATGAGGATGATCGAGCCTTCCTGCTCATTTGAACTTTGTCATGGTTTTTTTTTTTGTTTCACGTGCAAAGAGAATTCCGAAGCACACAGTTTCAATCGATTAGAGTCTCTACTCCTCCGAAAGACTTTGATATTAATTGAGTTCGATTTTTCCCGTCAGACTGGAAAGAAGGGGTCAGTAAGGCTGGGACTCGAACCCAGAACCTTGTTGTTTACTTGTTTAGGCAGGTGAATGTCTTAACCACCCTGCCACTTTTCTTCTTCTTTCTGTATTATGATAACCATGGTGGTTGTGTTGTTGTTTTTTAGAATAAACTTTTTTTAATCAAGTAAATCATAAGTCCTTCCGATGAGACATGGTCCCAAGTACACATGGAAAAGCATATGTTTATTTATTTATTTATTTATTATTTTTATACCGAGGATAATGGAATAAGCATTCATGTGCTTTTTTACATCCAGCCCCCGTGTGTATGCAGTTTTGTAGATTTTTTCATCTGTTCCCACTAGCACACAATGGCGTACTCTTTCGAAAAGCGGAACAGAATTTAACGTGTCCTGCGGTGCGTTTGTACACGGGGCCTCGGTTTAAAGTTTCATCTCATCCGAAGGACTTTGGGGAAGAGTGGAGTCAGCACTTATGTTAACTCCAGAGGAAAATATCCCCATCAACTGGTTTCGAACCCGGGTCATCAGATTGCGAGTGCAATGTTCTAACCACTAGGATATCCCGTCCCCCCCCCCCCCCCCCCCCGTGATGTGTTTTGTGTGTTGGGCAAAGAGAGAGGGTAGAAGGAGGAGACGGGGATGGTTGTGGGGCGGGTGGGGTGGTGGTGGGTGATGGTGGTGCCCACGTTTCAAATCTTCGTCACATTGCCTATTTGCTTTGTGACAAAAAGCCGATTAAGAATGTGCCTTTCTTTCAGCAAACTGGTGACAATCTTGTGTGTGTGTGTGTGGGGGGGGGGGGTTTGGGGTTGTGGTGTGTGTGTGTGTGTGTGTAGTGTGTGTTGTGTAGTGTGGTGTGGTTTTGGTGTGTGTGTGATGTGGTGTGGTGTGGTGGTGTGTGTGGTGTGTGTGGTGTGGTGTGGTGTGGTGTGGTGTGGTGTGTGTGAATACTGATAAGACATTATTATTATTATTATTATTATTATTATTATTATTATTATTATTATTATTATTATTATTATTATTGTATTTTGTGTTGTTGTATTAGTATAGTAGTATATATATATAGTATAGTCTAGTATAGTTATAGTATAGTATATCATCATCATCATCATCATCATTATAATTATTATTGTTTTGATGTTGTTGTCGTTGTTATCATCATTCTTATTATATATCATCATCATTCTTATTATGATCCGGGGTCTATTTTTCCCGAGCTGTCAAAATATCAAAGAGTTGAAGGTTAAGGATGAGGTTGCGTTATCTTGTTGATGACATTCTTTTCCCTCTAAGCAAGTTTCTAGGACAGGATCCGATATTCTGAGAGGTCAATGGGTCATCTGGATCCTTGTTTTGTCCTGCACAGATTGCTGACAGAAGCTGTTTTTCACACACACACACACACACACACCACAAACACACATACACACACACACCGCACGACGCGCACAGCACACACACACGCGCGCGCGCGCCCGTGCGCACAACACACACACACATGCGTACACGTGTGCACGCATGCACGCACACATACACTCATACACGCACATTCATACAAATACGCATGCACGCAGTGCAACACACACACACACACACGTGTGCACATATACACAAGTGTGCACATAATCCACACGTGTGTACATACATACACTTAGGCATACGTATGCAAGCATAGATACACACGCGCGCACACACGCGCACATACACACACACACACACACATGCGCGTTTGCGTGAATGCAAGCATTACACATACGCACACTTTAGTCCGAGAAAGAAAGTGGTAGTAAAGAGAAGTGAAAGACACACTGACAAAGAGAGAAAACAGACAAAAACGTGCAGATTGAAAGACAGACAGACAACAGACAGACAGACAGACAGACAGACAGACAGACAGACAGACAGACAGACACAAATACACCAGACAAAACAGAATAGAACAGAACAGAAAAGACAAATAGATATGAATAGAGGATTGTTATTGAAACATAATACCTAATCTAAATAACCCTCCCTCACTCCAACCCCCCCCCCCCCCTCTTTCTCTTCTCTCCTCTCTCCCCCTCTACTCTCTCTCTCCTCCCCTCCACTCCTCCCCTCCCCTCTCCCTCTCTCTCCTCCTTCTCCATATCCTAAACAAAAACTTAAAAATCCCAACAATAACAAAAAAAATTCATTCTTCGTGCCAAAATCTTTTTTTTACTGAAGTTAATGTATAAAGTGAAATATTGTTCATATTCAACTCAGAAACACTTAGAGCAAACCAAGACTAAGTGAATATTACATGTTGTTTTACCCTTCTTCAACCTGATTACAGCTTCTGAATAAATCACAAAATCAACAGAAGTAAAAGAGAGAAACAAAGAAAATGATTGAAAATTGCATTTGCAATCCTGAGGTGGTTAGAATTGGCCGGCCATGCGCTGAATTAATTAATCTGGGATTGCTTTGTGTGAGGTCTTCTTAAAGCCAAACAAAAAGAACATAACAACAACAACAAAAATAACAACAAAAGCAACATTAAATGATGAGATGCACACATCCACACACACACACACACACACTGTACTAACACACACAAAACAAACACAACATAGGCGCGCGCGCGCACATACACACACACATTGTACTCACACACACAATACAAACACAACATACGCGCGCGCACATACACACACACACTGTACTAACACACACAATACAAACACAACATACGCGCGCGCACATACACACACACACTGTACTAACACACACAATACAAACACAACATACGCGTGCGTGCACACACACACAACACACACACACATACACACACACAACACAACACAACACACACACACTTACACGCACACACACACATACACACACACACACACGCACGCACGTACGCGCGCGCGCGCGCGCGCGCACACCAACACACACACACACACACACACACATTAAGAATGTTGAATACGTTTACGTTTGATGTCAAATAAGTCTCGTTCTGACTTAATGGCAATAAACATTTCCGATTCTGATTCTCTGATTTTGATTCACAACCACACACACACACACACACACACACACACACACACACACACACACACACACACACACACACACACACACACACAACACACCACACACACACACACACACACACACACACACACACACACACACACACACACACACACACACACACACACACACACACACACACACACACAACACACACACACACACACACACACACACACACACACACACACACACACACACACACACACACACACTCGATCATACAGAACTGAACCTCTTCTCATCACTCATCTCTCTTCATTCTTCTTCTCTTCTCTTCTGGTTACATTACACTAATTTAAATTTTGTGCTTGAGAACTGGCGCCAGTTCCTAGCACCCATTCTGTAATGTTAGGCGTTCGTGTGCTAAGTGGATTGCACTAGATTTTGCTGTCTACCTTGATGTCCATTTGTTTGGGTAAGTATTTTTTGTGCATAACTGTTTGTCCTGTCTGTGTGTGTCCATGTGTTGTGTCTGTGTATGTGTGTCGTCTTGGGTCGGTCGGTCGGTCCTCTGTCTCTCTGTCTCTTTCTTCCTGTCTGTCGGTCTGTCGTCTGTCTGTCCTGTCTGTCTGTCGTCTGTCTTCTGTCTCTGTCTTCTGTCTCTCTCTTCTGTCTCTCTCTCTCTCTCTCTCTCTCTCTCTCTCTCTCTCTCTCCTCTCTCTCTCTCTCTCTCTCTCTCTCTCTCTCTCTCTCTCTCTCTCTCTCTCTCTCTCTCTCTCTCTCTCTCCCCCCTCCTCTCCTGTCCTCTCCTCATCTCCTTCCTCTCTCTCCATCTCCCTACCTCCTCTCTTTAGGTGCATCTTCGCAGTGTGTGTGTGTGTGTGTGTGTGTGTGTGTGTTGTGTGTGTGTGTGTGTGTGTGTGTGTGGTGTGGTGTGTGTGTTTGTGTGTTGTGTGTGTGTGTTGTGTGTGTGTGTGTGTGTGTGTTTGTGTACGTGTGTATGTGTGTTTGTGTGTGTTGTGTGTGTATGTAAGTGTGTGTGTGTTGTGTTTTGTTGTGTGTTATATGTGTATAGCTATATCTTCAAGCCTTTACGTTCGCATTATCCTTTTGCACTGGTTACGTCTCTGTAGCAATCCGAGAAAAACAACGAAAAACAAAAAACCTCAAAAACCCAAACAAATAACAGGCTTTCACAAACCCAGGCAAATACCTCCCCCGACCCCCCACCCCTCACCCCCATCCCCCACCCAAAAAAACAACAACAAACAAACAAACAAACAAACAAACCAACAAACCAATAACCGTGGCCACAAAGTGAATTAACCCGGGCTCTGTGTGGGTCTGGGAAAAGCCAAGGAAGTAAAAAGCATTGTGGCCGCCATGACAATAGATGAGATGTACACACGCAACTCTGTCGTTTTCAACAGCTCACTGCTGCTGCCTCCTTTGCTTGTAGTCGGTCTCCTTTTTTTTGCTGTACGTGTATAAGTCTGAGAGTTGTGGATACAATTGTTTTCTATATAGTGCCAGTTTTTTTCATTTTGACGTCTTCTGTTGATGTATTTTAAAACTTTCTGTGTCATTGGTTCCGTGTTTAGTGTCGTGTTTTACACACCATCCTCAAAGTAGGAATGTAGCTACTTAAATGGTAGGTTAGTTACAAAAACAGTCACATACACAAAATCTCACTATTGGTCAATCTATGAGCTCTAATATAGAACGGAAGAAAATGTTACTATGTGTTAAAATACTGTCAGACATGTTTTTTTGTTTCGGTTTGGTCATTTTTACGAAATTTTCTCTAGTATTTTATGTATTTGCACGTCCTGTCTGGTTGATGTCCCGTTTGTCAAGAAACGAAAAGAACTGAAGCTGAAAGAGAGGGAAAATACCAACACCCTGGCATTAAAAATGGTTTTACTCTAGTGCTAACATAAATTCTTTCAATGCAAAGGTAAAGACAAAGGTGTCTATAACCTATATAACCTTGTGGTCATACTTAGGGGAGTGAGTCATCAGACTCAACTTCTCTCGAGGCCAGCATATTAAGGGCGGCGCCCATCTCCTCTCCTTCGCTGCTTTGCCTTCCCTGACCTAAAGAGGGCAGGTACCCATTTTCAGCTGGGTGAACTGCGGGGACTGTACTGAAGCCAAGGCGCGCAAACGCTCGCCCATCCGCTTGGTAACCACCCTCGATGCTGCTTAACCTTAGTTTGGGGAAATTGAGTGCTCTGACCACTGAGCTGTCCCATCCCCTTTTGCCCCGTTCTTCATGGATGTTAAAGTAAAGTCTATCTATCTATCTATCTATCTATCTATCTATCTATCTATCTACTATCTATCTATCTATCTATCTATCTATCTATCTATCTATCTGTCTGTCTGTCTGTCTGTCTGTCTGTCTGTCTGTCTTTCTATCTATCTATCTATCTATCTATCTCTCTATCTATCTATCTATCTATCTATCTATCTATCTATCTATCTATCCCTTAGTCTGGCGACCGTGGGGGCACCCCTGAAGACTTGGCAACCAGTTTTTCTCCATTCCTCTCTCTGTTCTGCCTTTCTAAAAAAATTTGTTGAGTTCTAGGCCTGTCCATTCGTTGATGTTGTCCTCCCATCTCTTCCTTAGAGTAAAGTACTGTTTCTTTTTTGGTATTGAAGCTTAAGTCGAGACATCTTTAAAACAAAAAATAAAAACCAAACGTGCTTGAAGGAAGCCCTGATGTAGAGAAAATTGGTCACGAGTCAAATCAACCCTTGTGCTGCGTGTTTCCACAAGAAGCCAAAGAATTCAATAAAAGGAAGAAGGGGAAGAAGGAAAAACAAAACACACACACACACGCACACACACGCGCGCACACACACACACACATTCACACACACACGCACACACACACGTACACACACACACATCACACACTACACACACACACCACAACACACACACACAAAACACACACACACACACACACACACACACACACACACACACACACACAACACACACACACACACAACACACACACACTGTGTGGCCATCATTAGAATGGATGAAGCGTACACACGCAACCCTGTCGTTTTCAACTGCTGCTGCTGCTGCTGCTAGCTACTGCAGCCTGTCCTCTGTTCTTTGTTGTTTGTACTCTGGGAATTGTTGTTATGTTCGTTTCTCTGGTGTTGCCTGTCAGTTTATTGCCAGTGTGTTGCGGGTTTTCTTTGATATGTATGTATACGTGATTATTGTATTCCGCTGTGATTCTCGGAAATAAAGATTGATAATCATCATCATCATCATCATCATCACCAACAACATCAGCAGCAGCAGCAGCAGCAGCAATTTTCTGTGTGTGTGTGTTTTATTTTGTTTATTTATTTTATCTATTTATTCTTTGATATCGAGGATAATGGAATAAGCATTTATGTGCTTTTTTTACATCTAGTCCCCGTGTGTATGCAATTTTGTAAAAAAAAAAAAATTAATCCGTTTCAACTGACACACAATGGCTTACTCTTCAGAAGAGCGAAACGGGTTTTAACGTGTGTGCAAGATGTTCTGCGTGCATTCCCACATGGGACCTCAGTGTACAGTCTCATCCGAAGGTGTGTGTGTGTGTGTGTGTGGTGTGTGTGGTGTGTGTGTGTGTGTGTGTGTGTGTGTGTGTGTGTCTGTGTCTGTGTCTGTGTCTGTGTCTGTGTCTGTGTTTTGTTTGTATGTGTGTTGCAAGATATGGGCCCTTAGCTAAGCTTTGTTTACAGTCTCATTTTCTACACAGACTAAACCGTTTACATACCGGATCTTCCATATTTTCCCACTCTTTTGTTCACTGTTCTACGCTGCTCTACACACATAAGCTGCATAAAGATGATGATGCTGGCAATGTTTGCGAAAATCGCTCTATTGATTCCTAATGACACAGAAAGATGAAAATGGTTACACAATCTACCATGAACCGTGAATGGACCTATTATATACCTAGCAAGCTGACCACGAAGAGATAAACACAGGAGGTAGAGGAGAAAGATGGCAGAATGCGAATGCGAATGCGAAATGTTTATTCAGATTAGGCCAGACACAGAGAGAGAGCGAGAGAGAGAGAGAGACAGACAGAGAGAGAGAGACAGACAGACAGACAGACAGACAGACAGACAGACAGACAGGGAGAGATAGACAAACAGACAAGCAGGCCGACAGACAGAAGACCGACTGACCGACAAAGCAGAGAGAGGGAGAGAGAGAGAGAGAGAGAGAGAGAGAGAGAGAGAGAGAGAGAGAGAGAGAGAGAGAGAGAGAGAGAGAGAGAGAGAGAGAGAGAGAACACTGAACGCTGAACACTGAAACGGTTTAATGGTACCTCGGCCTTAGACCATATTGCAACCAACTGGGGGAACGGGTATAGTAATACAGGAACATGTTGATAAATTTCAAAACATCCAAAAGTCAAAACTCAAGGATAGAAAAAAATTGACATGGAACATTGAAACCAAAAATCATTTGAAGATCAAGACACACTGAAAAGAAACTAGTGTCGTGCAACATAAACATGTACTTGACCATGGCTGTAAATTCAAAACATCTCGAGTACACTCTTTCTTCTTTTCTTCTTTTCTCATGACCGGATGGTCGTGGAGGAGACATGAAGACGTTCTGCAGCCAGCCGTCGCCATCCAGCCCTGTCCTCCGCCTTCCGAATGAGTGTTGGACTGTCCAGGTGGTCCACTCCTTGATGTTATCCATCCAGCTTTGGTTTGTCTGCCTCGGCGTCTGCCACCTTCTAGTGTTCCTTGTAGGACATGACGAGTACACTATCAAAAGGAAAATGAATAGCAATCAATCAACTAAGCTAAGAGAATATACCTCAATAGCATATATCAAATTCAGACAATACATCTTTTTCTTCTGTTAACTGAATGGAAGATATATCGGGAGACACTATGCATCTGATAAATGTTTGACATTTGCAGCAACACTTGAATGGGAACTTTGAGTAAAATTCCCCAGGAATTTATTTCTAAGATTCGAATGCATGGGACAGTCAAAGAGAAAATGTTGTTCATCTTCCGTTACTGACGTATGTTTTTGTTTTGCAGCGATTCGCTGTAACGATGCACATTAGCAATTTAATGGCAGGACGTTAAATCTTCATTGAGAAATCGCAACCCTAAAATAGTAGGTATCGATATCATTAATATATTTTTCTCTTTCAAAATTTGTTTTAAACAATCTATACTCTTCATTCTATGAGAGGCAGATAGACAGGCAGACAGACAGACAGATACATACAGACAGACAGACAGACAGACAGACAGACAGATAGACAGACAGAGACACACAGACAAACAGACTCAAAGAGACACAGACAGACAATTAGACAGACAGACAGACATAAACAGACAGACAGACAGACAGACAGAGGGATGAACAAGGAGTGTTAACTCGGAAGGTTTTCATCCAGATTTGAGCACATCAGGATTGATTTTTTTCCCTGGTAGAGGGTGTCGCAATAATTTCATCAGATTGCGGCACCATTAATAAACGCAGTCATGAGTGTCCTCGTTGGTATCGCTTTACCAGAGGTACAGGAGAGAGAGAGGGGAGAGACAGACAGAGAGAGAGAGAGAGGGGGAGTAGAGAGAGAGAGAGAGAGTGTGTGTGTGTTGTGTGTGTATAGTGTGTTGTATCAGTGTGTGTGTGTGGTCTGTATATATATATCTATATATATATATATATCTTCTTATCTATATATATATATATATATATATATATATCTATATATATATATCAAAGTGTGTGTGTGATCAGTGTGTGTGTATGTATTGTGTGTGTGTGTGTGTGTGTCAGTGTGTGTCAGTGTGTGTGTGTGTGTGTGTGTTGTGTGTGTATGTTTGTGTGTAAGTGGTGTAAATGTGTTTGTGTGTATGTGTGTGATGTGTTTAATTTTGTGTAATGTGTGATGTGTTTTGTATGTGTGTGTGTAAGTGTAGTGTGTGTAGTGTGTGTGTGTCTGTGTGTGTTTGTGTACGATGTGTGTGTGTGTGTGTGTTGTGTGTGTGTGTGTGTGTGTGTGTGTATGTGCGTGGTGTGTGTGTGAGTGTTTATGTTGTGTGTGGTGTGTATGTGTGCACATGTGCGTACGTGTGTGTGTGGGTGTAGGTGTGGTGTTTATGCTGCATGCAGTGGGCTATTGTTGTCCCCTGCTTTCTGCTTCAGTGGCGGAGAAAAGCACTGATGGAATAAACCAGGCGGACTCAGAACATATCAGGGGGGCAGGGATACTGTTTACAGGTCGGTGTGGTGGAGGTGATATTTGATACCTGTGTTATGTTAGATACCATCATGCATGGACATACACACACACACAAATACATACATACATGCTCACAAGCACGTATGCTTCTATGCATCCCCCCCCCCTCCCCACACACACACCATTAACTTACACGCATACACCAACGCACACAACATGCACACACCTACCACACACATCGCATCGGGCATCAATACACACACACACAAACATACACACACAACACAC
This sequence comes from Stramonita haemastoma, assembly GCA_030674155.1. Taxonomy (NCBI): domain Eukaryota; kingdom Metazoa; phylum Mollusca; class Gastropoda; order Neogastropoda; family Muricidae; genus Stramonita; species Stramonita haemastoma. Next base: position 26,368,899 of record CM060322.1, read on the forward strand.
ACATACAACAACATAACAACACACATAACACAAACAACACACACGCTACGAACACAGTGCACACGCCGCACGCGCGCGCACACACACACACACACACACACGCGCGCCAGCACACACACACATACGCACCACACACACACACACACACCACACAAACACCATATTAAAAAAAAACAACACACAAAATACACACACAACCTCTCAATATCACAGATTATTTTAAAAATTAAACTTTAAATGAAAATAAAAAATCACAATCAACATCAACTTATTACATAGGCACAAACATATATTTACATTCGTAGCATTGTCCTTTTCATAGTAAGAAATAAAACATTTTCACAGAAGAAAGAACATTTTTCAAACTGCAAAATACATTTTGGTTACCAAGTTGCAGTGCAACATCTCATATTAATTATTTATTATTATTTATTCTTTTATATTGAGGAAATGGAATAAGCACCGTGCTTTTTTTACATCCAGTACCCGTGTGTATGCAGTTTTGACAATCTTGTTATCTGTCCCACCGGCACACAATGGCCATACCCTTACGAATAGCGGAACAGGATTTAACGTGTGCGCAAGATGTTCTGCGTGCGTTTCGCACAGGGGGCCTCAGTTTATAGTCTCATCCCAAGGACTTTTGGGGAGATGAATCAGCACTGATGTTAACTCTAGGGGAAAAATCCCCTCGAAAGGAATCGAACCCGGGTAGTCAATTTCGAGCACAATGTTCTGACCACTAGGCTATCCCATCCCCACCAATGAAGAGTAGTCCAGTGAGCATGTATGAAGTTATCTAGGTAAGTAAAGGTGTCCTCATAACCTATGTGGTCGTAGGAGCAAGGCGTCAGAGACCTCGCTTCTCTAGGGGCCAGCATGATTGAGGGCGGCGCCCATCTCCTCTTCCTCCTGCTTTACCTTCCCTGACTCTAAAGAGGGCAGGGACCCATTTACAGCTGGGTGAAACTGGGGGAACTGTACTGAAACCAAGGCGCGCAAACGGTCACCCATCCAATGGCAACCACCTCGACGCTGCTTAACTTGACTAGGAGGAAAGCGAGCGCTCTGACCACTGAGCTATCCCGTCCCCCATGCAAAAGTTCTCCTAACGATCCTGAATGACCACAGGAAGAAGGAAGTCATTACAGGCTGCAGAGGAGAAAGCATCACATCAGACCTCAAAGAGAAAACATGGAAAAATAAAAAAAACACTGAAAAAAAAAACAGGTGAAAGGAAAGGAGAAATCCCTAGGGAGCACGTGGAAAGCATGAAGTCAGCAGATCCGGCCAGGTCTCTGCAATTATCATTTGATTTCTGCGTCATGGGGGTCCATCATTTTCAATTTCGAGGTTTATTAATTTCAGCGACGTGTTTACGTTTGTTTCCGGTTGGTTAGCTGGTTTAGAAAAATACAGGGATTTCAGTGGGATTTTGACTCCTTTTTTTTACATGTTGTCTGTGATTGAGGCTAGCATGTTTTAAGGTTAAGATATGGTGCCTGCAAAATCAGTTCTCTAAATATTTGATAGCGAAATGTGATAGGAAAACAAAGGGTATACATATCAAGATAAACACACAAAAAATAGCAAGGGGAAAACAGGGGTTATCACTGACCAGTTGAACAGATATAATGATATAAGAGCAACATGACTCCTTGGGGTAAGATCCTTGCTGTTTCTCACTCTCTGTCTCTACCTGTTTCTGTCTGCCCCTGGAATGACACATACACACATTACAGGCAAACGTTTTTTCCTAAAGTTGACCAAAAAACAAAAAACTCAGCCAAGATAATTATATTTGTTACCAAGGCACACTGCAGAATCTCATATCCCTGTAAAAAGCAGTGCAGTGAGCATGTAGTGAAGTTCTCCTAACGATGCTGAATGACCACAGGAAGAAGGAAGTCATTATAGGCTGCAGAGGAGAAAGCATCACATCAGACCTCAAAGGGAAAATATGGAAAAATAAAAAATAAAATTGAAAAAAAAACAGGTGAAAGGATATAGAAAACCCTAGGGAGCACGTGGAAAGCATAAAGTCAGCAGATCTGGCCAGGTCTCTGCAACCTTATTATTGATTTCTGCGTCATGGGTGTCCATATTTTCAATTTGAGGTTTATTAATTTCTGCGACATGTTTACGTTTGTTTCCGGTTAGTTAGCTGGTTTAGAAAAATACAGGGATTTCTGTGGAATTTTTTTCTCTTCTTTTAGCATGTTTGTCTGTGATTGAGGTAGCAGACAGAGAGAGAGACAGAGAGAGGGGGGAGGTTAAAATATGGTGCGTGCAAAATAGGTTCTCTAAACATTGGATAGGAAAACAAAGTGTATACATACTAAGATATACCAGGAAAACTAGCGAGGGGAAAACAGGGGTTATCACTGACCAGTTGAACAAACATAATGATATAAGAGCAACATCAATCCTTGAGTAAGATCCTTGCTGCTTCTCACTCTTTGTCTCTACCTGTGTCTGTCTTCCTCTGGAACGATAGTACAGTTCATTTTATAGCCCATTTTAATCTGTATTATATAGCTCCACAGGTTTAATCTGAGATTTAAAATGTTTACAAGGTGACAGCCCCGATATGGTTTTTTGGGTCGACAGGGCTATAAACAGCATGATTGGATTGGACTACTTCTATCCCTGGTACATTATCACATGCACATAGATCTCCCCATTCCACCCCCCTACTATCTTAGCCTAGTATCCCTCTACACATAAAAGATTTCAAGTTGAAGAACTGATAAACTATCTATTCTTTTAAATAAGTGTCTCCGCAAAAGCAGATACTATTTTTTTATTTAATTCTTTTATATCGAGGATAATGGAATAAGCATTCATATGCTTTTTTTACATCCAAAGCCCCCGCCGTGTGTATGCAGTTTTATAAATATTGTCATCGTTCCCACCAGGCACACGATGGCCTACTCTTACGAAAAGCGGAACAGGATTTAACGTGTGCGCAAGATGTTCTGTGTGCGTTCGCACACGGGGCTTCGGTTTATAGTCTCATCCGAAATTCTCGTTGTAGTAACATTTTCAAGGGAAGAAGAGGGGATATCAATATTCGTATTCATGTCAGCTTTTACACAACATGCTTCCTTTTCCTAAAAAAAATCCTGACTGTCAATTACATTTCTGCTACATGCCTGCACCAACACTTCAGCAAGCCAAAACAAATCGATGGCGACAAGCGAGAACTTCATTGCAGTCACCCTGTAATGATTTCAATTGACAGAGAAAGAGAAAGACTCCACACCGCTTTTGGCTAATGAAAAGAGTGATTGGGTTTGTGAGAGAGGAGAAGAAAGGAGGGGAAGAGGAATGAGGAGGAGGAGGAGGAGGAGGAAGGAGGAAGGAGGAGGAGGAAAAGGAGGAGGAGGAAAAGGAGGGGAGGAGGGAAGAGGATGGGGGAGGAGAAGAGGAGGAGGAAAGAGGAGAAGGAGGAGGAAGGAGGAGGGAGGAGGAAGAGGAGGAAAAAGGAGGAAGGAGAGGAGGAGGAGAGGAATGAGAGGAGAGGAGAAGAGGAGGAAGAGAGGAGGAGAGGAGGAAAGGAGGAGGAGAAAGGAGGAGGAGGAGGAAAAGAGGAGGAGGAGGAAAGAGGAGGAGGAGGAAAGAGGAGGAGAGAGGAAGGAGGAGGAAAAGGAGGAGGAGGAGGAAGGAGGAGGAGGAGAGGAGGAGGAGAGAAGGAGGAGGAGAAAAGGAGAGGAGGAGAAAAGGAGGAGGAGGGGGAGGAGAGAGAGTGATGTGAGGGCAGTCCAGCTGTCAACAGCTCTGATTGATTCGAGCCGAATGCATTATGTGTGATGTCCAGCGTAACATGCTCGATGATTTGTATCAGGTTGTGCAGAAGTAATGCCATGGTTTTTATGCTGTTGTTGTGGAGAAATGTGGGGTGGTGTGGGGGTTGGGTTGTGTGTGTGTGTGTGTGGTGTGTGTGTGGTGGTGGTGTGTGTGGTGTTGTGTGTGTGTGTGTGTGTGTGTGTGTGTGTGTGTGTGTGTGTTGTGTGTGTGTGTGTGTGTTGGTGTTTGTGTTGCTCTGTGTGTGTGTGTGTGTGTGTGTTGTGTATGTCGTGTGTGTTGGTTTGCGTTGTGTGTGTTTGTGTTGTGTGTGAGTGTATGTGTCGTGCTGTGTGTGTGTGCGTTGGGTTGTGTGTGTGTGTGTGTGTGTGTGTTGTGTGTGATGTGTGTGTGTATGTGTGTGTGTGTGTGTGTTTTGTTGTGTTGTGTGGTGTGTGTGTGTGTGTGTGTGTGTTGTGTGGTGTGTTGTGGTGTGTGTGTGTGTGTGTATGTTGTGTGTGTGTCGTGTGTGTGTCTGTGTGTGTTGTGTGTGTTGGTGTGTGTGTGTGTGTTGTGTCTGTGTTTATGTGTGTTGCTGAGTGAGTATGTGTGTGTGTGTGTTGTGTGTGTGTGTGGTGTTGGTTGTGTGTGTGTGTGTGTGCTGTTTTGTCTGTCTTCGCCTGATGTGTGTGAGTGTGTGGTGTGTTGAGTATGTGTGTGTGTGTGATGGTTTTGCTGTCTGTCTGTCTGCGATCTATTTCTGTGCTTTCAAGTCAGTCTGTCTGTCTTGTCTAGTCTGTCTGTCTGTCTGTGCATACATTACTATCTTTCATTTTCTGTGCCAAAATTTGTGTTTGATTTATGCCTTTCCCCATAAAAAAAGTTTGAAGTGAAAGAACGAAATGAGTAAGAGGGCTGTATATGAAGATAGAAGCATAAAAACACAGACATACAGACAGACTGACAGACAGGCA
>CM060322.1:26381158-26383990 GCA_030674155.1 Stramonita haemastoma
CTGCATTCTGTTAGTTTGCATAACATCAAAACAATAGTTATACACTGAAGTGTGTTGTTGCAAAGAGCATGGCTGTATTCTGTTTGTTAGGCATACATCAAAACAATAGTTGTACACTGAAGTGTGTTGTTGCAAAGAGCATGGCTGTATTCTGTTTGTTGGCATGCATCAAAACAATAGTTGTATACTAATCATGTTTTTTTTAAATCAAATTCTATCTTACTTTACTTGACTTCTTTCTGAACTCCTTGAGGAGTCCTTGGGGCATTGTATTTTTTATGGGGCCCATCCTCCTCCAGGGAGTAGGGTGCAAGCTGGGTATATTTGTGTCGTCTATTTCACAAGTTATGGCTGGTCTAGTTTTTTTTCTGTGAAAGGGTGAACAGGTATTTAACATATTTATAATTATGTGAAAACTATTCTCTGTGTGTTTTTTGCACAAGGAACCTTAGTTTGCAAGTATTGCAAGGATAGTTTTGCAACTATCTTAATGGTGGGCTACACGGTCACATACCACCATTTTAGGTAGCTGTATTCCAACGTCAGTGATCACTTTCATCTAAAGAACTTAACACGGGAAGCGGAGTCAATACCAATGTTAACTCCAGGGAGGAAAATTCCATCTAAGGGACACCTCACTGGAGATTTAAACCTATGCTCCTGATTGCATCACTCTGACCCTTAGGCTATCAATAGCTCCCAAGATCTAACTAACAAGGTTTTTAGCTGTATAATTATGTCCACAAAGCTGAAACTTGCTCCTTCTCCCCTTGTATGCCTGTGGCAAAGAAAACCAGACAGGGATCACATCCTTCAGAGGTGTACGCTATTCAGCGACCTGAGGAAGAAAGTGTGGCCGATGGAGATTATAACCCTACAGACCAAGCTGTACGTACGGGCCCACGAGAGGAGCTGGAAAGGACATTCCGCCATTATTTTTTTTCCCTGACACATCGAAACGTTTAAAGCGAACGAGAGAAGAGAAGACGAAGACGAAGACAGAGACGAAGAAGAAGAAAAGAAGAAGAAGAAGAAGAAGAAGAAGAAGAAGAAGAAGAAGAAGAAGAAGAAGAAGAAGAAGCAAAGTGTTCGCCAGTTCTTTTGGTTGTTTTGTTTTGTTTTGAATTTTTGTATCACTAAAGGCCTAGTTTGAATCCTTCGCATTGTCTGCAACTTTTCTCAAAAGCTGTTACATTGCTAATGCATACCGACTTATACATTTACACCAAAGTTTATGAGTCTTTTTTGTATGTATCTTCACCACCTTCACCTTCATCTTCACCTATCCCATAGTAGTTTAGTAGACCGTTGAGGCATCACTGAAGATTTTGCAACCAGCTTCCTTCACACTTTAATGTGCATAAGAAATTATCATTAGTGGGGGGTAGCAATAATTGTTTGGAAAAGATAAAGATAGAAAGGGTAGAAAGGGGAGGCAGGTAAGAGGGATGGAAGTGAAGAGGAAGACGCTGAGGGAAAGCGTGGGGAGGGAGGGAGGGGGAGAGATATTGCATGCAGATCTTCACAGAACAACCAGCTTCCTCCCCCAACTCCTTTGTGCGCCTAGACAATACTATAAGGTTTTTAGGTAATATTTGTTTTGGGGAAAAAATATATAGAAATAGAAAGGGGGAGAGGGGATAGGGGGGAGTAGAAAGAGGGGAGAAGGGGGCTGGCTGAGTATGGTGGCTAGGTGGAGGGGGTAGGGGTGGAATATTCCTTGTCCTATCTGAGTGCCTGACTCTGCACATTTTTCACAGAAAGTTATCGCCTGTACTTTTTTCTTTCTTTCTTTTGTTTTCGCTTGAAACTACAGGAAAGGTTTTCCATTTTCTGTTCTCTCTCTCTCTGTCTCTCTCTGTTCTCTCTCTGTCCTCTGTCTCTCTGTCTCTGTCTCTGTCTGTCTGTCTGTCTGTGTCTGTTGTCTGTCTGTCTCTCTCTCTCTCTCTTCTCTCTCTCTCCTCTCTATCTATCTATCTCTCTCTCTCTCTCTCTCTCTGTCTCCCTCTCTCTCTCTCTCTTCTCTCTCTCTCTCTCTCTCTCTCTCTCTCTCTCTCTCTTCTCTCTCCTCTCTCTTCTCCATTTATTTTCTCTCTCTCTCTATCTTCAAAGGGGATTTTTTTTATCCTTTATCTTTTCTTTCTTTCTTTTTCTACCTTAACCTGTGGTTTTTTTTTCTTTCTTTGTTTTTTTCTTCTTTTTTATACTCTGTCTTTTCTTTTCTCATCATATCAGCCTATGGGTGTGTATGCACCCTTTCTGTCTGTGGTGTTGCTGACTGCTTCACGGAGTAGCAGGCTGAGTGAGGTTGTGGACGGGATAGCCTATAGTGGTCACAACATTGCAATCGCAATTTGACGACCCAGGTTCGATTCCCGTTCGAGGGGATTTTCCCGGCCTAGATTTAACATCAGTGTCCTGACTCCTCTAGCTCTCCCCCAAAAATCCTTCGGATGAGATTCTAAACCGAGGCCCCGTACCGTGTGCGAACGCACGCATGCAGAACATCTTGCGCACGTTGAATCCTGTTCCGCTTTTCGTAAGAGTAGGCCATTGTGCACTGGTGGGAACAGATGACAAGATTGACAAAACTGTATACACACGATGACTGGATGTAAAAAAAAAAAATGAATAAATAAAGCACACGAGTGTTTATTCCGTATCCTCGATATAATAGAATACTAAGTAATAAATAAATGAAGAGATAAATAAATAAATAAATGAATAAATAAATAAATAAATTTAAATAAATAAATAAATAAATAAATAAATAAATAAATAAATAAATACATTTTTAAAAAGTTGTGTTGCTGGCTTTTCTTTTTCTTTTTT
>CM060322.1:26409090-26412133 GCA_030674155.1 Stramonita haemastoma
CCTCAGGTATGGTGTCTAAACATGACACCTCTGTGCATGCTGAGGTTTTTTTTAAAAATAATTTTAGTCATCCACTTTTGTCATTATGTCAAAAACAGTAGTTAGATAATCAAAAAAAAAAAACCCTCATTAGCCTGAACTTCTTTCTTTGATTCACATTTCATGCTCACAGCAGTTTTTTTAAAGTCTCGTTATAGTAAAAGCAAAAAACAAAAACACCCACCTCTTTTTTCATAATACTACAACAAAACGCCTCCTATCGACCCCACCCGTGTGTGTGTGTGACGCACCCTTTTATAACTCTGCCAATTCCATCATCTAGCGTGTTATCGATGCTGGAGATCAATACACTGACCATTACTGACAGCTAGCTCTCCTGTCACACCACACGATGATGATGATGATGATGATGATGATGATGATGATGATGTGATGATGATGATGATGATGATGATGACGATGACGATGACGATGATGATGATGACGACGACGACGACGATGATGACGACGACGATGACGACGACGATGATGACGACGATGACGACGATGATGACGACGACGACGACGACGATGATGATGACGACGACGATGATGACGATGATGATGATGATGATGATGATGATGATGATGATGATGATGATGATGATGATGATGATGATGATGATGATGATGATGACAGAATTAAGGGGAAGAGAGAGCGGAGAAAGGAGAGAGAGGGAAGGAAGGAAGGAAGGAAGGAAGGAAGAAGGAAGGAAGGAAGGTGTAGGTAGGTAGCCTAGTGTGGTTGTCCGTCGGTTGAACTGACAGGACTCTGGGCACTGCAGAAATCTGGAATGAAAGAGAAGAAGGAATGTGTGTGTGTGTGGGGGGGGGGGGGGGTGCGTGTGTGTGTGGGGGGGGGTGTGGGGCTGGGGGGGGGGGGGGGGGTAGGGGATATTGGCGGTTGCAGGGACAAGGGTGGTGGGTGTCGAAGGCACAAGCCCCAGAAAGAGGAGAAAAGCATAGGAGAGGCCAGGCAGGTGTTCTTGTCAGGAGAAACCCGTTACTTGGCGAGTTTGCTGTCTGTCAGTTCTGAACATGATGGAGTTAGGAATAATCAGGAAGAAGAAGTGGGAGAGAGAGAGAGAGAGAGAGAGAGAGAGGAGAGAGAGAGAGAGAGAGAGAGAGAGAGAGAGAGAGAGAGAGAGAGAGAGAGAGAGAGAGAGGAGGGGAGGAAGGGGGAGGGGGGGTGAAATGTTGAATGATCGTGACAGCTTGAAATAGTCTGGTCGAAATGAGGCTTGTGTTAAAGATTTGGGGGGATACGGTTTTGGAGAGTTAGACACAGTTTGTTCTGCATCTTTTACATTTTGTGAGAAAGGAGTTCAGTGTCCTGGATGAGATCGTAAACTGAGATCCCGTGTGTAACACCAAGCAGTCTATCTATCTATCTATCTATCTATCTATCTATCTATCTATCTATCTATCTATCTATCTATCTATCTATCTATCTATCTATCTATCTATCTATCTATCTATCTATTTATCTATCTATCTATCTATCTATCTATCTATCTATCCAGCATTCTATCTATCTATCCAGCGTTCTATCTCTCTATCTACCTATCTATCTATCTATCTATCTATCCAGTATTCTGTCTATCTATCTATTTATCTATCTATCCAGCATTCTATCTATCTATCTATCTATCTATCTATCTATCTATCTATCTATCTATCTATCTATCTATCTATCCAGCATTCTATCTATCTATCTATCCAGCATTCTATCTATCTATCTATCTATCTATCCAGCATTCTATCTATCTATTTATCTATCTATCTATCTATTTATCTATCTATCTATCTATCTATCTATCTATCTATCTGTCTGTCTATCTATCTATCTATCAAACATTCAGTGCACGTAAAAGAATCCTGCAGGCAACAAGAGAGTTGTCCCTGGTAAAGTTATATAATGTAGAAAACCATCCACTATTGTAGAGAAATGAACACGTACATGTAAAGAAGAAAATATTTCAAAAGATGGCGGCGCTGTTCTTGTGGCGAGGTATACTCCCCCAAGGATAGCTCTACCCGAAGAAAAAATCTGCCGTGACTGAAAGTGGTATACAATACAATACAATACAATGCAATGCAATGCAATACAATACATTACAATACAGTCCGATACAATACAATTCAGTGCAGTGCAATATATTACAATGCAGTGCAATGCAGTACTGTGCAATGCAATATAATACTGTGCAAATACAAGACAACGCACTGCAAGACAATACAGTGCAAGACAATACAGTGCAATACAATGCAATGCAATACAATACAATACAATATACAATACAATACAATACAATACAATACAATACAATACAATGCAATGCAATGCAAGGCAATACAATGTAATACAATGCAGTGCAATACAATACAATGCAGTGCAGTGCAAAAAATACAGTGGCATACAATACACGCAATGTAACACACTACAATGCAATGCAGTATAATACAATGCTATACAGCGCAATATATATATATATATATATATATAATATATTATATATTATATATATATATATATATATATATATATATATATCCATTGCAGCACGATCATAAGCAATCCTGCATGTGTTTTGAACAAAAAATCAGGTATTCTGTCTCAGATTTTTTCAGTGACTTAATGTGGTTTAAATCAAATGAAGTGAAGATTGGAGAATGAAGGAGCAAGCTGAGAAGCGAGTTAATTAAACCGTGTCAGAAGAGGACACCTTGGTGACGCTCCACCACGAAATGAGTCGCTTAGCACCTGACCCATTTTGCGGCCATGAGCCATTTTAGGATGGTTTGGGTCAGGTCTCTGTCTGTGTCTCTGTCTCTGTCTCTCTGTCTATCTGTCTCTCTGTCTCTCTGTCTGTGTGTGTGTGTGTGTGTGTGTGTGTGTGTGTGTGTGGTGTGTCTGTGTGTGTCTGTGTGTGTGCGTGTGTAGTGTGTGTGTGTGTCTGTCTGTCTCTCTGTCTCTGTCTCTGTCTTTCCTTCTCTCTGTCTC
>CM060322.1:26412233-26414733 GCA_030674155.1 Stramonita haemastoma
GGGGGGGAAAAAAAAAAAATTTTTTTTTGGGGAGGGAAAAGGGGGGGGGGAAAAAAAAAAGGGGAAGAAAGGGGTTTGGGAAAAGGGGGGGAAGAAGAGAAAGGGAGATGAAGAGAAGAGAGAAAAAAATTTTGTATGATTATGAAATTTGTAATAGTAGTAAGATTTTTAAAAAAAATAGTATGTTTTTTGGTTTATGATGTTTTGGGAAATGAAAGGATTATGTTTTTTGGGGGGTTTGGGTGTTTTTTGGGGGGGGTTTTTTTTTTTTTTGTTTGGGTTTTTGGTTTTTTGGTTTTTTTTTTTTTGGGGGGAGGGGTTTTTTGAGGGAAATTTTTTAAAAAAATGAAAAGGGGTATTTTTGAAAAATTTTTTTAAATTAGTTTTTTTTAAAAGGGGGGGGAAAGGAAGGGGGAAAATTAAAGGGGGTTTTTTGTGGAAAGGGGAAAAAAGGGAAAAGGGAAAAGGGGGGAGAAAGGGGGAGGGGAGAAAAGGGAAGAGAGAAAAGGGAGAGGAAAGGGGGGAGGGGGAGGGGGGGGAAAAAAAAAAAAAAAAAAATTAATTTTTTGGGAGGGGGGTTGTTGTTTTTTTTTTTAGAGGAAAAGAAAAAATTTTGGGGGTTTTTTTTTTTTATTTTTTTTGGGGGTTTGTGTAAGGGGGGGGGGGGGGGGGGGGGGGGGGGGGGTTAGTAGGGAGAGAGAAGGGGAGGGGGGAAAAAGGGGGGGGGAAGGGGAAGGGGAGGAGAGAGGGAAAAAGGGAGAAGGGGGGGGGGAGGGAAGGGGGGGAAAAAATGGGGGGGTTTTTATTGGGGGTTTGGTTTTTTTGGGGGGGGAAGGGGGGTTTGGGGGTGGGGGTTTAAAAGGGTTTGTTTTTTTTTTGGGGGGTTTTTAAAAAAAAAAGGATTAGTTAAAGGAAAAGTTTTTTGTAGTTTTTGGATTGGGTTTTTTTTGAAAGTTTTTAAAAAAATTAGGTTTAGGGGGGGGAAAAAAAAAGTGAGATTTTAAGGTGTAAGTTGGGTGGGTTTGTGGTTTTTGGTTTGGATTTGTTTTTTGGTTTGGGTTTTTTGAAGTTTTTTTATTTTTTTTTTTTTTGGGAAAAAAAATAGGTTTTTTGGTTGAAAGGAAGGATAAATGTTTTATTAAGGGTAAATTTTAGGAAGGGATTTGTAGAATTTTGGGTTTTTTTTTGGGGAAAATTTTTTTTTGGGGAAAGGGAGGAGGGAGAAGGAGAGGGGAAAAGAAAAAGGGAGAAGAAGAGAGGAAAAGGGGAGGGAGAAGGAGAAGGAAAAGGAGAGGAAAGAGAGAGAAAAAGGGAAAGGGGAAGAAAGGGGAAAGAGAAAAAGAAGAGGGGGGGGGAGGGGGAGAAGGGAAAGGAAAAGAGAGGGGGGGGAAAAGGGGGAAAAAGGAGAGAGAGAGAAAAAGGAGGGGGGAGGGAGGAAGAGGGAGGAGAAAAAGAATTTTTTTTTATGTTTTTTAAAAGGGGTAAATTTTTTTTTTTTTTTTTTTTTTTTTTTGGTTTTTTTTTTTTTTTTTTTTTTTTTTTTTTTTTTTTTTTTTTTTTTGAAAAGATTTTTTTTTTTTTTTTTTTTTTTTTTTTTTTTTTTTTTTTTTTTTTTTTTTTTAAAAAAGAGGGGGGGGGGGGGGGGGGGGGTTTTTTTTTTTTGGAAAAAGGGGAAAAAAGCGAAGAGAAAAGGAAATAAAAGGGAAGGGGGAGGGGGGGGGGGGGGTGGGGGGGGGTTTTGGGGGGGGGGGGGGGGGGGAGAGAAGAGAGAGAGAAAGGAAGAAGGAGAGAAGGAAGGAGGGGGGGAGGGGGGGGGGGAAAAAAAGGGGGAAGGGGGGAAAGGAGAGGGAGGGGAGAGGGGAGGGGAAGAAGGAGAGAAGGAGGAGGGGAGAGAGGGGGAGGAGAAAAAAAAAAAGGGGGGAAGGGGAGGGGGGGGGAAAAAAAGGGGGGGGGGGGAAAGAAGGGAGGGGAAGAGAAGAGAGGAAAGGGAGAGAGAGGGGGAAGAGAAGTAGAAAAAAAAAAAGGGGAGGGGGGGAAAAAGGAAGGGGGAAGGCAAAGAAGGGGAAAGAGAGAAAAAAAAAGGGGGGAAAAAAAAAAGAAGGGAAGGGGGAGAGGAGAGAGAGAAAAAGGGGAAAGAGAAGGGAAAAAGGGAGGGAGGGAGGAGGGGGGAAAGGAAAAGGGGGGAATTTTTGGGGGAAAAAAAAAAGAGGACCCGGGGGAAAAAAAAAAAAGGGGGGGGAAAAAAGGGGGGGGGGGGGGGGGGGGGGGGGGGGGGGGGGGGGGGGGAAGGGGGAGAGAGAGAAAAGAGAGAGAGAGAAAAGAGAGAGAGAGAGAGAGAAGAGAGAAGAGATGCCAAATTTTATTTGTGGCCCTGGGGGAAACGGTTGTATTGTCTTGTGCCGTGTTAGGTTATGTACATTATTTTCTTGTGCTGTGGTGAGAGAGAAGAAGAGTGGAGTAGGTAGGAAGGGTGCACTGGAGTGAGGAGTGGGGGTATGGA
>CM060322.1:26422233-26429733 GCA_030674155.1 Stramonita haemastoma
ACAAAACATACATACATACATACATACATACATACATACATACATACATACATACATACATACATACATACATACATACATGCATGCATACATACACACACACACACACACACACACACACACACACACACACACACACACACATACATACATACATACATATACATACATACATACATACCCTACCTACCTACCTACCTACCTACCTACCTACCTACCTACCTACCTACCTACCTACCTACCTACCTACCTACCTACTACGTACGTACTACTACATACATACATACATACATACATACATACATACATACATACATACATACATACATACATACATACATACATACATACATACATACATACATACATACATACATACATACATACATACATACATACATACATACATACATACATACGTACGTACATACATACATACGTACATACATACATACATACATACATACATACATACATACATACATACATACATACGTACATACATACATACATACGTACATACATACACACACACATACACCTCTTATCTAACGGGGGAAAATGTATATATTTTCTTTATATATATCCCAGTTTATAACTGGAAAAAGTATATCTATTTTCTTTTCAAAGTAAAAAAAACACAAAAAGCTTTCACGTATTAACATTTTATTTCTCGTTCCGCTTTGGCTAGTGTTCTGAGGTTCACCAACGGTGAAATTTTTGCATATGAAGAAGAAAATAAAACAGGCACAAAAGAGAAAAGGGAGGGAAAGGGGACGATAGTTAAAAGAACTGGAAAAGGAGGGGGGAGGGAGAAAAAAAGAAGAAAGAAAGAAAAACACCTAACAAAAAAGAGACCAATAAAAGAGAAAAAAGATCATGCAATAACAAGAAACAACACTTCAAGAAGGCCGAGAGAAAACTTCCGAAAGAAAGCAAGAAACTGAAAAAAAAGAAAAGAGGGAGAAAAAACCAAGAATAGATAAAAGAGGAAGATTAAGAAGAAGAATGCAAATAATCAATGAAAAGAAGAAGCAAAAATAAAATAAGAAAAAGAAAAAAGCAAAAGAAGAAGAAGAAGAAGAAAGACAGAGAAGAGAGAAGAAAAGAAGAAGAAGAAAAAGAAGAAGAAGAAGAAGAAGAAATGGAAGAAGAAAAAAGCGAAGAATGAAAGAATGGAAGAAGAAAAGAAGAAAAAAATGCGAAGAAGAATGAAAGAAGAATGCGAAGAAGAAGAAGAAGAAAATGCGAAGAAGAATTCGAAGAAGAAAAAGAAGCGAAGAAAAATGCGAAGAAGAAGAAGGAAGAATAGAAGAAGAAGAAGAATAAAAAAAGAGAAGAAGAAGAATGGAAGAAGAAGAAGAAAAAGAAGAAGAAAAGAAAGAATGAAAGAAGAAGAAGAAAGAAGAAGAAAAAAAAAAAAAAAAAAAAAAAAAAAAAAAAGAAAAAAAGAAGAAGAAGAGAAGAGAAGAAAAAGAAGAGGAAGAAAATGCAAAGAAGAAGAGAATGTAAAGGAACAAGAAGAAGAATTACAAAGAAAAATGCGAAGAAGAAGAAAGAAGAAAAAAGAATGCGAAGAAGAATTGCAAAGAAGAAAAAGAATGCAGAAGAAGAAGAAGAAGAGAAGAGAAGAGAGAAGAAAGAAGAAGAAGAAGAACAACAACAACAAGAACAAGAACAAGAAAAGAACAAGAAGAACAAGAACAAGAACAAGAAGAAGAACAGAAGAAGAACAAAAAGAAGAAAATAAAAGAAAAGAAAAATAATAATAGAAAAATTGCAAAGAATTGAAAAGAATTGAAGAGATGAAGAAGAAGAAGAAGAAGAAGAAGAAGAAGAAGAAGAAGAAGAAGAAGAAGAAAAAAAGAAGAAGAATGCGAAGATAGAAAATGCGAAGAATGCAAAGAATGCGAAGAAGAATAACGAAGAAGAATGCGAAGAAGAATGCAAAGAAGAATGCGAAGAAGAAGAAGAAAAAGAATGCGAAGAGAATGCGAAGAAGAAAAAGAATGGAAGAAAAAATGCGAAGAAGAAAAAGGGAGAATGCGAAGAAGAATGCGAAGAAGAAGAATGGAAAAGAAAAAAGAAGAAGAAGAAGAAGAAGAAGAATGAAAGAAGAAGAAAAGAAGAAAAAGAAGAAGAAGAAGAAGAAGAAGATGAAGATGAAGAATGCAAAGAAGAAGAAGAATTGCAAAGAAAAGAAGAAGAATTACAAAGAAGAATGCGAAGAAGAAGAAAGAAGAAAATTGCGAAGAAGAATTGCGAAGAAAAAAAAGAATGCGAAGAAGAAGAAGAAGAAGAAGAAGAAGAAGAAGAAGAAAAACAAAAAAGAACAAGAACAAGAAAAGAACAAGAAGAACAAGAAACAAGAACAAGAAGAAGAACATGAAGAAGAATACAAATAATAAAAATAATAATAAGAAAAAAAAAAAACAGAAAAATTGCAAAGAATTGCAAAGAAGCAAAGAAAGATGAAGAAGAAGAAGAAGAAGAAGAAGAAGAAGAAAAAAAAGAAAAATCGAAGAATGCAAAGAATGCGAGGAAGAATAGAAGAAGAATGCGAAAAGAATGCAAGAAGAATGCGAAGAAGAAGAAGAAAAGAATGGAAGAAGAAGAAACGAAGAAGAAGCGAAGAAGAAAAAGAATGGAAGAAATGCAAAGAAGAAGAAGAAGAACGCGAAGAAGAATACAAGAAAAGAATGCGAAGAATGCAAAGAAGCGAAAGAATCGAAGAAGAAATGCGAAGAAGAAGAAGAAAAGAAGAAGAAGAAGAAAGAGATGAAGAAGAAAAGAAGAAAATGCGAAGAAGAAAGAAGAATGCGCAGAAGAATACGAAGAAGAATGCGAAGAAGAATGCAAAGAAGAATGCGAAGAAGAAGAAGAAAAGAATTGCGAAGAAGAATTGCGAGAAGAAAAAGAATGCGAAGAAAAATGGAAGAAGAAGAAGGAGAATGCGAAGAAAAGCGAAGAAGAAGAAGGAAGAGAAGAAGAAGAAGAAGAAGAAGAAGAAGAAGAAGAAGAAGAAGAAGAAAGAAAAATAAGATGAAGAATGCAAAGAAGAAGAAGAATGCAAAGAACAAGAAGAAGAATTACAAAGAAGAATGCGAAGAAGAAGAAAAAGAATTGCGAAGAAGAATGCGAAGAAAAAAAAGAATGCGAAAGAAAGAAGAAGAGAAGAAGAAGAAGAAGAAGAAAAGAAAAGGAAAGAAGAACAAAACACAACAACAAACAAGAACAAGAAAAGAAGAACAAGAACAAGAAAAGAACAAGAAGAAGAACATGAAGAAGAATACAAAATAATAAAATAAATAATAAGAAAAAAAAAAAAATAGAAAAATTGCAAAAGAATTGCAAAGAATTGCAAAGAGAAGAAGAAGAAGAAGAAGAAGAAGAAGAAGAAGAAGAAGAAAAATCGAAGAATCAAAGAATGCGAGGAAGAATACGAAGAAGAATGCGAAGAAGAATGCGAAGAAGAATGCGAAGAAGAAGAAGAAAAAAGAATGCGAAGAAGAAGAATTGCGAAGAAGAATTGCGAAGAAGAAAAGAATGCGGAGAAAAATGCGAAGAAGAAAAGAAGAACGCGAAGAAGAATACGAAAGAAGAATGGAAGAAGAATGCGAAGAAGAAGAAGAAGAAGAAGAAGAAGAAGAAGAAGAAGAAGAAGAAGAAGAAGAAGGAAAGAAGAAGAAGAAGAAGAAGAAGAAAGAAGAAGAAGAATGCGAAGAAGAAGAAGAAGAAGAAGATGAAGAAGAAGAAGAAGAAGAAGAAGAAGAAGAAGAAGAAGAAGAAAGAAGAAAAGAAGAAGAAGAATGCGAAGAAAAGAAGAAGAAGAAGAAGAAGAAGAAGAAGAAGGAAAAGAAGAAAAGAAGAAGAAAAGAAGAAAGAATGCAAGAAGAAGAAGAAGAAGAAGAAGAAACGAAGAAGAAGAATGCGAAAAAAGAAGAATGCGAAGAAGAAAGAAGAATGCGAAGAAAGAAGAAGGAAGAAGAAGAATGCGAAGGAAGAAAAGAAGAAAAGAAGAAGAAGAAGAAGAAGAAGAAGAAGAAGAAGAAGAGAAGAAAGAAGAAAGGGAAAAATACAAAGCAAAGAAATAAAAACAAAACCTTTGATGCAAACCCAAGCACGGTCCCCAGATAAAACAAAACAAAACAAAAAAATCTAAACCACCTCAGGAGGGAAGGATGGACTTTTCTTCCCCCTCTTTCTCTTTCCCCCTCCCTCCTCATCCTTCCCTCTTCTTCTTCTTCCTTCTTCTTCTTCTTCTTCCTTCTTTTTCTTCTTCTTCTCTTCTTCTTCTTCTTCTTCTTCTTCTTCTTCTTCTTCTTCTTCTTCTTTTCTTCTTTGCATTCTTCTTTGCATTCTTCTTCTTCTTCTTCGCATTCTTCTTCTTCTTCGCATTCTTCTTCTTCGCATTCTTTTCTTCGCATTCTTCTTCTTCTTTACATTCTTTACATTCTTTACATTCTTTGCATTCTTCTTCTTCTTCTTTTTGTCTGTCTCTGTCCGTCTGTATCTCTCTCTTTCTTCTCCCCCCCTCTCTCCGTCTCTCTCCGTCTCTCGTCGCTCCCTGTCTGTCTGTCTCTGTATCTCTGTCTCTGTCTGTCTGTCTGTCTGTCTCTGTCTCTGTCTCTCTTTCTCTTTCTCTCTCTCTCTCTCTCTCTCTCTCTCTCTCTCTCCTCTCTCTCTCTTCTCTCTCTCTCTCTCTCTCTTCTCTCTCTCTCTCTCTCTCTCTCTCTCTCTCTCTCTTCTCTCTCTCTCTCTCTCTCTCTCAGAGTGCCTCATTGCAGCGAGTCTGTTTGAATGCTATCTTTCAGTCTTCTGTCTCGGTATGTGTTGCGTTTTGGAGACAGACAAACGGACAGACAGGCAGACAGACAGACAGAGCACACAGACACACAGAGCACGCAGGCAGACAGATAGGTAAATCAGATAGTTATTAGGTACGAATCGCTATATTGCTCTTGTTATTTGGCTCGTGTGCACAAGTATGTATAAAGAGCTTGAACTTTATTTCCAAGGTGGAAAAATATGTTCAGGAAGTTAAACAGCTTCCATCATTAATGTTTTGTGTTTTGTTTCTCTTTTTGTGTTTTTTGTCCTTTTTTTTTGTCCTTCTGTGGAGAGTTTTTTCCTGTCTTGTTTCAGATTTTCACGGTCTGTCTGTCTGTCGGTCTGTTTGTTTGTCTGTATACGTTGCAAACATGTGGGCATCAAAGGATAGTGTGAACTTTCTTTCCTGAGTTTAGTCAGGTACATGCCTCCAAGACCTTTCTGATAGTGGTTGTGTGTGTGTGTGTGGTGTGTGTGTGTGTGTGTGTGTGTGTGTGTGTGTGTGTGTGTGTGTGTGTATGTGTGTGTATGTGTGTGTATGTGTGTGTGTAATGTGTGTGTGTAATGTGTGTGTGTAATGTGTGTGAGTGTGTGTGTGAGTGTGTGTGCGTGTGTGTGAGTGTAAGTGTAGGTGTAGGTACGTGTAATTGTGTGTGCGCGTGAACGCACGCACACACACACACGCGCGCACGAGTATATATGTGTGTGTGCCCAAGCACGCGTGCACGTGCGCGCATGTGTGTGTGCGTGCGTGCGTGTGTACGTGTGTGTATTTGTGTGTGAGCATACAGGCTCAGGCATGGGCATGACTGTATGCATGCGTGTGTATGAAGAATACGCTCATGTTTGCACACACACACACACACACACACACACACACACACACACACACACACACACACACACACACACACACACACACACACACACACTCATACCTGTAACTATGTGTGTGTTGCTTGTGTGTGTCTGGAGGTAGATGGGTGGGTGGGTGGAGAGTAGGGGAGGGGAGGGGCAGGCGTGTGAGGGGAGAGGGGAGTGGGGAGTGTGAGCAGCAAAGGATGAATGTTTGTATGTTCAGTACTAAAAGCTTCTTGTCCCTGCACACTACTAGCTATGCTTTTCCAGAAAAAAACAAAATTATACCACTTTATGTTCCAGCATGAATTTTCTCTGGGCGTGAAATTCAGGCTGCTCTCCCTGGATAGACAGACAGACAAGACAGACAAGACAGACCGACAAACAGACAGTCAGTCAGTCAGACAAACAGTCAGACAGACTAGACAGACAGAAAAATAGCTGGATACAGACAGACAGACAAGACAGACAGTCAGACAGTCAGTCAGACAAACAGTCAGACAGACAGACAGACAGACAGAAAAATAGTTGGACACAGACAGACAGACAGATAGCCAGACAACCAGCTGGACAGACAGACAATCAGACAGACAGACAAGACAGACAAGACAAACAGACAAGACAGACAAAGGATCGCAGCAGAGACAAGAAGTAAGCACACCGAAGAAGTTAGTTTTTAAAGTCTGTCCCGAGCCTAAGGTCATCAGGCCGGTACTTATCCCGGTTTCTGTGGCGTTAAGCAACTGAGAGTCATAGACCCCCCCCCCCCCCCCATGGATAGGACGCTAGTCTATCGCAAGGTTAACCACCAACACAAAGTTGGTACCCCTTTTACATCTGGGTTGGGTGGGGTGAGAGAAAATAGCCGGAAAGTGCCTTTTCCAAGGGCACAACGCCATAGCCGAAAGCTGGGATCGAACCCGCAACCTTTAGATTACGAGTCTAACGCCCTAACCACTAGACTACAGCGGCGGCTCACACCGAAGAAGACCCTATAGGTAAGACATCGCCTCGCCTCTCCTCTCCTCTCCTCTCCTCCTCTCCTTCAATGGAAGACCTGCGGCTCGATCTATGGCCTCCGCCAATCCTGCCTTGATTCTAATTCCCCAACTTGTCAATCAGCCCTGCTCCTCTCTCCCTCCCTCCCTCCCTCTCTCTCACTCTCTCTCCTCTTCTCTCTCTCTCTCTGTCTGTCTGTCTGTCTGTCTGTCTGTCTGTCTGTCTGTCTGTCTGTCTGTCTGTCTGTCTGTCTGTCTGTCTCTCTCTCTCTCTCTCTCTCTCTCTCCATCCCTCCCTCTGTCTGTCTGTCTGTCTGTCTGTCTGTCTGTCTGTCTGTCTGTCTGTCTGTCTCCCTCTCTCTCACTCTCTCTGTCTCTCTCTGTCTCTCTCTGTCTCTCTCTGTCTCTGTCTCTCTCTCTCTCTGTGCGCAGAACACCTTGCACACACGTTAAATCTTGTTCCGCTTTTCGTAAGAGTAGGCCATCGTGTGCCGGTGGGAACAGATGACATTTACAAAAATGCATACACACGGGGACTGGATGTAAAAAAAGCACGAGAGCTTATTCCATTATCCTCGATATATATATATATATATATATATAATATATTATATATATATTATATATATATATATATATATAAAAGAATAAAATCTCTCTCTCTCATTTTCTCCCTCTCTCCCTCCTTCTCTCTTACCCCCCCCCCTCTCTTTCTCTCCACTCTCTCTCCCCTCCTGCACCCCCCCTCCCTCCCACCCCCTTAATCCACTCCACCTTCCCTCCACCTGTCTCCCTCTGGTTCTTCCTCCTTCCT
>CM060322.1:26434733-26439733 GCA_030674155.1 Stramonita haemastoma
ACATACGGGGCCGGACTGGATGTAAAAACAAAAAGCACATGAGTGCTTATTCCATTATCCTCAATATAAAAAGAACACACACACACAACACACACACACCACACACACACACACACACACACACACACAACACACACACACACACACACACACACACACACCACGCACACATATATAGTTACCTGGCTCAGAAAAATAACGTTTTAGACAACTCTTATTCTATAACACTAACAGAAAACACGAAGCCCATTACCGGCTGAACGGGGCTGAATGGTATATCCTGGTTTTCATGTCAAGTAAATTACCTTGTTATGACAACTGCAGCAGCACTGGACCAGCAACACTGGATTGTTTGAAGTACTTGTAGTAAAAAAAACCACACAAAACTTTCTGTCTTTTGCTTTCACGGCATCAAGCGGTTTGATAAAACCACGTCAAAGTTTGTCATGTTAGAACACAAGATTGCTTTGTTATCACTCCGAAAAAACGTTTTCATGTCGGAAAATAGGATTACGTTGTTATTTTATCAAACCACAGTTACGTTGGAAGCTAAGATTACGTTGTTATCAAACCACACACGTAGTTGTTACTCTGGAAACCAAGATTACGTTGTTGTCCATCCATAAAGTAATCAAGTGGTTTTAGATGACTTAGGACGAGTAAACAATGATGCAGAAGAGGGAGAAGAAACATGTAGCTGTGTCAAATAGTTTAATACAAGGATTATAGATTTCTGATGACAAACAGACAGAAAAAAACACTGAACTGTGCCAAACAGTTCATTGCAAGGTATTGATTTCATTAGGCTGTGTCAAACAATTCAGTATAAAGTATGGATTTCTGGTGATATACAGACTTAAGAAACTTTAGGCTGTGTCAAACAGTTCAGTACAAAGTATGGATTTCTGATGATATACAGACAGAACATGTAGCTGCGTCAAAAATTTCAACAGAAGGTATGGATTTCTTCTGATAGGAAGACAGATGATACATTGAACTGCTGCCGATATGGACACAGAAAAAATATTGAACTGTGCCAAACAGTTCAGTACAAAGTATGGATTTCTGATGATAGACAGACACAAGAAACATTGAACTGTGCTATAAACCGAGCTCCCGTGTGTTACACATCATTATTCAGCGCACGTAATACAACCCACGGCAACAAGAGAGTTGTCCGTGGCAAAATTCTGTAGAAAAAGCCACTCTGATGATAAGGAAACAAAATAATACAGTTGCAGACAGGAAAAAGAAAAATAAATAATGGGTAGGCGCTGTATTTGTGGCGACGTGCATGCTCTCCCTGAGGAGAGCAGCCGGAATTTCACACAGAGAAAATCTGCTGAGACATAAAGTGGTATAAAATAAATTAAAAAAAAAACTTCTTGTCGACTGAATAAAGATGTTCGTCATACTTTGCAATCTGACTGCTTTCTGTAGAAAGCTAAAACACACTCTCTGTCTCCCTGCCTCTTGAATACTCTTTTTTTTTTTTTTTTTTTTTTTTTTTACAATGTAACATGGAGGAAGAAAAAAGTTTTGAAAATGAATGTCAACATCCAATCCATTAAGTTTTATTATTATTATTATTTTTGTTTTTAATGATGGAGCCTGTTGACTAAGATATCTCTGCTTTTCACTTCTATGGCTAAGTTTTGTTTACTTCCCCTTTCTCCCTTTTTTGTTTACTTCCCCTTTCTCATTTTTTGTTTACTTCCCCTTTCTCATTTTTTGTTTACTTCCCCTTTCTCAATTTTTGTTTACTTCCCCTTTCTCAGTTTTTGTTTACTTCCCCTTTCTAATTTTTTTGTTTACCTCCCCCTTCTCATTTTGTGTGTGTGTTTACCTCCCTTTTTCCTCACTTTTTGTTTACTTCCCCTTTTCTCAATTTTCCACCACGTTCTCAATCTCACGGCAATGGAGGACATGGCTATTCCTGTCAAATAGGGTGATGTCGGCAATGTCAATTGGGAAATGGGATGAAACCTTGTCAACTATTGTGATTTGTCGTTGAAAAAGTGTTTGAACGGGCGATGCCAGTGATTGACTCAGATCTCATTAGTAGGCCTAAAGCACTCTTCTCCGTCTCGCTTCTTAAGCTGATTTTTTTTTTACAGGGTTGTAGATTGAGGGGGTGGGGGTGGGGGGGGGGTGGGGTTGAGGGTCTTTTTGGTTTTTTTTTGTGTGTGCTTTTTCTGTTTCTGTCTCTTTGTTTCTATTTTTTCTGTTTCTGTTTCTGTCTCTGCCTACCTGTTTGTCTGTCTGTATGTGAGTATGTATGTCTCTCTTCTCTCCCTCTCTCTCCCTCTGTCTCTCTCTCTGTCTCTGTCTCTCTCTGTCTCTCTGTCTCTGTGTCTGTCTGTCTGTCTGTCTGTCTGTCTGTCTGTCTGTCTGTCTGTCTGTCTGTCTGTCGTCTGTCTGTCTGTCTGTCTGTCTGTCTGTCTGTCTGTCTGTCTGTCTGTCTGTCTGTCTCTCTCTCTCTCTCTCTCTCTCTCTCTCTCTCTCTCTCTCTCTCTCTCTCTCTCTCTCTCTCTCTCCTCTTATTTTTCCTGCAGGCAATAGTGGTCACTTGCCTAATTAATTCTAACAGCATTGGTTATCGGATACATGGGGATGATTCATGCATTTATGTTTACTTAATATAATGCACAGATTGTAAACACATATGTGTAAAAGGTAAAAAAGGTAAATGTAAAGGTGTCCCATAACCTATGTGGTCGTAGGGGAGCGAGGCGTCAGAGACCTCACTTCTCCAGGGGCCAGCATATTGAGGGCGGTGCCTCTCCCTCGCTGCTTTACCTTCCCTGACCCTAAAGAGGGCAGGTACCCATTTTCAGCTGGGTGAACTGAGAACTGTGCTGAAGCCAAGGCGCGCAAAGGGTCATCCATCCGCTTGGTAACTACGATCGCTGCTGCTTAACCTTAGCTTGGTGAAAGCGAGCGCTCTGACCACTGAGCTATCCTGTCCCTCCCTAACAACAAAGATTGACGGCAATAATCAACATCTTGACCAGCATCACTATTACTGCTGCTCTTATTTCTGCCATTAGAGTTGAGAAAACGCACAGATGATATGACATCTTACATAATATATCTATGCACTTATGATTGGATGTAATTCACACGGTGAAAATACAACAAAATATATCACGGAGAATAAATGAGCATTTCTGCCATACAAAAGGCTAACTTTTATTACAAGAGAAAACAAGTCATCATATATATATTTTTTACCATACAAATATCATCTACCATAGACAAGAGTTTTGCAACCATCAAAAAAAAAGGAATTTTGACCTCGGTGAAGGTTATACCGTTTATACATAGATAACGTTGTACCTAAAAATACCTCTTTAATATGAAAAACAATAAAAGCATTTTCTTTGCGTATTACACTTAATAACCCATAGCCAAACATGTTTGTTAAGGGTTGGTTATTAAAAACACCTTGAATCACTAACTAGTTTGCTTTTGGAAGAAGTTCAAAATTGAAACTATTAACACAAATGGTTAACAAATCCAACCCCAAAGTTCCCCTTACTCCTTTAACAGAAAAAAAGAGAGAAAATGTGTATCCATTATTCTGCTTCAATATTAAAAAACAACAACTCCATACCAAACCCAAACCAAACCAATGTAAACCAAATCAAACCCATTTATCTGTTTCAATACTTACAAAAAACCCCCCACACTAAAACCAAACCAATCCAAACCAATCTAAACCAATCCAATCTAAACCAAACCAAACCAAACTAAATGAAACCAAATTAATCCATCCTAGACTTTTTGACGTTAATATGTTACCATAAACTGGAACACATCTTCAAGTGCTGTACAGTTCCTCCTCTTCAATGTGACGACAGTCCTTAAATATAAGTCATAACACAGTCAATGGGAGAGGTAGGAGGAGAAGAGGGTGGGTGGAGGAGAGGAGAGAAAAGTAAGGAAGAAAAGAAAAGGAGATCTGATCTAAAGACGGCGAGGAGAGAGAGGGGGGGGCGGGGGGGGGGGGGGGGGGGGGGGGGGGAGGAGGAGGATTAGGGGTTAAAAACTTGGATGAAAGTGAGAGAGATGAGGATAAGAGTGATGATCAGACTTGGGAAGGGGGTGGTGGTGGTGGTGGTGGTGGTGTGTGTGTGTGGGGGGGGGAGCTGAGGAGTGACAGAGAGAGCGGTGGCATGAAAAGAGCGTGCCATATTGTACGCGTGTATTGCAGACATACCAGCAGATAATGATTTTATGATAAAAATGATAATGAATAATAATAGCGCATGTTATGAACGATGATTTCTTCATGATAGTTTATGACTGAGGCTAATAGATATACGAGTTATATGAGTATGTACACACACGCACACACGTGTGTGCACGCACGCTTAGGCAGACAGACAGACAGGCAAGAAAACAGACCGACAGACAGCCAGCCAGACGGACAGACACAGACACAGACACAAACAGACAGATAGACAGACAGAGACAAACAGACACACACATAGATACACACACACACACACACACACACACACACACATACACACAAACACACACACAACACACACACACACACACACACACACACACACACACACACACAACACACACACACACACACTACACACACACTACCCCCCCCACACACACACACACCCACACACACACATATTCGTACTTACACACACAGTATAAGGTGTGTGTGTGGAATGAAGTACAGCTGGCTGGAATGGGATGGCAGGATGGCAGGATAGCAGGATGACAGGATGGCAGGGTGGCAGGATGGCAGGATGGCATGATGGCAGGAGTGGCATGGCGATGTAGATCGATACAGGGTTCTTGCCACTCGCAGCAATCAAAAAATCAATTTACCCGTTTTCCTCACCCTACCCCCCCCCTCCCTCCCTTCTCTACTACCCCTCCTTCTCTCTCCCCCTTCCAACCGTCCATCTCTTTCTTACCCTCTCTTCCTCTCTGTCTCTGTTTGTTTTTCTCTTCTCTTCTCTTCT
>CM060322.1:26442233-26445243 GCA_030674155.1 Stramonita haemastoma
TGTCTCTGTCTATCTGTTTGTCTGTCTGTTTGTTTGTTTGTCTGCTTGTGAGTTTGTTTGTCTGTCTTGTCTGTCATATATGTGTCCCTGACACTGTCTCTCTATGTCTGTCTCTCTCCCTCTCTCCCTCTCTCTCTTTCCCCCCCCCTCTCTCACTCTCTATCTATATCACTATCTCTCTCTGTCTCTGTCTCTCTCCTTCTCTCTCTCCCTCTCTAGCTCTTTCTGTCTCTTTCTCTATCTCTCTATCTGTATCTCTCATTCTCTCTCTCTGTGTGCCTCTGTCTGTCTGTCTGTCTGTCTGTCTGTCTGTCTGTCTCTGTCTGTCTGTCTGTCTGTCTGTCTGTCTGTCTGTCTGTCTGTCTGTCTGTCTGTGAGTTTAGACTTTATGTCTCACTCTCCTACATATCATTTACCACCCCCTCCCCCTTACCCCCATCCTCCACTTAATAATTACTCGCTTTGCCATCTGTAGCCTTTAGCAACTGATAAACGAGATCTTAGTGCAAGTATATTTATCTTTCTGAAGGTTATAAATATATATATTTTAAAAGATATTCACTGCAACATATGGATTCCAGTTAGTGTTCAGCTAAATATTTTTGTCAGTTCCCACGTACGTGTGTATGTATGCATGCATGTATGTATGTATGTATGTATGTATGTATGTATGTATGTATGTATGTATGTATGTATGTATGTATGTATGTATGTATGTATGTATGTATGTATGTATGTATGTATGTATGTATGTGTGTGTGTATGTGTGTATGTGTGTGTATGTACGTACGTACGTACGTACGTACGTACGTACGTACGTACGTACGTACGTACGTATGTATGTATGTATGTATGTATGTATGTATGTATGTATGTATGTATGTATGTATGTATGTATGTATGTTATGTATGTATGTCGTTATGCCTATACCTGCTATACTGTAGTGTAATATTTGAACTCTGATTATTTCAATCCATTGTGCTGTAATGCACTATTGTACTGTTCAGTGTTGGGGGAGGGTGGGTAGGTGGGTGGAGGGTGGGGGGCGGAATCCCTGAGTGGTTATAGTGTCACACACCTGATCTGACAGTCCCTGAGGAAGCGGATTCGAGTCTTTGTTGAGGTGTCGGTTTCAGAGGATTCCCTCCTCCCCGTCCCCCAACTCCCCTCCCTCCAAATTTCTTCAGATGGGATTAACAACCGAGATCATGCATGCGTGTGAATGCATGTAGAGCGTCATATATGCTCACACGTGCTCAAGCATGCACGAACACACGCACCCACCCATCCACCCACCCACCCACCCACTCACACGCTCATAAACACACACACAACACACACACACACACACACACACACACACAACACACACACACACACACACACACATACACACACACACACACACACAAAAACCCAAGAGACGAAAGAAGAACAATCCCACCCTTAGAAAAGATACCCCCCCAACCGCAACCTCACCCCCAAACTCCTTCAACCGAACAAACACAAGCCCATAATCTTTACCTTAGCTAGGAAACAGAAAAAGAAAAAAAACAACAACAATGAGTGGCGCTACTCTTGTGGCAACGCGCTCTCCCCGGGGAGAGCAGCCTGAATTTCACGGAGAAAAATATGCCGTGACTTAAAGCGGTATGAATTAAAAAATGAATAAATGAAATAAATGGACGAAATGGGACAAAAAGTATCAACAGCTGAAGGTATCAAGGAATCGAGAGCAGTATAAACATAAAGCCGCCGCTGTAGTCTAGTGGTTAGGGCGTTGGACTCGTAATCTAAAGGTTGCGGGTTCGATCCCAGTTTTCGGCTATGGCGTTGTGCCCTTCGAAAAGGCACTTTACGGCTATTTCCTCACCCCACCCAGGTGTAAAAGGGGGTACCAACCTTGTGTAGGGGGTTAACCCTGCGATAGACTGGCGTCCTATCCAGGGCCTAGGGGGAGTCTATGACTCTTAGTCGCTTAACGCCACAGAAACCGGGATAAGCACCGGCCTGATGAGCCTTAGGCTCGGGACAGACTTTAACTTTTAAAGGAATAAACATAAAGACATGTTAAAAAGTAAGTAATACAACAACCTGAAATTACAATCACCACCATCACCACAATCAACAACAACAACAACAACAAAATGGAGCTCCTTTGAAGTCAGAATATGGCTGCCTATATGGCGAGGTACTTAAAAACAATTTATACATGCAAACTTCCCATTCACTGTGCAATTTCAATCTCAAAGTGATTCCCAGGTGGGATGAGTGAGTCAGAGTGCACATCCTGGGTGACCCCCAGAGTGTTAAGCTGGGGAACGCACAACAACAACAACAACAACAACAACAAAATGGACCTTAATGTCGACTTAAAAACAGATAAAAAGCTGTGTGGGCATTGTGATGTTGAAGCAATTCACTGACAACAAACGCCTGCATTCGCTCGAATTCGTATCGCAGTGTAGACTTTGAGAAATTTAATCTGCAGAAAAGCAATTTGTGATTTTAGATGGATCCATTTGGAGAAGAAAAATCTTCACTTAAAGGCTGGTACACGGTTAAGCTTTTTTCTAAATCACTAAAAAGTAGAGATTTATTCATTTTTTCCCTCATTTTTGATAACGTTTTGATTTTTGCAAGCTTCTTGTGGATATAGCTTTATCCACTCCTGTCCATCTCAAAGAGAGAGAGAGAGAGAGAGGAGAGAGAGAGGAGAGGAGGAGAGAGATAGAGAGAGAGAGAGAGAGAGAGGGAGAGACAGAGAGACAGAGAGACAGAGAGAGAGAGAGAGAGAGAGAGAGAGAGAGAGAGAGAGAGAGAGAGAGAGACAGACAGACAGACAGACAGACAGACAGACAGACAGACAGACAGACAGAGACATAGACAGAGAAACGGGGTCTGAGAGAGAGATAGACACAGATACAGACACTCACACACACACACATACATACATACACACACAGACACAGACACAGATATATATATATATATATATATAATATATAT
>CM060322.1:26455343-26456891 GCA_030674155.1 Stramonita haemastoma
TTTATTTCGAGGATAATAAATAAGCACTCGTGTGCTTTTTTACATTCAATCTTTGCCCTTATATTGGACGGGTTGGGGGCCTGAGGAATTGCTGTAATAGATTGATTTTGTTTGTAAGTCTTGGAAAGGAAGGAAGTCACTACTTTAGTCTCGTGGACTGTGGGGGCTCAACTGAAGATTTTGCAGCCAGCTTCCTCCACTCCCCACGGTCCTCCTCCGCCATCCGTAGTAGGTCATTCCACCCAAGGCCTGTCCACCCTCTGATATTGTCTTCCCATCGTTTCCTCTGTCTGCCTCTTCATCTTCCTCCCCTTACTGTTCCCTGTAAGACACTTGGCCAGTCCAGATTGTTCGTGTGATGTGCCCGTACCACTTTAGCTTGCGTTTTTTTCACTGTAGTTAGGAGCTCTTCATATGGACCGATGACATTCTTTATTCTAGTTTTCACTTCTTCATCAGTGATGTGATCTCTGTATGAAATTCCACGTACTGGTTTAAGATATGCTTTTAATCATCAACAAAAAAAACCACAACGTCATAATGATTCTGTACTAACAGTTTCGAATTTTTAAAAACCAAAATACCTACAACATCTTGTTCAGATCTGTATTAGTTTTTAGACTTTCAGATATGAACTGACTTTCCTTTTTTTTATTCATGAGAGGGAAGGAAAACTTTTTCTCTTTTTCAACCTAAAGAGAAGGATAGCCACGCCTGGACTGAACATAATACTTTATGCTTTATTCAAACGACCCAGAGAAAAGCATCTTCGTGTACGAGAATGAAAAAGCTGAACAGATTATCAAGTTAACAAGCCACAATGTCGTGGTAAAATCAATCGCGCGGTATAGGCTTACAAGTCTGTAAGCAGAAGCTTCACACACACACACACACACACACACACACACACACACACACACACACACACACACACACACACATATATATATATATATATATATATATATATATATATATATATATATATATATATATATATATATATATATATATATATATATATATATATATATACACACATACTTACATACACACGAACACACACACACACGAACACACACACACACACACACACACACACCACACACACACACACACACACACACACACACACACACACACACACACACACACACACACACACACACACGAACACACGAACACACGAACACACACATACACACACATACTTACATACACACACAAAACCACACACACACACACACACACACACACACACACACACACACACACACACACACACACACACACACACACACACACACACACCCTTTCCCAATATCTGGCAATTGGCGAACACGATCCTGGTATGACATCAAGAGTTCTGTGGAACAACGTGCTTCCATTCTTCTGTGCAGTCAATCTTCCCTTGGAGTCGCTATTGACATGACGTGACCCTGGCTTATTTGCATACAAAGTAAACCTCGCACAGCCATTGGACAGCCAACAAAATTGGACTTGAGGTAGTTTAGGAGAAAGCCTGGGGGGAACAGTTCTGCTTAGCGA
>CM060322.1:26456991-26471991 GCA_030674155.1 Stramonita haemastoma
GCGTGCTTTGCGTATTGCGGCTTTGCTGCGTTTTTGTGTTTTGGGGTTTGAAATTTGGTACTTTTAAACCTAAAGGTTTAAAAATTGGGGCAGCTATAAAGTCCTTTGTCCCCTACCTACCACCTCCCCCTTTCCCCCCTTACTCTCCCTCTCCCTCTCCCGGGTGTTTTCCCTGGGTCTTTTTGTCTGTCTGTCTCTGTCTGTCTGTCTGTCTGTCTGCCCTGTCCTGTCCCCTCTTTTCCCTCTTTTCTCTCTCTCTCTCTTTTTCCTCGTCTCTCCCCTTCCTCTCTTTTCTCCCTCTCTTTGTCTCTCTCTCTTTTCCTTTTGTCTGTCTGCCCTGTCTGTCTCTGTCTGCCCTCTGTCTGTCTCTGCCCTGTCGGGTCTTCTGTCTCTCTCTCTCTTCTCTCTCTCCTTCCTCTCTCCCCCTCTCTCTTTCTCTGCCCTCTGTCTCTCTCTGTCTCTCTCTCTCCTTTCCCCTCTCTTCTCTCTCTCTATCTCTCTGTCTTGTCAGTAAAACATAATCCATTTGTATCAATCTTTTTTATTTTTAATTTTCATTGTAATATAAAGTAGTTATAGGGTTATACGACCTAAAAAAAACTTCATTACATATCCCCCATCTAAGAGACGCTCGGGGCAACAGCAAAGTGAGAGGCTGTATGCCCATGGACTATCCCACTCATGGAATTCCACTTTATAGTTTAGTCTTTTATTGAACAACTAGGACTCTCTGACTAGGAGGCTTAACTTGCACAGTCCGTATGTGCTGCAGCCTAGTGGAGTTAGTTGGCCTTTGGAGAACATCTCCAATGCTGACTGTCCGTATGCCCTCTTGGCCTAGAGAGTTGGGGTGTACTGTGGGCAAGGCATCTCCACTGTAATCAAATTTCTGCCCACTTTTCGAAACAGCAGCTGCCTCATCCGCTGTTTTTGAGTTCATCGTCGAAACACAATTGACAAACATAAAGAGACTGTTGGTCATTATAAATAAAACATGAATGTTTTTCTCTCTCACCTCACTCATCCTATCCCATCCGAACCTCAACACTTACCGCAATAATGATAATGATAATAATTGTAGTATTTAGGTTTCACAACTAAAAAGCTTGTACCGTTTGGGAATAAACATTCGTGACTTCCGGTTTGGAATGCAAATGGCGTCATTGTGTTGTATGTACACATGCGTCATAATATAATCATGTCTGTATTGCTAACCGCATAAACCATCCGACGCATTATACAATAAAGTTAATAATGCTATATATGCACTGCTCTAGCTTTTAGCAGTGTAGTAGTATCACAAAACTACTGATAAGTTGAAAACAATATTAGCCGGTTATCTATACACTGATGATATCCCTCAGTGTTTTTACTTTTATCTGTATCATCCTGTAACACTAGACAGCACTATATGTCGAGCATCTGCGCTGCTGTTAAGATTGTAAAACTGGTAAACAACAGTGAGAAATGAAGAAGAAGAAGAAAATAAAAAGAAAAGGGGATGGGGTGGATAGTTGAAGGGCTTAAACTTGAATTAAAGAAGGTAGTCAAAAAACTGAAGTATGTATGTAAAAAAAAAAAGCAATAGAAGCAGCACAGTAGCTTTCCTCTTTTCGTAGTTTTTGTTTTCTGTTTTAGTTTTGTTTTTGGTTTGGTTTGATTTTTGGTTTGATATTTTTAGTTGGTTTGTTTGTTTTTTGTTTGTTTATCTTGTTTTATTTGGGTGTTATTTGTTGTTGTTTTTAGGGGGGTTCCGGGGGAGGGAGGGGGAGAGGGGGGTCCTTGGCTGGAGAACTTCGAGGTTTACCAATGTGATATTTGTTTTAAGACACTGGTTGTGCCTACCATTAACATAGCTGCATTCTGACTGTGGGGATGACATCTAAACACGAAATCAGTATGTTTGCAGAACTTTTAAGGTGATACTTTTGATATAAAAAAAGACTTACTCTTCCAAAAGGCAGAACGGCTTTTTACGACATGTGTGCAACATGTCCTGTGTGCGTTCGCACAGGGGACCTCAGTCTTTAGTCTCATCCGAAGAACTTTCAGGGGGAAACGAATGCAGAACTGATCATGCTGTTAACTCCAAGGGAAAAACTCCCTTTAAACACGTGTCTCTGTGATGGTTCAAACCGAGGCTCGATCCTGAGCCGCCAAATCGTGAGCACAACGCTCTAACCACTCAGCTACTTCCCCCCCCTTTGCCAGTAAAGCTTATGAATCTGCATCTCTTTCATTCTCATTCCATATCCCACCCCATAATAATGATCATCATCACCACCATCATCATCATTATCATCATGACAGTTAGTGATGCTTATGATGATGATGATAATAATAAGTCATAATAATAATCACCAACATGATGGTGATGATGATGATGATGATGATGATGAATGATGATGATGATGAAAGATGATGATGATGATGATGATGATGATGATGCTTGTGATGATGATGCTTATGATGATGATGATGCTTATGATGATGACGAGAAGAAGAAGAAGAACAAGAACAAGAACAAGAACAAGAAGAAGGATTATAATTATTGTTATATTAATATTATTATTGATTATTATATTATTATTATTATTATATTATTATTATTATTATATACAATTACTATTACTATTAATCGCAATAATAATGCTAATAATAATAACAACAACTCTTACATACACTGTTCTAGATTTTGGCAGTGTAGTAATCACTACAACCACCGATAAGTTCAAAACAATAGTAGCAAGTATCAATACACTGATGACATCGTCAGTCTCTCTCTCTGTCTCTGTCTCTGTCTCTCTCTCTGTCTCTCTGTCTCTGTCTTCTGTCTGTCTGTCTGTCTGTCTGTCTGTCTGTCTGTCTGTCTCGTCTTCTCTCTCTCTCTCTCTCTCTCTCTCTCTCCTCTCTCTTCTCCTCTCTCTCTCTCTCTCTCTCTCTCTTATTATATTTTGTTGTGCTTTTTGGGGAGGGTTCTTTTTTTTTTTCTTTCTTCCCTTTCTTTTTTTTTTTTTTTGGGGGGGGCTGTTTGTTTTGTTGTTGTTGTTGTTTTTGGTGGAGGGCTGCTATTCCCTAATCAGGGCAAGGGCCGGATGAAAAAAAAAAGTATGTAAATGCTTACTCTGTTACCCTTGAAAAAACTAAGATTATTTATTCATCCATTCTCTCTCTCCTCTCTCTCTCTCTCTCTCTCTCTCTCTCTCTCTCTCTCCTCTCTCTCTCTCTCTCTCTCTCTCTCTCTCTCTCTCTCTTTCGTTCTGAATCAGTGACTTTATAACATTACCTTAATATTGTATCTCTGTGTTAATTCTTGCCTGTTGTTTGATACTTGGTATGGTTCCTTACTTTTGGTATTTGGATCATTATAATTGTTGATTTTATCTATATTTTTATTGGCAGTATCTCCCCCCCCCCCCCCTCCAATAAGGATATTAGTTTTAAAAAAAAATTTCCCCCTTTTATCCAAATGTATGATTTATGTCACATGTATAATTTTTGACAGATGGTGGTGGATTGATGTTTTCAGTTGTTTATTCTCTTCTCTTGTTTGCTCTTTACCTATTAACACTTTTCTATTCTTTCATTATCAAAATCTTTTATTGTGACTTCTGATTTTTGTCTTCTGATCGAGTGCATTTTTATTACCTTATCATATATAGTGTCCTTATTCTTGTGTGTTTTTTGGTTTGCATAAAGCTTTATTGTTTTAGTATTTTTTCAACTTGATGTATCCCTGAAAAGGGCGGGGACTGGATGTAAAAAAGCACACAAGTGCTTATCTATTATCCTCGAATAAAATATTTTGCCTTGCCTTGCCTTGCCTTGCCTTGTCTCTCTCTCTTTCTCAGCCCCAGTCAAGCAAGCAAGCAAGCACCAGTAGCCTATAGGCTAGTGGGCCCTACTAGTCCTCTACTAGTCCTAAGCTAAAGTTAGGTGTAAAACAGCCCAGCAGTGATCGCGCTGCCCTAGTTTAGAGATTACAACCCACTAGGAGGTGGTGGTGGTGTAGGATGTGGTGGTGGTGGTGGCGGTGTGAGTGAGTGGTGTCAGTGGTGGCGGTATATGGTGGTGATGGTGGTGGTGGTGGTAGTGTGGATGGGGTGTAGAGGGCCTATACGTACGACCCACCATACAACTTAACGAACGCTGCAGTAGTAGTAAGTAGTAGTAGAAGTGGTAGAAGTATACGCACAGAGAGAGAGAGAGAGAGAGAGAGGGTGACTAGATTGGCGGAGACTACAAGCGAAGTCTTGTCGTTTTGCAAAAACTCTGTCCAGCCCTTGTTTCGCGATTTGTCTGTCCTGTCGTGAAAGATTGTGTTGATTTTTTTATTATATAGTTTTGTGTGTTTTTTTTTGTCGGATTTCAGAACGGGATTTTATTTTCTAGTTGTGAGCAAGACGAAGTTGTGTGTGTGTGTGAAAAAAATGAAGAAAAGTTGACTACTGTAATTTTTTGTGGTTTTTCTGGGAATTGTGAAAAGGAACAAAAGGGAGAAGAGGTGAATTAAACTGTTTTTATTTTGACTTTTCTAATTTGAAGCAAGTGGTGCAACATTTTTTTATCATATTGACGTTGCATCTCTGTTGTGATTGTAGTGATAGTGGAGTGAACAATAAGTTTGGAAAAAAATACCGCTACTGTGTGGGTTTTGTGTGTGTGTGCCTGTTATCAAGATTTGTTTTTTTTGTTGCGTGTAAACGATATTTAAGGGAAAACAGAAATAAACGCGAAATATGTAAACAAATTAACATTTTCTATGTAAACTATACAGATATAAAACGTGTAAGACTGCACAAGTGATGTTTTTCTTCAAACTATGTGATCTTACTCTGAAATAGGGATGTAAGGAAGAAAAAAAAAACAGAAACGAAATCGGTCATAAGAAATAATAGATAATTGTATACATATCTCTGTGTTGTAAAATTGAGCAAAAAACACAGAAACTGGTCATAAATTCCTTGGATTTTCTTGCATTCAGGGACAAACCAAGTAAGAGAACGAAACATCAAACAGCAACAACAACAACAACAACAACAGCAAAAGAAACTGAATGTTTGAATTCTCATAGTCTCTCAGTGAAAACAACTTGGAACAAAATACTCCAACAAAGTCGCCATTATTCTCGACAATAATGATTTGAACAAAACTGAAAAGAAGATTTCGAACAAAGCAGACCATTAACTTAAAACACACCCAGGTGGGAAAAAAAAACTTTTTTTAAATATAAATTTTGCCATTTTTAAAGTAATCGTCAGTGCCACAGTGAGTGTAGGAGGACAGAACTTAAAAGACTCGTGGACGGTCCCATTTGTGTAGATTAGGGGGGTTCAGGTGTGTTGGTGTGTGTTTTGTACTGAAAGGAAAGACTGAAGGTATTGCATAATCCTTTGCCTACCTGCTGTACCTACCTGTCCATTGATTGATGATGGCTACTGCTC
The DNA here is from genome assembly GCA_030674155.1 of Stramonita haemastoma. Lineage (NCBI taxonomy): Eukaryota > Metazoa > Mollusca > Gastropoda > Neogastropoda > Muricidae > Stramonita > Stramonita haemastoma. The sequence goes on from CM060322.1 coordinate 26,462,436, forward strand.
CCGCTGCTGCTGCTGCTGCTCCTGCCACGCAAGAAGAATGCTCCAAATTCTGTAAGTGGAGAGACAGAGAGAGACAGAGAGAGACAGAGAGAGAGGGGGGAGGGAGGGAGAGGAGAGAGAGGGAGAGAGAGAGGAGGGAGGGAGAGAGGGAGAGGAGAGAGAGAGAGAGAGAGAGAGAGAGAGAGAGAGAGAGAGAGAGAGAGAGAGAGAGAGAGAGAGAGAGAGAGAGAGAGAGAGAGAGAGAATGTGTGCGTGGGGAGGAGAGGAGGTGGGGGAGGGATGTTTGTGTGTGTGTGTGTGTGTGTGTGTGTGTGTGGTGTGTGTGTGTGTGTGTGTGTGGTGTGTGTGTGTGTGTGTGTGTGTGTGTGTGTGTGTAAATGTGTAAGTGTGTTTGAGTGTGTGTGTGTGTGTAAGTGTGTGTGTGTATGTCTCCCTCTGTCTGTCTGACTGTCTGTCTGTCTGTCTGTCTGTCTGTCTGTCTGTCTGTCGTCTGTCTGTCTGTCTCTCTCTCTCTCTCTCTCTCTCTCTCTCTCTCTCTCTCTCTCTCTCTCTCTCTCTCTCCTCTCTCTCTCCTCTCTCTCTCTCTCTCTCTCATCTCTCTCTCTCCATCCACTGTTCCCTCCACGGATAAAAAAACACAGAAATAAAAAGAACAGTTGCTAAATAAATAAGCAAATAAATGAATGAATGAAGGAAAGAATAGATGAAAAACATCCAGTAATAGATTCACCCTACACCAACCAACAAATACCTACAGTTAAGTCTACATTCCGATGACTACAGTGTTATGTCGGACATCAAAACAGTTCATTTCAAGCAACCCACCGACAGCTCCCCATGGGGGATTTTACTATCATGAATAGCCAGCCATTTGAGGCCGGGATTTTCTCTTTTTTTTTTTGTCTTGGCTGTTTTCTGTCAGTGCTTTTTTTTCTTTTTTGGTTGTGTACGTTCACTAAACTCTATAGTCTTGTCTGTCTCTTTTCTGTAATATATATAGTACCTAAAAGGGGTCAAGGTAATGCTTGAATGAAAGAATAGAAAGAAAGAAAGAAAGAAAGAAAGGAAGGAAGGAAGGAAGGAAGGAAGGAAGGAAGGAAGGAAGGAAGAAGAAGGAAAAGAAAGAAAGAAAAGAAAGAAAGAAGAAAGAAAGAAAGAAAGAAAGAAAGAAAGAAAGAAAGAAAGAAAGAAAGCTTTGACCTTGCTGGAAGATTCCATTAGCTCACTTCTGCATACTTTCTTTCTCTGTCTCTCGACATATCTGTCTCTGTATCTCTGTCTCTCTATGTCTTTCTATGTATGTACATATGTATGTATGTCTGTCTGTCTCTGTCTTTCTCTCATTATCAATATGTATTGTATATGCTCTCTCTCTCTCTCTCTCTCTCTCTCTCTCTCTCTCTCCTCTCTCTCTCTCTCTCTCTCTCTCTCTCCTCTCTCTCCTCTCTCTCTCTCTCTCTCTCTCTCTCTCTGTCATTTTCAGGTAGATCGTGAAATGAAAAGAATGCCAAGGAAAATATTTTTCTTAACCCAGCAAACAGCCAACTGATGAATACATAACTGTGTAACACAGCTTGTTGTCAGTGTTAAAGACCTATAGGTGGTCCTTACAAGATTTATCTACCAAGGTGTTCTTCAAGATTTTCTTTCTTCTTTTCTTCTTTTCTTTTCTTTCTTTCTTTCTTTTTTTCTTTCTTTTTTCTTTTTTTTCTCTCTTTTCTTTCTCTTTCTTTCTTTCTTCTTCTTCTTCTTCTTCTTTCTTCTTCTTCTTCTTCTTCTTCTTCTTCTTCTTCTTCTTCTTCTTCTTCTTCGAATTTCTTCTTCTTCTTCTTCTTCAGAAATCTTTCCTTCTTTTCTTCAGAAATCTTCTCTTCTTTCTTCTCTTCTCGGAAATCGTCTTCCCCAGAATTCTTTTTCTTCAGAATTCTTCTTCTCCTTCTTCTTCTTTGTCTCATTCTTTCCTTCTCCTTCTTCCTCTTGCTTTTTTCTTCTTTGTTACTTTCTACTGGTGTTGTTGTTTTTTTCACTGCTGACTACGTTCACTACACCCTGTGTTGTCCATGTTTTCTTCAGTCCTATAGTGTATATAATTATATAAGACCAAAGTATTGCTTACAATAAAAGGAAAAAGAGGCCTTGAATTGGGTTGAAGTTTTCCATTCCCCAAGTTGTTTGACTCTGTCTGTCTGTCTGTCTGTTGTTTCGTATGTATGTATGTATGTATGTATGTATGTCTGTTCTCTGTCTGTCTGTCTGTCTGTCTGTCTGTCTGTCTGTCTGTCTCTCTCTCTCTTCCTCTCTCGTCTTCTCGTCTGTCTGTCTCCTCTCTTCTCTGTCTCTCTATCTATTGTCTGCTCTGTCTTCTCCCCCTCTCCTCTCTCTCTCTCTCCTCTCTCTCTCTCTCTCTCTTCTGTCTCCCTCTCTGTCTCTGTCTCTCTATTTGTCTGTCTGTCTGTCTGTCTCCCCCCCCCCCCTCTCTCTCTCTCTCTCTCTCTCTCTCTCTCTCTCTTATTTGTGTTCGGGCATTAGGGATGCATGAGCATTTGTGCTTGTGTGCGTTTATATACATGTCCGAGTGTGTATGTGTGGTTGCGCGTGTGTGTGTGTGTGTGTGTGTGTGTCATATGTGTGTGTACGAGGGGGGAGTGCGCGTTTGCAAGGTCGAGTATATGTGTGTCATGTGTGTGTGTGTGTCTCCTCTCTGTCTGTCTGTCCTGTCTGTCTGTTGTGTCTGTCTGTCTGTCTGTATATTTTGAGTATGGAAGAGATGCAGGGACAGAGAATGACACTAAAGATGGAATACAGACAGACAGACAGAAAAATAGAGATAGAAAGATAAAAAACATATAGAACCAAGACAAAAGAACACTTTAACCTCTCTACTTTAAAAAATCAGGAGTGAACATATCAAACCAAATTACCAACATGTATTATTAAACAGTACACCTACACAAAAATAAAAGGTATACTGAGAGACCATGTCGAGGTTTGCTTTGTTTGGTTGGGTTGGGGTTTTTTTAACGCCAACTTGGAGAACTTGAAAGTGCACAATGCATTATGCATCTTTACCATCACCCAAAATCCGTGTTGTGAATATTAAAAAAAATCTCAAACACTAAAAACCATCAAGAAAACAATAAAATCCGTTTACAAGCTAAGGGAGAGCACTTAAACCTTTTTTTTATGTGTGACACTGCAAAAAAAACACTATATCCCCTTCCGTCCCCCTTCCCTTCCCCACCCCCGGCCCTCTCATCCTTTTCCCAGCTTCCCCCTTCTCCCCCACCCTCCCCCTTCTCTCCTTACCCACAAAATTAGATCTTATGGAAGTGTATATAGCTACGTAGAAAGGTGTGCATTATATTATTTAAGTATAGATATAATTCTGACTATATAAAAAAAAAGTAGTTCACACATTATGAAGAGTGATGTACACCGTAGAAAAAATAGAAAAAAAATTGTCTATCTTGATAACAATGATTATTTTCAAGAAGAGGGGAGAGGGTGTTTGTTTGATTTATTTTTTTAATTATTATCCTGAACCATACCAACAATATCTTTGCTTATTTTTCCCACTCCTTCGCTAGAGATCCGAGGTTTTATCAATTGTAAGATTTTTGCGTGGGGACGGACGAAACAGCTCAGTGGTCAGAGCGCTCGCTTTCCCCCCAGCCAAGATTATGCATCATCGAGCGTGGTAACCAATTGGATGGGTGACCGTTTGTGCGCCTTGGCTTTAGGACAGTCCCCCTCAGTTCAACCAGCTATAAATGGTGCCTGCCCTCTTTAGAGTTAGGGAAGGTAAAGCAGCGAAGGAGAGGAGATGGGCGCCGCCCTCAACATGCTGGCCCCTAGAGAAGCTGAGGTCTCTGACGCCTCGCTCCCCTACGACCACACAGGTTATGGGACTACCTTCACCTTTACTTTACCTTAAGATTTTGCGTATGCAAAACGTTGTTTGTTTGGGGTTTTTTTGGGCCCACCAGTAGGTAGTTACATTCCCACTTTGGGTATATTTGCTTATAAAAGAAGTGACACATTTTGCGTCCTTTCACACATAATTATGCACAAACATTCACGTCTGCATGCACAGAAGCAGGCACACATACACCTCTCTCTCCACACCCACTCACTCCTCACCACACCCCACACACACACACACACACACACACACACACACACACACACACAACACACTAACACACAACACACACATACACACACACTAACACACAAAGATAGAGAACAGACAGACAGACAGACAGACACAGACAGAAAGAATGAGACAGAGTGCTTGTATGCAAATAAATGAAAGAAAACCTCAAAATGTATATTGGATAACAGGACAGGGATTACAATCTTTTGAAAAGATGACAACTATTGCAATAAGGGAAGACTTGGCACAAACAGACAGACAAACAGACAGTCATTGAGGCAGGCAGACAGACAGACTCTGAGGCAGGCAGAGGAACGGACAGACGGGCAGATAGACGGAAGAAACAAGACAGAGAACAGAACAAGGCATGCACGAACAGAGACAGATATTATGTTAACACACGAGAAAAAAAGAAAGAGAGAGGGGGGACTAAGAGAAGAGAGAGAGATGAGAGAGAGAGAGAGAGAGAGAGAGAGAGAGAGAGAGAGAGAGAGAGAGAGAGAGAGAGAGAGAGAGAGAGAGAGAGAGAGAAGACTGACAGAGACACAGACAGACAGACAGACAGAGGCAAGCAGACAAACAGAAACAGACACAGATAGACATAGGCAAACAGACATACAGACAGAGACAGACAGACAGATATACAGACAAAGACAGACAGTAAGAAACAGACACACATCAACAAAACAATAAAAATCCGTTTACCAGCTATACTGCTAGGGAACAAGACTATAAAACAGATAGGACAATCACAGGTAGATAATAGGCAAGCGATTATTATGAACGGCCGGTCACCTTTATCTATCTATAATCGTTCTCGCTCTTGAGCTGATAATTACTGAACAATGAACTTGAATGCAGTTTATCACTGTCAGCAGTATAAGCTATCCTTTAGCGACAGTTCAGATAAGCTTTTGTTTGGTTGGTGGTTGTAGTTTTGTTGGCTTTTTTTTTTTAGAAAAAGTTGGAAGAGGGTAAGAGTGGGTAGGGGGGGGGAGGCGAAACAAAGATGGCTATACAAAGAAGGAGAAGAAGACAGACAGTAAAAGTGACAAACAGGCAGGTAGGCAGACAGCAGACAGAAACAGATAGGCAGATAGGCAGGCAGGTAGGTAGGTGACAGACAGACAGGAGAACAAAGTCATCTCTCAAAGGCACCTGCCTCTCCCGCCCCCCCCCCCCCCCCCCCCCTTTTTTTTTCTTTTAATTGCTTTTAGACGGGTAGGCTATTATAAAGGCACACAAGCGAGCGTGGGTGCACAACACACACATATACACATACGCACGCGCACACAACACACACACATACACACACATACCACCACCACCACCACACCATCACACACCCACACACACAACACATCACACACACACACCACACACACACACACACACACACACACACACACACAACACACACACACATCACACACCACACACACACACACACACACCACAACACACACACAACACACACACACACAACACACACACACACACACACAACACAAACACACAACACACACACACAACACACACAACACACATACACAGTACAATACAGTACAGTAGGGTCCTGGCTAGTGGTGGGAACAAAGGGAATGTGAACAGCCCCTATTATGTAGAAAGACCGCTGCAGTAACCAGATATTTCTGTGGCCATTCAATTCAGCCAGCCCTGGGGACAGGATAGCCTAGTGGTCAGAACATTTGCCTCGCAATTTAACACCCAGGTTCGATTCCTGTTGGAGGGGATTTTTTTCCCTAAGGAGTTAATTCAAGGCGACTCCACTCACACCAGAGAGTCCTTCCGATGAGACTATAAACGAGGCCCGTGTGCAAACACAGCAGAACATCTTGGCACACGAAAAATCCTGTTCTGCTGTTAATAAGATAGGTCAGTGTGGTGCCGTGGAAAAACTGAGGGTAAGCTTTACAAAACTGATACACATGGGGACCAGATGTTAAAAAAAAAAAAAAAAGCACAAGAGTGCTATCCCATTATCCTCGGAAATAATAAATATAAATAATATAAAAAAAATAAAATAAATAAAATAAATTTAAAATCCAACCTGGTTTTTACACAGCAAGGAAAACAGCCCCTGAGGGTGTTTTGGAGGAACCGGGTGTACAGCCCTATTGTCCCTAGTAGTGGGTCTGCATACCTAATTCTGTGGCCCAAGTACAGGCCCCGGGGATGAATGTGCCGCCTCCAAAGGGTCCTTAAAAATGATACCCTTGTTTTCCCCCTTTGGGCCAAAAAAAATACACTATGGGGGAACCATTGTAAAGGGAATATAAAAAAGGTTAAATAAAATCGAAGTAGTAGGATGATGAAATTTGATGAAAACCGTTGAAAAAAAAACAAAAACAAAGACAAAGGGAAAACAGACGCAAGGGTCTTTCAAAAGAAAATAACCCAATCAAATCAAGAAATTTCTTAGGCCCCACGCCACAGCCCAAAATCATGCGACCCATTTAAATCACAAAAAATTCAGCGTTTCCCTGGAAAAAATAACAACCCAAAAATTAAAGTCCTTCAAATAAAAAATAATAAAGAACAGAGGCAACACACCAAGACATCATATAAGAATAAAACAAAACAAAACAACAACAAAGATTCGGCCAAGCTCAAAAATCCACCACCACAAAAAAAAATAACAACTTATAAACACAAGACCAAAAAAATACTACATAATATAAAATATTAGCAATAATTATAGCATATAAAAATTGAAGCTTTGGTGGGTAAAAATGATATATAGGGGAGATTGTGGTTTGGAATAAAGAAATTTTTAAGATGTTGTGTTGTGTTGTGTGCGACGTCGCGCGCCGCATGTGTTTTTTGCATGACGACCCGCCCCCACTCCTTATTCCCAAAAAACATCCCAAACCCTATCCCCTCACCTCTTTCCCTCTTGCCTTACATCCCCCCCCCACTTCCTTTCTAAAAAAGGGTATTGCTCTTTCTTTCCACCACTCACCCTTCCCCCCCACTCCCCCTTTTATTAAACCTCCCTCCTCCCCCCCTTTTTTCCCTTTTGAATGGTAGGGATGGTTTTTGCCTGGTTAGTGTTTAAAAAATTTAAATTTTATTTGGTTTTGGTTGGTAAATAACCCAAGTTTCTTGGATGTCTAATGGTTTTTGCTTTCCTAATGGATTAAATTGGAGTTGGAAAACATAAAGGGAATTAATTTGTTTTTTTTATTTTCTAAATTTAAAACTATAGTAGTGTCAGGTTGCTTTTTTTGAGGTATTTTTTTTTTTTTTTATTTTTTAGATAAAAAATGAAAAAGGCTCTTTATCCAATCCCTTACATTGACTAGGTTAAATTGAAACCTTTGTTTTCCAATTTTATGGTCCCCTTTTGCACCCTCTCTTCTACCTTTCCCTTCCCAAAGAAATTACCCCTTAAACGGGAATGTAAAGAAAAAAAAGGAAAGGGGTTTCCCCCCAAAAAGGTAAAAAGAATCTCTCTCCTCCTCCTCTCTCCTTTTTACCTCCTCCCATATTTTGGACCCTTTCCTTTCCTTTACCTTATGTTTTTAGGTCTCATATTTCTTCTCTCCCCACCCTTTTGTTCAATTCCAAATTGTACCCAGCTTGTTCCCCCTCACTTTTTTTTTTTTTTAAGGGGGGGGCGGTTCTGACCACGCAATACCAGGCAACATTCAAGGCAATAAATTTTTAGCCCCAAAAAAAAAGTTCCGGGACCCCTAAAAAAAAATACAACATGATGGTAGAAAAACAACACACAAAAACCAAAAAAAAGGACCGAAAAAAAAAATAAACGACAATAAAAAAAGTAAAAAAAAACCGAAAACGAGAAAAAAAGGAAAAGAAAAACAAAAAACAAAAAAAAAAAAAAACAAAGAAAGAAGGAAAAGGGAAAAAAAAAGAAAAAAAGAAAAAGAAAAAAAAAAAACAAAAAAAAAATAAAGACCAAAAAGAGAAGGGAAAAGGGGATTTTAAAAAAAGAAAAGGGAAAAAAAAAGAAAAAAGGAAGGAAAAGAATTTTTGGGAAAAATAGAAAAGAAAAGGTTAAAGGTAGGGGGAAACGGAATAGCCCTTTTACGGGTTTGCCCCCAAAACCCAAAGAAAAAAAAAAAAAGAAAAAAAAGAGGAAGGAAGAAAAAAAAAGAAAAAGAAAGGGAAAGAAGAAGGGAAAAAAAAGGGAAACAACCCCCCAAAAAAAAAAATTTTAAACAAAGGGAAAAAAAAAAAAAAAAAAAAGGGGGTGTTGGGGGGGGAAAAAAAAAACCCCCGGTTTTACCGGGCCCCCTTTTAAAAAAGGGGGGGTGGGGGGAAAAAAGGAAAAAGAAGAAAGAAAAAGAAAAATGGTTAAAAGGTGGTTAAAAGGAGGGAAAACAATAAAAAAAAAGAGAAAAAGAAGGAAATAAGAAAAAACAAAAAAGAGGGAAAACGGTAAAAAAAGAAGGACGAAGAAGAAAAAAAGGAAAAAAAGAAAGAAAGAAAGAAAGAAAGAAAAAAAGGGGAAAGGAAAAAAGAAAGGGGAAAAAAAAAGAAAGAAAGAAGAAAAAAAAGAAAGAAAGAAAGAAAGAAAGAAAGAAAAAAGAAAGAAGAAACAAGAAAAGAAAAGACAGACGACGAAAAAAGAAAAGGGTGGAAAATTAAGGAAAGAAAAAAAAAAAAAGAAAGGGGGAAATGATAAAAAAAAAAAAGGATGGTATTAATAAGAAAAAAGATAGGGGAAAAAGGGGGAAGAAGGAAGGAAGGAGGGGAAAGAAAGAAAGGGGAAAAAAAAAAAGAAAAAAACCCCCCCAAACCCCGGGGACAAAAAAAATACCTTTAACCAAAACCCCTTTTTTTTGTTGCTGTTGGGTTTGTTTTTCGGGTTCTCTCCCGTTGCTTTTTTCTTCTTTTTCTTTTTTCCCTGTTTTCAATCTTGCATCTTTTGGGCTTTCCCTTTCAAAATTTTTTCTTCTAAATTTTTCTCCTCTCTCTCTTCTCCTCTTTTCTCTCTCTTCTCTCTCTCTCTCTCCTCCTCCTCTCCCCTTTTTCCCCTTGGGATTCCCTCCAAAACCCGGTTTTTGTTGAATTTCTCTTCCCCACACACACACACACACAACACTCACCACACACACACACACACACACACACACTCACACACCACACACACACCACACACACACACACTCACACACACACACACACACACACACACACACACACACACACACACACTCACACACACACACCACACACACACACACACACACACACACACACAACACACACACACCACACACAAACACACAAACACACACACACACACACACACACAACACACACACACACACACACACACACACACACACACACACACACACACACACACACACCACACACCACACACACACACAACACACACACACAAAC
>CM060322.1:26479491-26486991 GCA_030674155.1 Stramonita haemastoma
CTGCATGCGTGTGCACACGTGCGCATGCATGTACATTTGTATTATGTGCGCTCACGAACGTGTACGTGCATAATGATAATAACAATAATAATAATAATAATAATAATAATAATAATATAATAATAATAATAATAATAATAATTAATAATATATAATAATGATAATGATAATAATAATAATAATACATGGAATTTATATAGCGCTATATCTTGCAAAAAAAAAACAACAAAACAAATCAAACCGCTTACATTCACGCATGCAATTCATGCCTGCTCTGCGTGTTTCTACTCGCGTGTTTCTACTTCTATTATCATCACTCTTTGAAATTCCAGACAAACAAACTTAGGTAAAGGGTTGTTGACTGTCTTGGTAATCACAATCCACCTCTCTAAAAGCCGTTAGCGTACTTGTAGATTCATGTACGTCTCCGATTTGTTAAAAAAAAAAAAGTAAAGAAAAAAATAAGAAAAAAAAAAGAGCTGACTTTGACACGAACAAGTGGTATTGGATAGCACAAGGCGTTTGGCGCTTATAGTATTGAACATTATACTAAGCCAATCTTGTGTTTTTTAATCACTCTACGTACCCTACATAGTCTTAAATAGCTTGGCGGGTTAAGGCTGCATTCGAACTTGTACCTTTTGAATTTTTCTTGTGTGCGTGCGTGCGTGCGTGTGTGTGTGTGTGTGTGTGTGTGTGGTGTGTGTGTGTGTGTGTGTGGTGTGTGTGTGTGTGTGTGTGTGTGTGTGTGTGTGTTGTGTGTGTGTGTGTGTGTGTGTTGTTGTGTGTGTGTGTGTGTGTGTGTGTGTGCCAGGTGTGTGGTGTGTTGCGGGGGGGGGGGGGGGGGGGTACTTAAAGCAAAATAAGGAGGACTGTATGTCAGAATAGATTCCTATTCATTATTTTCTGAAGCTTATATCTTACATAGTAGGGGTAGAAGTGTCTGCCTGTGTGTGTGTGTGTGTGTGTGTGTGTGTGTGTGTGTGTGTGTGTGTGTTGCGTGCGTGCGTGCGTGGTGCGTGCGTGGTCGTGGTGTGTGTTGTGTGTGTGTGTGTGTTGTGTGTGTGTGTGTGTGTGTGTCTGTGTCTGTGTCGTGTCTGTGTGTCTGTCTGTCTGTGTGCGTGCATGTGTGCGTACGTATGTGTGTGTGTGTGCGTGCTTGCGTGTGGGCACGCGCGCGCATGTGTAGGTGTGTCTCTATGTCTGTGCGTGTTTGCGTGCGTGCTTGCGTGTGGGCACACGCGTGCATGTGTGTGTGCGTGTGCGTGTGTGTATGTGTGTGTATGTATGTGTGTGTGTGGTCCCTATGTGTGTGCGTGCTGCGTGCGTGTGTGTGCGTGTGGGCATGCGCGCTTGTGCGTGCTTGCATGCGTGCTTGTGTGTGTGTGTGTGTGTGTTAGTATCGTAAAACTATTTTTCAAAAAAAAAAATCTTTCCCGGTTAATCCAGAATCACATGCTGTGTACGAAATGAGATAGGCCAGGAGGGGTGGGGAGAGAGAGGGTGTGACGGAGGAGGGGGTGGTTAGGGGGGGGGATGGAGTGTGATTTGGTGGCTTGGAGAGGGGGGGGAAAGGGGGGGGAGGAGGGGGGTCGGATGGGCAAAAGGGGTTTAGGCGGAACCTTGTTTATTGAAATTGAAGCCAGCTATTACAGCAGTTAGGAGCTTCCTGTTTTGTGCTGAACGTACCGTATATATGTATGTATGCAGGCACCACTTCTCTGTCTCTCTGTCTCTCTGTTTCTGTCTCTCTGTCTCTGTCTCTGTCTGTCTGTGTCTGTGTGTCTGTCTGTCTCTGTCTGTCTGTCTCTGTCTCTGTCTGTGTTGTCTGTGTGTCTGTGTGTCTGTGTGTGTGTGTGTGTGTCTCTCTCTCTCTCTCTCTCTCTCTCTCTCTCTCTCTCTCTCTCTCTCTCTCTCTCTCTCTCTCTCTCTCTCTCTCTCTCTCTCTCTGTATGTGTGATGTCTGTGTTGTGTGTGTCTGTGTGTGTGTGTCTGTGTCTGTGTCTCTCGTGTCCTCTGTGTCTCTCTGTGTCTCTATGTATAGCTCTTTCTCTCTCTGTCTCTTTCTCTCTCTCTCTGTGTCTCTCTCTGTGTCTGTGTGTCTGTGGGTCTTTGTCTCTGTCTCTGTCTCTGTCTCTCTCTCTCTCTCTCTCTCTCTCTCTCTCTCTCTCTCTCTCTCTCTCTCTTCTCTCTCTCTCTCTTTATACCCTTCTTCCTACATACCGGCCCTGACTGCTGGAGACAGGCCAATGGCTCATGGATCTGTTTTGAGGCAGTCAGCCATGCTCCAGTTCCTCAGGGTGCGTGTGTGTGTGTGTGTGTGTGTGTGTGTGTGTGTGTGTGTGTGTGTGTGTGTGTGTGGTGTGTGTGTACGTGTACGTGTGTGTGTGTGTGTGTGTGTGTGTGTGTGTGTGTGTGTGTGTGTGTGTGTGTGTGGTGTCGCTGTGTGTGGTGTCGTGTGTGTGTGTTGGTGCTTGTGTGCGTGCATGTGCGTGCGATGGATTTGGTTGTCTTTTAACCACTGATTGGTGTTAGCAGTCCATTACCGCCTCCCCCCCCAAAAAAAGATAACAATAAATAATAATAATAATAATAATAATAATAATGACAATGATGATGATGATGATGATGATGATGATAATTATAATAATAATTAATAATATATAATAATAATAATAATATATAATATAATTATAATACATAATAATAATAATAATAATATAATAATATAATAAATAATGATAATGATAATAATAAAGAGAAACAACCAACCAACCAACCCACCCACCAACATGTCAAACAACAAATGAGCAAACATTTTGCTTGACACCATAACATTTCTTCTTTTTTGTTTTTTTCGTTTCTCAACTAGAGCTCTAAGGTTCACCAATGGTGAGATTTTGCCTACGTGACCAAGTTTTGCTCACCGAGAAGGTAGCCGCATTCCGACTTCGGGGATGGCACCGTGATAAAAGAGTGCTTTGTTTCTTCAGTCTTTTATACAGAAGCGTGGATAGACTTTAAACTAAACAACAACAACAGCAACAACAACAAGTGTGGACCACAAGGTCAGTGAAGGATATATACACATGCAGCCTCTGTGGACGTGACGTGACTGACATAGGTAAAGGTAAAGGTGTCCCATAATCTATGTGGTCGTAGGGGAGCGATGCATCAGAGACCTTAGCTTCTCTAGGGGGCCAGCATATTGAGGGCGGCGCCCACCTCCTCTCCCTCCCTCGCTGCTTTACCTTCCCTGACCTTAAAGAGGGCAGGTACCCATTGACAGCTGGGCGAACTGGGGGGGGGGGGGGGGAGTTACTGAAGCCATGGCATACATACGGCAGGGTCACCTATCCATTTTGGTAACTACGCTCGATGCTGCTTAAAACCTTAAATTGGGGAAAGTGAGTGCTCTGACCACTGAGCTATCCTGTCCCCCCACAGACATACCTCCATATAGTGTAGTGGTCAGAGCTCTATTGCGCTCGCAATTTGACGATCCGGGTTTGATTCCCGTTCGAGGGGATTTTTCCTCTGGAGTTAACATCAATGCTGACTCCACTCTCCCTAAAGTTCTTCGGGTGAGACTATAAACCGAGGCCCCGTGTGCGAACGCACGCAGAACATCTTGGGCACACGTTAAATCCTGTCCCGCTTTTCGTAAGAGTAGGTCATCGTGTGCCGGTGGGAACAGATGACAAGATTTTTTTTTTTAAACCGCATTCACACAGGGACTGAATGTAAAAAAGCACATGAGTGCTTATTCCATTCTCCTCGATATAAAAGAATAATAAGATAAATGCATGAGTTAATAGATAATAAATAAAAAAGGATCATCTACAAAGCTTGCTTCCTGATGGGTCTCTTGCTCCTTTGATGTACGTGCTCTTCTGCAACATAGCACCCCAGCTACTGACAGCCTCTGGGCCTATGGTTATGTAGTCACCAGGCCCCAGAATAGGCCTAGTTCATACCGGGGCTACTCCACTATACTACCACCAGAGGAAAAGTCTTCAGGTTTCGGCTTCACCCAGCGCTAATAGGCTGTTTAGCACCTGAGAGTGGTGTGATGGGGAGGTTAGCACCTGTGTGTGTCTGTACTCCCGCTCTGTTTATCGCTGCTTCCCCACCATTACAAGCCCCTGCCACTTTGCTTTACAGGCTACATACACACCCACATCAATGTGTTTTTTTTGGTCACTTTTGCTTTTCCCTGTCTTTCTACAATTTTTTTGTTATTACTCAAGAGCAATTTTTTTTTACTTCTACAGATGTCTTAGTATGTACGGTATGAACACAAGATTGTATTCATATGGTACATACTCAGGCATCTGCAGGAGTAAAACTAAAACCCACTTTATTTGGGGACGAAAGACTTACCTTCTGATTCAAAATTCGTGCGATTTTTGCACCAAATTTGGTAGGTTCTGATTTTTTCTTACAACAATTTTTAAGCAAATACTGTACACCCCTTCAGTCCTCTGTCGTCTGCACGCTTCCTAACTGTAATATGCATGCGCAGGGTCAACACTGTAGGAACACAAGTAATCCTCATTTGACGATGATTTCCAACTTTATCGTGGCTACCAGCTATTGCTCTATGTCCTCAATCCCCCAAAAACAAGTACACAGTGCATTTTTTCTAAGATTTTAAAAGAATCTGTGAAAATCAGCACACACAAAAACGTTTCTAACTAGCATTCTATAGAATACATGACGGAAACTAAACGTGGAGTGCAGCCTTTGTATCTTCGCTGGTCCATGGCTGTGTGGTTCTTGAGGAGTATTTTCCCTTTACGTCTGACTGCGAAACCGATCCATGTTAGAATGAGCCGTTTGACGAGGCGGGTATATACCCTGTGGTGGTTAAGGTTGTATTCTTTTTGGATTAACACCTTGCTGTGTGGTTAGTCAGGACCCTAGAATCAAGGCTGAAAACACTTTTCAGCCCGAAAAACGCATAGAAAATATCGGCTATGGCTTAATAACAACCCCATTAAGACGAAGAAGACAGACAGAAAGAAACTCTTCTGGGATAGGCTAAAATCATCAACATGAACATCTTAAGAAATAAACTTTGGAAATGTCTTCTGCATGGGGCTCTAATAGCTTGGTTTAGCATCAGAGAATTAGAAATTTAAGCTGATTTTTATAGTAGGCCATCGTGTGCCGGTAGGAGCGGATGACAAAATTATATATATAAAAAAAACCAGCATGCACACAGGTATCGTGTTTAGACACCATCCCTGAGGAGAAAAAAAAATAATGGGTAGCGCTGCACTTGTAGCGACGCGCTCTCCCTGGGGAGAGCAGCCCGAATTTCACGCAGAGAAATCTGCTGTGACATAAAGTGGTATTTTAAAAAAAAAATAGCAATCACAAGCTTTTACAACATTTTAAAACACACATGAAAAAGTGCAAACTGCCAAAAGCTTTACCTAAGCGAGCACATCACATTGTTGCGGCACCTGAGGATGTCAAGAGTTAGATCAAGGTCCTTGTTACACAAAATGTAGATGAAGAAGCGTGTAATCACACAAAGTTGGACACGTAAACAAAACAGTTATAGGTACGTAAAGGTTTCCATAACCTTTGGTCGTGTAAGGGAAGAGGGTCAGAACCGGCTTTCTCGGGCGCATGTGAGGCACGCCATCTCTTCCTCGTGCTTTTCTTCTGACCTAAGAAGGAGTACCATTCACAGTGGTGAACTGGGGGACTGCACTGAAACCAAGGCACGCAAACGGTCACCCATCCACTTGGTATCCACGCCCTATGCTGCTTAACCTTAGCTTCGGGAAAGCAAGCACTCTGGCCACTGAACTATTCCGTCCCCATATAAATGCTCTCTCTCTCCCCTCTCTCTCTCTCTCTCTCTCTCACCACATACATGTACAGAGAACACGTGTCTGCTACCACAATATTTCTCTGTCTCGACAACGCTTTTTCTAAAGGAACAAGTGTGACACTCCACCCCTTTGCAAATACGATATCATACTGTCCCAGCATTAGCACTATCTTCACCATTCAGACCAATAGGCTATAGCGCACAGATAGCCTATTGAGTGTGTTCATGATTATCTTCCATACGACTTGTCATGATTATCTAACTAATCTAGTCTGCGATAAAAGATAGGTAGGTTCTGAATTAATGTGAGTACAAAATGTAATGTGTTTACACACCATGGCGAGGCCATTACGTAAGGATAGTGTAATAGACAACACCATATAATTTACCAGGTGCATTTATCAGTCAGATAAACAAATCACCTTTGCTTCACAGTAGATCATACTTTATTGTCCTATTAAATTTTGTTTTTCTCTCACACAGAGAGAACACACAGACTGACAGACACAGAGACACACAGACAGATACACAGACAGATACACAGACAGACACACAGATGTCTGTAAAGGGAAACTACTCATTGTTTTGTCTGCAATAAATTATGTGCACCTACATTTTACTTGTAAATCAGAAAACTTTAGAAAGAGAAAGACTGGTGTAACTGATCGTCTGTTTCACGCTCAAATCTCACTGGACATACACTATAATTGCCTTTATATTTTTTTTTTCAGCTATTTTCGTGGAAGGTAGATGACTTAGCCGAATCGCGGATTCATTCACAGGGCTATAGTTGTCTCCCATATATATATATATATATATATATATATATATATATATATATATATATATATATTTATATATATGTGTGTGTGTGTGTGTGTGTGTGTGTGTGTGTGTGTGTGTGTGTGTGTGTGTCCACGTAGGATTTTCGCACTCACGCACGCACGCACGCGCGTGTGCGTGAATGTGTGATTCATTGTTTGCATTTATCTATTTGTTTTTTTTTTGTTAGGTTCGTGCAGATTAGTCTTGTTTTTTTAGGACTTTTTGTTTATTTGTTTGTTTTTTTACCATGTTTTTTTTTCTTTCTTCAGTGGACTGTTTCTTGTAGGCCTATTGGATGGTTGGTTGTATTCAGATATTTTTTTACTTTGGCCTCCCTCAAAATGTATTTTACTATGTAATGTGTTTTATGTTATGCAGAATGTTCAGTATTCATCACACAGAACTGAGGTACTGGAGCAGTTGTACTCAGAGCAGAGAAGAAATCTTTCATTTTTTCTAAATAGGCATTGTTTTGTTTAAAATGGACTACTTTATAAGAAATGCGTTTGTGCATACATTGACAACTCTATGATGTTTGCATGCACGATCATGAATTAATAATTATGTGTTCCATTCACACACATTCATGTGTGCGCTTGCCAGAGAGAGATAGAGGGTAGCTATAGGAGGAAGAGACAGAGAGAAGCCCTGAGATTAACAGCGCCAAATTTAGATAGGCTTATCAAAACTGGTATTTTGAAAGCAAATGTCATGTAGGCCTTACCAAATAATCAATTGTGCCCCTTGCCTGGGATTTGTTTGGGTTTTGTGAAGGAAAGGGGGGCTGTTTGTTTTTGCTCTATATTGTTTTGTTTTTTGTTGTTGTT
>CM060322.1:26494491-26496511 GCA_030674155.1 Stramonita haemastoma
AAAAGGAAATGGAGATGGCAAAGGACCCAAAGATATTTTGAGGAGGGGGGGGGGATAAAGAAATGAATAAAACAAAACAAAAAGACAGAAGAACGCAGAACATATCACTTGACACCATTTTTTTTTATCTCACAGAAAGAAACTATCCACTGGACGTCATATCTTATTGATTTCGTAAACAACAATAGTCATGGGGGGTGGGGGGGGGGCAGGGAGGGGGGAGGGAGGGTGCTACACTCACAAAAAAAATACCTGTTTTCTCTATCTACGATAGTTGGTGTGCCAATGCCTGGGTATTGATTAGCCAAAAGCTTTTTTGGATGGTCCATCCAGTAGTGTTGTTTTGCCTATTATTCTATTTCTCATCTGGCTTGTTTTTGTTTGTTTTGTTGTTGTTTTTTGCCTCCATGGAAGTAAGTCTGTCTGAAAGGTTGTCGGATCCAGTGACGTGGCCATATCACTTTAGGGTTGTTGTGTTTTTTTTTCTTTTATGAGATGGTCTCGTGATCTGCTGTACTTTGTCTGAGGATCTTGCACACTTTGCATTCTTGAGAGGGTCCTTGCAGGAAAAGCGAAGAATTCAGTCTCATGTAGCATCGCATTTCAACTGTCATCTTCATGTATATATAAGTATTAATAAGCTTGTTTTGTGGTTCTGATACTAATTTCTACTATTTTATGGTATAAATGGAAGGGAGGGGGTTTCAGATGTGCTTGAAACCTGTATGAATTTCTCTTATATTTCTGAGATGATGAAACATCCCTATTCATTTTAAAAGTTTTTTCATTCTGCCCTGCAAAAATATAAGTCTGGTGTTACTGTACAAGGGTTCCTATGTGAAAAACAAGATGGATAAAACCTGAACACACGGTAGATTCGTCCTTTGACCGCTCTTTCACAATGGGCCGAGCTTTGCTATGGCTTGATGATATATCTATGCAGCTTTTTGGAATTTTATCTGGGTTTGTTTGTCTGGGTTTGTTGGGGTTTTTTATTGACACTTCCTCACACAGACTATGGAGGCTAGTTAGTTATCTTGATTTTCTGACTGTCCGAAGTTTTTTGGTCAGCTGACTGTGCTGTATGTGTGGTTCCGTTAACTTATCTGTTTTATTTTGGTACTGATTTCACACGCTGGAGTCAGGTAAGGTTGGTTTTAAGCAGCTGGAAAAGAGATGGGCACTGCCCTCAATATGCTGGCCCATGAAAAAAAAAAAAAATATTCCTATCTGACACCTTGCTCCCCAACACAATAATAGCCAGGTAATAGTTGGAACACTTTAACTTAACTTTTTACCTTAATGATCTCTATGCCGAATTCTGGTGATGCTTCATGCCCCCCAGACGTATTTTTTTTTACTAATCACCAAGTTTAGTCACTTTCTCCCTCTTTCTTGTGATTCATCAATGCCATCTGTCAAAGTTGAAGGTTTTGTGAGTGATAGTTTGTGTCTAGCAAGATGTGGGGAGGGGGGAAACACCTGTGTATGCTCCTCACTCACTAGTTTCTGTCTGTTCTCTGACTGGTGTGTATATCCATCTTTGCAGCTGGTGATGCTGATTCTGATTAGCTTCAAGGGCATCACTCACAATACACTAAAACCAAAACAGGTTGAAGAGAATGAATGATGCCCCTTGAAAAATAATGTTGAAGGGAGAAGTCTATTACTGTCTGTACAATATTCCATGTATACTTCACCTCTGTGAATTTTAAAAAAATAGCGGGGGGGGGGGGGGGGTTTAAACAGGAAAGGGTGTGGGTGGGTTGAGAGAACTCAAATTGAGGATGCTGTGTGTTTTTTTTTGTTTCTTGTGTGTGTGTGTGTGTGTGTGTGTGTGTGTGTGTGTGTGTGTGTGTGTGTGTGTGTGTGTGTGTGTGTGTGTGTGTGTGGTGTGTGTGTGTGTGTGTGTGTGTGTGTGTGTGTGTGTGCTTGTGTGACTCAGAAGATTATTTTCAGATTCAGATTCAGAATAATTTTAAATTGTGTTACCTCTTTGACACAACAAAAGAAACATCAT
>CM060322.1:26504111-26507331 GCA_030674155.1 Stramonita haemastoma
TCTTTCGTTTTTTCCCTTTTTTTCTATTTATTCTTATGCAGATATTCCCTCTTAAAAAAAATATTAGTCCGTCCAGTCTCACGGAGTTTGTTTACTGCGTAGCTGTTCGTCAGCATATCTGCGTGATCTCACTAATTTTTTGTTTGATGGTTGGTTTGTTTGTGCTGGGGTGTGTCATACTTTGGTTTTTGTTTTGTTTTTTGTTGTTGTTTTTTTAGGGGGGGGGGGTTGGGGGGTAGGGGAGGGGGGAGGAGAGGGACTGTTAAGGTTGGGGTTATTTTAGATTTGTTTTTTATTTGATTCGTTTGGTTGTTTGTTGTTTAGTTTTTGTTGTTGTTTTGTTTTGTTTCGTTTTGTGCGTGCGTGCGTGCGTGCGCGCGCGCGCGCGCGCGTGTGTGTGTGTGTGTGTGTGTGTGTGTGTGTGTGTGTGTGTGTGTGTGTGTTGTGTGTGTGTGTGTGTCAGAGTTTGCACGTGTGCATAATTATAGTGCGAGCACTATAGTATCAACCTATCGTATCAACCTATCTGTAACTCATTTTCATGAAAAGTAACAAATAGATAATGTAGGTATTAGAAAGAAGAAGAAGAAGAAAGAAGAAGAAGAAGAAGAAGAAGAAGAAAGAAGAAGAAGAAGAAGAAGAACAAGAAGAAGGACAACAACAACAACAACAACAACAACAACAACAACAATCCCAAACAAACACTTTGAAAAGTCACGACAACAAAACCTCAAAATAATTGTGCATAATCTTCCTCTATCTTCCTCTGTCTCCCCCTATTCTTCCTCTATTTCCCTCTATTCTTCCTCTATCTCCCCCTATTCTCCCCCAATTCATTTTTTACACCCAGTCTTCCCACACGTCTAGTCTTCACTCCCAGCCACCATCCATAACAACCCCCTACTAACTTCCCTTCCCCTGCCCTGTCCCCCTTCCACCCCCACACCCACCCACCAACCCTCCCCTACCCTCTCCACCCCCTCCACCCCCACCCCCACCCCCTACACCCCATTATAGTCATTGCTGTTACCGGTACAGCAGTAGGTGACTGGCAGATAGCAGACGGTACATGTATGTGACACTGATGAGACACGCATGACCAGTAGCCTAGCAGAGGCCTAGCTATACTAGGCCTGCCTGCCTGCCTGCTAATGCTATGTTAATTTCTTCCCCTCTTTTGCTCCAGTTAAGTTGGCTCATTTTCTGCTTATACAGTTTTATGTAAGCGCACGCGTGGATGATGCTATCTGTGTGTTTGTGTCTGTGTGGGGGGGGGGGAGGGGCGGGGGGGGGGAGAGGAGGGTGTGTGGGGGTGTCTGTCTGTCTGTCTGTCTGCTGTCTGTCAGTCTGTGTGTGTGTCTGTCTGTCTGTGTGATGCTGTACGCGCGCGCGCGCGTGGTGTGTGTGGTGTGGTGTGTGTGTGTGTGTGTGTGTGTGTGTGTGTGTGTGTGTGTGTGTGTGTGTGTGTGTGTGTGTGTGTTTTGAGTGGGGTGGATAGCAATCTGACACTCTGTGTGTCTGTGTGTATGTGTCTGTCTGTCTGTCTGTCTATTCGTCTGTGTGTCTGTATGTCTGTATGCCTTTGTGTGTGTGTTGTGTGTGTGTGTGTGTGTGTGTGTGTGTGTGTGTGTGTGTGTGTCTGTCTGTCTGTCTGTCTGTCTGCGTGTCTGTCTGTATTATATGGGCGTGCGTGCTCGCGTGTATGTGTGTGTGTGTGTGTCTGTGGGGTGTGTGTGTGTGTGTCTGTGTGTGTGTGTGTGTGTCTGTGCTTGCGTGCGTGCGTAAGTGTGTGGTATGTCTGGCGTGGTGTGTGTGTGTGTGTGTGGGTGTGTGTGTGTGTGTTGTGTGTGTGTGTGTGTGTGTGTGTGCCCGACAATGGAAATGCGCAGGCGCGGCGCACACGCCACATGATGGTGCACCATAATATCCGGATGTTTGTGCTTGAATAATAATGTCACCGACATCCGGAACATGCGGCTAACAATATTTTTCGGGAATTTATTGTAATTGCCCCCATTATCTTAATGAAAGAAGTAAAGTGCATGCGCTCCCACGAACATGTGTGACACCATTGTTTTGTCGCTTACTCGAAGCTAGTTGTGTTAAATTCAATGATTCTATTGTTCTGTTCTGTATCAATTCTTAGTTTTTAGTTTGGGCAGAAGTCATCTTAAGAACAATGGCATTTAGCTACAAATACTGAAGATGAATATTTTGGGCAGAATAGTTCGTTACGTGACAGTTCGAATGAATGAATGAATGAATGTGTGTGTTGTGTGTGTGTGTGTGTGTGTGTGTGTGTGTGTGTGTGTGTGTCTGTCTGTCTGTCTGTCTGTCTGTCTGTCTGTCTGTCTGTCTGTCTGTGTTTGTGTCTGTGTTTGATTATTTTATTCCAATGCTGTTATGACCTGATATGATGCTATTACCTTGTGGCTATAACATTATTTCAATGCTCAAACTTCCTCCACAGCCCAAAAGAAGCAAAAGGAAAAGACATTGTTCAAACATTCTTGGGTATGTGTGTGTGAGAGAGAGAGAGAGAGAACAGAGACAGAGAGAGAGAGAGAGAGAGAACACACACACACACACACACACACACACACACACACACACACACACACACACACACACACACACACACACACACACACACACACACACACACACAGAGAGAGAGAGACAGAGAGAAACTTCAGCCTAGCTTGTCACGGCATATCTAAATGGTCAAAGCAATAAAAGACCCATCCAAGAATGTAAATAGGCTAGCGGTAGAACGCGGTCTGTGAAGAGACAACGTGGTATGGCCACTGATTGCCCCAAGACTATCCCATATCCCTCCCTGCCTTGGTTAATGCATGGCTATGGCAGTAGTCGCAGAAGTTGTACTACTAATTAGAGCGATGATAGCAATCATTAGCTGCAGACGAAGTGGTAGTAATGATGGCAACAATTACAAGACCGTTATGTTATCGCTGCCTCATCTGTACTGCAATCAAGACTTTTTTCATTGCGTGATCGCTGCTATTGCTGCTGCTGCTAATGCTGCTGTTACTAGCTGTTACTACTACTACTACTACTACTACTACTACTAACTACTACTACTACTACTACTACTACTACACTACTCTGCTGCTGCTGCTGCGCTGCTGCTGCTGCTGCTGCTGCAGCTGCTGCTACTACTACTACTACTACTGCTGCTGCTGCTGCTGCTGCTGCTGCT
>CM060322.1:26522431-26524931 GCA_030674155.1 Stramonita haemastoma
AGCCAGCCAGCCAGCCAGGACTGCCTTGTTATTCGCACTTCAAAGGGCCTGGCGAGAAAAAAACAATCGTGGCTCATTACACTAACACCTTCAGTCGGGCTAGGCTAGGTTACTAGTCTAGCCTGGCTAGGCCTGGCCTGTGTCAGATGCTTTTAATAAAAGGAGTAGTAGAATGATGAGTTTGACCTTTCCCGTTTTGAGGGTAGTAGGGGCGTGTGTTAGGATGGCGGTATTGTCAGATGAGGAGGAGGAGGAGGAGAAGGATAGAAGAAGAAGAAGAGGAAGAAGAAGAAGAAGAAGAAGAATTTGAGATGATGATGATGGATGATGATGATGATGATGATATGATGATGATGATGATGATGATGATGATGATGATGATGATGATGATAAAATAATAATAATAATAATAATAATAATAACAACAAAACAACAACAATAATAACAATGATAACAATGATCAGATAATAATGATAATATGTGGAATTAGTATAGCACTGCATCTTGTAAAGCAAACAAAAGCGCTTGCATTGAAATCAGTCACGCGCAGCGCATGCAACCGTTCAAAAAGGAAATTAACAAATTAGCCTATACATCCACACACACACACACCCCCACACACACACACACACACACACACACACACACACACACACACACACACACACACACACACACACACACACACACACACAAGTATGAAGGAGATGGAGATGGAGGAGACGGATTGAAAGTAGGAACAGGTGTCAGGTTAACGTTATGATGGAAAGAAGATCCTAGGTAGGAAATAAAAAATGTGTCTTTAGGTTGGATTTGAACGTGTCAAATGAAGGATTTGGGCGAAGGGAGAGAGAGGGTTCTTCCAGATAATGGACCAGATCTCTCTCTCTCTCCTCTCTCTCTCTCTCTCTCTCTCTCTCTCTCTCCTCTCTCTCTCTCTCTCTCTCTCTCTCTCTCTCTATATATATATTATATATCATATATTAATATCTTATATATATATATATAATATATATATATATATATATATATGTTGTGTCAGTCAGGATATCTATATGCTCTTGGCCAGCCTTCATAAATAAACAGTTTGCTTTTGTGGTGGTTGATGCTTGCCTATGAGAACAGTTTTGTCCAGTTTGGCTTTAAAGGTAAAAAAAAAAAAAAAAAAAAGAAAGAAAGGTAAAGGTGTCCCATAACCCATGTGGTCGTAGAGGAGCGAGGCATCGAGACCTCGGCTTCTCTAGGGGCCAGTATATTGAGGGCGGCGCCCATCTCCTCTACCTCGCTGCTTTACCTTCCCTGACTCTAGAGAGGGTTGGTTATATCAAAAACAAACAAACAAACAACACCTATGGTTTTCTACACTTTATTAAAGCTTTGTGATCAACAACAAGCCAACAACAGGCCATAGACAATTACTGACATTTTAAACCTCGTAACATTGGCTGGGGGAAAGCGAGCTCTCTGACCACTGATATTTTTCTTTAGTTTGGTTTGAGTTTTTCTACCTTTTTGTCACACTATCCATGATCCACTTTTCCCATTTCTCTGAAGTGCTCAGCTCCTCCATTCCCCCCTGGCCACTTGACACTCGCCTGAGTGATAGAAAAGGACAGGTGTTAAGGCATTCCCCCCTTATTGTCTACCCCCGGGCCAGAAGTCCATTCACAGTGTAATGCACATTACTTTTTGTAGGTAATCCAGCTACAAACAGGTGTCTCGAATTACACACCGCGCTTGGCTGCCCACACGCTCTGTGAGGCGGGTTGTTTATTTTTTTTTTTAAGTGTTATGTATTGTAGTGTGTCCTCCTGAACTGAATGAAGAAGGACTTTGTGAAGGTAGACGGGTCTGTGAAATGGCGTTAGGCCTTCTACTTTCAGTTTTTGTGGCCATCAAGCCGCAAGTTGTCTGAGGTCATCGTCACTAACATCTAGATGTTCGTTAGATAATTATTATGTACTGTCAGAGATAGCTTTGTGAGCATCATCGGTTTTACTCAGCTGAGGATGGTTTGTTTGATTTTTGTTTTTGTTCAAGAGAAAGGCCAAATAAACAATGATGTGAAAGAGAAGACAGGCAGTTCGTCTATACTATATATATCTCTATCTTCTATATTCTTCTCTATATTTCTATCATTATTTTATATTATATTATCTATTATTATATATATATATATAATATATATAAATATACCTAGCTGAGTGCACGCGACTGACCCAAAGACTACAGGCATCATAGAAATGATAGAATGTAGGCTATGTGTTTATAACTCGGGTTGCTAAGACAAGTCGACAGGGAGAGAGACAGTCATGGCAGTCAGTTCCAGTCTCGGAATGACACCTAGTCCAGCCAATCCATCCCATTGCAACAGCAACCAACATTGCACATTGTACATAACTATCAGGCCATCAGTATAGAAAAAAAAAAAGATCTATGCAATACCTAGTTCTTAACCATTCGATTCATGTTCTCGGAGGAACCAACATTATCTTCTACT
>CM060322.1:26527431-26584931 GCA_030674155.1 Stramonita haemastoma
CACACACACACACACACACACACACACACACACACACACACACAAGAAGAGCTGTTGAGTTCTGTACTATTCGGTCAGTGTCTCATGGGCAAGTTGAACCTGGCGGCGCGCATTCCCTTTTCTTTCTTTCTTTTTTTCACAGCAGGTAATAATTATGTCTGTAACGTCCATACCACCGGCCGTGGCTGGCTCGGGGTTTTTCATGTGTGCGCAATGTGTTCTGTAAACTGGCGTATACGGGAACTCAGTTTTATAGTCTTATCCGAAGACTTTGGGTGAGTAGAATCAGTAGATCCCTACCAATGTTACCACCCAGGGAAAAATAAGACCAGTAAGAACACCCCCCTCCCCCCCCCCCCCCCCCCCCCCCCCAAAGTTTCGAAGGGTCATCTCAGCAGAGACTTGAATCTATGTTCTCAGAGCTATCGTCAGATCTCTCTGACTATTACAATACTATTGTTGCTGATGCTGCCTCCATGACCATATTTGTCTCTCCACTTCTCCTGCTACAATTGTAAGGTTTTCGCGGCTGTTGCTGCTGTTGCTGCCGCCGCCGCTACCATAACTTAGCATTAATAACTGCTGCAGCTACAAACTACCACTGCCATTGTTGCCACGTTATCACTAACAGTCTTCTTAGCATCCAGTGATGTGACCATAAAACCCCTCTGTCAGTAGCATACAATTACTTCTTTTTTTTTTTTTTTTTTTTGGGGGGGGGGATAGTGTTTGTTGCTGCTGCAGGCTGTATGTAGGCTAACTCATCCACTCCTACTGACACGGTGCCCTAAAGCTAGCCTACTGCCTAGTGCTTATACTACATTCATTTTAGCTGCTGCTGCTGCTGCCGCCACCGCCACCACCGCCGCTGCTGCTGCTGCTCTCAAGCTAGGCTACTGCGACAGCTGGTTCTCACATTACTACAGTCGACTACTGACTGCAGCAGTGTCAGTATTAATAGCCTAGTATCTGTGGTCAGGTAGCAAGATGCACCCCCCCCCCCACCCCATTCTGGGAGAGGTGTAGGGGCTGTATACTATCGGTGGTGTCAAGGTCAGGAAGCCGTATCACTCATATTGCCTAATAGCTCAATTCCTCTGTCTTATAATCAAAACAGCCACAATATGGCGGGAATATCTCATAATTTTGAGACACGTTTCCATTCATTTATACCAGTCAGATACCAAGATAGGGGTGTTGTTGTTGTTGTTGTTGTAATAGTAGTTTTTAAGCAAAAAGATTTTGGAATACTGGGTACAGCTGAGCAATAATTATGTGGCTTGTGCCGATATGCGAACACCGACAAAACCATTATACTGCAACTAACACACACACACACACACACACACACACAATGCTCAACAACAAAAACAGATAGGGAATAGTAGTAATCTGCCTGTGATGATTCAATTGTCCTTAAAAATAACAACAACCCCCCCCCCCCCCCCCCCCCCAACAACAAACCCTTACAAAGCAGCAGCAGTAAGCAAACAAAACTCAAATTAATAAACCTGCCGTGAGCTACCCCTCTCCCACCTCCTTCCCCTGAAGACAGAACATAGGCCTAGTGAGAAAGGAAAAATTAATGGTATTTTATGACCGAGCCCTTGACGAGGCAACTTGATCAAGCAACTGTCATACGGTAGGCATTTCAGCGTGTTCTGAGATTTGAGATTCGACTTTAATAAATCGGACATTTACACACAGTGCCAATGTAAAATATAAATAAATAAATAAATGCAGGCATAACACAACGCCTTGGGTCTTTACACGGAGTAGCCTACAGTTTCGTGAAAATGTGAAGCATTGATTTTCTTGAAGAGTACGTGTAGGCCTACACACGAATGCTCTCTCTCTCCTCTCTTTTCTCCTTTTTTTCTGAATGAGAAGCAAGAGAAATTAGGTCTATCATAACATTATGAACGTGCTATATCCGTTGGCATTTCATCTCATAACAATTGATCTGCTTGCTACGGCTGAGTGGAGCTTTGCCTTTGATGTGCGAAAAGCCGGCCGGCTTTGCCGTCGCTAGTGAACGCGATGCCCGCAGTTTTTTCATCGGGGGTCAATGTTTACGACCTCCTATCCCACAATTCTGAGCAGTCGCTTCACGAAGGCTGGGTACTGCGCGAGGGAATATAAGCCAGTAGAGTGTTGTGTGTTTTGTCTTGTAATTTGATTATCTATTTATCTGTTTTCTTAAAAAAGAATTAAAGCAAATTTCATTAGTACATCTCAGCATTTTCAAAGACAAATACAGATACCGGTGGAATAAATGTTCTCGGACGAATTTCCATGGCATTACTGTTATTTGCAAGAGCAGACCAGACGATTTTTGTGATTGATCTTGTATTGGCGAATTACTTGTGAAATATTTTGTGTTTTATGGTATAAACAAATACAAATTGCATCGATAGTGGATTTTTCGAGACGTGAGGGATATGGGCAATGCAGCGGCTGCAAAGAAGGGTGATCCGGCTGAAAATGGTGAGTGAGAAATTCTAAAAGCAGCAGTGTTTTACTCAGTCGTCGTCAGGCTGTGTGTGTCAAGTGTGTGTGTGTGTGTGTGTGTGTGTGCGTATGTGTGTTTGTGTGTGTTCAGAATTTCGGTCTTTTTCATATTTATGTGCAACATGCAGAAGATGTAGGCCTATATCACAGTAAGACAGTAGACTTTGCATGCACCGATCAAGAGTCAGTTTGATGTGATCGTAAGCACCAAACTCGGTCAGATTAGACTGAATTAAAATTTTAAATCAAGATTTTGCAAACTTGCACACTAGTTCTGGCACTCAGTCTTATTACGCAAACCAACGTGGTTTATGGTAAAACATCATAAGGTTTAAAAATATAGTAATAGCAGAGTTTTCTGGTAAAAAAAAAAAATCAAGGCATTCAAATGCAGTGATTCTCTAGCCAGTTCCTGGGCAGTTGTCATCATTCAATATGCTGAGTGGTGACAACTAAGCCTAGGCCAAATGATGGAAAATGGTCTGACAGTATGAAGAGAAACTGGATTTTAAGAATATAGACCCATGCCAAAAAAAATTTTTAATCTCTGGATCATGGATGAGAAAAATACTTTAAATAGATCAGCATTTAAGTCCATTATTAAAATTTATTCATTGTTGAGAATGGATTATAAATATATCAATATAATTATGGTCTTATGCAGAGTAGTCAGAATAGCTCTTTTATTCCTGATGGCACTGTCAGTGTCACAGAGAGAGAGAGAGAGAGAGAGGAGAGAGAGAGAGAGAGAGAGAGAGAGAGAGGGTGTGTGTGGTGTGTGTGTGTGTGTGTGTGTGTATCTTGATTTAAAAACGTCTGATCACTTGAACTTGAAGTGATATTATTATTAGACGCAAAAAAAAAACATGAAGAAAAAGAAGTGTATCACATTCAGAGAATGTGTGTGTGTATCACTGTGTGTGTGTGTGTGTGTGTGTGTGTGTGTGTGTGTGTGTGTGTGTGTGTACTAACTACTAAGTACTATTATAATATAATGTATGTATACATGTGTACATACATGTGTGTGTTCAAATCCATTTAACATCTTTTCACAAGTTGTGATATTAGACGGGAGAGAATGTGTGTGTGTGTGTGTGTGTGTGTGTGTGTGTGTGTGTGTGTGTGTGTGTGTGTGTGTGTGTGTGTGAGGGAGGGAGGGAGGAGAGAGAGAGAGAGAGAGAGAGAGAGAGAGAGAGAGAGAGAGAGGAGAGAGAGAGAGAGACTAGAGAGAGAGAGTGTAAACTGTAAACAAGTACATGTGTGTTTTACTATTTGTGTGTGTATTAATGTGTGTGTGTGAGTGTGAGTGTACACGTGTGTGTGTGTGTGTGTGTGTGTGTACACAGTGTGTACATGTGTGTGTGTGTGTGTGTGCGTGTACATGTGTGTGTGTGTGTGTGTGTGGTGTACATGTGTGTGTGTGTGTGTGTGTGTGTGTTCTTTTATATAATCTAGGATAATGGAATTATAACACTCATAGTCATACTGTTCATTTTTACATTTATTACTGATCTATCATCTAGTCCCCGTGTGTATGCACTATGCAGTTTTACAAATTTTGTCATCTGTTCCTGCTGTCACACAATGACCTACTCTTTCAAAAAGCAGAACAGGATTTGACGTGTGTGTGTGTGTGTGTGTGTGTGTGTGTTGTGTGTGTGTGTGTGTGTGTGTGTGTGTGTGTGTGTCACTGTGTGTTTTCATTTGTCTCTCTCAGTCTCTGCCTGTCCATGAATTATTGTAATGATATACATGTCTGTCTGTACCTTCAGATTCAGTTTTATCACTTTTGTGCTGCCATATAATTTGAACAATTGCAGAACATTGAAAATTTTCCACATTAGACTTTAGTCTAGAGTGCATCGTCAAAGTGAAAAAAAATTAAAGTTTTGAAAAATTTATACAAAATTTGAATATTTTGAATTTTTTCATCACATTGAAACTGTTGCACCTAAGTACAGGCGATCCACTTTTTCTCACATACTGATAAACTTGTTTGATTTAATTGGAAAGGCTGAGATTTTAAAAAAATAAATTCAAGAACATAAGTTCTTTGTAAACTGTCCAATTAGTATCTAGACTATAGTGTAGCCTTAGGGGTCACCCTTTAATCTTTAAAAAACAAATTGGTTGTTGATAGTGTGATACAGTGATATTATTTAAAGTAAATCGTCAAATGATGAACAATCATTAAATTAATACCTTAAACGATAATACTTAATCAAATAATATTTAATAGTAATACAGACTTAATAATCTAGTTAATATTAACAGTGATAGCAACAACAACAAAAAAGGATTATTGCCTAAAGTTAAACTGATGAATAGAATACTAATGACTTAATCATTAATGATCAGAACTGCTATAGATGATAAATAAGACACTTAGAAATTGAAATAAAATCCATAAAATTAAAAGAAAAAAAAAATTCTAGTGTAGAATAATGTACTAAAACTATTACTAGTAGTACAGTAATACAATGTGAAAGCAACTTTTTTTTTTTTAAAAGGTGTTTTGGTGTTTTTTTTGCATGATAAAAGGATTAAATTTAAAGGATGTCATGATTGCACACGTTAAATCCTGTTCCGCATTTCATAAGAGAGTGAGTGTCGCTCCATGTAGTGTGTGTGTGTACGTGCGTGTGCATGTGTGTGTGTGTGGGAGGGGGGGGGCTGAAGGGGAGAGGGGGGGGGAATGGAGAGAGACTAGGTGGAGAGAGAGAGAGAAGAGGAGAGGAGAGAGAGAGAGAGAGAGAGAGAGAGAGAGAAGAAGAGAGAAAGGAGAGAGAGAGTAGTAGTAGTACTAGTAGTAATACGAGTACTACTACTAGCAGAGAGAATGAGACTCAGAGAGAGAGAGAGAGGGGGAGAGAGAGAGAGAGAGAGAGAGAGAGAGAGAGAGAGAGAGAGAGAGAGAGAGAGAGAGTTCTAATCAGAATGAGACTTACACTCAGAAAGAGATCTATCAGAATCACTCAATCAGAATGAGTCTCACACTCACAGAGAGAGAGGGGGAGGAGAGAGAGAGAGAGGAGAGAGAGAGAGAGAGAGAGAGAGAGAGAGAGAGAGTTCAGGGAGGGAGTGTGTTAATAAAAGTGAAAAATGTGTGTGTCACTGTGTGTGTCACGGGTGTGTGTGTGTGTGTGTGTGTGTGTGTGTATGTGTGTGTGTATGTGTGTACATCATGTCATCGTCACCGTTATCATTGTGTGTCAGTGTGTGTGTGTGTGTGTTGGGGAGAGACAGACAGACAGACAGAGACTCCGACTGGGAGACAGAGACAATGACAATGAAAGACAAAAGATCTGTTTTATTGGAGTGCCCATCTAATATTAATAACGACAAGGGGGAATGGATACTAGGATTGATCATTGCGAACAATGACAGCAATCTAGATCAAGTTCACAAAACCATTTCAAGTAACTTGTTTCTTGCGAAAGAAAAAGTAACACTAACAGACTGGGAGTGGGAGAGAGAGAGTGAGAGGGAGGGAAGGGGGGGGAGAGAGAGAGAGAGAGAGAGAGAGAGAGAGAGAGAGAGAGAGAGAGGAGAGAGAGGAGAGGGAGGGAGGGGGGAGGGAGAGAGAGAGAGAGAGAGAGGAGAGAGAGAGAGAGAATAGATAGACTGTACTACTCTCCATTTAACTTTAAGGAGAAAAAAATCCTCTGAAGTCAGAGAATGGCTGCCTAATCTTCTTAGTATTAATCAATCATGGTG
The DNA here is from genome assembly GCA_030674155.1 of Stramonita haemastoma. Lineage (NCBI taxonomy): Eukaryota > Metazoa > Mollusca > Gastropoda > Neogastropoda > Muricidae > Stramonita > Stramonita haemastoma. The sequence continues at coordinate 26,533,660 of CM060322.1, forward strand.
AGGTACCTAGAGAGTCATGAATACAGTATAGTTAGTGGTATACACATGATGCAATATGTGTGCTGAAACTTCTCAATTTTTATTCATTATGCAATTTTGATCTCACAGTTATTCCCTGTGGGATGAGTGAGTCAGAATGCACATTCTGGGGATCCTCAAGATCTTAAGCTGGGGAACGGGCAACATCAACAAAATCATAAAAATTTATAAATTTATAATTTATGCTGCTCTTGTCAGATTTTTGTGTATACATCATGTAATACATCAATTGATCAGTAATTTTAGGGTCTCATCATGACACTTGACAGCAATAGCTAAGAAGTTACTGATCAATCTGGAAAAAAAAAATCATGTTACACACTTAAACTTTAACTTCCTTTGGACTTTCAGTGCTTACAACAAACATTTTGTGTTTTATTTGTTGCAGTCAAAGAATTCCTTGCCCAGGCAAAAGAGGAGTTCCAAAAGAAATGGGACCATCCACCTCCAGTAAGTACTGTGTTTTTTTTCTTTAAATTTTAATTAACTTAAACTAGAGACCCCTACCTTTTTAGTTAACTCTCTTCCACTTCCAGTGACTGTCCATATTCTGTCTCAGTGTCTGTCTCTGGTGTCTGTTGTGGTCTATCTCAGTATAGACTCACTATCTGTCTCATCTCTGAGGCTGGCTGGCTGTCTCTGTCTCTCATTTTCTTTGTCTCTCTTTCTCTCACTAAAGTGTTTAGGGATGATTGTGTGACTGTGAGTGTGCGTAATGCCAGTGGGAATGGAAAATTTTCTTTGCTCAAGAAATTTTGTTAATTCATTCTTTCAAAAATGGAATCAAATCTTTTTTGTGTGTTAATTATAGACTTTCCTTAGTGACACAGTGACAGTCAGTCAAATGGGTTTAGAATTAGAGTCTCAACTTTAGGTATAATGAACATTGCATAGTTCTTAAAGCCTTGGGACATTCTTAGAACCATTTGTATCGGTCATTGCCTTTCCAATGGATAATTCCAGTTGCATGGAGAGGGGGGTCTGCCGCATGGGTAACACAATAGTTTGCCCTCCGTACTTACTTACCCAGGCTTTGCACTCTAGACTAAAGACTAGAGCGCAACTCCATTGTTTTCTGAGACTGATGGGTGCCTACTACTAAAGTTAAAGTGAAGTCTTATTTGCAGAAAAGAAAAAAAAGAAAACCGGTTTGAAAACAGCTTTTGTACAGTTGTAGATCTTACAGAGATCATCTGAGGTAGTACTACCAATGTACCATGTTGATGTGTCGCATGACATCGCTGAAATAGCAGATTCAGATTGTGTGTATCATTACCAGTTACATTTGTGCAAGCACTGAAACTTATGAAAGTGAATCAGCCATTCACTGATTCAGTCACCAGATAACTTATAACGCTAACAGTTATAACTTATAAGGCTACATAAGTACATTAAATTTACTATAGTATTATATAACATGTATAGCATTACCATATTCATGACTGTTTAAAGTGTTTTGTTGGTTGGTTTCTCACTTTTCTTGTTTGTTTTGTAAATGTTCATTTCTCTCAGATTTTCATTTTTAAAAAATTCAATCACACCATCATTTGGAATGTTGAATCTTATTCTCAGTGTTATAGCTTTTACTAAAGCTAAATGTACTTTATGTAAGATTGTAAGATCAGGGCAGGTAGGGTGCCCTTACTTGGTTGCTGTAGTGTAAACCTTGTTGCCCCTCCCCATCCCAGACACCATCCATCCCCAGTTGTAGTTAGTGTGGAAATAGATCACCGGCCTGACACTGACAGGGAGGCCTGAGGAGGAGGGATAAAATGAAACGAGCTTGACCATGAGGTCAAGCTCATGACCTGCACTGCAGTGTAATCATGATTAAGACTCGAGTCAGTAGATGAAAACTAACACATGGGGGAAAAAAGATCTGGTCATTGGTGGACAGAGGAGCTAGCTTAAAAGCCCAGGAATGAACCCCCCATCAGATCACAAGCCCCCCCCCCCCCTTCCCCAAGACATGTGCAGATCATGCAATCTAAAAGAAGCAGAAAGATCTATTAGAATTTTTAGAGTAAACATGCAGTCAAGCCTATGCTAGCTATGTCAGTATGTGAACTTGCCTTTGAGCAAGATTACAAAGACTTTTTTCCCCAAAGCTATTCAAATGTCACAGAAGTTATAAAATATGAAACTGACGCTGGTTGGGATGTTAATGATGAGTTCAGTCCCCTTTGCACTAGTCTAGATACACATTTAGTTGATTTATCCATCATGTATAGTATAGTTAATTTGTATCCATAGGGCTAAAGACTAGACCTAAATCATCTCTGACTCTAGGGATCATTGTTAAGGCTCTGAGTCTGACCAAACCCAGTGCATAGAGAGTCTAGTAACTGTGGGCTTAAGCCATTAATAAGGGGAAGGCTGGAACCACATATACGTGTAAAGGTGTATTGTCCATTTCACTGTTCCACACATAGATACATAGTGTTAGTTTAAAAATAAAATGACTTTAACAACATTCCAGATGTCAGTTTCTGGTTGGCGTAGTTTGACAAATTAAAACTAATAAAAGAACCATAGACTGATAGAGTACACTACTGACTACTGTCATGTAGTATTGAAAAAAAACCACTAATGTACTTTTGTAGTTACTTTACAAATCTTACTGTGCCACCATTGCATTATTTTCCTCTTTTCTACCGCCCCTCCTCAGACCTCTAGCAGAGGAATGAAAAAAAAAAAAAAAAAAAAAAAAAATCCCAGAAGCCAGTTGTAGTTGTACATGTAATTTATACATACATGTATAAAATGTGTTTTAAAAAGACCATCATTACAATGATTTTGAATGAACTTTAAACTTAAGTTAACCTTTAAATTAATTTAAAATATCCCCCCCCCCCCCCCCCAACCTTTCCATAGAAAGGAAAACAAAAACCTAGTCTAGATCAACTTTGTGTGCCCGAAAGCCAAAGAGCTCAATATAATGATAATTATTTTTCATTCAGCTTGAGAGAAAGGTTTAAATTTGAACATTAATTTGTTCATCTACTAGGGAAAAAGATGGGAGCGGGAATGGTGAGACAGCTGGATAAGAAACTTGGTCACAGTTTTTCAGTCTAAAAAACTGAATTCTGAAAGAAAGGAGTGTATAGTATAGAGCTCTATAGTTCTGGTAACTCAAAAGATCTAGAAACCATTGTGAAATGAATTTAAAATGCAGATTCCCCCCCCCCCCCCCCCCCACAATAATTTGGTAAGAGTTATGAGATGGAGGTGAGATTCTGACCATTTCATTTGCCCATCAGCAAGGTTGTCACATTCTAACTTCAGGGATATATTGCAGCTCAGTGAATCATTGAATCATGTCGTAAGATTTTTAAAGCTTACAAGTGACTACCCAGCCTGTAGGAATTGAGATGTTTCTAGGGATAGTTTTGTGTGTGTGTGTGTGTGTTGTGTGTGGTGTGTGTGGTGGTGTGTGGTGTGGTGTGGTGGGGTGGTGGTTGAGGTGGGGGTGGATTGGCTTGGTTGTTTGGTTTTTGTTTTGAAGAATAAATAGGTTTAAACTTTAATGGTGAAAAAGAAAAGTTTGTTTATGAATTAACAAGTGTAAACTGTGCACAGAGCTGTTCACACAGTAGTGTATTATAGTCCTCATATAATGATATATTGTATAACTTTTTCAAGCTGTGGCACAGAGCTCATAATCATTTTAATGTTAAATGTTAAAAAATACCTTAAAGCTTAGAAGAGGTCAACTGATTTAGTGATTAACTAGTGAAATGTCCTCCACATTGAAGAAAATGATAAGTTAGAAATGAAATAAGAAAAAGAATTTGAAGAGTAAAAATAGAAAAAAAAGTAAAAGATTTTGCAATTAAATTTAAAAATTTATCTGATTTAATTTTAAAAAGTTAACCGAAAGGTTTCCTCTTGCTAAAATTTTGACAGATTATACTACTGGAATCTGTTAATCTTGTTATCTAGTGATGAAATCGATAATGTTATGGAATGGTAATAATACACTGCATTCATTGAAGTTTTCATCCTCAGCATTTTCAACATCTTTGGTCTATTTTGTAGGGGGTTCTCCCCCCCTCCTACTTTTTTTTTTTAAATCATGCATTTTTCATTTTTGGATTCATTGTTCATCTTGATTTTGCAAAGTTCTTTATCTTAGATTTTCCTTTTTGTGGTTTTCAGGCAAACGCCTGCCTGGATGATTTTGACAGGATAAAGACTTTGGGCACAGGATCTTTTGGCAGGGTCATGCTGGTACAACACAAGGGGTCAAACAAAGAATACTATGCCATGAAAATACTAGACAAACAGAAGGTGAGAACAGTTTTTATAGGAAAAAAAAAAAAAAAAGCTTGTTGATGTGGTTGTGAGTGTGAACAAGCATGTCTACAGGTTTATTTGTTTCACACTGTTTTGTTGTGTGTGTGTGTGTGTGTGTGTATGGTGTGTGTGTGTGCGGTGCACGCACAGGCGTATGTATGTATTAGTAGTATTAGTACTATTACTGTATTATAAATGTATTTGTGTGCGCCCGTATGCATACATGTGTGTGTGTGTGTGTGTGTGTGTGTTGTGTCACTGTGTGTGCACGTGCACACACGAGTGTGTGTATTCATGTGTGTTTGGTGTGTAAAGTTGTGTTAAATTAATCTGTCTGTAGAGGAAAACTTTATATCAAAGAAAGTGTGCAGTGTGGAAATTTGTCGCTGAATGAATGCCTTTTTGAAATCCAGAAAAAAAGAAAGACAGAGTTTAACAGTATGATAAAAAATATATTCAAAAGGCAGAGATGAAGATGACTATTCAAAGGCAGAGAAGAAGACTATTGGTTATGATGTGGTCTGTTTTTGTTGGTGGGTTTGGTGGGGTGTTTTGTTTGTTTGTTTTTTTAATTTGTGATCAGTGTTGGACTTTACAAAATTTCAGTCATCAGATTTTTCGATTTTTTAAAAAGTTTTTTGTTTTGTTTTGAATTGTTACAAATCATTTTTTTTTAATAGTAGTTTCTTTGGTATTAACTTTGAAGGAGCATGCTCCACCAATTTATTCATCATTTATCTAAAAGAATAAATTTATTTGATGGATTTTGTGACCTTGACTAATTTCCACCAAATTACATGTGTTTTGGGGTTAGATGTAAAGACTGAAGTCTGATACCGATGATTGTTTTCAAGTCTAATTTGCAGCAGTCTTCCCTTTAAGTCAGTCAACCGAAATATACTTCTCTGGCCTAGTTGGTTGAGAAAGTGATGTAAGGTAACAACATCTGAAGTAATCTATGGTATGGCTGTATATATTGCACATAATATCAGAATCATATAACATTTTTTTCCCTATACATAGCTATTGGTTATTTTTATAGTTGGGATCAGAAATCAAGATAACAGGGAGAAATGTCTGAAAAGTGAAATCTACTTATCTAGTGGTTCTTAGTGAATTTATACATTTGGCTTTTCGTGGGAAGTTTCATTCTCAGTTTTCTTTCCAGCTGATTTGCTATTTAATAATGTTGCTCATCTTGATGATGAGGGTTTGTAACGAGCACTGTAGCAATTAGCACAGGATTTGCAAATAAGATACATGTTTAAATTAAGTGGGTAGTTCAGAGGTAATATCCTGTATGTGGTTACTCTGAACTGCTATGGCCGGATGCCACCAGGTAAATTGGCAGCTGTACAATAATCAGATTATTCATGGGTAGATTAGGTCTGTAGTGGGAGAGGCTTTTTGGGGAGAAGGATGGGGTGGATGGGTAAAGGGTGGGAGGGATGGAGAGACAAGTTGGCAGAACTGAACCATACTGGGTTATTCTTTCAAGCCACAGTTTTGGTTATTACTATTAGTAAAATGCATATATTAATATAAGTTGCATAATTTGGGGCACCTTTGTAAGTTTGCATTCATGCAAACATGAAGTAAGGTTAAAGGTCTATAGTATATTGATTGGTTTATTGACCAAAAGAAAAAAGAACAAGACTGTTTATTAATCCCATCAGTGTACTTTTCAGATCTGTCAACATTAGTATTGGAATTACATTAGAATTAGATGCCTGTTTGCAACAAAAAACAAAAGTGATTATTATACAAGTAGCTTTTTACTACAGGTATAATGTAGTAAAAGTGGGTCATACAAGTAACTAGTGAAGAGTGGTTGGTGAAAGAATATAGTCAGGTCAGCACATCTCATGAAAGTCTTTCATATCAGACACGTTACTTCTTTCTGTTATTTAATTCCACAAAATGATGCAACATCTGAAGTAGTTGAGTGCTTAAACTCTGATCTTTTTTTTTTCCTGATGTATGCCACTTCACTTGTTGATGGCAGGATGGGAATATAAATTGTCTGCCACATTAGCTTTATAACCTGTCATTGTCCTGTTCTTTTGATGTTTCATTTTTGTGTTGATTTGTGCAGAGATAAGAGCAAATTATGAAATAATGCTTGTTAGGTATCTCATCATTCATGTAGTTTATGTGTTTCTGGGGTCTGAAAAATCAAAAACCAAGTAGAACTTTAAAGTGTGTCAAAATAGTGACCTGACTGTATCTCAGGGCACAGGTATGAATGAGCTGGTGAGGGATTTTTCCTCTTGGGTAAACCCTGTTTCTGATTACACTCTCCAGCAAGTGCGTGTATTCACGAGTCTTTAAACTTTAGTCTCTGTGCATGTTCTTATACATATTAAAAACACGCCCATATTTCATAGAATCTTGCATAAGCCAGCAATGGTTGGTGATATGGATGCCACAATATACCCAGCAAGCATGAAATGACAAAGATAGTGATGGATTTGGTACGGTTCAGCTTGCCAGAGACACCTTGCTCGAAACTTTTAATGCAGCATACCAATATTGAATAACCTCTTGGGGAGTTAGGGAGGAATCATATCAGTCAGTTAAGTCAATCAGTCATGAATTTCTTGTGCTCATTCAGTTGCTTCCCGAAACATGACTACTTTACTTAACATGTTTCAATCATGACAGGATCATCAGAAAACTGTTGTTGGTCGTATGAAGAAAAAAAAAAATCATTGATTTGTTTGACTTATGCAGTCCACCTTTTTCACTATTGTTTGAGTGTGCCATTCTGATGCCGTTATGGTTTTTGCAGGTGGTGAAATTAAAGCAAGTTGAGCACACATTGAATGAGAAGAAAATTCTGCAGGCAATCAGCTTCCCCTTCCTAGTCAGCTTAGAATTTGCTTTCAAAGTAAGTATTGCTTGATTACTACATGATAATTATTTAATTTTTCAAAATGTTTTGTGTCTTTTAAACTGTGGATCATGAAAGGATGGTTTTCTTGGCCTTTATTTGCGCACGTATTACTGCAGTTTTAAACACATTGGAAGTGGTTGTCCAAAAACAAGAATATTTATCTCTAAAACAAGACTAACAATGACCTGGGAATAGCAGGGAGTAGATCCTTCATGTATGCCAATATCTTGTATTCATTGTTTACATGGATTTGGCATTTTCTAACTTTGAGGTTGTGTGTGTATTGTGTGCTATTTCAGGTGTAGTCTCAAGTGATAGTTTGATTTTCTTTAGTTCTAAGTGTTAATAGGTAAAAGGAATGGAATAGCTCAGTGGTCAGAGCACTCACTTCCCCCCAGCTGATGTTAAGCAGCATTGGTTACCAATTGGATGGGTGACTGACACCTTGGCTTCAGTACAGTCCCCCAGTTCATGCAGCTGTAAATGGAAACCTGCCTCCTTAGGGTCAAAGAAGGTAAAGCAGTGAGCAAGTGGAGATGTGCACGCGCCCTCAATGTGCTGGCCCCTCGAGAAGCTGATGTCTCTGATGCTTTGCTCCCCTACAGTCACATAGGCCTGTATTGCATGATGATCAATGAGGATGAGGATGATGTAATGATGCGTTTACCTTTACCCTTTTACTAAGCGTAAAAAAAAAGTAGAAGTTATTGACACTAAAATAGCAGGACTGATAAATAATTGTGGGAAATTAATGCTGAGATAGTCTGTAAATGAGCTGCAACACCACAATCACAGACAAAGTAAAAACAGTCAAAAATCAGGCAAACATAACTAATGATGAACAATGCTTTATTTTGGTGAAAAAGAAAGTCTCTGAACCATCTTAACTATAAAACTCCAGCAGAATACACACAGCAAGCTATAACTGAAGCAGGAAGTGAAGACCTTGTCATTCTGCAAGATGCTTCCAGTATTGTAGATGTGTGCATGTGGTGAAAAAACTGGTCTTTAATGCTATCATTATCAGGCTGGGTTTTTTTTGTCTTGTGAAAATGAGAAGTTGTGGAGGAGAAAGGAAAGTAAATATAGGAATGGGAAGATAAGAAAGGTGTACATAATGTACTTAATCAAAATTATTGATGACCTAGTTTGAAAACTTAAAATGCATGTTTTTTGAAGCTGCAAAGACTTTTTAAACATCCCTGTGTGTGCGTGTGCGTGCGCGCACATGTGTGTTTGTGTTTTTCAGGACAACTCCAACTTGTACATGGTGTTAGAATTTGTCTCAGGGGGTGAGATGTTCTCACATTTACGAAGGATAGGACGTTTCAGGTAAGCCAAAATCATCCTGTTTTCATGGTGTTGTTTAGCAGAGCAAATTTACTTTCTATTCAGACTTTAAAAATAAGAACCAACATGAAGCAAAGAAACAAAGCATATAGATAAGAAAAATATAATTTAAAGAAATAACAGAGAGGAGACTTTGCTACCAAGCAGTTCATTAGTTTCAGTGAAGCTATGCCATTTATAATGTCAGTCAACAAAATTGGAAATGTATTAGGTAATCTGTTTATCATTTTTAAATTTGGTAGATTAAGGAAGAAGGAGAGGAACAGTAAGTCAGGTACAGTATTTGCAGAAATAGTGTGTAGCTGTAATAAGGAAAAAACTCAAGAAAAAAAGCAATGTAGAAAATATGACCTGAAATTTATTGCTGCTCCTTTTCAAAACTTTGGATTGGATTAACTCGAAGCATTTGTAACTGATTTTGCATCAAATGAGTCCAAAATTTTAAAGGAAAATGTTCCTTTTCACAGTTTGGAAAAACTCAATTCACATTTCATTATTGTGGTATCAATGCTGTGTGTTGCACTCATGTGAATTTTTTTTTTTAAAGTATATGCTAAGTGTTTCATGAAATTTGAGTCGACAGTATGCTTTTTTTAATATTTTTTTTATTCCTGAGTAAATTTCAGTTACACCTCAAATCTTTTTCTTTTTTTTATGTTACCGTCCATGAGTTTCTATAAGACACTTTCAAAATATATGACAAAGTCTCCAGTGTTGTCATTTTAAAAGTTTTTATGCAGTATTTCAGAAATGACATATAATCTGAAACATGTAATTTTACTCATTTTTCCTTGATGGGGAAAAAAAAAGATGAAACTCGCGGCTGGAGGTGTAGGGTTTTTTCTTCTTTCTTTCTTTTTTTTTTTTAGTTTTAAATTTTCTTCTGTTTGATTAAGTTGTTGAAAGTATGTTATGCATTCCATTGAATTAAGGTATTCCTTTCAAATGTTTTAACTTTTATTTGGTTGTCATAATGCTGATTAAGTTCATAGTGTATAAAATTATGTTGAGCTGTTACCAGGAAAGAAAAAGAAAAAATCAGAAAGAAATGGCTATAGTGGATATGGTGTTATTGCATTACAATATATGCAGACAGTAGCTTTGAGTCTAAATACACAGTTTAGAGGGGAGAAAAGCCCTCAGTGGATGTCTTAATCCTATAGGGATGATGTGGAAAGATTGTAAGTTTCAAGACCAGTGTTAACTTTGCAAATTGAAGATGTTGAAGTCACAAAAGCTCTCACTTGATTCACGTGGACACAAATGAATACTGCATGCATGATTTGTGCCAGTGCAGGTAACGTGTGTTATATGTATGCCTATGCTGTCTTTCAGTTGTTGTTTTTTTTAATATTGCAAACGTGTATACATCCTTGAAAGAATGCCCACTGAAATGGCTTTGATGCAGTAGAAGTGCAAAAATCACTTTCAAGAGAGGATTTTATAATTCAGTGTAGAGGCAGAAAATTCAAGCTTTTTGTACTGTTGTGCATTAAATTGGGTTTTTTTTTTAAAATTTTAAATCAAATATTCAACTAAAAGAAATGTTTAACAGAGGTAATGATTACACACACATTGATTCTGTGGAATACAGTAAAAGAGAAAAAAGAAAGAGAAGTGTTCAACTGTTGATTTGAACATATTTTTCCAGTAGGAAATTCTAAAAGCATGTATATGATTCAAACACTTCAAACCATGAAGGGATAAGAACTGTTTGCTGATATTTTTAAATATGAGGTTAGTCTCACATTATGTTAGAAATGCTTTTCATTATATGTTTCTACATGTTTTGTTTCAGCTTATTTGTCATTTCAATTTGTATACATTTTTCTTTTTTTGTGTGTTCTTATTTCTTTTGATATGTATCACACCAGTTTATATTGTGTTAGTTTTGATTAAGTGTTGCATTTCCTGCCCAGAGAATATGTGATTTGCAAATGAAAACATGATAAAGAAAGTGTTATGTTATCATTGTCCAAGGTTAATATACAAAGTGTTATAAGGGGAAACAATTTTGAAGAATATAGTAAAGAACTTTAAATTAAAAAGCATATCCTTTATGATATTAGATATTGTTTTTAGAATGACAATAGATAATCAGAGACATTTGAAATACCAATAGTAGTATTTATAAGAAATTGTAAGCAAAGAAAATCATTGTAAGAAAGGAAAAAAAATGTTTTAGGAATAGTGATTTTTTTTTAAAAACCACACCATGTAAGATCTATGGAATATTGTCTAACCGTAAGTGAGTGATTTACATCTGTCTGACAGTTTTTGGAAAGGAAGGATTGAATCAAGGGTATTTCAAATGCTTTAGCAGTTGTATACTCTTAGTTCATGAATGCTATTATCACCTTTTTTTTTTTTAATGTAGAGGCTTGAAAACAGTTTTCCGTAAAGCTGATGTTATAGTAAAAACATTTGGCTTGACATATATATGTATCTTTTATCTTGTCAGAAAATTTGAATTATTCATTGCATTGGATTTCAGTTTTTTTATTTCTTTTTTTTATATATTAAATTGGTACTCTTTCTGTGTGGTTATAGGATTTGTTTTATTCAGACTATTAAGTGTGGTTTAGATACAGTGTTGCAGATCTAGATCTGTTGTTTCTGAATTTGAAGTTGTACAGATAAGTTTTGTGCAGGAAGTGCAACACCATTTCATTTGTCCTGATTTTCACATGTTTTATTGATTTTGCCAACAGCGAGTCCCACTCCAGATTCTATGGAGCGCAAATTGTTATGGCCTTTGAATACCTGCATTATCTGGATCTTGTATACAGAGATCTCAAACCCGAAAATTTGCTCATAGACCTTGAAGGGTACACCAAAGTAAGTGTTTAAGGACTCTTGACTTAGATCTGGCGTTTGTTTTCTCCGTTTTGGCTGTTCAAATCATAGTGGCCCGGAAAGGAGAACAAGAGAATAGAAAGTTGGGGATTTGGGCGGGGTCATTGTAAAGAAGCTATAGAAGCCTCTTGTTTGGAGGAAGGAAACGAGACTAATTCTATTCCTTGGTCTCCTTTGCGGGCTTTGTTGTTACCAGATTTTGTGTTGATGACATGTTTTACATGGATTTTTATTTTCCATCTTGTTTGACTTGTTGAAGTGACCATGTTTCTTACACTTTTCTTTGACAGCGAGCCGCATTCCCGATTTTACGCTGCACAAATTGTGTTGGTGTTGGAATACTTGCATCACTTGGATATAATGTACCGAGATTTAAAACCTGAGAACTTACTGATAGATTCCCAGGGTACCTGAAGGTAGGGTCTGCCAGACACTTGTCTTCTCTAGAATCTCCGTCCCATTTTCTGCTGGGTTGCCTAGCTTCGTGTTGCACTTGCTTCCGTGGCCCCGTGGTGATGGGTTTTGTGGGGGACATTGAAGACAGCTGACCTCTTTCACTATCATTTTACTTACATTACATATGTATATATCTATATTCACTTCGTTTCTTTTTTTCACCTAAAATTTTGGGTTCAAACTGTATTTTTTGCTCAACTCAAGATCTATCATGTGCATCTTGTACCAAGGGAGGGCGAAAAAAGAGTAGGTTTAGGAGAATTGTAAACCATTTGCAATTTTTTGTAATTCTTGTAAAATGGTGTTTGTATCACTATTGGAAGGTTTTATCATTTTTTAAGGAATTGTGGAATAGATTTATGCTGATAATCATTTGTAATGTCTGAAAATTTCAAAGAGGGATTTAAAAAAAAAAAAATTTAGGGGGCGGGAGCGTTGTCCTTTTAGTTAAATATATAATAATATATGGAAAAATAAGACATGTAGTAAGTTTTGTTTACTGTCTTCAATCCATTTATTAGTCACTGAGGGTAAGGGAGAAAAAAAACAGATTTAAAAGAAAACACAGAAAGAGATGAGGTAGATAAAACAAATAGTTTAAAATGGAGGAAAGGCAAATAGTGACCTAATAAACAGGTATGATATTGTAAAATGTTTTGAACCTTAAAAGAAAAAAAATCAGATGTTTGAAAACTGTATATCTAAATACCATTGACATCAATATTCAGTTCGTGAGGGGTTTTTTTGTTTGTGGTTTTTTTATCAAAGAATCTACCTTTTTCAGGCATAACACGAGTATGATTTTAAAAAATATTATTGAACTCATAAAATGTTATTCAAATTCATCAGAAGATACTGTAAATATACAGAAATTGCATAAACATGGTATTAAGTGGATGTAGAGCCTCTGTCTAACACACATGTAACACACACATGCACAACACACACACACACACACAACACACACACACACACACACACACACACACACACACACACACACACACACACACACACACGCTCTTTAGAAATCTGGGAAAAGAAATGACGGGTTTGGAGTGGAAATAGCATGCCAGCTAACAAGCGTAGAGCTAGAGGATTTGATGCATGATTTGGAGTGAAAAATGAAGGCATAACATTGATTTCCTTTGACCTCCTCCTCCCAGTTTTCTTTTCCCCATTCCCTTTCTCTATACCCCACCCCCTTCTGATCTCTCCCTCCACCCCCCTCCTCCCCTCTCCCCAAATGTTTCCATAGCCAACTCCATTCAGTTCTGTATGATTTTTGTTTACCTTTCTCTACAATTTTGAGCTTAGTTGACCGATCAGCCGGGTTTTTATTGAAAAGAATATATAAATTCGTCATGAATCATATATTTTGAAATTGTATAATAAAGTAAGTTGCTATATGATTTAGTTAAGTAGTTAAATTCAATTTAGGTAAGTTTCATGTAGTATATATCTTCACTTTTGGGGGGGGGGGGGGGGCATAGGGAGAAAAAAAAAAGAAAAATAGAAGAGTCTATAAATAAAGGGTTGTGTTCATAGCCTACTGTAGCAAGTCATGGTTGATACAAATAGAACGTGATAAGCCAGTGAAAAAATGAAACAAGACAAAACAATTTCACTTTCAGATAAGGGCTATCAGGTCAGAGTTTTGTTGGTTTTTCTCTTTAAGGAAAATACTTACAATATTTAGGAAGACAGTTCTTCTAATTCCTTCTCTCTTTTTCTTCTTTTTTTGTTTTTACATCCAGACTATTTTTAATCAAATGTCATGACGACATCAGAACTGCTCTCTGAGAGGTTAATTTTCTGATAGTCGTGGTCATCCACCTGCTGTCTTGTTGTAGGCTGATGTACAGAGGATCCACTGAGCATAGGGTGAGGTAGTGTGAAAGCGGTGTTAAAGCTGGGGTTTTGGCTGGCAGTCATGGTCACTCTGAACCAGCTGTGAATGGAACTGTCTGCTTACCTCTTGGCCCAGAAAAGTCAAAGTGACCCTTACTCTTCTCCAAGTTATCTTTGTTTTTACTGTTACAAGAAGTCCAGTGGATGAGGTTGCTCTGCATTCAACCAGGGGTTGTGGAAGTTAGCTGATAGAAAACGTTGCAGTGAAAAGATGCCTTTTTTTTTTTTTTTTTAGACAGGAAATTTGAGACCTTCCAGAACCTTAAATTCCTTCTTTACTCAGACAAGGAATAGAACGTAATCTGCTCTTCCACGCCATTGTTGGGAGTGCTAATAAAGCCATTTTCTACCCTTTTCTCCTAACTCATTTCTACTGATCTCCCCATTGCCCAACTCCCTCCCCCCTCCCACTCTCAAATTAAACAGTTTTAGTGTGATCAGAGGGATATGGATAAGTGAGTCTGATTTGTGTCATACAGTTAGTATAACAGATTTTGATAAATAGGTTTGTGACAGCACATAGGACTTGTTTTCTTGCATCATTCATTTGTTAGGATAACCAAAAGCTTTTTTTTTTTTCCCCTCTCCCTGAACAATCATCAAAATGGCCTTTTGCCAGTAGAGAAGAAATATTACTTGTGATCTCAAACAAAGATGATAAAAAAAATTAATAATAAATACTGTTTCAGTATTTTCTCCCTATAGGACAGTTGGACCAAAGCAGTTTGAAAAAAAAATTAGAGAATTTGCTGATGAGGTGAAAGCAGCTGTCTAGCTAAAAAGTCGAAGTCAAAAGTAACGGGAGGAGCAGAAAAAGGGGTGAAAACCAAAATCTTGGCTCAACTGGTAGGAGCAGTGAACAGCTGTGGCAACCCACTTCTATAACCATTCCCCTGCTTGTTCTTCTATTATATCTGGTGTCATGTACATGATGAAGAGCTCTCTTCGTATACTCTGCCTAAACGAGACTGTCTCACCGTGTGTATAATATAATGTCTGTACATATATCTATCCTGTCTTTAACATGGAAGGTGACCAGAGAGGTGGCTAAGCTAACAACGCGTAGTAAAATAGCCTCCCCCCTACCAGTAGTTCTCTGATTTTAACATACATGTCTCTCCTTCCTAGCTCCCTTCCTTATTCATTTTCCCTTCACCTTTTGGGGTATTTTGGATGTGTCAGTATTTTTAATGTTCAACTTTTTGAAATAGATAGATCTGGTTGTCTTTAATCTACAGAAGTTTTTTTTTTTTTTTTTTTTTTTTTTTGGTCGTACTTGATAATGGTGAAGAAGATAAGTCATTTTGTCTTTAAGATTAGTCTGTTGAAAAGTAAAGCGATAATTACATTTTGACATAAAATTGTAGTTCAGTGCAAGAATAGTTCCGTGACACTGTTTGATAAGCTCTAATAGATGAAATGGAAATTTTGAATGGTGTGTAGTTGGTCCTGAAGTGTGCTGCTAGCAGAGAAGTAAAATAGCAGGATGAAGTGCCTAGTTGTGTGCTGATTGAAGTGAAGTGCTCATTTATGTAGTGACACACGTGAACATACTATGCCAGATGCTAGAAAGTGTATAAGTAGCCAGGAAGTGTGAGCTAATGATCTCAGAGGAAAAATTCATTCCATGGTGGCCATTCCTCTTTTTATTATTATTATTTTGGTCTTCTTTTTTTCCCCATTTTCCCAGTATCTATGTTGTTTTGTCGGTGTTAATCTTTTGTATTTCTTTTGATTATTCTTTTAATGGTGACTCTGATGTTGAGATGTGGTCTCTTAGACTTTTGGTCTTTAAATCTTGCTTTCCCTGTTGAGTTAAAAGTGTGTTTTTCCTCCCAATTTGTTGCTGCTGCTTTTTTGTCTCTTCCAGAACTTATTTTCTATTCCCACCCCCCCTCCTTTTTTTCATTTTTCGTGACACTCTTGTATCTTGATGGATTCAGTCCAGCTTCATTTTGATGTGATTCTTTCGTTTTATGTCTTTTTTTTTCTTTTTTTGCTACTTTTGTCATGCTTTAGCTTCCTTGATAAGTGTACTACATTAGTTTGATCTTTTTTTTTTTATTCTGTATAATAGCAACAGACAGAGACAGTCTACACCAGGGGGTAATATGTCAAACTGAAGACTTCCCTTTTTTGGAAGGAGATATAAATGCTATTTCAGGCAGATTGTTGTAGCTTCAGCGGTGAATGACCTCACAGCTGATGGTTTGGATTAGCACATATTGTTGTTTGCTTATAGTTATCAGTCTGCATAATCATGGGTCAAAGGCACAGATGCATAGCGAATACAGGGTGCCAAAGGGAAGGTTTCAAATTCTCATGCCTACTAAATTCAGTTTTGTGTGTGTGTGTGTGTGTGGTTTTGTCTGTCATTTGTGCAGTACAGTTGAAGGTTATAAAGAGAGTGCCTGGTTTACATTCACATTGATTTTCAGCCATATAAAAGGCTTAAAAATTATGCACAGTACTCGTCTTCTTAGCTCAGCTCGAATTGCATTGCACAGACAAAGAAAACAAGGACATCTCTCCATCCAACTGACTTGGGAATCACATTTTTTTCAGTGATGATAGAGCTTGTGGAAATGGGGAAAGTACCAGGTCATGAGATTTACTCAATGAAAATCAAGTTCTGTTAGGTACCAGCTCTACTGTTATTAAATATTTATCATTCTGTCTGTATTGCTCATGTATGCATATCAGCTTATTCTGTTATTAATGATAAATTGATAAGTAACATTCAGTATTGATCTCAACTTCGCCGCTCTTTAGTAAGGGTGTGTGTGCTGTTCGTGCATTTGTATGTTTAAGTGTTCCTTGTGTGTGTGTGTGTGTGTGTGTGTGTGTGTGTGTGTGTGTGTGTGTGTGTGTGTGTGTGTGTGTGTGTGTGTGTGTGTGCTCGCTCGTGCATGTGTGTGTGTGAATAGCAGAATCAGGGGTACAAATCTGGGTGATGATCTTTATGTTTCTTTATGTAGGTCATGTAAATATTATTTTATTACACTTTTAAGACAGTTTCTATAACAGTACAAAAGACATTCTGTTTGACTTCTTGACCACTCAAGGAGTCATTGGGCCAGAGAATATGTCTTAGATGAGTTGAACCTGAGGGAGTCTATCCCTCTCTAGGAATACTTTATCCTTTCATAAGTACACAAAATGAGCAGAAGCTAATAATGATGGTGTTCCTGACATAGGTCACAAGCCATAACCAGAAGTAGACCCGTGTTATTGTGAAAACTAGAAAGATTGAAAATCCAAGATAGATCTCTTCTAAAGTCACATGTAGAAACCAAGGGGGAATGTGTGCCGCTAAAATAGAGGTGTGGCTAATAAGTAGAAAGTACACATGATGTGTGATGTATAGGAGTGTTTTGAAGATTTTATCGAAAAGGTTGTAGTAGGTGGTAGTGTACATGTATACATGTCCATAGTGATATCCAGGAAAGTCATCAAATGTCTCTCTCTGTCTGTAAATGTGTCTGTTTTGTAAATATTATTTATCCAACTCACCTTATGTATAATTTGCTACATTGTCTGGAAAGGCTACATTTTGGGGGCCTTGTTTCTTCGGTGTTATCAAAAGACTTTCAAGCAATTGCTATTTTTGTTCTCTTCTGATTTTTTTTTTTTTAACTAACTCCCATTTTTTCCCTCAATACAAGTAAAACTGTTCAGAAGAGGCAGAATGTGCTTGTAGATCAAGGTTCTGAGTTTTGATTTAGAAATATGTAGAACTATAAATTGCAAGGGACATACATGGACATGCACACATGTGCATACCCGTGTGTGTGTGTAAGCGTTTTGGATACCAGATCAACCCATTGAGGGATTGTAAATGCATATGACTGATTTATCATTGAAGAGCAATGTAGAGAACCAGCCGCTGTCATCATATAGAAATTCTTCAAATGTGATTGTAAGAGAAGTAAGATGTGGTATTTATTTAGCTCAGTTCATTTTTCATACACCCTGTAGGTGGAATATGAGTTTATACAACATGTATGTATTTATGCTTCTCTGAGATAGTACGTGTGGAAACCAGGCATACATTTGCACTGTAGATTTTAGTGGTAT
Organism: Stramonita haemastoma; assembly: GCA_030674155.1. Classification (NCBI taxonomy): domain Eukaryota; kingdom Metazoa; phylum Mollusca; class Gastropoda; order Neogastropoda; family Muricidae; genus Stramonita; species Stramonita haemastoma. The sequence continues at coordinate 26,551,541 of CM060322.1, forward strand.
CAGGAATCTTTTCAGAGGGAAAGCGAGAGACCTGTAGATGAAGTTCATATTGCAGTGGTGATTTGTAGGTGCTTGGGGAATTAGCTTGTAATTGTATATTGCTGCAGTGGGAAATTGGAATTTTAGTTGGCCCGCTCCCCTTTTTCAATGTTTGTTTCAGTTTATCCCACTGATCAGTTGTCGGTATCGCATCTTGGATGAATCATACAGTATTTGATTCTGTTGGTTCAGTGACAATGAAATTCATGGTTGGTCTAATGTGCTTTTTTAACAGCATGCGAAAAGGTTTGAGAAAGAAAACGCTTTAGGTTGGGACTTAAATGCAAATGGGGCAGGTTGACAAAAAGTGGAGCCTGTTCCTGTAGAAACAATGCAGTTATGCAAGGAGTGACATTTGTCCTATCAAATGGAACCAGCAGTTTTCAGCAGAGTACAGTGAACACAATTGATAGAAAGCCAAAACAAAACCTAGGGGGGAAAAGCCCACCACATTCAAGCTGCCAGAATGTAATCAGGCATGCCTTTATAGAAAACAGCAAGTAAATCAACAGTGCTCCATGCTGTTTTTGAATGAGCGCTAGAAAGTGCAAGAAATTAAAAATGAGGATGGCTGCATGACAACAGACTGTTTAATAATATAATTCATTGCATCTGATTTTTTATCATTCTTGAAAGCAAAGATGTGGGCAATGTTTTTGTTAGGGAACTGCTTTCTCCTGAACCAAATTTTCACAGTTGTGTTCACTGGACTCTCTGAGCATCTCTTCAGGGGCTTCATTGGTGGCAGAAATATTGGCTGAGTCGACTAACATTGCTGTAGATCTGGAATGGTTGGTGCTGCATTGCTGCAGATGGTTAATGGCATGACAGCTGTGGATGTCTTAAAGTGTTAAAAGTGCCTGTTTATTTTGTAGTCTTAGTTAAGATGATATTTTGTACAATTACCTATTAATATTCATGTGACGTGAATTGTATGTGAGTGTGGAAGGATGTGGTGTTTCTGTTATTTAGTTGCCAGCTAGTATTAACGTGACAGTGAATGAATAATGTTCATTACGTGCATTCCTTTTGTGCAAGTTCATTATTTCATGGCTTGAGTAAAGAATGCTGTCTGTAATACTATTATTAGATACTAGAGTTAGAGACTGAAGTGGATTTAAGTTATAACAATGTTGGCATGTTTAGAATACTGAAATAACTGGTTTATTAATATTAAAGCAAAAATATAATGATCAGTGATTTCTTCATTGTGCATTAAAATTTCTTTGAACATGAATGTTAAAAAATTAGTTGTTTGTATCCATATCAGCTGTTATGTGCATACATCATATTCAGGGGAAAAACTGTGCTTTTAGAAAAGCTTAAAGATTGCATATGTTTATGTCAGCTGGAAGCATGAGTGAGAGGAAAGAGTGGATATTATGTGTTGACAAATGATACCCAATTGTGGTAGAAAAAAATGACGGAGTCACTGTTCTGGCAGGTGACAGATTTTGGCTTTGCCAAGCGTGTCAAGGGACGCACATGGACTCTGTGTGGCACACCTGAGTACCTGGCTCCAGAGATCATCCTCTCTAAGGTACTGTATTCACCACCGTGTCAACTTCTTCATGTTTTTGATTGAGTTTTTGTTATGGATGGTGTGATGTGTCTACTATATGATATTGCATTTCTGTTGGTCCACATTCTTTTTTGTATGTGTGCCTATGTGATGTGATTTTGATAACATTAAAAAGTTGTTTTTTCCATATGTTTAAATAATGATTTGCATACTTGCTCATTTGAAAAAAATGAAGTTCCAATACACAATCTGTGTTGGATTGTGTGATGAATCTGCTGTCTGACTGGCTGACAAGTCTTCCTGTCTGTTGCTGGCCAGAGAGACATCAAGACTTACGACTGTAGCCGGTTAGCATCCTGTTATATTGCCACCGTCATGTGCAATGAATTATCCAGGGATGTCCGCAAAACTGGATCCCTGCACTTGACTTCTTCCATGATTGATTTGTTGAGGACTTGTTGGGGGTTCTGGAATTGTTCAGGCACTGTACCATGGGTACATTGTACCTGACAGAACCCATCATTCTCCAGGTAGCAGAGTACATGCTGGATATGTTTCATGTCATCCATCCCAGCCACCTTAGCTGGCCTGGTCTTCCTAGAAAAGTGGATGGAATGTAAATGAACATGCATGGTGTTCTACATGTGTTTGCGCATGAGAACTTGGTTTATAGTGTAAAGGACTTTCAAGGGCCATGGAATTGGTACCAGTATCCACTCCAGGTGAAAATCCTCTTACCTCAGTAGACTCAAAGTTACTGTTGGGTCAGGAGTTTGACAGTCTAACCAGTAGGCTGTTCTGAATACATGATTCTTGAAGCACTGAAAAACCTACTTGTTTCTGGTGAGGAGTTACCCATGTGGTTGTACACTCATCTGGCTTATTTGTGGTGTGGTGTGGTGTGTGTGTGTCTGTGTATGTGTCTGGAGGATATCAGAAATGTATTTTTCTTCTTTAACTTGAACTGTGTCAGCACTTTTTTATTTTCCCCCTCACAAGTGAACATGTCATGCAGAAAAGTATGTTTTCTTGAAAAAAACAACACATCAGTGCAATATGTATGAATGCTTATAAACCTGTGTACATGTGTGTCTAGGGGTACAACAAGGCAGTGGACTGGTGGGCTCTGGGTGTGCTAATCTATGAAATGGCAGCAGGCTACCCACCTTTCTTCGCTGACCAGCCCATCCAGATCTATGAGAAAATCGTATCTGGCAAAGTAAGTGAGCATTGAGCTTGATAGAAGATGGCCATCATCATCTAGTGTAACTGGTCTGGCCTTAAACGTCACTGGGGTTTTTGTGGGGGGGTTTTCTCTGTGGCACTAGTGGTTAATGAAGAATGAATGACAAAGCTTTGTATTCCCCCTATTTTTTGTTTATTTCTTTTTGTTTGTGAATGACAAGTTAGGATTTTGGGAGGGGGGGTGGGGGTTGTTGTTGGGTTGTTTGTTTTTCTTTTTTCTGGGTGGGGGGGGGGGGGGGGGGGGGGCTGTGCAGCTTAAAAGTTGCTGGTCTATGACCTGGAAAATGCAGCATTGAAAAGAAGAAAAAAAAATCACACAGTTAGGTTTTGTTAGTACTATCCTCTGTGGATTCTGTACTTTCTGGTGATTATATTATGTAGCATGTCTTCCTCAGTAGATAATGAAATTCTGTGGCTTTATTGCACGTTTCTTTCTGGGCATAGGAGTTGCATTTTTACAGGGGAGGGGGATACTGAACACAATAACGTGTTGTTGTTTGTATGTCGCGTTCCTGACTGGTTTTCGAACAATGGGAGAAAATTGTTGGTATGTCACAAACAACACACAGAAAGCTGTATGCAGAATGGTTTAATATCAAGAAAAGGCCGCAATTGGTGTAAAACATTTTGTGTGTGTGTAACTCTGTGTATGTAACTCTGTGTGTGTGACTCTATGTGTGTGTGACTCTGTCTATGTGTGTGTGACTCTGTGTGTGTGGTGTGCGTGTGTGTGCACGCATGTGTGACTGTGTGTGTGTGGACTCTGTGTGTGAGAGAGTGAATGAGTGAGTGAGTGAGTGAGACTTTCCTGTGACTTTCCAGGGGCCTATGAGGCCTTCCCTTTACAAACATTGACCAGGCCATTGATAAACAGTATCCCTAAGGATCAGGGTCTGAGATACTGGGGTAGTCAGGATGTTAGGGGGTGTAGTGTTTATGCTGACCAGGCTATTGATAAACAGTATCCCTAAGGATCAGGGTCTCAGATACTGGGATACTATTTTATATAAAATACAACAAAAATAAATAAGGATGAGGGTCTAAGATACTGGGGTAGTGAAAATACAACAAAAATAAATAAGGATGAGGGTCTAAGGTACTGGGGTAGTGAAAATACAACAAAAATAAATAAGGATGAGGGTCTAAGATACTGGGGTAGTGAAAATACAACAAAAATAAATAAGGATGAGGGTCTAAGATACTGGGGTAGTCAGGATGTCGGGGGGTGTAGTGTTTATATGCTGACCCTAACTGCATCCCAGGCCATGGAAAGGACGGGAACTAATTATCCGAAACTGGTTTTCTGGGAATAAAGCATAGTGGTATACCGGGCGCGGGGACAAAGCAGTCAAGTCAGGAGAGCACTCCCAGACACAGGCAGTACAAAAGCAGCAGCGTGTTCACCAGTGCAGGTCTGACTGTGACTAACTAACTAACAGTGGCGGTGATGATGATGTGATGATTTCCTTCCTTCCAGGTGCGCTTCCCCTCCCACTTCAGCTCGGACCTGAAGGACTTGCTGCGCAACCTGCTGCAGGTGGACCTGACCAAGCGCTTCGGCAACCTGAAGAACGGGGTCAACGACATCAAGAACCACAAGTGGTTCTCCACCACCGACTGGATCGCCCTCTACCAGAAGAAGGTGGGGGGGAGAAAACAGTGGAGGGAAAAGGGGGAGAGGGAGAGAAAGAGCAAAAAAAGAGAACGTTAGTTTTGGCTTGAATCTGGTTGAGGAGGTGGGAAAAAAACAGAGTGAAGGGGGGGGAGAGAAAGGGAACATTAGTTTTGCCTTGAATCTGGTTGAGGAGGTGGGAAAAAACAGAGTGAAGGGGGGGGGGGGGGGAGAGAAAGAACAAAAGAGAACATTAGTTTTGGCTTGAATGTGGTTGAGGAGGTGGGGAAAAACTGAAGGGGGGGGGGGAGAAAAAAAAAGAGAACGTTAGTTTTGGCTTGAATCTGGTTGAGGAGGTGGGAATAAACAGAGTGAAAGGGGGAGAGAAAGAAAAAAAAAGAACATTAGTTTTGGCTTGAATCTGGTTGAGGAGGTGGGGAAAAAACAAGGTGAAAAGGGGGAGGGGGGGGGGGGAGAGAAAGAAAAAATAGAGAAATTAGTTTTTGGCTTGGTGGGGAAAAAACAGGGTGAAGGGGGAGAAAGAAAAAATGAGAACGTTAGTTTTGCATGAATCTGGTTGGGGGGTGGGGAAAAAACAGTGAAGGGGGGGGGGGAGGAGAGAGAAAGAACAAAAGAGAACATTAGTTTTGGCTTGAATCTGGTTGAGGAGGTGGGGAAAAAACAGTGAGGGGGGGGGGGGGTGGGGGGGGAGAGAAAGAACAAAAGAGAACATTAGTTTTGGCTTGAATCTGGTTGAGGAGGTGGGGAAAAAACAGTGAAAGGGGGGGGTGGGGGGGGGAGAGAGAGAACAAAAGAGAATATTAGTTTTGGCTTGAATCTGATTGAGGATAAAACTAAGGGGGGGAAAACCCACTGATTCTGGTATAAATTAGATTAAGAAGAAAAACTGGATTTACGATTATCTAACTCTGCCCTTTCAATTTGCCAGGGTTTAGGATAGTTTTGGGAAGGTTTTTTTTTGTGATTGAAGTTGTTCGAGGGCCTATAGAAATAGTGGAACTGATTATTGCATTTTCTGTGATATATTGCATCTTCACTGGAAGTACAAGGAAGCTGTGAACTTGGGTTTTTAAGCCTGTCCACTGTCATTAGCAGAAAGCTTATGAAGTGATTTGTACTTTTTATGGATCAGAAGAGCAACCACTAAGCACTGCATATACCCAGATCATCTGCACTGCAGAACCTCTGGTAGCTGGCTGGATAGAAATTCAACATTGATGGCTCCTTGTTGTCGGCTCTTGTCCCTGGTAATGTGACAGGAAATGCCCCTGTAAGGGACACGTAACGTGGGAATCGCACCTCTGAACTTTGAAAACAAATCAGTTTTCAAAATCTAAAACGGGTTTATGTCTTCTTAGTATTCCATTGTGTGAATCACAACTAAACTAGCCCTTGGAAGACTGCAATTTAGTCTACACATTTTTTTTCTGGTGAAGGAAACAGTGCAAGTGTGTATTTGTAAGTTTGCTTGTATTATTGACTTGTCATGGCAAAAACACCATTTACTTGATTTGGAAGGAAAAAAAAGAATCGGAATTCAAAATATAAGTACTTTAGAATACATGGTGATTAAATTTTGATATGAGATGAAAAATCTAGGATTTTGTTATGATATTTTGGGGGTTTACCAGGGTTTGTTACCCCAGATAATCAGAGTTGGAGGAGAAAAAAGGCTATGCAATTTCAATCCTGATATAATCTTTAAGGCTTGAGTGCATTCTTGATTTATAATGCTATTCTAAAAATGGTCAAACACATAGTGCTTGAGTTTTGTTGTTGGTGGTGGTTTTTGTTTGGGGGTTTCTTTTTATGCAAGTTATACTGTATGAATCAATCACTATCAAGTTAACTTTGATCTGTTTAATTTCAAATGCAACTGTTTGTGTGCAGGTGGAAGCCCCGTTCACCCCCAGGACAAGAGGAGGGGGAGACACATGCAACTTTGACGACTACGAAGAGGAACCACTGCGCATTTCTTCCACAGAAAAGTGTGCCAAGGAGTTTGCCGATTTTTGAGGCAGGGCCAAGGCATAGAAGGCAGTAAAGTCACCTGCTGCTTCACATGCACACATTTGTTTCTGCCTGAGATGACTGTGTGGTCATGGACCGGGCAGGGAATTTCTCTTCATGTCTTGTTTGGAGACTTGTCAGAGACCAAGTGCGTAGACTGCCTGCCATAGGCCACACAAAGCATTTCAACCTGCCCCCCTGGCAGAGAAAGGGCCTGTATGAGTCTTGATGCATAGCCAGAGTACCGGGACACAGAAACACGTTAGTAAGATTCCTTGTACACAGTAAGGGCAGTTTTCTGGCTTTAACTGAGACCTCTAGAATCTTTCTAGCAATTCTTATGGCCATAAAATTCTAAAAGAAAGCTTTGTGAAAAGTTTATGCGCTGCTGGAAAAAGTTAATGAAGGCATTTCTTGTCTCTGTTCAGTCTATCACTGGAAATGGTGGAACTCCAAATTTGATGTGTCTTTGATGATTAAATATCTAACAGGTTATTTAAGCCTCTTCTATATTTATTCTTTTTTTTCTGTACAGGACTGTTTCAGGAATCACACAATCCTCTTTCAAGCTTCAGTTCAGAAGAATGTGACCTGCTATGTGTTTGTTGCATGCACGGTTCTTTATCATTTTTCTCCCCTTTCGTTTTGGAAAAAAAAAAAAAAAAGAAATCTGATTGACAAAGAAGATTGTTTCTGTGGTACTTGTACATACCTACATATATCTATCCATCCATACAAAGACAGTTGTGTTATTGGAGATACAGTGTCTGTTGTTGCCTGTGATTGTGGACAGTTGTAAACCTGAATGTGTATGGTGTGTGATAGAACATCTTTGAGTGGGTGCACATTTTGCCAGCTGAGAACCCTCACATACCTGTGTTTGCATTGGATCTGATCATCAGTGGTTAGTTGGATCCTCAGTGTACATGGTTGTAAATTGCATGAGAATATTGTCTCGCTTCGCGCTTTATTTTCAGTATTACACAAATGGGAGGAAGAGAAAATTGTTCTCCTCCCACCCCCCCATCCCAGCACACCTCCCTCTTATTTTTCCACTTTTATTTTTTCTTTTATTTTAGAAAAAAAAAAATCTTTTCCATTTCACTTTTGTTTGAAAAAAAAAGAAGAATTTATGGGGGAAACATGCTTTTGTTGTAAAATACATAGCACAGGATTGAAATTGTGAATGGTGAAGAGTTTTGGTTACGGCAGACCCGTTTCTGTTGATCACATATAACTCACACAAACAAGATTGTTGTTGGTTGGAGATGAACCCTACACCCCTTGCAGGAAAAAAAACCCCAACCCAATCCAACAATCTGTTCAGTGTTCTGTGTTTTGACATCAAACGACACGACGATGAAAGATCGTCATAGATGGTGTTTTTTGTTGATTTTTTTAATTATTTAAGGAGTATTAAATGGTCTATTGAAGATGGGTAAATCAAAGTTTAATCAAACTTGACCCATGTATGAAGAAAAGAACAAAAAGAAGAGAGTGTTGTGTGGTTTGGTGGTATATTTCATGTTGTGGGTTTTTTCGAGGGCCTTTTTGTTGTTTTGGGGGGGTTCTTCACCCTGGGAAAAAAACGAAATAAACTAAGCAGAACACCGAGGTTTGAAATTCACATACCAGATAGAAGAGTAAAAAGGATTCCCCCCCCCCCCCCTTTTTTTTTTCTTTTTTTTAAAACTAAAACTTCGAAATTGACAAAGATGGAGGATGCAGATGGACTGATTACCTTATCCTGGAAAAAGTTAAATGATTTGAAACTTTTTCTGTTGTAAAGCTGGTAGGATGAGAGCTACTACTCTTACTGTGATTGTTGTATTTTGTGATTTCAAAAGACTGTTTTACTGAAGTCGGCCATTTTTTGTTTGTTTTTAAATTTGTTTGGTACTCAAAGGTTCAAGATACATTTTACAGTAAAATAAAAGTAAATAAGTCGAAATTTTTCCATGTCAAATGTTGGTGAGATACAGTATGGTAGGCTTCGAGAAATAAATGAAAACCAAGGTCTTTTTTTTTGTCTTTTTTTTTTTGTAATTGTAACTGGGGAGATATGGATCATTTCAGCTGAACAGTGCATCACCATCTGAAATAATGAAAAGAAGAAGAAAAAGGTGCTAGCTGTTGGTAGCAACTTTGCAATTCTTTTTGTGGCTTCCACTTGGATCAGAGTTTGGAGTAAATTTCACACTATGCATGTATGAGAGTATTTTGATGACAATCCTGTTTCCCATTTCGTTGTTAGTTGCTTAACAGGTTGGTGGTATCATGATTTGTTCCTTTTTTTTTTTTTTTTTTTTTTTGGTTAAACTTTGGGTTTGTGTTTTTGGTTACTCATGTGATTGTGCGATAGTGAGTGACCCACACGACCAGTGGTTTTTACCTAAATCCCAGCACACACCGACGTAACTGATTGATACCAGTGACTTTGTCTCAGCTTCAAGATGTCTCCTTCATTTAGTGTATAGTTTTTGACATGGTTTTTTTTTTTTGTTTCCTATACCATTTTTTTTCTCTTAGTTATTAATGTCAAAACGACAAAACTACCAAAATACTTTTGAGGGGTATGGGGAGTGGTCCCCTCAGTAGGAAAAAAGTTAGTATTGTTTTCTTCAAGAGCTCGTTTTTCTCTTCTATCTTTTTGGAAGTAGTTCCCTTGTTAAACAAAAGCTGAAGTTCATTTTTGTTCAGAGTGTGAATGTTATGTGATTTTTTGTTAATCTTTTTTTGTATTTTCATCACTTCATTGTGTATATAAGTTACAGCATGTATTTCACACTGTTAGAGAAATGATATATTCTGTGTTGGCAATTCTTACAGGAATTAGTTGACAGTTTAGAGCAGTCCTGGGCTAGGATTGTTCTTTTAATTAATGTTAGCCATTTATTTATTTATTGATCCATTCTGTTTGCTTTTCGTGTCATTGACTACATGTTGACTCCAAGTCAGCAGTTCAGTAACCAGTTTTCCACGAAGGTGTTTGTTTCATTGAATGAATTCAAATTGTATTGGCATTTTGGAAATATACGTTTTAATATTATATGTGAACAGTTGTGGAGTCTTAGACTATTTGCATTAATAAAAGTCTGCCATTGATATATTTTGTATACTTTAGTCCATAAACTCTTTAAGAGTTAAGAGCAGTCTTTCTTGTATTACCTCTTCTTCAATCTGTGCTTTACTTCTTGCTGTCTGTCACTATCTCTTTCTTTTTGAAACTGGGGTTTTGACTTGCATTTGTAAGGTGGGTGTTCCAGGTGTGATGATTTCACAGGTTAGAAGTCATTATTTTGGCAGTGGACTTTCAATCCCTGTAGTTAGATTTTCATGAAGCCCTGTAATGCTGGAGGTTATTCACACTTACAGGTATATTGGCATTGTGCTCTTTTAGCAGGATGAAATTGTTCAGTAGATGTCAGGCAATTTAGACCTTGTTTCTCTGTTCAGGGATAAAAGTCCTTGAATCATCTTCAATGCATCTGACACCTTCCAGTGTATTTCTGTGGCCCAACATTTGCACACTGTCCAAAGAAAAGTTGTATGCATAATCTCCAAAATGCTTTTCCACAGCTGTTAAGGAGGATCTTTTAGTACTTTGATTACCTCTGGCTTATGTCTGGTGGTGATAGAGTTTTATCACCACTGCAGTCTTCTTCATATTGATCACAAGACAATGGGGTGTATCACTCTGTAACACTGTTGTTTCTCACTTTCTAAATGTCTTTTTAACATCCTTCACATATGAGAGTGGTTGACAATGATGCATGGAAGATAGATCCCGCCTTGCCCTGGATCCCATCTATTCTAGGTCTCCAAAGGGATCAGCTAAAGATGTCATCTTGTTATTCATTTCTGCGTAATGCTTATTATGGTTTGTGATTAAGATCTCTTGCTAATAAGCTCTCTGCAGCAGTGCCCTGACAAACATCCACTTGCAGGATTATTCTTCTGCGTGGATTATTTACATTTTTTTATGGTTTCAGATTCTCAGTAGGAACATATCATTTCATTCCAAAATTCAGATTAAAAAAGATGGCTATGATATAAAAAAAAATTTTAAAAATGTACAGGATGGTATATCCAGGCTTTCCAGTTTGCTTAAAAAAATATCCATACACTAAATTCATTTCACATTTACAAAAACGGGGCCAGATGATTATATGAACAAAGCCAAATCCAGCTGCATATCATCAATGTCAAGTGAAACAGTACATAGCAATGGTTTTTACAGAAGAATAAGGAAATGGCCCTTTCATGAGCAGTTCCTACCATAGAAGCATGCTTTCTGTGAAATGTGCAGACAAGACACTGGAAGACTGCATAGTGTCAACATGAAATCAGTGCCAATGGCAGTCACATGCACTGTAATGTGTGCTGAAAAAGTTCAAAACCAAAGTGCACATTTTTTTACATACTTTATTAATGCATTATTAGAACAAAAAAGAAACACCATTTGTGCACACGCATGCCGCATTGCCATATATTTTCATGCTAGCAGCTTGCATTTACTCTTTATATGATGTAGACACATGGAATATATATTGTGCTAACACCTGTCTCACACACACAACACACACACACACACACACACACACACACACACACATTTGTGTGCATGCCACACATATCACAAACACACTCTCCTGCCATAGACAAAGCACTGGTATACAACCATTTCAATACTCCAAAATCTCAGCTGACTCAATGCAAAGAGAAAAACCAGACCACCATTTCAACTCTTTGTGGTATACCAAATATCCAAATAACTTTGAAAAATTTTCTTTTTTTTAGGCTGTGCATCCACTAGACAGCAGACTTGGAAAACATCTCAGTGATAGAAGAGCCTCTTATACTATCTAAGGAAGTCAAAGATGGGACAAATATTGACCTTAGAAATCAAAAACTGCACACAAAAAAATCAGAGAAGCAATGACATTGTACTGAAAACACTGACAAACAGTTTAAACAAACAATTGTGCTCAAAGTACTATGAAAATCAAAGCCACAGGCCCATAAAGCCTCTCAATGTGAACAGCTTTCAACACAATGCTCCTGTGACAAATAGAGTGCTTGCAACAGAGCTAAACTTTCGTACAGAGACGCTGAATGTAAACATTTTCTTATCTGAATCATTCAAAGGAAACGCTTGCAACAGAGCTAAACTTCTATACAGACAAACTGAACGTAATCATTTTCTAATCTAAATCATTCAAAGGAAATGACCTCATTCCACTGGTTAAGATCTGTCAACCAGTTTCTGTGCATCCCTATCATATTTTGCTTGTATGTAACTGCTGCCATTATGGTGAACCACCCATCCCAGGACTGGTTTCACCCAGATCTACCCCATGATGAACGTAACCACACGTCTTTCAATACAGAACGATAATCAGGTCATGGCCTGTTGTAGATGATTATTATATGTTATTACTGATAACAGCCCTGTTCTGTCACAGATAGTAACAGCCTTTTTCTGTGATAAAGGATAACTGTCCCATTCTGTGCCAGTTGATAACAGCCCAATTCTATGACAGAAAGTAAGAGCCCTATTCTAGGATGGCTCGGAACAGCCCTATTGTTTGACAGATAAAATTCAGATCCCTCTTCTCACCTATCTCACCTGTCAGCATTGCCGTGTTTCGGTGTTAGCCGCCATGCACGATGAGAATGACATGATCCTCCTCCTCCATTTGCTCAGGTCTTAGCTGGCCCTGCTGACTAGATCCATCTTATGATGGATGATTGCCCTGTCCTGTGATAGATAGGGGCCTGCCCTGTGACATATAGGGCCTGCCCTTTGATACATAGGGTACTGTTTTGTGACATACAGGGACCTGCCCTGTGATAGGGGCCTGCCCTGTGATAGATAGGGGCCTGTCCTATGACATATAGGAGCCTGCCCTGTGACATAGGGGCCTGCCCTGTGATAGATAGGGGCCTGCCCTGTGACATATAGGAGCCTGCCCTGTGACATAGGGGCCTGCCCTGTGATAGATAGGGGCCTGCCCTGTGACATATAGGAGCCTGCCCTGTGACATAGGGGCCTGCCCTGTGATAGATTAGGGGCCTGCCTGTGACATATAGGAACCTGCCCTGTGACATAGGGGCCTGCCCTGTGATAGATAGGGGCCTGCCCCGTGACATATAGGAGCCTGCCCTGTGACATAGGGGCCTGCCCTGTGATAGATAGGGGCCTGCCCTGTGACATATAGGAGCCTGCCCTGTGAATAGGGGCCTGCCCTGTGATAGATAGGGGCCTGTCTATGACATATAGGAGCCTGCCCTGTGACATAGGGGCCTGCCCTGTGATAGATAGGGGCCTGCCCTGTGACATATAGGAGCCTGCCCTGTGACATAGGGGCCTGCCCTGTGATAGATAGGGGCCTGCCCTGTGACATATAGGAGCCTGCCCTGTGACATAGGGGCCTGCCCTGTGATAGATAGGGGCCTGCCCTGTGACATATAGGAACCTTCCCTGTGACATAGGGGCCTGCCCTGTGATAGATAGGGGCCTGCCCTGTGACATATAGGAGCCTGCCCTGTGACATAGGGGCCTGCCCTGTGATAGATAGGGGCCTGCCCTGTGACATATAGGGGCCTGTCCTATGACATATAGAGGCCTGCCCTGTGATAGAAAGGGGCCTGCCCTGTGATAATTAGGGGCCTGTCCTGTGATATATAAGATGGCTCAGTCTCATAACACAACCCTGTTTTGTGACAGATAAACAGCCCTACTCTATGACATTTAATCAACACAGCCGTATCCCAGGACCTTTAAACAAGAAGTCCTCCTGATGATAGACACAAGCCTATTCCAATAGCAGACTCTACAATTCATAGAAATTGTCTGAAATAGTAACTGAACAGACCTCATAATGGTTCATGGAACTTGAAATAGTAACAGAACTGACCTCATGAAAAATGGTTCATGGAAATCGTCTGAAATAGTAACAGAACTGACCTCCTAAATTAAGAAGAATGCAATGTTAAGAGACAGGTTGTCATACTACAGCAGTAAAGACCTCCAGCACTCATTATTGTGGAAATCTGATACATCCATCTATCTATCCCTTAGTCTGGCAACCGTGGGGGCACCCCTGAAGACTTAACAACCAGTTCCCTCCATTCCTCTCTCTGTTCTGCCTTTCTCAAAATTTGGTTGAGTTTCAGGCCTGTCCATTCGCTGATGTTGTCCTCCCATCTCTTCCTTGGTCTGCCTCTTTTTCTTCCTCCTTGGACAGTGCCTTGCAGCATTGTTTTTGCAAGTATCTGATACATACAGCAGTCTAAATCCTAACCTGACTGCATCCCTGAAGCCAGACAGCAGCTACCATAATGACTTCCTTGACTTGTGCCTATGAATTCCTTGGAGAACAAAGGACCCAACAACACCCCTCCAACAGACTCGGTTCTGGGAGATCCTCTTCAGCTCAGCCCACATCGTTCCTGCTGCCATCATGACTGCTTCGATGCCTATGCGACAAGGTACCATAATGGTCGCATGCACAAAATCACACTATTGATGGGCCTTGGAACTCAACTGGGGAACAAAAATAAAAAAGATAAGAGAAGCTGGCTGGATATTTTCAGCACATTCAATTTTTTCTAGGTTACATGACTTTGATGGGGGGGAAAAAATGAAACTAGGTGTTTTCTTTTATAGATGTTAGAATCTGGATTCTGAACTGTAAACAAAAAAAAATTGGGTTTTTTTGTTGGTTTGTTTGGGGGGGGGGGGGGTTTTTGCTTCAACTTTTCCAAAACACTACCAGAAATAAATTTGGTAATATAATAATAATAATAAACTGTTGTAAACAGTTTTCTCAGATACGTAACAGGAAGAAAAAAAAAACTCATAAATTAACACAAAAAATCCACCCCCAAAACAAAGCACATGCCATTTTCAGTAAGTGCTTTTTACTGTTGCCTCTAAACAGATTGCAATAAGCGAATTTCATATGAAACCTTACCTAAAATATAGGCCTACACATGTCACATACAATCAATACACACACCGCTCCATGACCCCCCCCCCCCCCCCCCCCCCACCACACTACCATCCCCTAAAAAGCCAATGTAGAGTGTACCAAAGAAAAAGATGTACTGGTGAAGTTTACATTGCATATGACATGCAAGCGCACACACACATGCACACACGCACACACACACACACGCACACACACATTCATAGCTGTTATACCTGCATAAATGCCGCACAATGTATGTTCATCCTGGAGAGGTGAAAAATTAAAAATCCTCAGGTCAGAGGTGGTGAGCTGTTCATGCAAAGGAGGAACCTTTACATTATTAATTTTATAAATACCAGCATGAACTACAGGCTAAAGAGAGGAGAGACCACACACACACACACACACACTATTTTATGGTAGGGTTTTTGATTGGGCTTTTTTGTTTTTGTTTTTGTTTGTTTAGTCTAATATCACCAAGTGACTATTTTGTGGTAGGGTTTTTTGTTTGGTTGGTTTTTGTTTTTTTTGTTTGTTTAGTCTAATATCACCAAGTGTGAATAGACTTTAAATTAAACTACAACAACAACACATACACACACGCACACACACACACACACACACACACACACACACAGAGTATTCCTGATAAGCTTTGGGGCACACACCGATAGCTTCTGTCAAATGATCAGAGATTGTTCACCAGCCTAGACTGGTCACTACCCTCTGTGTAAAAGCAGTGAATTGAGGGGGGGGGGGGGGGGGGGGGGGGGGAGGTAGTAGCAACAGCAGCTGATTCAGAAACGGCCATAGAATCTAGAATCCAATCTGATGTCAATCTTCTCCCACTCTCTTTACCATGAGTAGTGGTCTGGGTGATAGTCTTTCAGATGAAATGATACAGGCAAGTAGTCTACAATGATACACACAAGTAGTCTTTCGGATGAGACTATAAACCGAGGCCCTGTGTGTGAACGCACGTGGAACATCTTGCGCACGCGTTAACTCCTGTTCCGCTTGTCATAAGAATTGGCCATCGTGTGCCTGTGAGAACAGATGACATTTACAAAACTGCATATACACCGGGACTGGATGTAAAAAAAACCCATATGAATGCTTATTCCATTATCCTTGATATAAAAGAATAAATAAAATAATAAATAAATAAATAAATCCTCGATATAAGAGAATAAATAAATAAATAATAAATACAACATTATATTCAGTTCATGTTCAAAGGAAACAAAAAGAATTTACCCCCAATCCCCTCCTCCCAGAAAAAAAAAGAAAATCAAACCCCCACAGCATTAAAGAGAGTGGTTATTGGCAACATTCTGTGGAGGAAAACGCCACTTTCATAGTTTACGGAAATAAATGCACATGCAGACAGGGTTATAAAAGACGTTCTGTCTTTCTGGGACACCACTGTGGCAATGCATAAAATCAGTGCAGACTCCACTCTCCCCAAAAGTTCTGCGGATGAGACTATAAACTGAGGCCCCATGTGCGAACGCACGCAGAACATCTTGCGCACACGTTAAATCCTGTTCCGCTTTTCATAAGAGTAGGCCATTGTGTGCCGGTGGGAACAGATGACAAGATTTACACAACTGCATACACATGGGGACTGGATGTAAAAAAAAAGCACACAAGTGCTTATTCCATTATCCTCGATATAAAATAAAAATAAAATGATACCCCCCCCCCACACACACACACAGACTCATACACACACAACATACGTGTGTAACAATATCAAAACAGTCACTCTCAAGCGAAGTCCACATTGTTTATTTTCTTTACATACTCCCATCTCAAAGTGTTTTCCGCCAGTTTCCAATTTTAACTACAACCACATTGTAAGAGTGAGTACAAGAGTTTCTTTGTTTTTTTTCTCTCGTTCTTTTAGCAATAAGCTCCATATTTCACTTTTCAGTGTATATCATATCAAAATGCCAAGATACATACAATACATACACACAATCTTTCAGGAACCCCCCTGAAGGAAATTAAAAGCAAAGGAAACAACCATGACAGGTCTATACTGGCGTCATGACATTTTGTTCATGAAGACGAGGTATTTAAGACATCAGTCGAAATCTAATATTATGATACACTGCATAACTGCATTAACTCTCTCTCTCTCTCTCTCTCTCTCTCTCTCTGTCTGTCTCTCACACACACACACACACACACACACACACACACACACACATTCCTTTGATCAAAATATGGCTGTGTATAAGTCTTAAACAAGAAAAAAAAGCATCAAAACGAAATAAGAATAAAATAAGATTAAAGTAAATGTCTCTAAACTACAATTTTTAAGCAAAAAAAAAAAAAGAAAAAGAATGAGAAGTCAGCTGCAAACGTAATATCAATTCGATACTGCCTGAAGTCAAAATGCGGTTACTTTAACGGTGTGCAAATGATAGCATATGCAAAATCTCACTATTGGTAAACCTTGGAGCTCTAGCTGAGGACTCCCCCCCCAAAAAAAAAGCAGTGTTGTTGAGGTATTGGACAGGCTGAACAGTGATGAATTCCAAATAATTTTGCACAGCAAAACTAAAAGCCAAATCTCTTACTGTCTTCAATGAGCATCACAACTTTTTCGTGGAGAAAAAAAACACACACACCCCTCCCCCCTTCCAAAGACTGCAAGAAAGTTTGTGTGAAAACAGTGATGCTGATGATATTGCCAGAGTGATCGACTGAGATAACGCAATGCAAGAAATGCTATCTTGTGCTGGCAACAAAATGTAACAGGAAGCCAACGAAGCTTCTTTGAGCATGACTTTTGTGTGTTCACATTTCCTTTCTTTTGACGGATACTGCAGCAGTTTTCCACCAAACCACATGTATGATAATTATCAGCTAAGCTAGAAAACTAACCAGAAAAAAAAAACATGTCACAAAATTCCGAATGAAAGATGTCATAATCCAGAACGCAAAATACCATACACAATCGCGATACAAGGCATGAAAGATTGATCACGCGATGTACCTCTTTTATAAAGAACAATTTAAAGGAAAAGATATTTAGCAGATATACTGAATCTAATTGATATGTTCTTGCATTGCGAGTCTTTAATCAAGTTTGACATCAATATATTTCAACTGTCCATGTGTATAGATTCACTGTCAATCTATCTGACCCATGAAGGAATCCTGACACTGACTCAAGAGAATATTAGTCTATAAAAGGTAAAGGTAAAAAGCTAAAGGTGTCCCATGGCATAAACTATGTGGTCATAGGGGAGTGAGGCGTCAAGAGACCTTGGCTTCTCTAGGGGCCAGCATATTGAGGGCTGCACCCATCTCCTCTCCCTCCCTGCTTTACCTTCCCTGACTCTAAAGAGGGCAGGTAGGCCTACCCATGTACAGCTGGGGGAACTGTACTTAAGCCAAGGCGCGCAAACGGTCACCCATCCAACTGGTAACCACACTCAACGCTGCTTCACTTGACTGGGAGAAAGCGAGCGCTCTGACCACTGAGCTATCCCACCCCCAATAGCAAATATATTGAATCTAATCAATATGATCTTGCATTGCGAGTCTTGAATCAAGTTTGACATCAATATATTTCAACTGTCCATGTGTATGGATTCACTATCAATCTATCTG
Organism: Stramonita haemastoma; assembly: GCA_030674155.1. Classification (NCBI taxonomy): domain Eukaryota; kingdom Metazoa; phylum Mollusca; class Gastropoda; order Neogastropoda; family Muricidae; genus Stramonita; species Stramonita haemastoma. The sequence continues at coordinate 26,569,593 of CM060322.1, forward strand.
ACCCATGAAGGAATTCTGACACTGACTCACAGAGAACATTAATCTATAGTCTTGTTTTAAATAAAAGCCTTGCTGAGGAAGGGAACCTAAGCTGATGTTAACTTCCAAGGGGAAAAATTCCCCTCAATCAAAACAGCAACTCAAATCTGCATTCTTAAGATAAGTTATATAAAAAAATTTGTTGTTTTTTTAAACCTCTTAGAGAAAACTTTCATAAATGTTTCATTCACAAAATAACACATTATAAAAAAAAAAATCACAGTAAGCGGAGTATATCCACCAGAGAGCCCTATCAAAAAAGTGTTCACTACCTCACACAAAAATGACAGTCTAAAAGAAACACAATATATTTGGCTGACCCCCCCTCCAAAAACAAGTTATTGTGTTGTTAGGATTACCAATACAGGTTGAAAAAAGTCTATAAAAATTTATATATATATATATATTTAAACTGATCACAAAACAGACTAGGAAGATGACTTTTAAAAATGAAATATGAACAATATCAGACTTAATCATCATAACTCCCCCCCCCCCAAAAAAAAAAAAAAAAACACAAACAAACAAACAAACAAAGCAAGACACATAGTGTATATACATTGCAATGTTTGTGTCGATGGTTTTGTGTATTTGGTATGAGTATAATTTTGCATGTGTGTGTGTGAACTTACACATGAGCAGGGTAGATATGTGAGAGAGAGAGAGAGAGAGAGAGAGAGAGAGAGAGAGAGAGACAGACAGACAGACAGACAGACAGACAGACAGACAGACAGACAGACAGACAGACAGACAGACTAGACAGACTAGACAGACAGAAAGCTTATCCAGCACCCAAGTTTTGCCAGTCATTTGAAAGCGCAGCATCTGACCCACAGAAACACATCAGGCAGGATGCATGCATGCACACAAGGCAGGTGGGAATTTATCTTTAGCAACAAATCACTTTAATGACAAACAAAACCAACACACAGTCAATTCATGCCAGTCATCTATCTTATCCACTGGTCCAAATGTGCTGCTTGCTACAAACTTCACGAAGACACACGTCCTTTATTATATCTAAAGCCATTCACAGTCACTAAAACTTGTATCAGATATCTAACTCAGATAATCTCACTCATGACAATACCTCAAAATTCGACCCAAAATTAATCAATAATCAGTGCATGCTCAAATGAAATTTTATTTTTTGTCTTACCACAAAAATATCTTTGGTGTTTAATAATAATAATCATGAACATCAGCGTTACTTATAATGAGACACAATATTCGAAAGACGAATCTGAAATTTAAACCACACATAAAGTAGGATACAATGTATCCTATGAGCAATAACCTGAAACTAAGGCCACACAAAGACGACACAATCGTTCAGTTTTTGACATGCATTCCGAAACCTGAGCAACAAAAATTCCATCATGTACTTGAATAATGAGCGTGGAAATGAAAAACAAAAATGAAGCAGCTTGATTTTGCTCACAACACTATCTTTAATAGAGGAATGTATACGTAAATATTAAAATGCAATAAAAAGCATGTTCTTTAAAAACAGTAAGAGAGATCATACACACAGAATATTATTTTTTCCTGAGCCCCCCCCCCCCCCCCCAAAAAAAAACAAAAAAACACCAACCTTTTTTCTTCTTTTTTTTTTTTTTTAACAGATGCCCCCTCCCCCCCCCCCCCCCCCCCAACTTTAACCCATCATCTCTACAGCAGAGATCAAAATTCAGAAACAAAGCACACAAGTTATTGCAAAAAAAAAAGAGAAAAAAGGCCATACCACTAGGTCCACAATTTTACAAACTCATTATTCAAACTGATTGCTGGTACTAAGAACCCAAAATTAATGAAAACCGTTTATAATCAAACAGGCAAAAAATGCAAATTTTCATGATACAAGCTCATGAACATTTTCCCATGTATTTGTTAATAAAATATTGCTTTTTGAATCTAGCTTTTAGTAAAGTTATGATAATAACTAAGCACAGTGTGTGTGTTGTGTGTGTGCGTACGTGTGTGTGTGTGTTTTATTATATATTTAAAAAAATGTATTCTTTTATATAGAGGATAATGGAATAAGCACTCATGTTTGTCAATCTTTTTTTTGTGTGTGTGTGGTGTGTGTGTGTGTGTGTGTGTGTGTGTGTGTGTGTGTTGTGTGTGTGTGTGTGTGTGTGTTGTTGTGTGTGTGTGTGTGTGTTGTCTGTCGTGTTGTCTGTCTGTCTGTCTGTTGTCTGTCTGTCTGTTGTTGTCTTTATTCTTCTTGTATCAGTCTGTCATGTCTGTTCTGTCTGTCTGCAGTTTGTTGTTGTCGTCTGTGTGTGGTTGTGGGTTTGTGTGTGTGGTGTGTGTGTGTGTGTGTGTGTGTTGCATGCGCGCATGTGTGCACACTTACATTTGCACATGGAGCCTGACTTCCAAAAGATGTGTATGTGCAACCTTTTTTTTTTTTAAGCTTGAAAAAGATTTTTATCCAATTTTCTGAATCTAAAATAATGTGCATGAAGACATACATGCATACAGATGTAATCTGATTTATAAGCTTGAGAAATGCTTAAAAAAAATTTTCTATGATTGCAGTTACCGTGGTTGGGCATTCCACAGCTCAACATTATGAGAGTCATCCAAATAGGCACTCCGGTTTCATACATCACATCTACGAACCAAGTGTTGTGAGACCCAGGATGAGAAGTTATACTGGGCACTACAGGCAATCATACTCCAACTTCTGAGGAGTTTTTCTTCTTTAACCCTCTTAGTCCCAAACCGGGATTTGCTGGGACTGAATAATTGCCCAACCCCACCCCCCAAATCCTGGGATTTGCTGGGATTTACACACAGTAGTAGATTTCCATCATGCTGTGACCATCACTAATTGCTACACAATACCAAAACTCTATCAGGCTAGAAGGTAGAAACCCTGATGAGAGTCTGGAGGTAATTATAGCTGCTGGTATGTACTTAGAAGAGGAAAAGGCCAGCGAGCGTGTGTGCCTGACCTGATTTCGTGATGGAATTACAAAATCTAGGGGCAGTTTTGTGTTCAGATAATCCAAATGCAAGAGGGTTAATGAAGAGCACGAAAATAGTTTTAGTTCTGGGCAGACCATTCATTCCCTGTTCTGTAGCACCGAAAGGTGTGGGGCAACTGTTGGTATAGGACAAAATTGATCACAATCTCACTTCAACGCATTAGTTAACAATTTATGATGTAAACAGAACTGCAGATATTACAGGTGAAATAGAATGAAATATGTAATACATATCATACCAAAAAAAAACAACCTCCCCTCAGAGCAGGTATTACAGGTGAAATACAATGAAATTTGTTATACAATCATACCAAAACAAACAAAAAAATCCCTCCCCCTCACACACAAAAAAGTTTTCCTCTCACTTGCATGACATGCTTCAAGAAATTCTGCTTAAAACTTCTAAGCACAATTTTCATCTTTTTCTCTACAAACATTTTCTTAAAAAAAAAAAAATTGCTAGAATTCACACACAGCCACTGTCTAAAAAAAAAAAAAAACATATATAAAATACAAACTAAAATCCTTCACAGAAAAAAAAACCCTTAACAAAAAAAAAAAGCTTTCCTACCCCCAGAGAGAGTTACAGAATCGATAACGCTACGGTATTAAACATAGGTCAAACACACACACATACATAAAAAGAAGTCATGCATTTTGCCACTCATAAGCTACCATATTGATTGCAACACCAGCCTTTGCGCAGCAGACAATATGAATTTTCTTTTCATACAAACCATGCTGGTATTGTTTGATAGCTGAATCAATGAATATTGATCAATATTGAACAACCACGTGGTCACGCTTTTACCTTTTTTTTTTATAGAATGATCCCATAACGCCATCATACCAGAAGAAGAAAGTCCAAAACAGATATTTTTTCATGTAAGAAATACAATGATCCCCATAACGCTTCAACAGAAAAGTTCAAAGGATATTTTCATGTAAGTAAAGTAAACAAAAAGAAAGTAAAACAAATATTTCTTCATGTAAGAAATACAAAGATCCTATCACCATTTGCTGTCAGACTGACTTGGAAGTGATTTGCATGCATGCATGTATGTAGCACACACACACACACACCACACACACACACAACACACACACACACAAAAAAACTCTTTCTGGCAAGTATGATAAAATCTACTTGAAAGACTTCGAAGTTTGTCATGACAACTGCCCAGATTTAAGTATTTTTTAATGGTAAACGGCAACACTTCTAAACAACAGACAAAGTACATACACATTTTGTGCATGAACAGTTATGTTTTGCAACAGTGTGGTTTAAGTATACACTGTTACAAGTGCTCTATAAACATAATCGTGTAAGGTCTTGTGTAAGCCAAAATAAAATGAAAAGATCAATCATAATCATAATATTGTTTATAGCCCTACCAACCACGAAAGCCATATCAGGGCTGTCACCTCATTAAAAGATCAATCTTTTTTTTTAAACAATACATATCATAATCATAATGAAAACTACTGTTCTCATACATTAGTAAAGACATAAAAAAATCAAAACAAAACTATGTGCAGTGAAAATGAGGTTATATGTGTGTTTCAAAGACTTTTGACAATTAAGCACCAACATACTAATGCTGTGAAAATATATAAGGTACAGGCATTGTTTCAACCAATTTTCACATTTAAGCAGCTATGTACTAATACTGTCAGAAAATAAAAGGAACAAGCCATTTTTCAAGCATTTAACATTATTTTAAGCAGCTACGTACTAATGCTGGGAGCAAATAAAAGATACACGCCATACACTAGCCACGATTAAGTATTAGAGTAATGCTGTAAGGCAAATTAACATACAACATGTACATGATACACAAGCAACTACTAGGCTAATGCTGTGAGTGTGAGAGAAAGAAGAGAATATATATACAATTTAATAACAATCCATACTGATTATCGCTATCATATTTTGTGCATAGTCTGAAAATTTTTGCCTTTAAAGTTAAATTAATTCATTGCTATAAACTGAGTATGATGAGATTAAACATCTTTAAACATTTGTACATTTCGAAATTAGTACAATGCTGTTTATGCTATCAATATCCTACTTCAGGTGACTGAAAAGATAGGAAGTAGTCCAAATAAAACATTTACCAAAAAGCTTTTCAAAAAAAAAAAAAAGAAAAAAAGAAATAAGAAAGAGATAAAAAGCATTATTCAAGTAAGAAAGACATAATGAAAAATAAAATCAGTTGATATTTAACAAAATTTGGATCAAAATTAATTCCCATTTAGCTTCTCCCGATGATTCTATGGTAGTTTGATTATTTTGGTTTGGTTCTTTTTCCCCAAACTTAAAAAAAAATTCACTGAAAAGGTAAAAGCAAAAAAGATAGAATGAAGCAAAGAAAGAATAGATAAAGAAGGAAAGATAGAACAAAGTAAGAGTCCACTGATACAGATATCATCACTAAGCCTTCCCAAGATTACTTTGCTTTCTGTTTTCCTTAATTTTTGGGGAGGAGGGGGGGGGGGATTTTTCTTTTTTTTTTTAACCAAAATAAAATATTCACATAAAAGGAGGAAAACCAATCTGGCATTATGCAAGAGAGACATAAACGAAATAGTGTCTATGGATACATCACAAACACCAACACAAAATTACTTAGCTTTTTGCTTTCAACTGATTGGGGTTTTTTTTCTTTTCTTTTGGTGACTGTTTCAAATTGCTTTAAGCCAAGCCTTTAATCAAGCTGGAAATTATGATTTTGTTTCCTTTCATTTGCATGGCAACTTTTATTTCTTTTTTTTTTGCCCAAGAATAATCATCAAAAAGGAGAAAAGAAAGGGGAAAAAAAACTACCTGTAATCAAAGAAAATAAACTGTCTATAGCACACTCCCTTTCACACTTACCATAGTTACCAGATCACTTGACTTTCTGATTTCAGATTTGATCATTCACTTGCCTAGGAGTAACAGACTGATATGATAAAGTTACAACTAAAAATGTGCAACAAGTTCTTGATTTTATGATTTTTACATTTGATTATTCAGGCTTTAAAATTCAGCTGAAAAAATATGTACCGGTTTTTCTACCTTTTATTTCATCTCTCCTTCCACTTTGATTTGCTTGTCCATCCTACTTGATGATAACCCATCTACTAATTTGATGTGTTTTTTTCCTTGAAGAATCACAACAAACACAGGCACACATAGACAAACACAAACACATACAGAGCATATGAATATAGATATACATTAAAAAAACAAACAAACAAAAAACAGTGATACCTAACATTTACCTGGAGGCAGCTGACTAAAAATAAACATCAAAGGCCAAACAACAGTTTGTCAATCTGCTTCAATCAAAAGAGCTATTCAAAAATGATCTTTGATATCAAGGAAAAAAGTACTTTAGTCAGCTTATCATATATATATATATAACACCCATGCTGTCACTGTTAAACTAAAATGCTATACACTTTTTTTTTCATTCCAAAATTAAGAAAAGTTCTTCCTCGAAGCAAGCTATTCAACCGTTATAAACAAGGTGCATTTAGGAATACATTTTACTTTAAAGGTGCGAGCATTACAGAGTATGTACAATTTGTTTCTTTGTTTTAAAGAGAGACACAGGCAAACAAAGTATGAAGTGCTGATATTTGCAAGAAATATAATATTACACACCAAGTTACACAGGCTTTTCCATGAGATGCATTGCACATCGCAACATCATGGCACATGCAATGCATCCATATATTGATGCATATGTAATAGACATGGTATGGCCCATTCAAGCTCCATCAGTGGGTTAATAAAAAAAAAAAAAAAAAAAAAGACAAGGAATTTTTTTTGACAGTTTAAAATGAACTCACACGCACCACACACACACACACACACACACACACACACACACACACACACACACACACAAAATACCCCACCACTCCAAGCCCAAAATACTTGTAAATTTATAAAAAACAATAGCGACATATCAGGAACTTTTCCTAACATTTTCAGTGTTAAAACAAATTCTCAGTTGCACATCCACCTCCATCCTCCCCATTCTCTCTTATCCATGCTACACCACCCCACCTTACCCTTTTCTTTTTCTGAATTAATTTTTCAGGGCGGGTTGCGGTAGGGAGGGGTGGAGGGGGAGGGGGGGGAGGGGGGGACGTCGCATGGCCAGGGATGAAAACGGACATCAAGAAAGTTATGTACACTGCCCCTGAACCTCATGCCACCTTGCCATTTGAGTTTTGTAGTTATTTTTTTTGTGTGCAACACTGCACTAAAGACAAAATAGCACCCGCACCTCTTCTCCTACTGTATCAATCCAATGTCATTTTTTTTCCAATTTATTCTTTTATATCGTGGATAACGGGATAAGCACTCTTGTGCTTTTTTTACATCCAGTACCCGTGAGTATGCAGTTTTGTACATGTCATCTGTTCCCACCGGCACACGATGGCCTACTCTTACGAAAAGCGGAACAGATTCTAAGCAGAACCCTGTTTCAATCAGTGTATAACATAACAGAGTAAGCAATCTATCTATAATGTCCTCCTGTCATATTCAAGCAATGCTACAGGTAGTCATAAGGCCCAAATCCTGCAGTAAAGCTTGCCAAAGATACTAAAATTGGACAAATAGTTTCCTTTTAATAAGTAAAGAGAAGAGAAAATAAATGAAACCTCCATGTGATTATGACAAAAATGGTAAGTCAAACCAAAGGAGTTAAGCACATAACATATAGATCTATACTTATAGTGAAATAAAAGCATGTAAACACTGAAACAGCATAACTAGGCCCCACTAGTATTTTATTCTGTGTAAGCTTGACACCAAACAATAACATTATAATTCACTCATAATCATAACTGGCTGATTCTATAATTTGCAGTGCACTTTCACTTCAGTTTTACTGATTCATGAAGACAATCAAATACATCAGATTTTATGGTTACAGTATCACAGCATGTTTAAAATTTAATTCATTTTAGATTCAAGTTTCCACTTAATTCCCATATATGATATATATATTAACCATTACTCAGTGTCTTGGACGCTTGCTACCTATTTGAGAACGAAGCATTGCTCATTTCATTAAATACAACCAAACACATGTCAGATGAACAGTAAGGTTAATTAATATCCTGTCACAAAATTGGTAACTGAAACTGAAAGAGAAGCAAAGGGTAAATGAATGGAAAATGACAGAAAAGAAAACGGGGGGGGAAGAGGAAAAAGAAGACATTACTTGTTGGATAAGATGAACAAAAAAAAAAAAAAAAAAACACTGGAGAAAACTTTACAAAAAGAAAAAGAAAAAAAAAAACACACTGGAGAAAACTTTACAAAAAGACAAGCTAATTGAAAACTGGTCAAGTAATTCATCAACAGAAACTGAGCATAAAAAACAGAAAAGATCTGATAAATCAGTATCTTGGATGGGAAAATTTCTGGCAAGAAATGCTTCATTAGGTCCCCCTGAAACGAGCAAATTGAAAAACAAATAAACGAATCACAGAAGAGAAAGTGAACATAACAAACAGAACGTATAGGAAAAATCAGTACCTTAGGTGGGAAAAGCCGCCGCTGTAGTCTAGTGGTTAGGGCATTGGACTCGTAATCTAAAGGTTGCGGGTTCGATCCCAGCTTTCGGCTATGGCGTTGTGCCCTTGGAAAAGGCACTTTACGGCTATTTTCTCACCCCACCCAGGTGTAAAAGGGGTACCAACCTTGTGTTGGGGTTAACCCTGCGATAGACTGGCGTCCTATCCAGGGGGGAGTCTATGACTCTCAGTCGCTTAACGCCACAGAAACCGGGATAAGCACCGGCCTGATGAGCCTTTAGGCTCGGGACAGACTTTAACTTTAACTTAACTAGGTGGGAAAACTTCTTGCAAGAAACACTTCACTAAACCCAACTGAAACAAAATACGCAGAATTGAAATATTACCCAGACACAGACAAAACTAACCTCCATCCTATAGTTTGTTCTTTGAGAAACTGCACCAAACAATACTGAACAGTAAGCTGAATAATATATGATATGTTGCCCAACAGACAAACTAAAGGGATAAGCAGTAGAAAATATATAATACGAAATATATGAAGAGTCACTATCAAATTTATCACAGCCTTTTATACATGAGAAAAAACAAAGCATTTGAGTACTACAAAGATGATCCCTAAAAAAAAAAAAAAAAAACCATCTCTCCATGTTGCCATCAATTCTCTGTCAGTCAGCTAATTAACCCTTTCGCTGCTATCCTATTTTGCTCAGGCACATGATGGATGAAGCAGAGAGAGCATTGAATCATGACGAACAGCGATCGTCAACAGAGCATTGCTGGTGGGGCGGTTTCTATGACGATCACTGTTCATCAACAGCGCTGTAAAGATGTTAAAAAGAAAACCTGAATGAGACGGTACCCAACAAAACTTGATAGTCCATATCTTTAGATTCAACAGAATGCAACAGAAACCTTAAATACACTTTAAAAAAATAAATAAAAAAAAAAAGAGAATAAAATCCTCTCTTGTAAACATTAACAAAATAGATGGCTTACAAGTTGCATGATAAAGCCACCCATAGTACTGCTGGCTGAGAACTCCATTATGTAACTGTCGATGAACTACATTCTTTTTACGCAATGTTCATCTGCAATCCACACTCATCAACAGGGTCAAGGCATGTGTTTCCAATTAAACCATACATCAATTACATTGATAGAGTCTGACTTTTGGAGTTTGGAACATTGCATAAATTTACAGGCAGCAGCTGGATTTCAGCATCCTGACCCATTTTTTTTCTCTTTCGTTTACACTGGATTTCCACAATATTCAGATGAACTTTTATACTTTTAGACCAAGAGCATGTATTTATATCATATGGATAAGAATGACGCAACAACACTTTGTCAGAAGAACAGCTACAAATCACGATTTCTTATAACTACATGCAAACTTGTACTTTTTTTTCTTTTTAAAGACATGGGCCTTTACTAAAACTGGGAGGTTCATCACAAGGAAAGATTTTTGCATAATGAATTAATAACCATTTTCCTTAATCCTACTAGTACTACTAAGAAAATAAAACTCTGCTTCCATGGAAAAGATGTTTTCTTTTACAAATAAATCAACATTGCTTCCATTTCCAAACTTTCTATCATGATGGTGATCTGGACGCAGCCATCACACACTACTGAAGCATAATATCAACACCGTTTCATCATTCTTTATGAATTCATCATTTAATCTTTTAGCCTATGACTCGTCATTTTCTGCCCTAAAACTGAACACCTGAGGGTTTCATTAATATGTCTTTGTTAATGCGCAGAATAATGCGCAGAAGTGTTTGTGACAAAGAAACAGCACCAGCTGGGAAAGCAATCGATATTTTGTGCGGTCAAGTGATGAAAAAGTTCAGCCTTCACTACTGACATGATGTAGTGCTGTGTTTACACGTTCATATGATGACTGAAACTACAGATATTTTGCAGCTTGTGTGTCTGTTTAAAGCGCCTGACTACAACAAACCTCAAACACTGATGTCAGCAGCTGTCATATTTCCAAATAGTCCACATTAAAAAAAAAAAAAAAAATCAATGGCCACTTTATACTCCTGAGCTAAACACAACCCTCCCCCCCCCCCCCCCCCCCCCCCCAGTCTAAGCACCAGTACTGGTCACAGAAAAAAAGATCCACAAACAAATTTGATGTATACATACATGTATGTAGTGATCATATATATGAAAAGGGGTTGGGGAGCTGGAGATAAATTAAACCACAGCATCATTACACTACTCACTACCAATGCGAGTATGCAGCTTTCTTTTTTTTTTTTTCTTTTTTTCTTTTTTTTTTAAAGGGAAGGATTGAAGCATATGAAACAACCCAAACAAGAAAACAAACAAAAGAAGACATCATGTGTTATACTCTGGTATGAGACAGGTATCTATCAATTATCATGGCATGAGACAAAACTTAGAATATAAAATGAAAACAAACAAAAAAAAACCCAGCCTAACACAACAGAAAATCAAATCTTTAAATCAAATGTTCAGAACTTGAAACCACACGATTCCTAATGGACCCCTAAGGCCGAATACCCCAAACTTTAAACAGGTTGACATCTTCAAGAGAAAAAAAACACTAAAAATAAAGTCCTGACTAACCCCCACCCCAATAAAAAGAAGTGTACATGTATCACAATTTTGTACACCTAAATTTTCCTATAAAAAAAAAAAAAAAAAGATGCAGAGCCCCATTAAAAAAAAAAATAAAACAGCAAAAAAAAAACCCACCAAGACTTACTTCTTCCCCATAAATAATAAAAAGTTCTTCTAACTAAGTATCCAGTACACCACTACTACCACCAGTCTCTCTCTCAGTGTCTCTCTAAATAAAAATAATTCATTCATCATTATTCTCTCCTGTACGAACCATCATATCATAAATCACTCTTCTTCGTCATCATCTTCGCAACGGACGTCTCTCAACACGTCCGACCCACCGCGGCCACCACACAGGCGAAAGTGGCGCCCGCACAGGTCCATGAGCTCCAAGAAGAAGATGCGCAAGATGCACACTGCCGTCAACAGAGTGGACACCATGAACAGGTAGAAACACCACGCGCCAGCCGAAGCGAACCTGGATGTGGGGCACTGCCACTTGCCCTACTGCCGCTCCCAGGCTGCCAGTGCCGTCGATGATTCCCGTGACCGTGGACAGGGCTTCTGCGTTGCCTTTCAGGGCTTTCTGGCGTCCGAGGTCGGCCGAGATGGCAGCGCTGGAAATCAATGTGTGAAAGTCAGAAAGGATTGGTTGTTACTGAGCAGATTCAGAACTTATTTTTTCAGAATAGCGTGATTTTTTTTGGATTTTTTTTTTATATCGTTGGGGTTTGAAAAATTCCATGGTTAATGTTTATCTTTTACAACAACTTTAGTTATATAAATATATTAGTTTATTACTCTCTCTCTCTCTCTCTCTGACACATGCACGCATGCACGCACGCGCGCGTGCGCGCACACACACACACACACACACACAAATGAACACACACACACACACATAAAAGAGTGGCCCACAAAATTATTATAACACACATTTTTTTGTCTCAAGCACTCTTACGATCTTCTCTTAGAGGAAAAGATCCGAATAAAATTACAAAAATAAATAATTTTCCTCTCTGAATCTTTTCACCTTCTCCTCTCTCATGCAGTCACAGTGAGTCTCAAACATGATCAAAAGTTGATTAATTTTTTATAAATCAGTTCCTGATTCCAACTAAACTGGCTCAAAAACGTGAAAAAGCCCCATGATGGACCTGAATAAAGTTAAAAGCTTGCGACTGTGAGAATGATCAAAATACTGTACTGTATAAGTGTATTGTGTATAGTATTTTTTAACTAAGTCTGGAGTAACTAGATATAAAAAAAAAAAAATTATACTATGTTTGTCCTGCCATTTTCCACATGTGTATGATATGATTTTATTGTTTGAAGTATAGTACTTACTAGAAAATATTTTAAGCTCTATAGTCGTATAGAAAAATGTGTGAGTGAGTGAGTGTGTGTGTGTACACATGTGTGTGTGTGTGTTGTGTGTGCGTGTGTGTGTGTGTGTGCGTGTGTGTGTGTGTGCATGCGTGCGCATGTGTGCGCATGTGTGTGCGCGCGTAGTAAAATTTGATTTTGGTAAGGATCACTGTGCTTTATATCCAGTCTCTGTGTGCATGCGGTTTTGTAATTTATGTTGTCATTGAAACAATGATTGAATGACTCCATTCTCCCTAGCAAATGATGGCCTATTCTTCTGAGAGGTGGAACAGGTTTTAATGTGTGCCTGCATGAGTTGAAGAAGTGTGTGTGTTCACACACATGACAATCTCAGTTCTTACTTCTACTAGCACAACAGTAAACTTTCATAAATTAGTCTCATCCAAATGACTTTTGAGGGAGTGGGGTTGGCACTGATGTTAACTCCAGGGAAAAAACTCCCATGAATAGATGATCTATGTCTTGATGGTGGCTTGAACCCAGTTTGTGTGTGTGTGTGTGTGTGTGTGTGTGTGTGTGTGTGTGTGTGTGTGTGTGTGTGTGTGTGTGTGTGTCACTGTGTGTGTGTGTGTGTGTGTGTGTGTGTGTGTGTGTGTGTGTGTGTGTGTGTGTGTGTGTGTCACTGTGTGTGTGTGTCACTCTGAGTGTGTGTGTGTGTGTGTCACTGTGTATCACTCTGAGTGTGTGTGTGTGTGTGTGTGTGTGTGTGTGTTGTGTGTGTGTGTGTGTGTGTGTGTGTGTGCGCACGTACGTGCGCACATGCGAGCATGCATGTGTCACATTGTGTATAATTATACATATATAATAATATGTGTATGTTTGTGTTGTGTGTGTGTGTGAGTGCATGTGTGCACTTGCATGCATGTGTGCGTGCGTGCATGTGTTTGTGTAAATTTCACACAAGAATACCTGATAAGGTTGGCAACCCCTCCAATCATGAATCCCAGGACAAAAAGCAGGATTCCGTTATTCATCATGGTTCCGGCAATGCCTGTTAACCCGTACACAAACAACAAAGGGATGCCTCCAATCAGCATTGGCACCACAATGATGGCTCGTTTCTGCAATCTGTCCGAGATGAATCCCGCTACTGTCCCTCCCACTATTCCACCGATATCATACCAAATGGACAGAGTGTCTGCAGCAGTCTCGGGCATGTTGTAAGCATTGTGCAGGTAAAAGGGAAGCCAGAAGAAAAAGGAATAGTTCACCAACTTTAAAAAGGCATAACACAGAGCGTACGGCAGAACGCCTGGAAGAAGCAGAGCTGTGTAAAAACTGATAGCTTTAGGTCGAGTGTCATCAATGCTGTAGAGAACAGGTTCTGTTGCCGAGCCACTTCTGCGGCCAAAATCCTCCTCTTCCAGCTCATCTGTGTCATCAAGCAATGGACGCTGCACATTTGTACTGTCGGGGTCGTCTTCACGGTCCGCTTCTTTCTCGTCTTCTTTCGGCAGGGGGAGTCCTACATCAAGTGGCGATGGTACCAAACCAAAAAAGTTGAGCAGTGCACCGGCAAGCAGAACAGTTGAAGTCATCAGGAAAGCATATTCATAGCCGTAGTCCAGCACCGCAGCTACCAGTAGAGCACCAATGATGTTGCCCACTGAGGCACAGGCACTCCACACTCCCATCACAAGACCACGACTTCCTTTTCCAAACCAGTTACCCATAACTGCCACCACGGATGGCCAACCTGTCGACTGCAAAAACCCATTGAGAAGCCAAACAACGATGTAGGCAGGTTCGGAATAGAACTCGAGCCATTCAAACACGCAGCCAAACACAAAAACAGTAACCGAGGTCAGTGCCATGCCAATGCTCAAAACCAGTCTCAGGTCATTTCTGTCTGCAATAAAACCGCTGACAAACAAGCCAACTGCGTAAGCAAACATGAAGCAAGCATCCAGAGTTCCCATAAACTCTTCTGCATCATCGTGCGAAGAGAAAAAGTGACTTCTGTCCCAAACATTATAAGGAGTCAAACATTCAATGGAACCATTAGCAGACCATAACTCCGAGGATGAAAAACAATCAGATGATGAGCCGTTTCGAGGTGACGAGGTCCAGACAGAAGCTATCGTTGTTTTGACATTGCTGAATGTTTTGCGAGTGGCGTGAAAAAACGCATAGCTGCAGAACGTCAGAAGGAACACGCTGACATGGTAACGGGTATAGTGATGAAGCACGTATTTTACCCTAGCCTTCAGAGTTTCAAAAGCCATGATTTAAGAAAGCAGAAAGAGACCTTACAATCACAACAGTAAACTTTCACTGCTGTGAAAGCGGTAGGCCTGCTGTTCGGACACTTCTGTTTACGCTAGGGCTGTCGATCACGAGAACGGAAATGGAATAAGCCTAGGTATGAGATGTGAGTAGCTTCCCCTAGACCTACAAAACTGTGTGTGTGTGTGTGTGTGTGTGAATCATAAGCCTTAGACCTAACAAGTAGGCCTAGGCCTAGGCCCTTTTTCTACTTAATTAAGAAAAGCTGATCACATGACTTGGAAACTCATAGGAACTTTGGACTGAAGTAACTGTGATAAACTTTATACGAGACAGGAACATGTGACCACAAACCTTTCTTCCCCACCTCCTCCAACTCGAGATGTTCTTTTTTCCTCCCTTACCTCATTTCGTCGGCCGCCCCTTTTCGACAGTGACCACCTCCATCCTAATTCCAGGCCGCCTCCCCCTCGCGTTCATCACTGGTATTCTTTATCTTCTTCCTTTGACAATTACCATTAGACTTCCTTCTAGGTCATTA
>CM060322.1:26587431-26614931 GCA_030674155.1 Stramonita haemastoma
GTCTCCAGAAAATAAAATCCGGTACGTACTGTGAACAAAACGAAACTAATCAGTGAGGGGGTGGGGGAGGGGGGGGTTGTTGGGCAGCAAAACTAAATCTAAATTGAACGCGAATCTCTCAGACTTTGACTGCCGTGCTGCTTGCTGCCACTCGCTTCTTGGGCATGAAGCCACGAAGGAAATAGGATTTTTTTTCTAGCGCCTGTGCCACTGTCCCGTGTCAGTCTGTTGTTTTGCATGGCATCATTCGTGTGACTTATATTCTTCTTTCTTGTTTCTATGCTTAGCGCTCATCTAGATCTTTGTTCATTTTAGATTTGGTTTTCGACTCTTCTCTCTGAAAGCAACGCGCAAATTCATAGTCATAGACCCTCGCTTTTCGCTTTTCGTAAGAGCAGGCCGTCGTGT
This sequence comes from Stramonita haemastoma, assembly GCA_030674155.1. Taxonomy (NCBI): domain Eukaryota; kingdom Metazoa; phylum Mollusca; class Gastropoda; order Neogastropoda; family Muricidae; genus Stramonita; species Stramonita haemastoma. The sequence goes on from CM060322.1 coordinate 26,587,840, forward strand.
GCCGGTGGGAACGGATTACATTTACAAAACTGCATACACACGGGGACTGGATGTGAAAAAGCACAGGAGTGCTTATTCCATTATCCTCGATATAAAAGATTAAAAGAATACAGAATAAATAAATCTAGGCTCCATTTACTCAATGTGAATGAAAGTCGCTGTCATGCCGAGAAGAGCGCGAAGCTCTATTCTTTCACAGTAAAGCTTGCTGTTCTGCGTGCTAGACTAATGAGGCTGGCGCTAAAGATGTTCGTCGGAAGGGGTGGGAAGGGGTAGGTGCGGTAAGCACAGTACAGGCCCATGACAGACTGTCAGAAAACGTCACTTCAGACTCTTTTTTTTTGAGACGGAAATCTAATCGGTCACAGGCAAACAGAACCGGTACCGCGTACCGGCTGCTTCGAAAATTTTCGGTATTCCCTGTTTACAATCGGTAAAATACCGACAATTACCGGTTATCGCGAACCCTGGCTTATAAGAAAGTCGTTGGACCCGATTTTAGGTTTTCTTATAGGTGGGCTTTGTTTTAAGCGGGCTTTCTTATATCCGAGCACCTGAACACTATTTTGAATGTGCTGTCTTATAAGCGAGCAAAAGTGCAAATAAGTTAAATAATAGCTAATTGGACAGTTCATAATGATAAAAACATAAAACACACCCTATCTACAATTACTCATCAAGTTTGTTGTTGTTGTTGTTGCTGTTGTTGTTGTTGCTGTTGTTGTTGTTGCTGCTGCTGCTGTGGCTGTTCTTAAATTGGTTCGTTCTGATCACGTTCAGTCTACATACGAATGAGATTTTAAACTGTAGCCTTCTCCATGATTTACTTGAAATTGAGCGACAACGGTATAATGTTCAAAATCTAAAGCAACTTAAAACACACACACACACACACACACACACACACACACACACACACACACACACACACACACAAACACACGCACACACACGCGCACACACACGCACGCACGCGCGCGCACACACACACACACACACACACACACACACACACACACACACACACACACACATGCACACACACACACACAGGAATTATGTGGATTCAACAACTTTTATTTCTGTAATTATAAACGAAAAACCACGACTGAAATAAAGCAGGAACTTTTTTCGGAAAGAGAATATAAAGTGATCAATGCTTGACTATCCGTTCAAGATCCCCGGTGTATCATCTATCACATGAATAAAAATCGTTTAAAAAATCGCAAAGAAACCTTGAAAAGATTATATAAAAACTTACTACCAGACACCTGACCGGTATTGGTATAGAGAACAAGCTCAAAATAAGTTTTGATTGGGTGTTATTGAAAGCCTATGACTGAAAGGGCAGGGAAACTTTAAAAAACAAAACAAAAAAAACAAAAACAAAAACTGTCAACTTTTCTTCTTCTTCTTCTTCTTTCTCATGACCGGGATGGTCGTGGAGGAGACATGAGAGACGGTTCTGCAGCCAGCCGTCGCCATCCAGCCCTGTCCTCCGCCTTCCGAATGAGTGTTGGACTGTCCAGGTGGGTCCACTCCTTGATGTTATCCATCCAGCTTTTGGTTTGTCTGCCTCGGCGTCTGCCACCTCCTAGCGTTCCTTGTAGGACTGTCTTGGGGAGGGTGTTGTGGCGTGTGACATGGCCGAACCATGCCAGCTTCCTTTTCTTGACAGTGGCTAGTAGGGATTCCTGAGGGCCAGCCATCAGTGCGACTTGACTTCGCACATAGGTGTTTGTTTTCTGATCCTTCCAGGAAATTCCAAGCAGTCGCCTGAAGCATTTTGCCTCGAACGTCTGGATCCGCTTGGTGGTTTCAGCGGTCATTGTCCAACTTTCGCAGCCGTAGAGCAAGATGGAGATGACCAGGGATCTGAACAATTTGACTTTTGTTTTGAAGCTGATGTTGTCGCTTCCTGATGGAGAAACATCTGCAACATCAGAGGGACTTGCTACACAACTTCACTGACTTCAAGAAGGCCTTTGACAGAGTGTGGCATGCAGGCCTTTGGCAAGTCCTCAGGAAGTTTGGCATTGAGGAGGGTCTCACCCAGATCATAGAAGCGCTGTACAACACCTCCAGCAGTGCAGTTCTCCTCAACGGCCAAGTCGGAGACTACTTCAAGACCACAGTCGGCGTCCGTCAGGGCTGCTTGCTCTCTCCAACTCTCTTTAATCTATTCCTGGAGAACATCATGAGGGAAACACTTTACTACTTCCATTCTACCATCTCAATAGGAGGGCGACCCATTAACAACCTGCGCTTCGCTGACGATATTGATCTCATGGGAGGCAGCAACAAGGAACTCCAAAACCTTACCAACAGACTGGTAGACAGAGCAGGCGCATATGGGATGGAAGTCAGCACAGAAAAGAGTAAAGTAATGGTCAACAGTGCAAACGACACCACAGCACAGATCTACATGAATGGCCAGCAGCTGGAAGAAGTAGACGCTTTCAAATATCTTGGCGCTACCCTCACGAAAGATGGACGCTCCACCACAGAGATCAAGACCAGGCTAGCCATGGCAACATGAGCTATGGCAAAACTGAACCTGTCAACAGGATTCCGTAATTCATGAGTTTGCTTGAAGATAAAGTCACAATAACTAACACAAGTAAATAAATGTATGGTCATTTACTGGAAACAAATGACACTTGAATGACAACGCCATATGCTCAACAAGATAAAATTAAAGTATTAGTTTTTACAACTGGTTTGACAAGAGAAACTTGGGGGTTCACTGTGAGGATTCAAGCCACAGCAACAACAGGTTGGAAGTGCTGGCACAAATTTTGAGATCTGAGGTTGGCTTCCCCTTTCCATTCCAGCAATCAAAAAGGGGAAAGAAGGGGCCTAAAGGCACCTGCCCAAGCTGTTGCGAAAAATAAACGCTGTGCGTGAGAGCCCATGTAATGCGAATGAATGAAAAACAAACACAATGTTATTGGAGAAATTTTGTTTTTATGTGCCTGTCCTTCAAAACTTGCCAGCCACATCTGGTGTGATGTCAGAATGTCCTGAAAGAATCAAGTTGGGTTTTTCCTGAAAATGCTTTCGGTTTGGTGAGCTCGCTTACAGGAAACTGACTGAAGAAGGTCTCGCTATTGCAAAGTAATGTTCTCAAAACCGACTAGACTTTCTTATATCCGAGCTAACATCCTCGGCGGGACCAGAAATTGACCTTCTTATAAGAGGGGTTTCTTATAAGTGAGATTCTTATAGCCTAGCTTTCCTAAGTCATAATAAAGAACACATTGGGGGGAACAAATTTTTTTTGGCTTTTCTTATAAGGGGGATTCACTGTAAGCGAGCTTCTTATAAGGGGGTCCCACTGGATTTTAGATTGGATGTGTGATGTGTGGTGCTATGTAACTCCTGTAGTAGGATCAATGATGGAGGCAACTAGTGTCTGTCTGGGTATTCTACAAAACAAAAAAAAACCAAAAAAAATAACAAACACATACCACGGCCACATCTGTATCTGTATCTGCAAAAATGATTGATTTTATTTTATCAGGTGTTATGTCTCATGTTTAAAAGGTAAAGGTTTCCCATAACCTACCTGGTCGTAGGGGAGTGAGGCATCAAAGACCTCAGCTTCTCTAGGAGCCAGCATATTGAGGGCGGCACCCATCTCATCTCCCTCGCTGCTTTACCTTCCCTGACCCTAAAGAGGGTACGTACCCATTGACAGCTGGGCGAACTGGGGACTGTACTGAAGCCAAGGTATGTGGTCACCCATCCACTTGGTAACCACGCTGGATACTGCGTAACCTTGGCTGGGGGAGAGTGCTCTGACCACTGAGCTATCCCGTCCCCTGCTAAGACCTCTACCAATAGGCCAACATATACCGTAGTAAGAGGGGACGTAGGCATAGGCCTAGGTGATGGTGAAGTACTGTAAATTCGACTATAGCTTGTTTTGTATGTATTAGGTTTTTCAACAGATTATAAAACTTTTTAATGTCTGAAATCCATCGGAGGCCAAGTTGGGAATGTTGGGCAACTCTTGATATAAAGCATTATTTATCCCTACCCTACACACTTTTCTGGCATCGCTGTGGCGTTCTAAATTTAGCTGACCAGCTTCTGAGAAGAGGGTCCCACTAGGCTAGCGCGGCTTCTATCAACAGTGTGCCAGGCGCACTGCGGCCTTATTTTCACCTCTGTGAAATGGAATAGCCTATACTAGGCTAGCTCACAACGGAGAGAGACTAGCGTTCGGTTTGTACGCGCGCTTTACGTTGACTAAAATGTACATTAAATGGCACTTTTCATCGTATTTTCTTTTATGAAGTACAGTCCTAGGTTATTACAAATGCACACCATTTCATCGAACATTCATGGCGGATTGACTGTGTGAGTGGATGTGCCTTGGAAAGCTCTTCATCGAAAGAACAATTTTTTTTCTTCCACCCAGAAAGTTTTGTGTCAACTGATAATTCTAGGACACCTATGGCACCCCATCAGCTTGCCAGTAGCCTAAAGCTCATAATTATACAACACAAGGATGTTGCCAGTAGCCTAAAGCTCACATACAACACAAGGATGTTCGGTTGCAAGGCAAGAGGAAGACCAAGGAAGACCTGGATCGAGGGTGTGAAAGAAACACTGAAGACCGACAACATTCCACCCACCCAGGCCTTCAAACAAAGTGGCTGCAGACAGAAAGCTCTTTCGGCCCTCGATGCGCTAGGCTAGCCTAGAGTTACAAGGGGACAAAGTAAGTAAAGTAGGCCTAAGTCAGAAAAGATGGGATAGCGTAAGGCTAGAATGTGTGTGTGTGTGTGTGTGTGTGTGTGTGTGTGCGCGCGTAAGGCTAGAATGTGTGTGTGTGTGTGTGTGTGTGAGAGAGAGAGAGAGAGAGAGAGAGAGAGAGAGAGAGAGAGAGAGAGAGAGAGAGAGAGAGAGAGAGAGAGAGAGAGAGAGAGAGAGAGCAGTTTCTCTTTGTGTGTGAGGGCGCCTGCTCTCTGTCTCTGCCTCTGTCTCTGTCTGTCTGTCTGTCTCTCGTGTGTGTGTGTGTGTGTGTGTGTGTGTGTGTGTGTGTGTGTGTGTGTGTGTGTGTGTGTGTGTGTGTGTGTGTGTGTGTGTGTGTGTGTGTGTGTGTGTGTGTGTGTGGTGTGTGTGTGTGGTGGTTTCCTGTGTGGTGGTGTGTTGGTGTGTTGTGTGTGGTGTGTGTGTGTGTGTGTGTGTGTGTGTGTGTGTGTGTGTGTGTGTGTGTGTGGTGTGTGTCTCCCTTTTAACGTCTATCCACTAAAAAGTGATTATAGACAAATAATTGGGAAGGAAAAGATATTTAAAAAAAAAGAATGTCAGTGTGTTTGTGTGGACAGGTGAATGGGGAATAATAGAAAAAAAGAGGTCTATCAATTAGAAGCAGCTTGAACTATACATAAAAAAGAACAAATAGAAGCAAGTAAACTTGAGTAAGATAAATGCTACAGTATCTGTGTGTGTGTGTGTGTGGTGTGTGTGTGTGTGTGTGGCGCGCGCGCGCGCGCGCGCCCGCGCGTGCGAGCACGCTTGTGTGTATGTGTGTGTATGCGCGCGCACGTGTGTGTGTGTGTGTGTGTGTGTGTGTGTGTGTTGTGTGTGTGTGTTGTGTGTATGACTTTGTGACTCTGTTGTGTGTGTTGTGTGTGTGTGTGTGTGTGTGTGTGTGTGGTGTGTGTGTAGAGGGATGTGATGAGGGTGTAGAGAGAGAGAGAGAGAGAGAGAGAGAGTGGTGGAGGTGGGGTGTGTGTGTGTGTGTGTGTGTGTTGTGTGTGTGTGTGTGTTGTGTGTGGTGGTGTCTATGTGTCTATGTGTGTGTGTGTGTGTGTGTGTGTGTGTGTGTGTGTGTGTGTGTGTGTGTGTTGTGTGTGTGTGTGTGTGTAAGAGAGAGAGAGAGAGGAGAGAGAGAGAGAGAGAGAGAGTGTGTGTGTGTGTGTGTGTGTGTGTGTGTGTGTGTGTGTGTGTGTGTGTGTGTGTGTGTGTTAACAGGCAATAATTATCATCGGTAAAATAAAATATTAGAACAAGAAAAAGGTAAAGTCCAATCTAAACTAAACGGGCAACTGGACTTTGAAGCAAACATTCACAAATTCTAAACATTAACGAAAAATCACTGAAAACATTTTCTAATGAACAATCGGGAATATTGGGCAAATAGGTTTTTAAAACTTTACATTAAAAAATCAAATGAAAACTTGAAACGTTTTCACCACAACAGCACGAAATGCCTGTCACAAATTTTGTTTTAAATGCATTTAGCTTTAGTCTATAAAGTAGCCAGATTACTTGTCTGAGCTTTGCAATACTATAATGTAGAACATTCGAAACTATATTTTTTAAGTTATGTCTTTACAATCTGATGTTTAGAAATGCTACCAAAATCTTTAACTAATAATTTTATTTCATTCTTGGATTCTTTTTCCAATAGATTGTAAGTCTCAGAGATTGAGAGTGGATTTATTAAAATTATTAATCCTTTCTCTTCTTTCGCACCCCTTTTGGCGGCGCGATCTGCCCATTCATTGCAAGAAAAGCCATAATGAGATGGAACCCAACAGAAACTCACATCTGTTCCTATTAAAATAATACAATGTATTAAATGATGAATTTCTGTCACAATATTTGAATGCGGTTTTACTGAAACAGATCTAAGTAAGCAGAAGGGCTGATTTTGAGTCGACACAAAATGAAATTTGGTTGACAAGAAAAGGTAGTTCATTGCTATAGTTTAATGCTATTAGAATTGCTATTAGTTCCGCTGTGTAAACAGATCACTTTTTTCCAAGGTGGTATGATTTTTCAGTTTTAAATTCGGAACGACAAAAGCTGCTACCTGCTTGATTGCTAAGAAGTGATCCATCTGTGTGTGTGCGTGTGTGTGTGTGTGTGTGTGTGTGTGTGTGTGTGTGTGTGTGTGTGTGTGTGTGTGTGTGTGTGTGTGTGTGTGTGTGTGTGTGTGTGTAAGATTTTTCCGTCAGTTGCAAAAAATGTTCATTGGGAAATGACATGTATGATTTCAATAGTGGATTTGGGGGGCATTGTTTATCCACAGTTTATTTCAATGATGGACTTCTGAAGTGGGACGGGATACCATAGTGGTCAGAACATTGGCTCGCAATTTGACGACCGGGTTCGATTCCCGTTCAGGGGATTTTCCCCCTGGAGTTCACATCAGTGCTGACTCCACTGCCCCCAAAAGTCCTTCGGATGAGACTATAAACCGAGGCCCCGTGTGCAAACGCACGCAAAACATCTTGCCGACACGTTAAATCCTGTTCCGCTTCTCATAAGAGTAGGCCATTGCGTGCCAGTGGGGACAGATGATATTTACAAAACTGCATACACACGGGGACTAGATGTAAAAAAAAAGCAAAAAAAAAGCACACGAGTGCTTATTCCATTATCCTCGATATAAAACAATAATTATAGATAATGAAATAGATAAATAAAGCTGCTTTGAGGAAAATCAGTCTTATTAAATCCAGGATGTCAGGGCCCTCAGGTTCGTTTTGAGGAATTGCTCAGACCACTCCTGCAATCCAGTTCAGACATAGGCACAATGGCAGATCTGACGACAGCCTTGTCTGACGGCAGCAAGACAACAAAGTTGTAGGTAGGCTACAAGGTCTCATCCAAGCTGTGATTATCATCATGTCATTCGTAAGAAGAGAGAGAGAGAGGAGAGAGAGAGAGAGAGGAGAGAGAGAGAGAGAGAGAGGAGAGAGAGAGAGAGAGAGAGAGAGAGAGAGAGAGAGAGAGAGGAGAGGAGAGAGAGATGGCTTTTTTTTTTTTAAGCATATATTTAATCCTTCTGAAATTCAGTGAGGTTGACGTCATCAGCATTATCCTTTTTTTTTTTTTACATAGAAAAATGTACCCATGTTTTCAACTGATTTTTTTTTTTATATGACAAGAGATATTTTCTACATTTTATTTATTTTTATTTATTTATTTATTTATTTTATTGATGGTCAGCTCTACCCCACCCCACCCCCTCCTTATCACCCTCTGGAGGGGAGAAGGGGGAAAAAAAAAAGTACAGAACAAAAAGCAGTTATAACCAGTGACGTCACAGCAACTTCAGAAGATTTGAATTCAGAATTAATGTGATGTTTCTTGGTTTTTTGTTTTGTTGGGGTTATTTTTTTTGTTTTTTTGGCTGGTTGTTTTTTTAGGGGTGGGGTACGGGGTAGGCTACTGCTGGGATAGCTCAGTGGTCAGAGCATTCTCTTTCCCCCAACCAAGGTTAAGCAGCATCCAGCGTGGTTACCAAGTGGATGGGGTGACCGTTTGCGCGCCTTGACTTCAGTACAGTCTCCCCAGTTCACCCAGCTGTCAATGGGTACCTGCCCTTTGTAGGGTCAGGGAAGGTAAAGCAGCGAGGGAGAGGAGATGGGCACCGCCTTCAATATGCTGGCCCCCTAGAGAAGCTAAGGTCTCTGATGCCTTGCGCCCTACCACCACGTAGGTTTCAGAGCAGGGCGTAGCACAACTGAAGAGATATTCAACCTCAGAATACTCTGTGGGTGGTACCTTCAACACCAACAAACCTACCACATATTTTTATTTTATTTTAAGAAGGCATTCGACAGAGTGTGGCATGCAGCTTTGTGGGCAACCATGAATTTATACAGCATCAATGTAAACCTGACCAGACTCATCAAAGAGTTGTACAACAAGGCCACCAGTGCAGTGTACTACAACAGCAACATTGGAGAGTGGTTTCAAACAATAGTTGGAGTAAGGCGGGCTGTCTACTCTCACCCACTCTTTTCAACTCTTCCTTGAGAGAATCATGGCTGATGCACTGGAACACCATAAAGGATCAATCAGCATTGGTGGCAGAACAATCACAAACCTTCGCTTTGCAGATGACATTGATGAACTAGCAGGATCAGAACAGGATCTTGCCAGCTTAACAGAACACCTAAACAAGGTCTCTAAAACATACGGCACAGAAATCAGTGCAGAGAAGACCAAACTGATGACCAGTAACACCAAGGGCATCAGCACTGATATCAGGGTCAATGACCAGAAGCTGGAAACAGTTCAAAGCTTCAAGTACTTGGGAGCCGTCGTATCAAACAAGGGGTCCAAGCCAGAAGTAGTATGCAGGATTGCACAGACAATAACAGCACTGTCAAAACTGAACACGGTCTAGAAAGATAAAAATATCTCACTAAAGTCCAAGATCAGACTAATAAACTGCAGATTTGGAGATAAGAGTACAGGCAGTAGAGATGAGATGCTTCCCGAGACTCCTTGGCATCTCCTACAGAGACCACATAAGCAACGAAGACGTGCATAACAGAATCCAGCAAACATTGGGCCCTTCGAAAATCTTCTATCAATCATAAAGATGCGTAAACTTAAATGGTACGGCATGTCACAATATCAAAAGGACTTGCAAAAAACAATATTGCAAGGCACTGTCCAAGGAGGAAGAAAAAGAGGCAGACCAAAGAAGAGATGGGAGGACAACATCAGCGAATGGACAGGACTTGAACTCAACAAAACCCTGAGAAAGGCAGAACAGAGAGAGGAATGGAGGGAATTGGTTGTCAAGTCTTCAGGGGTGCCTCCAGACTAAGGGATAGATATGATAAATAGATTAGATAGATAGATATAGATAGATAGATAGATAGATAGATAGATAGATAATTTCAAGGATAATGGAATAATCGCCCATGGCTATTTTTTTGCATCCAGTCACCGTATGTGTGCAGTTTTGTCAATTTTGTCTTCCGTTCCCACCGGCACACAATGGCCTACTCTTCCAAATAGGGGAACGAATTTTAATGTATGGGCAAGATGTTCAACATGCGTTCATTTGTGTTGGTTGATTAACATCCCAGCTATCCACTCCTTTCTCCTTGCCTCCCCCACCCCCACCCCAAACGTTACACTTCCCATCTTGCTGTTGTGTCCATACTCCCTTTTTGTCCACTTTTACAATCTTGTGAGGGAGGAAGGGGGCACCCCCCAAAAAAAAAAAACAAAAAAACCCACTGCGCTCACATCCTGTAGCAACATCAAGGTAAACACAGGGCACTTTAGAAACAAACAAAACAAAACAAACAAACAAACAAAAAATGGTTTAGAACTTGGCCCATTGTTGATCAGGCTTAATAATGAGAAGACACATAGAGTTATCCCTCTTGGCTGCTTAACATGGCGCGCTCTTAGCAGGTGAGCATGAGTTCAATGTTGGGGTTGACGCCAGCTGAAGGAGTAATTTGTGAACTATAGTTGTTAGGCTATAGTCCACATTTTAAAAAAAAAAGTTCTCAGGTGGCTGCACACATACTATCAGAAGGTAATTATTTTCAGTCGCTTGTTTTCATGGTATGAATTTGAAATTTTCACAGGGCTACAATGACAATGAAAGATGCGGCGCATTTACAAGCTTCCTGTTTCAAATTCCAGGCTTTTTATTTATTTTTTAACGTGTCCTTTAACTTTCGTCAGTTACATTTCCTTACTATGTATTAGCAAAAGGTTTCTCTGCGAGATTTTCGAGCCCCAGGTTCATCAATAACATGGTGAGATTTTGGGTATTGGAGTGTTTGCCAGCCAAATTCAGTGAATATTCTTTTTTCAAATAACTTATAAGCTATTAAATTAGCCCCATTCTGATTGTGAAGGTGTGATGCATTGTATAAATTTTGTCATGTTCTGAATTAAGATCATTTGGGATCAAATTTATAACTCTCTCTCTCTCCTCTCTCTTCTCTCTCTCTCTCTCTCTCTCTCTCTCTCTCTCTGGACCAGCTGGGGGGGGGGGGGGGGGGTATTATTATTATTTTTTTCTCTCTCTCCTTTTCTTCATAATATTGTTTTAAAGTTAGAAAGATTCGCCATGTTTTAATATGTATCTGTTTTGTTCAGGCTGCTCTCTTCTCTGCTGTCACATCTCAATCTTGATCTATTTGATTTAATCATAACCAGTGTATCTCTTGACATGAATGTTCGGTTAGGAGTTGTGTGTTTGTTGAATACATATTATCTCTTTTGTCTGAAATAAGTATTAATGTACATTATGGGAATTATGTATTTGTTGAATGTATACTTATCTCCTTTTTACAATCTTGGTGATGGTGAAGTTTTTCCTTCTTGTTTTTGCTTTCTGCTTTATCTTTGCTTATTGACTTTTCTCCTGTCTTGGTAGGTTCTTTTTTTTTTTCCTTCTTCTTCTTTTTCCCTAATCAGGGCAAGGGCTGGATGAAAAAAGTATGTAAATGCTTACTCTGTTACCCTTGTAAAATAAAGATTATTCATGCATTCATTCTCTCTCTCTTTCTCTCTCTGCTTTTACAATTACAGTGCCATGTAAGTGACACACATGGTTATGTCTGTTAACAGACACTGGCTGGCTGTGATGGTCCTTGTCACCAAAGGACACTAGGATGAAGCTGTCAGCACTACAGTCCTGCAGAGTTCAGGATATCTTTACTGTATTTCTTTCTTTCTTAGGATATCTGTTGAGGTATGGAGAAGGGATGATCAAATAAAAATACTTTAGCAGTGCTAAAGACTTGAAGGGCTTCTTGACTTGGTGATGGGACCAGAAGGTATGCTGGTCTTGGATTGTTGAATTGTGATACTTTTAATCCAATGCTTGTACAGTTGGTGCATGAGATTGCGAATTTTCAGGTTTTTCAAGGCTGAGCTACTGCAGAGACGACATTTTTTTTTTTATATTAGTGAGTCGAGTCTACACGAAGTTATGTAAATTAAACCAAAATAAATGGAGTGCTATGCAAGGCAAAAGACAGACAAAATAAAAATAAAAACGGTATAAATCAAAAAGGGAAATAAACAAAACAATGGATTAAAAAGGGGAAACAGAACTGAAAATGGAAAAAAAAACCCAAATAGAGCACTTGTGCAAAACTCGAAAGCCACTTCAAAACAGGAACAAGCGAAACAAAGCAAACAAACAAAAAAACTAAAAATGGAAAATTGAAAAGAGGGGAGTGGGAAAAGAGACAAACACTGCAAGGACTCCCCAGGTTCGTGGCTGTGTTCTGGTCCTGCATGTAAACAAAGCTTCAGGTCACCTTCAGGCTTTGAGTATGTACATTGGAATTTGCCTGGATACAGTTGTTGTGGGGTAAGTTTGGAATGAGTGATGTGAGAACAACTGTACTGGTGCTTGGCAGCTGATGAAATAATAAACCTGTGAGATGAACTAAAAGAAACAAAAATAAAATAACCCATGAAAACAAAATGGGGAAAAAAAAAGAAAACCGAACATTACACATACTGAACTAAACATAATAAACTGAAATAAAATGAGACAACCCTAAAAACAAAAAATAAAACCAAACAAAAAATCCCAAACCAATTACGGAAAAATCCCCTTCATGAAATGCTCAGTAATAAAAGAGAAAACTTAAACTAAAAGAACAACCCTCCACACCACACCCAAAATCCAAATCAGGAAAACCAAATGCAAAACTCCCCATCTAAAGAATAAATAAACAAAACCAAACGGGGAAAAGGTCTTGCGGGAGGTTGAAGGACACTATCGTCATTGTTGTCATAATCATCATCAACATCATCATCAGTTTGTTGACCAAGATGGTCATCATCATCATCATATCATCAATCATCCATCTATCATTTATCACCACCATCATCAGTCCCTTGACCAAGATGGTTATCCAGAGGGACAGAAGCATTACAGCAGGCAACAGTTTGTTTTCCAGGCTGGTCTATAATCAGCCGTTCACAGCAGTAATGACATTTCTGGTTTGAAAGCTGAAACAGCAGCTTATTATGTATGTATATGTCTTTTCTGAATAATGATTTCTTTTACCAGGAACTAGATAGAGGTTCAGACAGTTTCAGACAGGCCCAGCACTATCAGAAGCCTTCTTCATCACTTCAGCCATAAGGTACAGATTAATCCTCTTTTTAATATCTTTCTGTCTTGTCTGATCTTTGTACAAATCTGTAAGTTATCTAAATACTGTAGTTTCCATAAGGTACAGATTAATCCTCATTTTAATATCTTTCTGTCTCGTCTGATCTTTGCACATATGTGCAAGTTATTTAAATACTGTAGTTTTCAGATTGTTTTTATTCTGCCCCCTGCCATTTTTCTGGAAAGGGGGGCATGCATTTCATTTTGAAAATGTTTAATACCATGCGGAAAATTAGTTTGTTCACAGAGAAACTGCTTCCAAGGAGTACGCATAGGAGTAGGAGTACTGACAGCGTGCCTACCAGCATGAAGTAGAACCAAGGACAGGTAAGAAAAGGAGTTCTCTGTCACTCAAATGGTTTATGAATAAAATTACTATGCAGTCTGAAAAGTGGGATATTCTTTCCTCAGGTTCATTGGTGGTTTTGAGATCTTGGGCACATGATCTACAGCTGTGTCCAGCAGTGTTTGTTGAATAAATAATTAATATTTATCAGATAAGGTTGTATATTTGAGATTACTTTTGTATGTTTTGTCTTTTTATGATTTATCAGATGAATTCATTATGCCATCTCTTTTGGGGGGAGGGATGTTCATCAAGTATAAACTTCATCAGTTTGAAAGTATTGTGGCCATGTAATTGTAAGTTTGTGCTTATGAAAATTTTACCATTTTCAGTGTAACTAATGACTATTTACTGCTTTCAGGATCTTTAGTGCTGGAACAAGTGCCAAGGAACAGTCATCTCAAGCTGCATCCTGTCTTCACAGAGGTATTCTTCAGCATACTTAGTGTGTGAGCTTTTTTGCATGTTTGGGTTATTTTTCATTTCTGTTTCATAATGACTGATTTTTTTCTGATTGTTTTCTGTGTTATTTGTTTTTGCCTTTGTTAGACATTTGTATATGTGTCATTTATCTTGATTATAAGTTACAATACATTTTGTTATATGCTATTTTTGACTTGTGATTACAGATGTTTCACTATTTTATGAATAGTTTTGGTTCATGTTAGTTTTAACTGTGAGTACAGTAATTGTACTACTTCATTAGCAAGTTGAGTTGTACTTTTTGATGCTGTCTTTAACTTTGTACATCTGTACATCTGTTGTACATCTGTTTTGCCAGGTACTATGCAAAGTCTACCTGCTAGCCAGCTGTGGTCATGCCAACACCATCAGATAAGTTACACGGTAATAGTTATGTCTTTGTGACCTGGTGTATATATGTAAGCCAGTGTGTGCATTATCATAATTTATGTATTTTATTTTATGTATTTGTCTACATGTCTGTCGTGTGCATGGCCAGCCATTCCCTATGTTTTGTCTGTGAATGTCTTGCTTGTCTGTGTTCTTATTTCTGTCTGTCTGTGGCTTTCTGAGGTCCTGTATTTTATGTTGAAAATGTTTCACTGCCAGGTAATAGAATCAGACTGTTGACAGAGCTGCTGTCAAAGTGCATGGCCCCGATGGCACACCTGCCTGCATGGGGTAAACCAGGTCTTGTGAATGGACGACTGAGTCCAGGTGAGAAAATGATAGATTTCATTTGTAACTTTGCCACTTTGATTATGATGTGGATGCTAGTTAAACTTTACCGTTTTAAGTGATGTATGTTCTTGAATGTGTGTTATTTAATGTGTATACTAGTTAAACTGTGACTGCCATTTTAAGTGATGTGTGTTCTTGGATGTGTGTTATTTAAAAGTTTGACTTTGCCACTTTAAGTGATGTGTGTTCTTGAATGCGTATTATTTAATGTAATGTGTATACTAGTTATAAACTTTAACTTTGCCACTTTAAGTGATGTATGTTCTTGAATGTGTGTTATTTAATGTGTTATTGGATTTAATGTAGATGTGAATAAAACTTTTAGGATTGACAGTATGCTTCATGATGATTTATCACTTTCAGAGCTGGAGTCCAGTGCTGAGGACAGTGTGTTGCAGCAGTGTCGTCAGAACTTGCAGTGCCTCAACGTAGGCATGTTTCTGAAGAAGTAAGCTTTTTTTCACATTTTTGTCCTTTTCTGTTTAACTTGCAGTTAGTCCTAGCTGATTTTCTTATTCAGTTATTTCTTGCTTTAATTGGCTTTTTTTTTAAATAAAATTTTTGCCTACTTGTATTGCTGATAATTTGTGTTCGGCTTTTGTTATAGTTGTGAACGACATCTGTTTCACCAGGTAAAACTGGCCAGAGGTTGTCAAGTCCATTGTCATCAGGCCTGCCTCAAGCTTTGGTCACCAAAATAAGTGAAGGATAATTGGTAATACTTCTTTGTGTGTGACTGTGAATGTTTGCCTTTGATTTTATCCTGTCACTGATTCTATGTCTGTCATCCCCCTCTGTCTGTCTGTCTGTCTGTCTGTCTGTCTGTCTGTCTGTCTGTCTGTCTGTCTGTCTGTCTGTCTGTCTGTCTGTCTGTCTGTCTGTCTGTCCTGGTTGTCTTTCTGTGGCACCAAGTCTGTCTGGTTTCTTTTAGCTCTTTTCTGTCTGTCTGAGTATTTCTGCAGGCCTGCATTTCCTGTTTGTTTGTTTTTTTGCCTGCATTTCATATTGAAAATGTTTCACTGCCCTGTGATAGAATCAGTCTGTCGACAGAGCTCCTGTCCAGGTGTATGGCCCGACAACGTCACAGCTGCCTGCATGGAGGGGAGCCGAAAGATCCCATGATAGTACAACAGTTTAGGTGAGAAAATGACAGATTTTATTTCTTTTTGACTACTCAAGAAAAATTACAGGTTTTATTTCTATTTGACTTGTTAATGTGGAATAATAAACTGAATGCAATGTATGTTAATGAAACTTTTAGTTTAGGATTGTCAGTATGACGGATGATGACTGACTGTTTAGTATGACTGATGATTACTTTCTGTTCAGTATAACGGATGATGACTGACTGTTCAGTATGACTGATGGTGACTGATAATGACTTACTGTTCAGTATGACTGATGATGACTTACTGTTCAGTATGACTGATAATGACTTATTGTTCAGTATGACTGATGATGACTTACTGTTTTCAGAGTCTCTGGGGCTGGAGTAGAGTGGCAAGGACGGTACATGTAACACAGTGACCAAGAACTGAAGTCTGTCAGCAAGGTACAGTTCTACATACTTCTGTATTTTTATTTTTGTCTCTTATTTCTGTGTTGATTTAAAAAAAAATTTTGTTAGTCACAGTTCCGTACATCATTTGTTTCTGCATTTTCGTTATTTTGGGTTGTGGTTACTTTGTTTTGTGCTAGCTGTCTCTTTCATGATGGACACCTGTTTGACCAAATACTATGTAAGTGCAATCAGCTGTGGTCATGTTAGTGTTATGAGATGAGGTGAGTGACCTGTCTGTGTTAGTTATTTACACATTTACCTCTTGTGTCTTTTGTCGCTTACTGTTCATGCTTTAAAAAAAAAAAAAAGAAGAAGCAGCTATTTCTACTTAAATGATGTCCACGTGTGTTACCAGGTATCATGGAAGCCTGACCAGCAGTGGTCAAGTTAAGCACCTGCCTCAGACAGCGGTCACTAAGGAAACACCAGGATATTTGGTAACTTTGGGTTTGTTTAGTTGTAGTCGTTGTGATGTTGTGTGTATGTTAGTATTTGTTTATGTGATGCATTTGTCTTTTTGTCTATCATTCTTTGTGACATTGTGTGTGTGTATGTTAGTATTTGCTTATGTGATGAGTGTGTCTTTTTTGTCTGTCATTCTTTGTGACGTTTTGTGTGTATGGTAGTATTTATGTGATGCGTTTGTGTATCATCCATTCTGCCGCCTGTCTCTGTATTTGTATTTGCATTTCTGTCTTCTCTCATTTTCGTTCTGTGGGTCTGAATTTTAACATGAAGATGTTTCACTGCTGTGTGATAGAATCAGTCTGTCATCAGATAGCTGCTATGTGATAGAATCAGTCTGTCATCATGGTTCACTGCTATGGGATATAATCAGTATGTCATCAGATAGCTGCTATGTGATAGAATCAGTCTGTCATCATGTTTCACTGCTATGTGATAGAATCAGTATGTCCTCATGATCCACTGCTATGTGATAGAATCAGTCTGTCCTTATGTTTCACTGCTATGTGATAGAATCAGTCTGTCCTCATGATCCACTGCTATGTGATAGAATCAGTCTGTCTTCATGTTTCACTGCTATGTGATAGAATCAGTCTGTCATCATGGTTCACTGCTATGGATAGAATCAGTATGTCATCAGATAGCTGCTATGTGATAGAATCAATCTGTCCTCATGTTTCACTGCTATGTGATAGAATCAGTCTGTCCTCATGATCCACTGCTATGTGATAGAATCAGTCTGTCTTCATGTTTCACTGCTATGTGATAGAATCAGTCTGTCATCATGGTTCACTGCTATGGGATATAATCAGTATGTCATCAGATAGCTGCTATGTGATAGAATCAGTCTGTCCTCATGATCACTGCTATGTGATAGAATCAGTCTGTCCTCATGTTTCACTGCTATGTGATAGAATCAGTCTGCCTTCATGTTTCACTGCTATGTGATAGAATCAGTCTGTCATCATGTTTCACTGCTATGTGATAGAATCAGTCTGTCATCAGATAGCTGCTGCCGCTGATGTCAACACCTGCCAGCATTCAGGAGGAGCAACTTCTGTGACAAAATGCAGGTGAGAAAATCACTGAACTTCTGTGACAAAATGCAGATGAGAAAATGACTGAACTCATCCATTCAGCCCCAAAATAGTTTTGTGGTCACTAATTCATTGACATGTAAAGGGCTCTTACAGCAGCTTTCACTGTGTCCCTCATTGTGACGACAGAAAAACCAAGTGAAATGTTCAGGAAACAACATAGTTTTTGGTTTGCATTTTCAAAATTTTTAATTGTTCTTGTGTATATTGGTCAGCTGGTTCGGGGGAGGGGGGGTGGGAGGGAGGGAAGCTTGCAATGGAGGGATTGAAGATAGATTGTTACATTGTTTTGAGGTAATCCTTGTGAATTTCATCTTTGAAAATGTTAAGTCGTTTAAATATCTAAGCAAATAATGCAATGGTGAATTTTTTACAAGGGCTGTAAAGAATAAAAGATCTGTAAGGAACATTAATTCATTTGTGCTTCAAAACGAAATGATCAGATGACTGTAATGTGTAAGCCAAGGAAGCGAAGAAATGTTCAGTGTAGCTTATCATTTGTTGTTACTTTCAGGAACTGTGGGGGTGAGAATTAAATCAAGTGACCAGGAATGGGCGTCCACACCATGCTACTCCTGCATAACTCGGTCCAGGGCCCAGTGCTGAAATTAACACGCCCCTTCTTCCTTTTACCAAGTCCAAGTGTGGTCAGTTCCTGCTATGATCAGCACCAGCTGGGATGGGATGGGATGGATGGATAGCAGCTGAGAGGAGGTGAAAGTGGGGGACACTGACAGCTGGGATGGGATGGGATGGGATGGATAGCAGCTGAGAGGAGGTGAAAGTGGGGGACACTGACTGACAGCTGCGCATCATGGTGGAACGACAGCAGTCACGAACATCTTGGTGGAGGAGTGGAATAATCATACTGTGTAGAGGTAATGTGTGAGATAAAAAAGAAAGTGGGGTTATGTAAATGTGAAAGCATCTTTAAAGGATAACTGTGAATTTGTCAAGTTTCTAAGAACTGAAAGTGTCTCATTCAGGTATTTGACTTAATGAATCAAAACATAAAACCGTGATGGTTTTGAAGTGTCATTAATGCATTTAATAAAATCACAACATTGAGTCATTTTGATAATTTAATCAATGAAATTAAAAATAAAGTGAAATTGACCCATTTAAGGTATTTGACCTCATGAAGCAAATTATGAATCAGTGATGATGTTTTTGAAGAAAAATTAATCTCTTTTGTGAAGAAATCATAACATCGAATTATTTTGATATTTGAATTGACAAATTTAATGATTTGCAGCAAAAAACAAAAAAAAAAATTTTGTATTTATTCTGCTTCAAAGGGAATAAGAAAAAGTAATCTTTGTATTTTAGCAAGTAAAGCAAATGACAAATCATATGACCATGTCTTTTCATTTCAATATTTAATATCCCTAGGCTGGGGGGGGGGGGGGGGGCATAAGCTGACATATTCAGAAAATGATTCATTGGTGATGTGAATTTGCTTGCAGGAAGCAGGATCACAGTAACATCTGGACAAACCCCAGGTTGAAAAGAAAGCTGTGTTTTGTACATGGTAGATTTCTTTATGTACAGAGCTGTATAGTCTTACGGGAAATATCTTCTTGAATAGACTGCAAGTATAGCAAAAAGTTTTGTTATGAAATACTTTGCAAAAGAAAATGGAGATTGCTTTTTTGCCTGTGGAGATGTCAAGTGTACACTGTCAGCTTAATCAATCAGCAGAAAAATCAAAATAATACTTGCCTCAGGTGAGGATTTTTGTCTCCATTTTCAGAGCGATAAAGCAACAAAAAAATAAAGCAATTTACTGCATTCAAATCAGACGGTAAAACTGAGAATATCTAATTTTACGAAGAAAAAGGGAAATCATAATATATAAATCTATCGTTTGTCATTTTGAATGTTGGAAGACAGTGCCTTAAGAGTAATGTTAATTCTCTGATGTGCATTTGCATCTAAGTGTTTGAATCAAACTGTTGTAGTCTCTGAGCTTACTGAAGCTACTGACTGCTTTCAGGAGCTGTGGAGCCAGAATCTAGTGCCCAAGAATCTGCTGTGGACAAGTCACCGGGGACTGAACAGGTATGGTTTTATTTCCTCTTCTCTGTCTGTACTGTACTTATTTTGCTGGCCTGCTCTTCAATCTTGCTTTCATGAAGAATGCCTTTGAAAATGAAATCTTAGAAAAATTCGTGAAACTTTGATCAGCACCACAGTGTAGCAAAAGTGATTGCATTCTTAAAATCCAACAAAACTGTTAGAGCAGAAGTGTTACAACACCATGGTCCGTACTGCAGTTGGAATGTACATGATACCCCACCTCTGAAAACAGGAACACCTGATACAGGAATGTAGTGGATTCCAAGATGATATAATACTCGGTACTCACGCACAGTGAATTAACATAGTCGTTAAGTATATTCAGGGTTTGTACAGGAGTCTGGGAGTCTAAAACAGTGATGGGAAAAGTCTAGGAAATATCAGGAGTCTGTTTGCCATGTAGGAGACCTGCCTATCTGACTTTAAAAAAAAAGATATTTGACCCCAGATATGAAAATATATATTTACTGACAAAAATTGATTTTGACAACCACAAGAAAAGGAGAAAAAAGTGAAACGTGACAAACAGATTAAGGATGTAACTTTTCCCTATGCCGATTTCTTCCTTTCTCTCTCTTCTCTGCGTTATGTCACAAGTCATTACTAGATAGCAAGTGAACTTCTCTCGCTCTCTCTCGCTCTCTCGCTCTCTCTCTCTCTCTCTCTCTCTCTCTCTCTCTCTCTCTCTCTCTCTCTCTCTCTCTCTCTCTCTCTCCACACACACACACACACAACACACAACACACACACACACACACACACCACCACAAGCCTTTAGAAAAACGCACTTTTCCTTCTGTTTTTCTGTATGACTCTTAATATCACACCACATGTATTAAGGCGTTCACAGAAGTAAAAACTACTTTTTGTGAAAAACTAGCCTCCGACTCAAAACTCGTGTGATTTTGTACAAATTTGGTGAGTTTGAAATTTATTTATTTTTCAGCAAACACTGTACCCCCTCAGTCCTTTGACATCAGCTAGCTTCCTAACCACAATATGCATGCGTGGGGTCAACACTGTAGGAACACAAGCAATCCTCATTTGATGATCCATTTCAACTTTCTCGTGACTACTTGACATTTCCCTTATGTCCTCAATCCCCACAACAAGTGCACAGTGCAGTTTTTCATACTTAAAAAAATCTGCGAAAATCAACAAAACTTTTTTTTTTCTGACCTGCACTCTAGATACAGGATTGTAGCCAGTTTACCAAAAAAGTTTGTG
The DNA here is from genome assembly GCA_030674155.1 of Stramonita haemastoma. Classification (NCBI taxonomy): domain Eukaryota; kingdom Metazoa; phylum Mollusca; class Gastropoda; order Neogastropoda; family Muricidae; genus Stramonita; species Stramonita haemastoma. The sequence goes on from CM060322.1 coordinate 26,608,746, forward strand.
CCTGATAATATTTCTCTTGATGTTACTTCTATAGGCAATTCTGAGTACAAGGCACTAACCGCAATGTTCTCATGCCAGTAGCACCTGAGCTAGGGCTGTTTGAAGATGCACATTCTGCCGCCCAGGCCAGCATTTTTAACAAATGGCAACATACTACTTTGGATCACAAATGTACCAAGTAAATGTTAAGATACAGGCATAGTTGGGTTTTTTTTTTACAATAATCTAGCCTTATGTAATAAGCAACTGTAATTGTATTGCAAAAGGTGACAGAACAAGAGACAAAATTTTTTGTCTTTTTTTTTTTTAACCTACCCCCTAATACAGGTAAGTTTTACATGTTGTGGCATCTTTGACACACTAGCATGGGTACGTAATACTCTCCAATTTTGATTATATTAAGACAGATATAACTGGAAATACTTAAAAGTCCAAATCTGTAAAGAAAAAGCCTGCTATTTTACTTTATAACGGAAAAGGAGGCCTTTTCAATATCAATCGCTCATTTGGATTTCTCTTCCTTTGCGACAGGCCAACAGACTGGTTCTAAAGTGATACAAGCACTCCTCTTCCACAGGTAATGTCTGGCATGAAATAAGGCAATGAGGTTCAAATATCAGTGTCTACAGTGTCTGAAACCTATTTCAGAACTGACTTTTTGTGAGTTTTCCCCTAGTATTATCCCTGTTGAAAATGTGCTATCAGTAAAACAAACTGTTCTTTGCATGGGTAAGTGTGCTCTCTTTGAAAGTAGCTGCAATTCACAGATGTAGGTAATGGTCTTATCATTTTTAATGAGTGAAGAGGATTCAAAGTGTTCATAAAGGCTGAACACCTGCCAAGTGGTGCTTCTTGCCTCAGATTTTACTCCTTCTGACAGAATGAGAAGCTTCTCCACTTTGTAAATATACTACTGCATAAAGAGGTGGGCATAAAACATAAGTTGGCAATTTGAATCGTCTCTAAACAACATAAACAGCACAGGTTTTTTTTTATTGCCTATATCAACATCTATCGGTCCACCCATTAGTCACCCAAAGGTCCCACTCCCACCCAGACTGCATGCCCCTCCAGTGTGTGGAGATACACACATAACATGCATATGGTGATACAAAAATCAAACACGGTATAACCTGCATTGCTTTGGTGAGCTACACTCACCCTACACACACACTCTTTACATCTCCTTCCCTGATTTGTCTTGTCACTGCTTTAGGTGATTACATTCTTCAATGTTATTCTCTGCAGCATACCTGTTTTTGTAATATTATTTGTAATGTTAGTTTGTAATGTCAGTTTCCTTAGAGGCTTGATTTTGTTCATGTTGGGTTTAGGTTGACAAATCATTGCTTTATTTTTTTTTCCCATTTCACTTAAAAAAATTTTTTCTTAAAGAATAGGACAGGAATTGATGGAATTCGAAATATGAGGAAGTTAATTTTTTTTATTACAATCTCTGCGATATATAGCATAATATGTACATTATTATGAAATACACACCCATTTTACTGCACACATCCATCAACATAATTGTCCCCTCCCCTTCCCTTCGTCAAATATCAATTTAAGTGAACAGACATAAAATCGCAGCAACAATAATAACAAATTACGTGCATGCCCGCACACCTGCATGCGCACACACCACACACACCACGCATGCACACACACACACACAGACACATACACATACCCACACCCACTCGCTCATACTCACATACACTTACACACGCTCACACACACATATACACACACACACTCTCACACACACGCATGCACGCACACTCACACACACACCTATACACACACGCACACACCACACTCACACACACACACACACCACACACACACACACACACACACACACACACACTCACACACACACACACACACACCACACACACACACACACACACACACACACACACACACACACACACACACACACACACACAGGGATTAACCCCCAGGAGTTAACATCAATGCTGACTCCACTCTCCTCAAAAGTCTTTTGGATGAGACTGTAAGCCGAGGCCCCATGTGGGAACGTACGCAGAACATCTTGCGCACATGTTAAATCCTGTTCAGCTTTTCGTAAGAGTAGGCCATTGTGTGCTGGTGGGAACAGATGACATTTTCAAAACTGCATACACATGGTGACTGGATGAAAAAAACCCACATGAGTGCTTCTTCCATTATCCTTGATATAAAAGAATATAAATAAATAAATAAATAAAACACACACACACTACTTCCTCTTTGTTGTCTTGCTACTTGCTAGGATGGATTGTTGACAAAGTTTGACTTAGGAAAGTTGCTTAAAACTCTGTGTAAGCAAACCAGAGCCCTCAGAATGTTTCTTTTTGTCTCCAGAAGGAGGAGGACATCACCAGGCTTCAAGGACACCACAGTGCATCAGAGGACGCTTCCTTCGTCATCACCAAGGACATTTCTTAATGTGGACGCCTGCAGTCTCCAAGAATACCCCCAACACATCCTTGTGCAAAACCTCCTCCATTACTTTGTGGAACCGGACACTGCAACTTTCAAAGTGAATCGTGCGAAACCTTGGGAGAAACGGCGACATGAAACGGGAGTGGTGTGTACTTGTGCAAAACCTCCATTACTTTTTTTACTTTTGTTTTTTAAAAAAAAAACTTTTGTTGTTGTTGTTGCTGCCTCATCTTCTGTGACATCCCCGTCCTGCTGTTCCCACGCTGCTCATTCCAATCTCCCTGCCACAGCCATACCCAGATTTGTTATGTCTCATCCTCGGGTCATAGGTCCACAGGGAGCACACCAATATCAGGCCACCGTAGTGGGTCACCAGCCAGAGGGGCCCTGCACTGCTGCTGGATCACTTTGGTGGTGTTCAGTGGTGCCTGTTCTGAGCTAACATATGCAGTGCACCACCCACTAATCCCCCTACTAATGACAGTATTAGCTCAGTCGCTGAGCCAGACTGAGTGAGTCACCCACCCAAGGTGGTGACCACCACAACATCCCTCCAACGACCGTCCCCCCGTGAACCTCCAACCCCAAAGGCTTTGACACAAACTCGCCATAGGCACAGAAGTGCATGGGGAAACTGAACCTGAGGTCACCATGAGACCAGAGCAAAGGGGGCCACTGAATCGGAGGCAATTTTTTTTTATTGCATGATATCAATGGTAATGAATATGATTGATGCTGCGATGGAAGTTCATGTGCTTTGAGACTACTTAACAGGGTTGTACTCTACACTTGCTATCATAATATATCCCGGCGTCAACCAGGCCCGAGAGATGCAGACACTTGCAGTGTTGGTCAGGTAATTTGAGCAACACTCAAACTGCATCGGTAAAATGGATGAAACCCGACTGTGTGGTCCCAGTCTCCCCACTGAGCCCACAGCACACTCTGGGTAGGAGCCAGCCGGAGTTAAAAAAATCCCTACAACTCTTAAGGGATTTGAACCCGAGACCTTCTTGTCAGAAATCCAAGGCACTAACCACTGAACAATGGTGGCTGGTGAAATGGGGGGGGGGGGATGTTGTCCTTTGAGCCCTATCTAGCGCTATTAGGTTACTAGAAGTACAGGAAAAAAGGGGAGGGCTAGTTCAAAGAGCATTCATTTTTTCCTCATGTTTGTTCTGGACTTGACTATTTTTAAAATTTTTATTTTGGGTTAAATATTTCTCAAAATTGAACGAAAATAGTTTTTTTTAAAAAATGACATGGGAAGAAAACCACTCTGCTGATAGGAGAACTGAAATTTGTAAAAAAAAATCCAGATAGCAGCCTAAGCTGGTAGGATTGGTAAATTATGATTTAAATAATGCTCCATACCACTGTGTCTACAGCTACGTTCCATTGTGTTTACCTGCTGTTGTGTCCACATGCATTCAGATAGACTGACTGACGTACAGCCCCTACCCCAATGCATGCTAACTGTTATTGCTAACACCAACCCTAACCTAACACTAACCTTGTTTCTTAATCCTGGCCCCTCATGTGGACACAAAGGCAGGTAGATACCTTGGTAAAAGCTGACAACAGTGGTAAAATATTTTTTCCTGGGGTTTGAGGGAGGAGGGAGGAGGCAGCGTTGTCAGAAAAGGATGCTAGGAATGGGAGGCTGCATGTTCTCGTCTGCCAGAATAGGGAAGAGAGGGGGGGGGGGGGAGAGAGGCGATGGCTCATGAACAGTGAACAGGCTGTCACTGGTTCTTGTTGTCTGTCAGTTTCACTAGTAGAACCCCATTTCTCCTGCATTTATTACATGATCATCATCTTTCCTCATAGTCCAGGCTTTACATCTCTATTCTTTTATTCAGAGGATAATGGAATAAGCACTCGTATGCTTTTTTTAAATTTTACATCCAGTGCCCATGTGTATACAGTTTTGTAAAGTTTATCAGTTCCCACCGGCACACAATGGCCTACTCTTCCGAAAAGCGAAAATGGTTTTAACGCGTTTGCAAAGTGTTCTGCGTGCTTTCACACTCGGGACCTTGGTTTATAGTCTCATCCGAATGACTCTAGGGGGAGTGGAGTTAGTACTCATGTTATCTCCAGAGGAGAACCCCTCTTGAATGAGATTAGAACCCGGGTCAGTATGTTAATAAGGGTGATGTAATGATGATGCTATGGAGGTGCATCCTCTTTGAGACTACTTGACAGGGCTGTACTCTACGCTTACTATCATAATAAAATATCCTGGCATCAACCAGGCCCGAGAGATACAGACACCTGCAGTGTTGGTAAGGTAATTTGAGAAACACTCTCAAATTCGCATCTGTTAAGTAGATGAAGCTTGACTGTGTGGTCCCAGTCTCCCCACTAAGCCCACAGCACACTCACTCTGGGTAGGAGCTGACCAGAGCCCGAAAAATCCCTATGACTTTTATGGGATTTGAACCTGCGACCTTCCAGTCTGAAATCCAAGGCGCTAACCACTGCAAATGTCATTAAATTTGTTTTGTGTTGGTAGCAAATCTGTCAACTGACCTTTCACTGGCTGGGAGATTGTTGCAGATTTGGCACCAACATATATATCTTACAAAAAATTTATGTGAAAGGTTTATGCCATACCATTAACTTGTATTGTGTGTATACCATTTACTTGTATTGTGTGTGTATACCATTCACTAGTGTGTATACCTTTTACTTGTATTGTTTGTGTACCATTTACTTGTATTGTGTTTATATGACATGGGGAATCAATCATCATCATCATGATCAATGCAAGTGTTCCCCTTCCCATGGTCCCACATCATCATCATCATCATCATCATCATCATCATCATCATCATCATCATCATCATTCCCTTGGTCACACCCATATCATCATCATCATCATCATCATCATCATCATCATCATCATCATCATCATCATCATCATCATCATAAATCATCATCATCATCAGGGCAAGTGTGGTCTGCTTCATTAGTCCCACACCCCTATTATCATCATCACCATCATTGCACATGTAACCCACTTCCCTTGGTCACATTCCTGTCATCATCATCATCATCAACAGAAACCTACCTTTCATCATCATCATCATTATTATCATCTTCAATGCGTGGATCGGTGGTCTAGAGGTAACGCGCCTGTCTAGAAAGCAAAAAGTCTGTGTCGGAGTGTGCGGTGGTTTGAATCCCATTTGGCCCAGAACTTTCCCCCCATCCATTAGATCATGAGAGGTGGTCTTGGTGCTAGCCTTTCAGATGAGACAATAAACCGAGGTCCTGTGTGTTACACATTATTTAGCTTGCAGGATAGCTAAGTGGTCAGAGTGCTCGCTTTCCCCAAGTCAAGTTAAGCAGCGTTCAGCGTGGTTACCAGTTGGATGGGTGACCGTTTGTGCGCCTTGGCTACAGTACAGCTCTCCTAGTTCACCCAGCTGTAAATGGGTACCTGCACTCTTTAGGGTCCAGGAAGGTAAAGCAGTGATAGAAAGGAGATGGGCGCCGCCCTCAACACACTGGCCCCTAGAGAAGCTGAGGTTTCCGACACCATGCTCCCCTACAACTGCCAAGGTTATGGGACACCTTACATTTACCTTTTTTAAAAGAACCCATGGCAACAAGAGGGTTGCCCCTGGCAAAATTCTGTAGAAAAAATCCACTCTGATAGGGAAACAAATACAGTTACAGACAGAAAAAACAAAAAAAAATAATGGGTGGGCACTGCACTTAGGGCGA
>CM060322.1:26619931-26637431 GCA_030674155.1 Stramonita haemastoma
AGACTATAAACCAAGGCCCTGTGTGCTAACGTACACAGAATATCTTGTGCACACACTAAATCCTGTTCCGCTTTTTGTAAGAGTAGGCCATTGTGTGCCAGTGGGAACAGATGACAGATTGACAAAACTGCATACACATAGGACTGGATGTAAAAAAGCACATGAGTGCTTATTCCCTTATCCTCGAAATAAAAGAATAAATAACATAAATAAGAATAATGGATGGGGGAGAGTTTTGGGCCCAAATGAGATTCAAACCACCGCACACTCCAACCTTTTCTAGACAGGCACATTACCTCTAGACCACAATCCATGTATAGCCCACTTCCCTTGGTCACCACCCCACCCCCTAATATATTATCATTACAATCACTTCATCACTATCCACACCATCATCATCATCACATAAATCGCCATCATTATCATCATCATCATCACATCAATGCACATGTGGCCCACTTCACTTGATCCCACACCCTTATCATTATCATCATCATTATCATCATCACTTCATCATTATCATCATCATTGGTGCAACCACCCATATGATCGCCATCATTGCAAGTGTGTCCCACTCCCTTGGTTAAAATTAACAACAGCCTATTGCTAAAGAACTTCAGAAGGTCAGATTGATAGATCTTATTAAACTTTAGACTTAAGGTGTGTGTGTGTGTATGTTAATATTGTTTGTTTATTATTTTGTGATGAATATTTTTGCTTTTCAGTTCCTGTAAGTATTTAGGTGTATTGCTGTAAGGGTTTTTTTTTTTTTTTTTTTCTCCTGTTGAATAATATGTTGGTTATCCTCCATGCCTCAAAAGGGGTGAAAGGAATGAAATATTGAAACTCTTGATCATTTATGCTTTTATTTAGGGGTAATGGAATAAACACTTGTGTCCTTTTATTATTTTTTTCTTACATCTAGTCCTGATGTGTATGCCATTTTGTTAATGTGAATTGTTCCCACCGGCACACAATAACCTACTCTTCCGAAAAGCGGAACAGGTTTTAACATGTGAGCAAGATGTTTTGCGTGCATTTGCACATGAGGTCTCAGTTTATTATTGTTGGTTTATTATTGTTGTTATTGTTCATGTTGTTTAGTTAGAGGTGTTTTTTATCTTGATGTTATCCCCGATAAGGGCGGGGACTGGATGTAAAAAAACATGGAGTGCTTTTTCATTATCCTCAGAATAAAAGAATTTTGACTTGAATTGACTCAGTCTCTTGTTTGTTGTTTTGTTGTTGTGTTGTTGTTGTTTTTGTTGTTGTTGTTTGTTGTTTGTTTTCTTCTTCTTCTTCTTCTTCTTCTTCTTCTTCTTCTTCTTCTTCTTCTTCTTCTTTCCTCTTCTTCCTCTCCTCTTCTTATGAGTGAATCTCGGTTTATAGTATCATCAATAAATTAATGCAAACATGCATTTATGCACAAGAAGGAGAGTGTCTGTGTGTTCGGCAAGCGTGTGTATGCACATGAGAGTATGCAGTCTTCCTGCCTGTGCAATTCACATGTATCAAAGCTGACATGCACAACAGTCTTGCATTTTGTATTCCATTGTGTTGTGGAAGCAAAAATGATTTAGATTTGGAAACAAATAATATCAGCATTGTTGATTCTTATAAATTCCTAGGAATAATTTTTATGAATTAAAACGGTAAATTTTGCAAAGGGAAGAAAACGATATATGAACAAGCACAAAAAGCAACATTTTCTTTTGATGCAGATGAGCAGAAATCAGAATATTCCTGTTGATGTTGCCCTTGATCTTTATTAAACAATGGTTGTTCCAGTATTGTTATATGGCTGTGAAGTTTGGGGTTATGAAAATATTGCTATTTGAAGACATTGTAACTGAAGTTTTTGAAACACCTCTTCAGACTTCAAAGGAGCACAATGACTAATCTGATGTATGGTGAAACTGGAATATACCCCTTGTCTGTTCAGATTGGTGCAAGGTTAATCAGATTTTGGTCTGCTCTTATTGCTAATAATTATTTTAAAAAATGTCATCAAAATTGTATTATGTATTGTACGACTTGTATATGAAAAGAGTGTATTGCTTGGAATGGATCTAGAAAATTCATGACATTTTATAAGAAACCGGGTTTGTCTGTGTGTCGGAAACACAGACTTTTGTAAACAAAGATAGTTTATGTGGGAACGTCATAAAGGCTTTAAAGGATAATTTTGTAAAGTCATGGTCAGGAGAGCTGCAAAGAAGTAGTAAATATATGTTTTATCGCAATTGCACAAAAATGTTTTAAGAGGGGGAAATTACATTAGTGAGTTGCCATATAACAATATGATATCATTATTTAGATTCAGGTGTATCAATCATTCTTTGCCGATTAAAACGGGACTAGTGAACAGTATTCCGCTCGAAAATGGTCTTTGTAAACAATGTAGCATAAAAATGATAGGAAATGAGTTTCAATTTAAAATAAAATGCTAAAGTTTTCTGAGCTTTGGAAGAAAATTCCTACCGCATGAATATCTGTATCCAAGATTCATGTTCATATTTTGTAATATGTTCTTTTCTGATAAAATACATTTTTAAAACTAAGCAAATTTCTAGTTAAGAGTAAAGTTGCATGACATTGATGAAAAGGTTGACTGTATTTCTATTTCTGTGAAATTCTGTGTTGGAAAATGTATTTTGTTAATGCAAATTATATATGTTACGGTTGATTTTGATCACTGAAATCCTCCATGCTCCAAGGTTAAAGGTGAATTAAATCTGGAATCTTGAATCTTGTGGTTCTTTGTTGTTGTTGTTGCTGTTGTTGTTATTGTTGTTCTTCTTGTTCTTGTTCTTCTTGTTCTTGCTCTTCTTCTTGTTGTTGTTTTCTTGTTGTTGTTGTTGTTCTTCTTCTTCGCAATTCTTCTTCGCAATTCTTCGTCTTCGCAATTCTTCTTTCTTCCTTCCTTCCTTCCTTCCTTCCTTCCTTCCTTCCTTCCTTCCTTCCTTCCTTCCTTCCATCCTTCCTTCCCTCCTTCCCTTCCTCCCTCATCCTTCTTTCCTCTTCTTCTCTTCTTTCTTCTTCCTTCTTCTCTTCCTTTCTTTCTTTCTTTCTTTCTTTCTTTCTTTCTTTTTTTGTGTGTGTGTGTGTGTGTGTGTGTGTGTGTGTGTGTGTGTGTGTGTGTGTGTGTGTGTGTGTGTAAATCATTCAGTTTTTCTTCTTCTTTTTTTTTTTAATGATATGTGGGGGTTTTTTGTTTTGTTTTGTTTTGCCTTTGAAAAAAAGTCTGGGACATAGGTTTTATGTAATTTGCTATGGACGGTATTTTTCCCCGATATGAAGATATTGATGAAGTTTCTATGCCATTTACCAAAATATTTATTATGATTTATATGACTTATTTTGGATAGATGGTGGTGGGATGATGTTTTTCAATTGCTTGAACTCGTTATGTTTTCTTGTTTGTTGCTTACTTATTGGCGTCTTTTATCATAATCATCATTTGATTGTTGATTAGCTTATTTCAGTTCTCGTACTGTGTGCTTGCTGTTTTATTATTGTCTTCATGTTGTTGTTTATCTTCATATTGTCATGTTGGATTTTGTTTTTGTTAAGTTAGAGTTTTTCTTTATTGTCTTATGTTAAGCCTGATAAGTGCGAGGACTGGATGTATAAAATTACATGGTGCTTATTCATAATCCTAGAAATAAAAGAATTTGATTTGAATTTTATTTGTCTTCTTCTTTCTAATCAAATCCTGAGACAGCAATTTTTGTTATCTGTCTTATGAGCAAGAATGCACTGTGCTGCCATTAAGCACCTGACAAGTCAGGCCTAGCACATCCATCTTTGGCATGGGAGAAAATTGTCATCTTTGAAGTCTTTCTGGAAAAAAAAAGGATGCAGGAGAATGGACCAAGAAGGCAGAAAATAGACAAGGAGGAGATGGTGATGGGAAGAAAAAGGAACAAGGCAGAAACAGAGAGGGATAGAAAAGAGGGAATTCCTAGCACAGAATTTCCAGAAAGTTGGAATGGTATTTATACCAACAGGCTTCTGGCATCCCCATGGGGAAGTGCTGTTTTTAAAAAAAATTAATTTATTTATTCATATTGAGGATGATGGAATAAGCACTCATGTGCTTTTTTATATGCAGTCCCCGTGTGTATGCAGTTTTTGTAAATCTTGTCACCTATTCACACCGCCACATGATGTCCTACTCTTACGAAAAGAGGAACAGGACTACTTTATATTCTCATGTCTAGTATTGCTTTGTCGTGTGAGGAAGTTTGCAAACACAAGGCAGGTAATGCTAAAGCTTTCAAAGAGGATGGAGAACCATGTAACATTTGTATGTGTGTTTTTCTTTTTCAATTTTTTTTTTTTTTTGCTCAAACATTTTCTTCCCTGTCTTCCGCATTGTTGATATATAGATGTCAAAGTGAACAAAGAATACGTCAAACAATAATAATAGAAATCAGTAGATAGGACAAGAAAATCATTTCAAGTACTTACACGCTCTCTGGAGGGGGACGGAATAGCCTAGTGCTCAGAACATTGCGCTTGCAATTTGACGACCCAAGTTTGATTCCCATTCGAGGGAATTTTTCCCCTGGAGTTAACATCAGTGCTGACTCCACTCTCCCCAAAAAGTCTTCGGATGAGACTATGAACCGAGACCCCGTGTGCAAACGCACACAGAACATCTTGCGTACACCCTAAATCCCGTTCCGGTTTTTGTAAGAGTAGGCCATCATGTGCCAGTAGGAACGGATGACAAGATTCACAAAACTGCATACACATGGGGACTGGATGTAAAAAAGCACATGACTGCTGATTCCATTATCCTCGATATAAAATAAAAAATAAAAATAAAACAAAATCTGGACAGCAGATTCCATGTGGACATGTTGGCTGAACGACCATCACAGGTGAAATCTCAATGACCTCACTTCGGGATGAGTGAATTATCACCCTGTTCTGTTGTTGTAGTTCTTTTTTTTTTTTCTTTTATATTCTTTTTCTTGTATATCGAGGATAATGGATAAGCACTCTTGTGCTTTTTTACGTCCAGTCCCCGTGTGTATGCAGTTTTGTAAATGTCATCTGTTCCCACCGGCACACAATGGCCTACTCTTACAAAAAGCGGAACAGGATTACGTGGCACAAGATTCTGCGTGACAGTTTGCAACGGGGCTCGGTTAAGCCATCCAAGGACTTTGTTGTGTGTGTGTGTTGTGTGTGTGGTGTGTGTGGTGTTCTCACCTTGTGTTGTTGTGTGTGTGTGTGATTTTTTTTTCTCCCCTTTCATTAAACTGTTGTTTTTATGACTATTAGTGATAATGGTTTAATTAATGCCTCATTGTTTAGCCGCCGCTGTAGTTTGGTTATTAGTAATCTAAGTTCTTCACCCAGCTTGGCTATGCTTGGTAAAAGCTTTACGGATTTTAACCGTGTAAAAGTCATTGTGTTGGGGGTTAACCCCGAAGACTGGTCTATAGGGGGGTCTATCTCTGTTTACCCACAAAACGGGATCCCTTATGACTAGTAAGATTTAACGTTTTTAACTCTCACCTGTTTACCTCTTTGTATTCTCTTGTTTGCTCTTTAATTATTAGCGCTTTTTAAAAAAAAATCATAATCGTCATTTGATTCCTATTTCACATTTTTTGTGAGTGCAATTTTTTTTTTTTTTATTAGTACCTTATTATTGTATTTCTGTTTTTTCTTGTCTGTTGTTTGCTATTTGATATGCTTTCTTGTTCTTGGTATTTAGCTCATTATTATTGTTGTTGTTTAATTAGAGGAGGTTGTTTTTTGTTGTGTTGTTGTGCGTGTGTGTTTATTTATTTTTTTTTCCCTGATAAGGGTGGGGACTGGATGTAAAAAAAGCACACGAATGCTTATTCATTATCCTTGAAATAAAAGAATTTGCCTTGCCTTGCCTTGCCTTGCCCTGAGCTCACACATGATATAAAATAATTACTTCATTAACGGCAGCGAATGCATTTTACGCTCATATGACAGACAACAACAGTTGCTGTCTGAGCGTTCGCCGATGAAGAAGAAGAAGAAGTCCATCTTATTTATTATCTATTCTCTTTAAAAAAAAACAAAACACTTTTATATGGGGGGTAATAGAATCTTGTTCAACAACAAATGTGGTGCCTGTCTCGGCACATAAGACACCGGGAGAACACTTGATAATTTTGAGGAAAATTCCAAAACAGAAAAACAATTGAGACAAAAAGACAGAAGGGAAAAAAAGTGAAAACCACACAACACTAACAAAAGCGACAAAGGCTTTCTTTGCAAGGGAAAGCACTCGGGTAGGCTAAAAGAAAAAAAATCAAAAGTATTCTCCCTTATTTTGACGTTTGTGGAGTGGCTGGCTTATGACCTCTGTCTGAACTGGTATGTATGTTGTGTATGTGTGTGTGTGTGTGTGTGTATGCATGCATGCATGTAAGTGTAGTGTGTGTGTGTGTGTGTGTGTTGAAGTCGAGTCAAACTTTTATTTCCAGATGGTATATTGAATAAGCAGTACAATTGCTTTTTTTTTTTTTTTCATCAAGCCATCCCATCTAAGAAAAAAAAATCATATCTATGCATATTTGAATGAAAAACCTTAAGAAGACATGTCCTACAAATGAAAAGATTTTTTCAAAATTGAAAATACACCAAAAGAAGAAACTACACACACACACACACACACACACACACACACACACACACACACACACACACACACACACACACAGAGGAAACTAATGTATGGTTTTCTTAAAATCGTTTACACACAAACAACACACACACACACCACACACACACACACACACACACACACACACACACACACACACACACACACACACACACATATACCAATATCCATTCCCTCCTCCAATATAAGTACGGTGCAAACAAATAAAACAATACATAACCGAACAGAAAATTTAATGGACTCGAAGCAGAAAAAACAATCAAATTCATTTTCTGCTCTTTTCTCAGTTCTTCACTCCCAAGCGCATGTGGTGACTGGTACTACTGGTATGGTGTTACTGAAAGCCTATGACTGAAACGGCAGGGAAACTAAAAAAAAACACAAAACTGTCAACAGGATTCTGTAATTCATGAGTTTGCTTGAAGATACAGTCGCAATAACTAACACAAGTAAATAAATGTGTCGTCATTTACTGGAAACAAATGACACTTAAATGACAACGCCATATGCTCAACAAGATAAAATAAAAGAGGCTGTACTTTTTTAGGCCGACTTGTTCAAATTTATGCATGTATTGGTTTTTTACGACTGGTTTGACAAGAGAAACTTGGGCGTTCAAGTGAGGATTCAAGCCACAGCAACAACACATTGGAAGTGCTGGCACAAATTTTGAGATCTGAGGCTGGCTTGGCCTTTCCGATTCCAGCTATCAAAAAGGGGAAAGAAGGGGCCTACAGGCACCTGCCCAAGCTGTTGCGAAAAATACACACTGTGCATGAGAGTCCATGTAATGTGAATGAATGAAAAAGAAACAATGTTATTGGAGAAATTTTGCTTTTATGTGCCTGTCTTCCAAATTGCCAGCCTCATCTGGTGTAACGTCAGAATTTCCTGAGAGTGGAGTCAGCACTGATATTAACTCCAGGGGAAAAATCCCTTCCAATGGGAATCGAACCCGGGGTCGTCAAACTGCAAGCGCAATGTTCTGACCACTAGGCTACCCGTCCCCCTGATCTCCCTGGCAGCCACCATTTGTGGCGCTCCACCACAAAACGGGGGGTCAGGTTGTCGATTTTGAGATTTTGATTGATTATAAAACAATCGCAAATATTCTACCTTGTAATGAAAATATCAAGGCATAATTTTGTTTCCTTTTGCCTTTATATGTATTTTAAACATATTCAAGGTCCTCATTCTGACCACCTAATATGATTCTAAACTTGTTGATTTCTCGTTTTGTCATTTCCTGCAGTATCATTTCAAGTTGTAATAACTTTGATAGCATTGTCCCGATTTTCAATCGATTTTTGTGTTGTATAGCTATTTCATTGCAAATTAATAACATGTCAGAAACTAAAAATTGACCTCTGGTGCAACGTGACTCATTATGTGGTGGAGCGTCACATTTGCGAAGTTCTGTGCACTGCAGACATGGCTTGTTTTGGGCATTCAAGCACAGCACTGCCCCTGATGTCCAATTCCGAGGTGATGTCATTCCCAAAGGAACCATCATCTTTCCTTTTCTGGTCTCGGTCCAACAAGGGGGGGGGGGGGGGGGGGCAACGGGATAGCCTAGTGGTCAGAACACTGCGTTCGCAATTTGACTACACGAGTTCGATTCCCGTTGGAGGGGATTTTCCCCCTGGAGTTAATAATCAGTGCTGATTCCACTCCCCCCAAAAGTCTTTCGGATGAGACTGTAAAACGAGGCCCCGTGTGCGAACGCACGCAGAACATCTTGCGCACACGTTAAATCCTGTTCCGCTTTTCGTAAGAATAGGCCATTGTGTGCCGGTGGGAACAGATGACAAGATTTGGAAAACTGCATACACACGGGGACTGGATGTAAAAAAGCACACGAGTCCTTATTCCATTATCCTGGATATACATAAATAAATTTATAACTAACTAAATAAATTCCAAGTCATGAAGACTGTCGAGAAGATCTCTCTCTCTCTCTCTCTCTCTCTCTCTCTCTCTCTCTCTCTCTCTCTCTCTCTCTCTCTCTCTCTCTCTCTCTCTCTCTCTCTCTCTCTCTCTCTCTCTCTCTCTAGTCCGGTCAAGGAGATTTTTCTCCTGGAGTTAACATCAGTGCTGACTCCACTCTCCCAAAAAGTCCTTCGGATAAGACTTTAAACCGAGGCCCCGTGTGCGAACGCACGCAGAACACCTTGCGCACACGTTAAATCCTGTTCCGCTTTTCGTAAGAATAGGCCATCGTGTGCCGGTGGGAACAGATGACATTTACAAAAACTGCATACACTAAGAAAGAGAGAGAGAGAGAGAGAGAGAGAGAGAAGATTTTATTGATTCTTTTATATCGAGGATAATGGAATAAGCACTCTTGTGCTTTGTTTTTTTGTTTTTTTTTTTCTTCTTTAATAATCAAGTTATTTTATTGTGACTTCTGATTTTCGTCTTCTGAATGAGTGCATTTTTCTTACCTTATTATATGTAGTGTGCTGTCGCATTTCTCTTACCTTGTTATATGTAGTGTACTTATTTCTTGTATGTTATTTGGTACTGCGTATAGTTGTATTGTTTAGTATCCTTTTATCTTGATGTTATCCCTGAAAAGGGCGGGGACTGGATGTAAAAAAGCACATGAGTGCTTATCTATTATCCTCGAATAAAAGAATTTGCCTTGCCTTGCCTTGCCTTGCCTTGCCTTGCCTTGCCTTGCCTCTCTCTCTCGCCACATGCTAATTACTGTTCAAGGACGTTCGTGTGTCTTCCTCGGGCAACTAACTATAAGATCAATATCACGTTCGGATAACTGACCCAAATCTCGATCGCAGTCGGAATCTGGAAGACCTAGAGCTATCGTTCGTGTACTCTGTGGCTAACGTTGCTATTGAAGAAAGGGGGAGGGGGGTGGGGGGTGTTGTCCTTGAGATCAAGATCGAAGCAGTCCTTATGCCCCCATCTCTGCTCTCATAAGTGATTCATGGTTATAGATTTTTTCTTCGTCTCAGATCTCTTTGAAAGTTTGACACATTTATTGACACGTTGTCTTTTTGGTGTTTAGTTCTTCTTTTAAAAGAAAAAACAACAACTGGACAATAAAATAACAGCCGTGTGTTTTAAACGGTTTGTTTTGTTTTTAGGGAGGGACGTTATTGCCGAGTGGTACAGACAGACAGACAATCAGACAGACAGACAGACAGACAGACACACACACACACACACACACACACACACACACACACACACACACACACACACACACACACACACACACACACACACACACACACACACTTGATTCAGTGTTTTTTTTGTTTTTTGTTTTTTAACCCCTTTATTCTTTTTCAGTTTTGCAAAATATCATACGAGGAATCTTTTACCCAAAAATTTGAAAAGGAAACAGACATCTCATGCTTTTACGAGGCTGATTCATTTTTGTCAAATCACAACCAAAAAAGAATAAGAAGAAAAATGCCAAAAAGAATACGAAGAAGAATGCGAAGAAGAAAGCAAGGAAGAAGAAGAATGCAAAGGAGAAAAATACAAAGAAGAAGAATGCAAAGAAGAAGAAGAAGAAGAAGAATGCTAAGAAGAAAAAGAAGGAGGAGGAGGAAGAAGAGGAAGAAGAAGAATTGCGAAGAAGAAGAAGAAGAATTGCGAAGAAGACGAAGAAGAAGAAGAATTGCGAAGAAGAACAATATAAGAAGAACAAGAAGTTATCTAGTTCTTCGATGGTTGTGAATTATATGTTATTTAGCCTAGTTAAACAAGGGATGATAAACGTTCCATACATTCTAGTCCCCCTCCCCTTCCCCAATCTACCCTTCACCCTCGACCCCTCCCCTACCCCCTTACACCCTCATCCCCCTCTGTCCCCACCCCACCCCAACCCCAACCCAACCCCAACCCCAGTAAGTGAAGGCTTGCTCGAGCTTGGAGATGAGGTCCAGTGACTGGCTGTACAGTGACACTGCGTGGTGAAGATGGAGATAGAAGGTTGGCTGTGTGATTTTTTTATTTTTTATATAGTTTATTCTTTTATATCGAGGATAATGGAATAAGCACTCACGTGCTTTTTTTCATCCAGTCCCCTGTGTGTATGCAGTTGTGTCAATTTTGTCATCTGTTCCCATCAGCACACAGTGGCCTACTCTTACGAAAAGCGGAACAGGATTTAACGTGTGCGCAAGATGTTTTTCATGCGTTCGCACACGGGGGGGGCCTCGGTCTACAGTCTCATCTGAAAGACTTTTGGGGGGGAGTGAAGTCAGCACTGATGTTAACTCCAGGAGAAAAATCCCCTCCAATGGGAATCGAACTCGGGTCGTCAAATTGCCAGCGCAATGTTCTGACCACTAAGCTGTCCCGTCCCCCACCCCAGGTTGGCTGTGGGAGCTTGGGGTAGTGAGTGTCTCTGTGGCAACAACATGTCGTCTGCATTGTCTCTGTGGTGGTGTAGTGGTTCTCTCTTTGATGGGAACATCCAGTGTTTTGTAGGTGGATACCCTTAGGGTTCTTTTTTTTTCCTTTAGTCTTCACTTGGATCGTTTGTGTTGCCCACGAAATAAAGAAATTATAATTCATAAACTACGTCTAACTGCTTGGAAAACTAAATATTCAAAACAAATGTTTTCGTCATTTGTTCTGCTATTATATCAGTCCATCATATGTTGTTTGATTGCCCTGTGCTCATTGCCTCGTAATATAAAAGCAAAGGGATAGATCTAGGTAAAAAAAAAAAAAAAAAAAAAAAAAAAAAAAGGAAGATATCCAAAGTGTTCTGTATGATTCCGAGTCGCATACTCTAATATCAGTTACAGAAAGTATTTGTCATTCACCAGTAAGACAGTTACTGTAAATGAAAATTTATATACAATTTATCACTATCCATTACATTCTTCATCCTTTTTTTCCCGTTTCCCCTCATCCCCCCCCCCCCCCCCTTTTTATTATTATTTTTTTTAGTACATTCTTAAGTGAATGTACCATTATCTAAATCACCTTGTAGTGAATGGACATTAAACCGATGAGAAAAAGAAGAAGAAGAAGAAGAAAAACCCTTAGGCTGAGGTTGCGAAACAGGCTATAGGTCTCTGAAGTAGACACGGTCATAAAGTACACAACTGGCTCGTGGCTGGAGAGAAAGAGAGAGACAGAGAGAGAGAGAGAGAACAGACACAGACAGACAGACAGACAGACAGACAGACAGACAGACAGACAGAGACATACAGACAGAGAGACAAGAAAAATCTCCTTCTTTAACAAGTCGAGGAGTCGTCCACACACTCGCCCACGTTGCTGTCGAACTCTTTCCCGTCCAGGCAGGTTTCTTCCTGAGGGGAGAAGAGAGAGCAGGCCCAGAAAAGGTTGCAGCCGTTGCAAGAAGCGAAGGCTCCCGTGGTCAAGAAGGGCAGTTCGCTGCAGGAGGAGATGCAGTTTTCGATGACAGAGGCCGAGGTGCTGCTCACAGCCTGGTCTGTGGGGAAGGTCGTCATGGATGTGGCACTTGTGGGGGATGTGGCACTTGTAGGGGATGTAGGACTTGTAGGGGATGTAGGACTTGTAGGGATGTGGACTTGTAGGGGATGTAGGACTTGTAGGGGATGTAGGACTTGTAGGGGATGTAGGACTTGTAGGGGATGTTGGACTTGTAGGGGATGTGAACTTGTAGGGGATGTAGGACTTGTAGGGGATGTAGGACTTGTAGGGATGTAGGACTTGTAGGGGATGTTGGACTTGTAGGACTGTAGGGATGTAGGACTTGTAGGGGATGTAGGACTTGTAGGGGATGTAGGACTTGTAGGGGATGTTGGACTTGTAGGTGGATGTTGGACTTGTAGGGGATGTAGGACTTGTAGGGGATGTAGGACTTGTAGGGATGTGGACTTGTAGGGATGTTGGACTTGTAGGGGATGTAGGATTAGGACTTGTAGGGGATGTAGGACTTGTAGGGGATGTAGGACTTGTAGGGATGTAGGACTTGTAGGGGATGTAGGACTTGTAGGGGATGTTGGACTTGTAGCGATGTAGGAGCTTGTAGGGACTTGTAGGGGATGTGGACTTGTAGGGGATGTTGGACTTGTAGGGGATGTTGGACTTGTAGGGGATGTTGGACTTGTAGGGGATGTAGGACTTGTAGGGGATGTTGGACTTGTAGGGGATGTAGGACTTGTAGGGGATGTTGGACTTGTAGGGGATGTTGGACTTGTAGGACTTGTAGGGGATGTAGGACTTGTAGGGGATGTAGGACTTGTAGGGGATGTAGGACTTGTAGGGATTGGACTTGTAGGGGATGTTGGACTTGTAGGGGATGTTAGGACTTGTAGGGGATGAGACTTGTGGACTTGTAGGGGATGTAGGACTTGTAGGGAAGTTGGACTTGTAGGGGATTAGTTAGGACTTGTAGGGGATGTAGGACTTGTAGGTGATGTGGACTTGTAGGATGTAGGACTTGTAGGGGATGTGGACTTGTAGGGATGTTGGACTTGTAGGTGATGTAGGACTTGTAGGGGAGTGGACTTGTAGGACTTGTAGGTGAATGTAGGACTTGTAGGGGATGTATGGACTTGTAGGGATGTTGGACTTGTAGGGGATGTAGGACTTGTAGGGATGTAGGACTTGTAGGACTTGTAGGGGATGTAGGACTTGTAGGATGTTGGACTTGTAGGGGATGAGGACTTGTAGGACTTGTAGGGGATGTTGGACTTGTAGGGGATGTTGGACTTGTAGGGGATGTAGGACGTATGTAGGACTTGTAGGGATGTTGGACTTGTAGGGGATGTAGGACTTGTAGGGGATGTTGGACTTGTAGGGGATGTTGGACTTGTAGGGGATGTTGGACTTGTAGGGATGTAGGACTTGTAGGGGATGTAGGACTTGTAGAGTGGATGTAGGACTTGTAGGGGATGTTGGACTTGTAGGGGATGTTGGACTTGTAGGACTTGTAGGGGATGTAGGACTTGTAGGGGATGTTGGACTTGTAGGACTTGTAGGGGATGTAGGACTTGTAGGGGATGTTAGGACTTGTAGGACTTGTAGGGTGATGTAGGAACTTGTAGGTAGATGTAGGACTTGTAGGGGATGTAGGACTTGTAGGGGATGTAGGACTTGTAGGGGATGTAGGACTTGTAGGGGATGTTGGACTTGTAGGGGATGTAGGACTTGTAGGGATGTAGGACTTGTAGGGATGTAGGACTTGTAGGGGATGTTGGACTTGTAGGGGATGTTGGACTTGTAGGACTTGTAGGAGATGTAGGACTTGTAGGGATGTAGGACTTGTAGGACTTGTAGGGATGTAGGACTTGTAGGTGAAGTAGGACTTGTATAGGACTTGTAGTGATGTAGGACTTGTAGGGGATGTAGGACTTGTAGGGATGTGGACTTGTAGGGGATGTTGGACTTGTAGGATGATGTAGGACTTGTAGGGATGTAGGACTTGTAGGGATGTTGGACTTGAAGGGATGTTGGACTTGTAGGTGATGTAGGACTTGTAGGACTTGTGAGGGAAGTAGGTGACACGGCAGAGGTGGTTCTGTAACATAGTATAGGGAAGTGATCTGTGAACCTCAAAGAAGACCGTATCATAACGCTGGAAAGAATCATGCCAAACCAAAACGAAAAAAAGGCGTTTATTTAAAAAAAAAAAAAAAAAAAAAAAAGAAAATAGAAGGGGGGGGGGGGGGGGGGGGGGGGGAAACAGAAAAGAAAAAAAAGGGTTGGAGACTACTACAAATTGATGGCCAACTACAGAGCATTCAATCCAGGCAGGTAGGGATTGTAGCTTCTCTGTCTTGAAAATGGCAAGAGAGTCGCCGTACCCCAATAGACTCCCGAGTCCCAGAGTAGGAGTGAGCAAAGTGGCACTGAAGCAGGATGTCACCTGCTGCATAAAATGAGTCCGGCTTGAAGCCCTTTGGGACTGTTTGTTTTCGAGGTAATGTGTAACAGAAACGGATTGACCCTCGTTTTTCAAACTGAACAAGATGAATCGGCTGGTTTTCATACTACATTAGAGGGATGGTGAAATAGACTGATAAGAGAAACCTCCACCAGTTGATGAGTACCTTTTTAGGGGGTTTGGGGGATTTTTTTGTGCTGCCTTATCTTTTGTAACGTCCCTATCCTGCTTTTTCCACCCTGCTGCATGTCGATATCTCCACCCCAACTATATCCAGATTCGTTATTTATTTATGTATTTATTTAGTATTTATTTCTGTATTTATTTCTGTATTTATTTCTGTATTTATTTCTGTATTTATTTATTCATTTATTTATTTATTTATTTATTCATTCATTACCACTTTATGTCACAGCAGATTTCTCTGCGTGAAATTCGGGCTGCTCTCCCCGGGGAGAGCGCGTCGTGCGCCACAAGTGCAGCGCCATTCCATCCAATTTGTTTTTCTTTTTTTCTTTCTGCAACTGTATTATTTTGTTTCCTGTTGCAGACAGGGTCAGAGGTCCATAGGAAGCTTATCAATTTCAGGCCGCCACTGGGTCCCGTCACCAACCAAAAGGGCCATGCACTGCTGCTGGGTCACTTTAGCGGTCTTCAGTAGCTACTTTTTCTGAGCTGACTTGAAGCAGGACACCACTTACTATCTTCCTTGGTCTGCCTCTTTTTTCTTCCTCCTTGGACTGTGCCTTGCAGTATTTGTTTTTGTTAGTCCTTTTGATCTTGTGACTTGCCCATACCATTTAAGTTTACGCTTCTTTACGATTGATAGAAGATTTTCGTAGGGACCAATGGTTTGCTGGATTCTGTTCTGCACTTCTACGTTGCTTATGTGGTCTCTGTAGGAGATGTCAAGGAGTCTCTTGAAGCGTCTCATCTCTACCGCCTGTACTCTTCCCTCCAAATCAGCTGTCAGGGTCCACGATTCACAGGCATACAGGAATATGGATATGACAAGGGAGTCCATTAGTCTGATCATGGTTTTGAGTTAAATAGTTTTATCTTTCCAGATGGTGTTCAAAATTGAACTCCACCACAATACAATACGATACAATACAATACACAATACACTACAATAACAAGAACAACAATCATAGGGACAGCACAGCCCACAAATTCAACATCACTCAGTCAAGAGTGCTATATTTAGTGCGCCCTTTCTTTTTACCTAGTCCAAGTGTGGTCAGTTCCTGCTATAAAGAGCACCAGCTGGCCCCATCTGGACCGGGATGGAATGGATTAATTAGCAGCTGAGAGGAGCTGAAAGTGGGGGAAACTAACAGCTGTGACAGACCACCACGCCCCATGCTAAATTACGCCAATATCACGTAATGTGAAAAGATGTTAAATCATTAAAAGACCACACCCCATGTTAAATTACGCGAATATCACGTAATGTAAAAAGATGTTAAATTATTAAAAGACCACACCCCATGTTAAATTACGCCAATATCACGTCATGGGAAAAGATGTTAGATTATTAAAAGACCGCGCCCCATGTTAAATTACGCCAATATCACGTAATGGGAAAAGATGCTAGATTATTAAAAGACCACACCCCATGTTAAATTACGCCAATATCACGTAATGGGAAAAGATGCTAAATTAAAAGACCACGCCCCATGTTTAATTATGCCAATATCACATAATGTGAAAAGATGTTAAATTAAAAGACCACGCCCCATGTTTAATTACGCTAATATCACGTCATGGAAAAAGATGTTGAATTAAAAGACCACGCCCCGTGCCATGTCTAGTACCTACCCACAAGTGGCCATGGCGGGAAAGTTGCACACTCCCAGCGAGACGTCATAGAAGAGGGAGAACTGGCAGGTGATAAGAGTCCCGTGGACAGAAACATTTGATGAACTGCCGACAGTCCGAGCAGAAGGGATACTGACCAATGGGCAGTCCGGCACACTCACTGACATCGTTCAGACACCCGGAAAACACTGCAACATGTAGTATTAAGGTTTTTTTTTTTTTTTTAGGGACCGGTTATTTATTTATTTATTTATTTATTTACTCTTTCATATTGAGGATAATGGAATAAACACTTTTTTCTTCTTTTTTTTCCCTTACATCCAGTCCTTGTGTGTGTGTGGAGTTTGTCAGTCTTGTCATCTGTTCCCACCGGCACATGATGGCCTACTCTTACGAAAAGCGGAACAGGATTTAACGCGTGCGCATGATGTTCTGCGTGCGTTCGCACACGGGGGGCCTCGGTTTATAGTCTCACCCGAAGGACTTTTGAGGGAGTGGAGTCAGCACTGATGTTAACTCCAGAGGAAAATTCCCCTCGAACGGGAATCGAACCCGGGTCGTCAAATTGCCAGCGCAGTGTTCTGACCACTAGGCTATCCCGTCCCGCCCAAAGGTGAGGAAGGAAGCCATCTCCTGCCTCAGGTCAAATCAAGTCAAGTTAAAATAATTTACCTAATGCATTGAAGGCAGCTTCAGAGTATAGATACGAACGGGCAGGCGTATACCCTAGTAGACAGATCATCAACTAAAATATTACAAGGAAACTAGGGGGTGCAGCATTCATTCCTCTTAGCATTCCCATACAGTTTCAAACTGGCAAACTCCAAAATAATAGGCAAACAAGCCTGCATGAATGTGCCGACATTTTGCGTTTCATTTCTATGCTCTTGAGCGCTCGCTTTCCCCCATCCAGTCAAGTTAAGCAGCGTTGAGCGTGGTTACCAGTTGGATGGGTGAGCGTTTGAGCGCCTTGGCTTCAGTACAGTCCCCCCAGTTCACCCAGCTGTAAATGGGTACCACTTACCCTCTTTAGGGTCAGGGAAAGTAAAGCTGCGAGGGAGAGGAGATGGGTGCCGCCCTCAGTATGCTGCCCCCTTGAGAAGCTGAGGTCTCTGATGCCACGCTCCCCCCCT
>CM060322.1:26652431-26657431 GCA_030674155.1 Stramonita haemastoma
ACAGCAGAAAATGAGACGTTAAAACATAATTATCTATGTAACGATTCTGCTAGAACGTAAGAAGAATGGAAGAAGAAGAAGAAGGAAGAAGAAGAAAGAAGAAGAAGAAGAAGAAGAAGAAGAAGAAGAAGAAGAAGAAGAAGAAGGAAGAGAAGAAGAAGAAGAAGAAGAAGAAGAAGAAGAAGAAGAAGAAGAAAGAAGAAGAAGAAGAAGAATTGCGAGAAAAGAAGAATTGCAAAGAAGAAGTAGAAGAGAAGAAGAAGAAGGAAGAAGAAGAAGGAAGAAGAAGAATTGAGAGAGAAGAAGAAGAATGCGAAGAATTGAGAAGAAGAGAAGAAGAATTGGAAGAATTGCGAAGAAGACGAAGAAAGAGAAGAAGAAAGAAGAAGAAGAAGAAAGAAGAAGAAGAAGAAGAAGAAGAAGAAGAAGAAGAAGAAGAAGAAGAAGAAGAAGAAAGAAGAGAAGAAAGAAGAAGAAGAAGAAGAAGAAAGGAAGAAGAAGAAAGAAGAAGAAGAAGAAGAATTGTGGAGAAGAAGAAGAGGAGGAGGGAGGAGGAGGGAGGGGGGAAAAAAAGAAGAAGAAGAAGAAGGAAGAGGAAGAAGAAGAAGAAGAAGAAAAAGAAGAATGCGAGAAGAAGAAGAAGTATGCGAAGAAGAAGAAGAAGAAGAGAAGAAGAAGAAGAAGAAGAAGAAGAAGAAGAAGAAGAAGAAGAAGAAGAAGAAGAAGAAGAAGAAGAAGAACTTCAAAGAAGAAGTAGAATTGCAAAGAAGAAGAAGGAGAAGAAGGATTTCAAGGAAGAAGTATTGCAACGAAGAAGAAAAATTGGTACAACATAAAAACAATTGCCAAAAGGTATTGCAAAGGAGAAGAATTGCGATGTTTGTGTGTAAATGTGTGCGCAAAACGAGTCAAAACGACAAGACTAAAGATTCAGGACTGGGGATTTGAATTGTTAGGCCGCCAGCCTACATAATAAAAGGTATACATAATTATGGACAAAACTACAAATGAAAAAAATATGGCAGACACAATAACTTAAGCAACTTTGACTTTTCGCACACCAATGCATCAAACGATCTTACTCAACCATGTTCTCGGGCTTTCATGGTATAAAATATGTACATTCAAATGGTCTTAATTGACAGACATTTTCGTTTGTCAACACAATTTTAAGGCATTTGTCATTGATATTTGCACAGTAATTGAACACTTCCGAATGTTTTGTTAATCCTAATTGGCAGACGTTTTCATTTGTCAACATACTTAAAAGGCATTCGTCATTAAAATTTATATTTTCACAGCAGTTTAACACTTCCGAATGGTCCTCATTGGCAGAATTTTCATTTATTTGTCAACACACTTTGAAGGCATTTTTTAAATTTAAATTTGCAGAGCATTTTAATATATTATTTTCTCTCGCAAGTGTGTTTATTACTATATTCAAAAGAACAAAAAAAAAGGATTTCAGTTTACAATTTTAGCCACAAAAATGGCACCTTTTTATTAATTGTATTATAGCTGTTATTTTTATTTCAGTTACCGATGACCAGTCGAAATGTAGGTAGGGCTTATCCTACCTAGATTTACCTATCGTGATGACAAAGTTATTATCATGCATAACGAGTATTTTCGAAGAAGGAATGCGGCTAGTAAATAATAGCTAGGGAAAAAAAGAAAAATCGGTCGCATACGCGAAAATCTCACCATGAGTGAACCTCGGAGCTCTAGCCAAAAAAAAAACAAAAACGAAAAAAAAAAATTAACGAGTCAAAAAGACAGAGATAAAGAAGTGGTTGCTAAGAAGGTCATCATCATCATCATCATCATTCATCATCTCATCATCATCATCCATCATAATCAAAATTATGATTATCATGATTATTATTAAATTATTATTTTCAACATTTTTTTTCTTCATCATCATCATATCATCATCATCATCATATATTTTTAGTATCATTATCGTCAGTATTTATTATTATTATTATTTTATTATTATTATTATTATTATTATTATTATTATTATTATTATTATTATTATTATTATTATTATATATTATATTATTACCATCATCCTCATCATTTTTAAAAATATTATTATCATCATCATCATCATCATCATCATCATCATCATCATCATCATCATCATCATCATCATTGTGACACCGCCATGTCAAAAAAAACACAAAAAAAAAACCAAACCAAACAAAAAAACCCACCAAACAACAATACCTGCTAATAATTATGATGTCTATGCAGACGCAGAGGGTTTATGAAATAAGGTCTGCTCCTATGAACAATCACCCCGCTTCTTGCTCTATACCATGTCTCAGTGCTCTCCTGCGAAAAAAGTCTTAACATGAGATAGCGGTCACATACTTTTATCTTTTTATCAGCTACGATCTTTCAGGTTCACATCTACGCGTGACGACCAGTGTTGCCTGCATATGTACGTGGGTGGAGAAGTTCTCAAGAACGCGTGACGTCATGCACACACAGACAGACACGCAGATACACAGACAGACAGGCAGACAGATAAGACACACACACACACACACACACACACACACACACACTCACACACACACACACACTCACACACACACACACACTCACACACGCACGCACACACACACACACACACTCACACTCACACACGCACGCACACACACACACACTCACACACACACACACCACACACACGCGCGCGCGCGCGCGCGCGCCGCGCGCGCAGCGCACGCACGCAGCACGCACGCACGCACGCACGCATGCACGTGTAACACACGTGTTAACTCCTGAAGTTAACATCAGTGCTGACTCCACTCTCCCCAAAAGTCCTTCGGATGAGACTTTAAACCGAGGCCCCGTGTGCGAATGCGCGCAGAACATCTTGCGCACACGTTAAATCCTGTTCCGCTTTTCGTAAGAGTAGGCCATCGTGTGCCGGTGGGAACAGATGACATTTAGAAAACTGCATACCCACGGGGACTGGATGTAAAGAAGCACACAAGAGTGCTTATTCCATTATCCTCGATATAGAAGAATAAATCAAAATCAAATCAAATCAGATCACGGGACCTCGGTTTATCGTCTCATCCTAAAGACTAGCATTCGACCACCACTCATAGTCTAATGGAAGGGGGAAAAGTTTTGGGTCCAAACGGGACGATCTGATGTGTTTGATAAGAGTTTAAACAACTACGTAGAATTTGCTTTTGTTTGTTTGTTTGTTTGGTTGTTGTTGTTTAAAAGCAAGACACAAGGCCAACACATAACACAGTAAATATTGTATCAAAATCTATTCAATTTCTTTATAGCAACAAGAGACCCCCCCACCTCTCTCTCTCTGTCTCTGTCTCTGTCTCTGTCTCCTCTCTCTCTCTCTCTCTCTCTCTCTCTCCTCTCTCTCTCTCTGTCTCTCTCTCTCTCTGTCTCTCTCTCTCTCTCTTCTCTCTCTCTCTCTCTCTCTCTCTCCTCCTCTCTCTCTCTCTCTCTCTCTCTCTCTTTATTTTATTTATATTTTTATTGGCAGTATCTCTCCCCCCCCTCCAATATTAGTTAAAAAAAAGTTTCCCCCCCGTTTATCCAAATGTATGATTTATATCACATGTATAACTTTTGACAGATGGTGGTGGATTGATGTTTTCAGTTGTTTATTTCATCTTGTTCGCTTGTTGCTCTTTACCTATTAACACTTTTCTATTCTTCCATAATCAAAATCTTTTTATTGTGACTTCTGATTTTTGTCTCTGATCGAGTGCATTTTTATTACCTTATCATATATAGTGTCCTTATTCTTGTGTGTTGTTTGGTACTGCGTAAAATTTTATTGTTTAGTATCTTTTCATCTTGATGTATCCCTGAAAAGGGCGGGGACTGGATGTAAAAAAGCACACGAGTGCTTATCTATTATCCTCGAAAAAATACTTTGCCTTGCCTTGCCTTGCCTTGCCTTGTCTCTCTCTCTCTGTCTCTCCTTCGGAGGAGACTTTAAACCAAGGCCCCGTCTGCGAACACACGCAGAACATCTTGCGCACACGTTAAATCCTGTTCCGTTTTTCGTAAGATTAGGCCATCGTGTGCCGGTGGGAACAGCTGACATTTACAAAACTGCATACACACGGGGACTGGATGAAAAAAAGCACAAGAGTGCTTATTCCATTATCCTCGATATAAAAGAATAAATTCTCTCTCTCTCTCTCTCTCTCTCTCTCTCTCTCTCTCTCTCTCTCTCTCTCTCTCTCTCTCTCTCTCTCTCTCTCTCTCTCTCTCTCTCTCTCTCTCTCTCTCTCTCCCTTTATAACTGAGACGCTCACTTATGTTTATAACTTGTGTATTGGAAAATGTCACTTCCCATCACAATTCAAACTGGCCAAAGTAATTCCTTTTCATAAATCTGGTGACTCTTCAAAACCATGTAATTACAGGCCAATATCAGTTTTATCAATTATATCCAAACCACTTGAAAAACATATACACAAACAGCTTAGCAATCATTTAGAACATTATAGTCTTTTAATTGATAACCAATCAGGATTCAGGAAAAATCATTCTTGCCACACAGCTCTTACTAACATTGTAGATTCTTGGCACAACAATATAAATGATAACAAATATTGTGGAACCCTTTTTGTCGACTTTGCTAAAGCGTTTGATGTAATTGACCATGAACTACTATGCCGAAAACTAATGCTATATGGCATATTTGATAACGGTCTGAAGTTAATCAAATCATTCCTGCATAATAGACAACAATATATTTCAATCAATAACATTAAATCATCTACACTACCAGTAAAATATGGGATACCACAAGGGTCTGTTCTAGGTCCACTTTTATTCTCTATATATGTTAATGACCTTCCGCTCTACATTAAAGAATCATGTGAGCTTTTCTGTGATGACACAACAATTCATACCAATAATACCAATCTTAATCAAATATCTGCCTCATTACAAAGTAGCATAGATTCTCTAAGCAAATGGTGCAATTATAACCA
>CM060322.1:26662431-26677431 GCA_030674155.1 Stramonita haemastoma
CAGACAGACAGACAGACAGAAACAGAGACAGACAGAGACAGAAACAGAGACAGAGAGACAGACAGACAGACAGACAGACAGACAGACAGAGAGACAGACAAACAGATAGAGATAGAGAGAGAGAGTGAGTGAGAGAAAGAGAGGGAGAGGGAGAGACAGATATATATATATATATATATATATATATATATATATATATATATATATATATATATATATATATATATATATATGTATATATATATATATATAGAGAGAGAGAGAGAGGAGAGAGAGAGAGAGAGAGACAGACAGACAGACAGACAGACAGACAGACAGACAGACAGACAGACACAGAGACAGACACAGAGACATAGAGAGGGAGAGAGAGAATTCAGAACTAAGAACTTAGAAATTTAATGTACCTCGACCTTGGGCCATAATACATGGTTGGCGTAGGAGAAATTGACAATAACAGGGTGGGCAAAAATCCAAGGAAAATGCATAATACCAAGCTCAATGTCTGAGTAAGGAATGATGAAGACAATGCGCGAATACATAATAAGACAAGTGAATCAAACA
This sequence comes from Stramonita haemastoma, assembly GCA_030674155.1. Lineage (NCBI taxonomy): Eukaryota > Metazoa > Mollusca > Gastropoda > Neogastropoda > Muricidae > Stramonita > Stramonita haemastoma. The sequence goes on from CM060322.1 coordinate 26,662,993, forward strand.
AAATTAACAAATGTACCTTCCTTATGTCTAAAAATATGTCGATATACAAAAAGCTACTCAAAATCATTTTATAATGATAGCCCTTGTCTTCCTTTGTGAGGCAAGATTCTAAGACAACAAAATGTTTCCCCTCTTATTGGTGGTGTGAAAGGTATATCTAGACAGACAGTGATTTTTGTCTCTGTAGAGAGAGAGAGAGAGAGAGAGAGAGAGAGAGAGAGAGAGAGAGAGAGAGAGAGAGAGAGAGAGAGAGAGAGAGAGAGAGAGAGAGAGAGACAGACAGACAGACAGACAGACAGACAGACAGAAGACAGACAGACAGACAGACAGACAGACAGACAGAGACAGAGACAGAGAGACAGACAGACAGACAGACAGACAGAGACAGAGAGAGAATTTTATTGCTTTAAGCTTGTCCTGGGCACCTTCTGGGAAGCGAAACAGAGGCCGACCCCTCGGGACCTGGAGAAGGACTGTGGAGGAGGAGGAAATGAAGATAATGGGAAAGACCTGGAATGAGTTGCAGTGGCTCGCCCAAGATAGGACTGCCTGTAGGTCCCTTGTCTGTGCTTTATGCTCCCCTTAGTTGGGCCACGAGGATTGAGTGAGAGAGAAGCTGGTAGGCTCTTACAACAATCAAACCTTGCAGCCCAAGGCTATTCCATGACATGGAAACCACAGCATTGATTCTAATGTACAGCCAAAGGGGAAACTCTTTACTGTCCAGATATGTTAGGCAATCAGCCTTTCTTTGTGGAGACTTTGTCACACACTGTTAGGCCTAGGCCTAGGCTAGCCAAGATAGAACTGTAGTAAGTCTCGAAGCGTAGCTAAATCCCTTGAAGCATGGGATAGGTTCTCATGTGTAGTGTGTCTTGGATTCACTTCCCATTCATGTGTAGTGTGTCTTGGATTCACTTCCCATTCCCCAAACTGGCGAGTTTGACACTTCCTCTTTTAACATGTTTTTCTCTTGCTGTTTGACACATACTGAGAGAGAGAACTCGAACTCGAACTCGAACTCGAAAACTTTATTCACAAAAAGGCCATCGGCCCATACATGAAGGGGGTTGCCAAACTGCTTTGGTATTTTGTTGTTGGATTAAGACAACAGTAATAACAACAAAAGGAATTATTATACAGCAGCAACATCAGTTACAAAGACATGACTTACGATAATAAAATATCTCTTATTCTGAAAGCTTTACACAAATATAAAGTGAGGCTGCGCACAACTTCAGGCTGACTTGACGCCATGAGTAAACAGAGTCTAAAAAGAATTAGCCTGCCTACTATATTTAACAGGGATGTAACTCTGCCTAACAGCCTCTAACACTGGACAGCATAACACAAAATGTACTTCATCTTCAGGTGCTTGTTTACATAATGGGCATAGTAACCTAGGGTCATCAATATCATATCCTCTGTATCTGAATTTATGAACATTTATATCTGATACACCAAGTCTAAATTTAGACATAATTCTTTTCAAATGAATGTCCATATCAAGCTTGAGATAGGGTTTGATATCATGAGTACTTATAAACTGTCTATACATTTGATATCTTTCACTGGTTTGTATATGGTCATTCCATTGCTGCCATCGGCAGTCAATCAGTCTTTGCCTGAAAGCGTTTATAAATTCTCTACAATTTCCAACACCTTGATTAAGCCAAACAAATCCAAAACCGAGTTCACATAAACAGGTGCGTATTTGTGTAGCCCAGTTGTTTTTCCCTTTGAGGTCTAGATCATAAAGCATCTTGTAAGACTTAAAAGGTAGCCTGTTCTCATCCATATATAGAATCTTAATCCAGTATCTAATACATCTTACAGCAGCATTAACGAGAGAGGATATCTATTAGTTTCACTATACACAAGATCATTGGGCGTACGTCTATCTAAGCCTAGAAACTGTTTTAAAGCAAAGAGGTGCACTGATTCACAATGTGTTGCAGCTGCATCCAAACCCCAAATTTCTGCACCATATAACACAGTGGGTTGTATTTGGGCATCAAATATCTTAATGAACAAATCAAAGGAGTTATTATTCAATATTCGTAATTTTCTCAAAACCAATAACAAACTTCGTTTACCTCGACTTGCCAGATCTTTACATGCAGTTGTGAAACTAAGCTTTGTAGAAAAACAGATTCCTAAGTATTTATATACATTAATCACAGGCATGACTTTTCCATTGTACAACCATTTTTCATGAGCAGCTAAATGACCACCTTTTCTGAATACAACGATATTGCTCTTATTCAGATTAACCTTAAGATCAAGTGCCACTGCAGCACTGCTCAAGCTATTTAACTGCTTTTGTAAGCCAACAACTGTTTCAGATAGCAGGACAACATCATCAGCAAGTAGAAGAATAGATAATTCTGTGGCATCTTGGGGGAAAGTGGCACCATGTTTACCATTATTGATGACTTCTCTGGCTAACTCGTTAATAAAAACCGAAAACAGTAAAGGGCTACATACATCACCCTGTTTAACACCCGTGGTACAGTATATTATATCAGTCAGTTTAGTACCACATCTTATTCTGCTTCTGACATTCTGATACATGGCTCTCAAACATCGTAATAATTTACCCTTCACACCATTTTTCAGGAGAATAGGCCACAACAAGTTTCTATTAACAGAATCAAATGCCTTTTCAAAATCTATAAATGCCACATAGAGTTTACGGTTAAGAGCAAACTGTTTCTGTACAAACGCAAGCAGAGTAAACATATGATCTATAGTGGAATATCCTCTCTTAAAACCAGCTTGGTGTTCACCTGTAATATCATTTTTCATAACCCATTCCTGTAATCTATTATTAATGATAGTACTATACAACTTACTACTTATATCACTAAGAGAAATTCCCCTGTAGTTATTAGGGTTATCAACATCGCCCTTTTTGTGTAATGTTAGGATTATAGATTCAGTCCAGTTATCTGGGAAAAGGCCATCCTCAAAGATTTTGTTGAATAATTTTAGAAGGAAAAGCACAACGTCTTCACCTCCATTTTTCAGCAATTCTCCAATGATTTGATCAGGACCTGCTGCTTTATCATTCTTTAGTTTTCTAAGTGCCCAATATATTTCACCTTTAGATATTGGACGATCAAAATCTTTCTCACTTTCATCATAGTCAAAATTAGTATTCATGGAGTTGTCTGATGAGTCTTTCTCCAACAGGGTTTTGAAATGTTGAAACCAACTGTCAACTGATATACTATTCTTTGGCTGACTATTTCTAAATGACGCCTTCTTAACACTTTTCCAGAACTGGACTTGAGAAGAGATTGAAGACACCATGTCTGCAAGTAATGTCATATTATACTGTTTCCTTTTCCTTTCTAGCATGTATTTATATTCCCTTCTTAAAACACAGTACAAATTTCTGTCTTCGTTCTTTAACGTTTTCCGGTAAGTCTTTAATAATTTTCTTACCCTGTACTTCATACTTTTACATTCATTATCAAACCATGTTGCATTTGATAAACCTTTTTTTACATGTACCTGTTTCTTCATACATTCAGCACTGGACTTTATACAACTATTGAACAAATCTAGAGCTTCATTAATGTTCTCATCAATCATCTGTAAGGCATTTGAAAAAGTTACACACATGTCTTCCTCACAAAGATTATCTTTATACGCTGAGAGTTTGTTTTCATCCCACACAAACTTTTCCACAACAGATGACTCTTCGGCTGTTACATAAGTTTTATACAATGGATTAATATGTAATTCCACAGGAAGGTGATCTGAATCAGAACGTTCAGCAACAAACAAACGGCATGAGTCAAAAATCTGAGAGAACAAATCATCTGACACTAAAAAATAATCATTAACACTGCATCCTCCATCAGAAATGTACGTATAGCGACCCTGCTGATCACCATTACATACACCATTCAGAATTTGTAAACTAAATGTAGTACACATATTCAATAATAATTTACCATAATTATTTATAACAGAATCTTCAGAATAACGATTACCACTAAGAGACATGCTTTTGCTTTGGAGCTCTGAAATAAAATCATCTGCTACATGATGGCAAGAAAAGTTTGATGTCCTACTGTTTAAGTCTCCACACAATATTATATCAACTTCATCCAAAGCAACCACACAATCGGCTAAATATTCTTCCATCATAGCAATCCCACTATCATTATCAAACATGTTATAAAAAGGAGAACCTTCAGGTGGGATATACACACATACAAGCAAAACATTTCTTGAGGTACACAATAAAGATTTGTCACAGAGAAAAGTACAAATGTTAGGGTAAGGGACATCTAAATATTTTACAAGTGCAGATAACTCATTCTTAATCAAACAAACTACTCCCCCTGATCGTCTCCCTTGATGGCTAACTTTAGTTGCCGCCTTACAGAAGGCTTTATAGCCACTAAAAACATCTGGCTGGATATTTTCCAAGAACGTTTCTGTCAGACAAATAAAATCAAAGCTACGCACATAAGATACAAAATCTCCATCGACCAGTTTTGACAATAATCCATTTACGTTCCAGGACAAAAATGAAAAAGTTTTATTTGCTTGATTTGTATTGCCACACTCTAGTTGATGTACTACGTCATCTAAACTCACATTTTCACTACTTCCATTAATATGACAAGACATCAAATTAATGCTATCAACTGTACCAAAATCATTATTTAAAGAGGACTCTTTATTTAAGCATGGTCTAAAGCCAGATGACAAATCATTAGGCCTATGTAGGGTTAGGTCTAGGGCTAGTGTACTGCAGTCTTTGTCTTTGTCTCCTCGCCCGGCAAAGCCAGGTCCCGTCTTGCTGGTTACAGCACAAAGCCCAGTCTTGCTGGTTACAGCACAAAGCCCCTTTACTGAAGTAGGTCTAGGTCTAGTCCTATCTAACTGAGACTTTACGCCCGGTGTATGTTTACTTTTCCTACCCCCCTGTGAAATACCTCTACAGACAGATGTGTGTATGGGCCGGCCAACAAGCTATTTGTTTCTTTCGAGATCATTGAGGGTCATCTTTTCACCATCAATGATCAAATGATCAAAAATCATTCTCACATTCTTTCCTTCTGCTCGGGCACTCTTCAAATACGGGGTCAGTTTGCGTCTAATTTCTCTAACTGCTTGGGAAAAATCTTCGTCTACAAAAATCTTTGAGCCCTTCAGCCGAGTCTTTGCCTTCAGTATGCTAAGCTTATCTTGATAAAAACAACACCTAGCAATAATGGGAGAGCTGGGTTTAGAGTTTATCCTATGCACTCTATCGAATTTCACATCTGCTACATCCATTTTTTCTGAGAGAAGACTTTTTACAATCCTCTCACAGTCAGCTCCAGTCTCATCAGCTCTCCTATCTAAACCATGAAAAATGACGTTGTTTCGTCTGGACCTTCCTTCTAAATCATCGGATTTCTTTTCTAGTTTTTCAACCCTATCCATCAATTTTGTATTTGACTGTTTTAAGTCTTCATTTTCAGTTCTAAGAACGTCCATGTCTTTCTTTAGGCTGCACATTTCTTCTTTCAACGCACCAACACTGTCTGTCAACAATTTGATCTCATTGTTCAAACTGTCAGTTGTTGTTTTCAGCAAGTTTTCCACTTTTTCGATTTTTGCTGTCATGGTGTTGAAGGACAGTTCCTTAGGAGACCCAGTAGAAGAGGAGTCCTGGCCACGGTGTATGGTCGTAGGCGTGTTGGTGTAGGTAGTCACATCAGCCCTCGTTCTGGTTTTCCTGGATGCTGTGCCTGTGATGGTGCTACGACCACCAGCACCATCAACCAAGCTGGTCTGCCTCAGCTTGCGGCCAGTGGATCCAGGGGTGGTGGGTCCAGGGTTGGTCTCCACATCGCCACACCGTAATAAAAGCCCCCCCCAAAATAAGTAGGTGAGGGTCAGTCCTAACAGGACACCGTCTCGCCGGTTTCTCAACGTCAAAATGGCGTTTCTCATAGTTGATTTGAATTCTGCCCGTTTAGACATAAAGGAGGCGAACACTGCGGCAAATGTCCCACACACAGCTCTGTACAACTGCACGGATATGCCCATCCTCCTGATCTATCTATATACAATCAATGAAGATTTAAAGCCACTTAAAAACTAGTTTTTGAATCACAAAAACACCAGCTCGATTTCAATACGTCTTCGTCTTCACATCACGTAATTGGCCCCCCTACTGAGAGAGAGAGAGAGAGAGAGAGAGAGAGAGAGAGGAGAGAGAGAGAGAGAGAGAGAGAGAGAGAGAGGGGGGGGGGGGGGGGGGGGGGAAACTCAGGAACTCAGGATTTTACATGTAAGGCACTGGCCCGTATGCAAGGGGGTAGACATTTTGGGGGAAAAAAGCCTGCAAAAAATAAAGTACAAATCTTGTAGGCATCCATCAGATTCGGAAGACTATGGAGTTTGTGCTCTAGGCTCTAGAGCACAAAGCCTGGGCACTGGGATGGTCCATTGGAAAGGCAGTTGCCCATACGCATGGTCCATTGGAAAGGCAGTTGCCCATACCCATGGTCCATTGGAAAGGCAGTTGCCTATATGCATGGTCCATTGGAAAGGCAGTTGCCTATATGCATGGTCCATTGGAAAGGCAGTTGTCTATACACATGGTCCATTGGAAAGGCAGTTGCCTATACCCATGGTCCATTGGAAAGGAAGTTGCTTATAGGTATGGTTCCAGTACCATCGCAGGAGCCACCAGAACGTTGCCATATACAGCCCCGAACGGCCCTGGAGCCAGCTCCCTGATTTTTTCCTCAGGGATGGTGTCTAAACACGACACCTGTGTGCATGCTGCTTTAAAAAAATTGTCATCAGCTCCTACCGGCACACAATGGCATGATCTTCCAAAAGGCAGGAGCGTTTTTAAACGTGTGCAAAGATGTTCTGCCTGGGTCTGTACACCTGGCTTAGATTTACAGTCTCATGTACATGACTTTGACATTTAGTTGATTTGTTGGTCATCTTAGGAAGAAAGGGCGAGGCTGGGAATCAAACCCAGAACCTGACGGTTTACTTGTTGGCTGGCGAACGTCGTAACCATTTTGCCACCTTCTGTTGGCATTATGGAGAGGGATTTTCCAAAGAGACATGAACGACTTTAACATTTGTACACCAATTATACTTAACAAAGTTATCAGGCTTTCAAAGTACAAAATATAAGATGCATACCCAAATGTCTCAAATGGCAAACGATTTCACTATTCAAAATAGTTTGGAGGCATTGCTCATTTACATTTGTGAAGTATTTTGAAAGGTATTTATCTCTCAAATCTGTAAACTCTGAACATTCAAAATTAATAGAAAATGGATTTAATTTTCAATTTTGCCACAAATAGGGCACTTTTTAAAATATTTTTTTTTATAGATTTAACATTATATCTGTTGTTTACATTTGAATTACCAATTCCAAGTTGAAATCTAACCAGTGCATCTGGATTTACCTGTCACGATAGCAGTAACATAATTTCCAGGCTGTAACAGTGATTCAAATGACCCGTAGGTTTCGATTCTGTCACATTCTGTCAGTTTTGCATGCCAGTCTTGATGAAAACAATCAACCACGCGTTGCTTTCACTCTTTTAGAAGAACCTGTTCATTCCCCACACCACCATTTACTCACACTACAGAGAAACCAAAAAGACCAAGACATCTTTTAATGGCCAGTTCCAAATGTCTTTCGGTGAGTTCCGGGATCTTATTTACAGTCATCGAATTCGCCTGTTTTGGAAATCTGCATAAAAGCATATTTTGAAGTTTAAACCCCTATGCAACAGATCCTATTGTATGATCGGTACACATAACATAACGTCCTATTTTTCTATAGATCATTCTATAAGGAGATTTCGGGTGAACATTTAATAAACGTATCCCAGCAAACAAATGCACTGATTCAATACAGTGAAATTTTGTAAAACCGCAGAGCTCAAAAGCATATAACAACATGGATTTGACCTGGGTATCAAACAGCCTAACACACACACACACACACACACACACACACACACACACACACACACACACACACACACACACACACACACACACATACGCTCTCTCACACACACACACACACACACACACACACACACACACACACACACACACACACACACACACACAACACACACATACGCTCTACATCACACACACACACACACACACACACACACACACACACACACACACACACACACGCACGCACACATGCACGCACGCACTACACACACGCGCACACACACACACACACACACACTTATCTATCTATCTTTATATATATATATATAAGAGAGAGAGAGAGAGAGAGAGAGAGAGAGAGAGAGAGAGAGAGAGAGAGAGAGAGAGAGAGAGAGAGAGAGAGAGAGAGAGAGAGAGAGAGAGAGAGAGAGAGAGAGAGAGAGAGAGAGAGAGAGAGAGAGAGAGAGAGAGAATACTCTGACAAACATTTTGGTTTGGTTTTTATTGGGAGGGGGGGGGGGCGTTGTTTACCCTGTATGAGATACAAAGTTATGAGCAGAAACGATATGTTTTGATTATCTGACAGAGGCTACAGATGAGTGACCAGATCGTTTGACCTCAATCTCACGGGTCAATAGAGTCGTGGGTTTGAATCCCGGAAGAAGTGTGTGGTAAAATAAGGATGGGTATTTTTAAGACCTCCCAGGTTTGCCGAATGTGCAGACCTGCCACTGTTTAAATTTAGCGTTTTGATTTGTTGCTTGACAAGAATCAGCGCTATATAATTCAGCGCAATAGATGTCCCGTAAATTTATTATTATTATCATCATTATTATTATTTTATTTTGTTTCTTTTAAAAATTATTATTATTATTTTATTATTATCATTATCGTTATCATTATTATCATCGTCATCATCATCGTCATATTAAGGAGAGAGAGAGAGAGAGAGAGAGAGAGAGAGAGAGAGAGAGAGAGAGAGAGAGAGAAAAGAGAGAGAGAATGAATGAATGAATAAATAAATGAATGCATGAATGAATGAACAGTCTTTATTTTTCAAGGGTAACAGAGTAAGCATTTACATACTTTTTTTTTCATCCGGCCATTGCCGTGATTAGGGAATAGAAGAGAAAGAAAAAGAAAAAGAGAAAGAGACCCTACAAAAACAGGAGAAAAGCCAAAAGCAAAGATAAAACAGAAAGCAACAAAAAGGAAAAACAACATCACCATCACCAAGAATAAAAGTTCAACCCATAATTGTAAAAAGGAGATAATTATACATTCGACAAATGCATAATCTCCACTGGGTACATGAATACTTATTTAAGACAAAAGAGATAGATGTGTATTCAACAAACCCATAATCCCTAACTGACCAGACATTCATGTCAGGAGATAACACTGGTTATAATCAAATCAAATCGATTAAAATTGAGAAGTGACAGCAGAGAAGAGGGCAGCCCGAACAAAAAAGATGCGCTTTAAAACATGACGGCCCTTTCTTACTTTAAAACAATATTATGACCCCCTCTCTAAACAAAAAAACAAGAACAAAAAACAAAAAAATCCCGAAAAGCCCCTGTAAAAAAAAAAGAAAGAAAAAGAAAGAAAAAAAACGAAATAACTAACAGCAAACAAACATTTGATCAACAACATTATGATGTTAAGCCCAAAATGACATTTTTCAACTCGTGTTCAAGAACATGATTGAGTTTAAAGTGTTCAAAAGGCGTAACATTTCATAATCAAAAACTTTTCTATCTAATGAGGGAGAGGAGAGAGAGAGAGGAGAGAGAGAGAGAGAGAGAGAGAGAGAGAGAGAGAGAGAGAGAGAGAGAGAGAGAGAACTGAACACTGAAACTGTTTAATTTACATCGGCCTTAGGCTACTATGCACTTTTTGGGGCAAAACATTACAATGGAAAGATGCCAAAAATGACCTATAACTTCTCGGACACTTTGATAATGCTTTGCCATAATACCTTGGCTGTACTCAACACAGTACAATCTTGAATATTTATATTCCAAAACCATGACAAAATAAATAAAGGCTGATACTTTATAACATACAAAATATAAACATCAGTCACATTATACATCATGGCAATTGAAAACATTTTACTCAGACTTTCTTTGTCAAAAGAGTTACAATGTGTGTGTGTGTGTGTGTGTGTGTGTGTGTGTGTGTGTGTGTGTGTGTGTGTGTGTGTGTGTGTGTGTGTGTGTGTGTGTGCACGTGGGTGTGCGTGTGCGCATGCAGGCGTGTGTGCCTATGTATGCTGATGTGTGTGTGTGTGTGTGTGTGTGTGTGTGTGTGTGTGTGTGTGTGTGTGTGTGTGTGTGTGCGCTGCTTGCTTGCGTGAGCACGCAAAGTTTTGATGTGTTTTCGAGGTATCTATGAAAGTTGTTATGTAACTGACTGAAGAAGACAATAAGGGGCATTAATTGGCCTTGCAAAGGATGTCTCCATTCCATACATGGTCACTTCCCCTACACCATGTTAGAATGTGAACAGAGGAGAGAGAGGAGAGAGAGAGAGAGAGAGAGAGAGAGAGAGAGAGAGAGAGAGAGAGAGAGAGAGAGAGGAGAGAGAGAGAGAGGAGAGAGAGAGAGAGGGAGAGAGAGAGAGAGAGAGAGAGTTCAGGCTTTTACTGTACATCGGCCTTAGGCCATAATACAAAAGGAAATTGGGCATGGGGAATGGTACATGACAGGAGAGAAGAATGAGAGAGATGAAGATTATGTAAGGGTAGAGAGAGAGAGAGAGAGAGAGAGAGAGAGAGAGAGAGAGAGAGAGAGGAGAGAGAGAGAGAGAGAGACATTGAACACTGAACACTGATATGGCTTAATTGCTTATCAGCCTTAGGCCACAATACACTAGTTAGAGAAAAGAGAATAGGAAAACATCTGATATAACAGCACCTATCTGTAGTCCAGAAGTGCAGGTTAACTTATGCTCATAATATACACCTCACTACAGTTCAAATCTGAAAGTGTAGGTAACTACAGTCAGAACCAACTGTAATATTTCTTTTAAACCCTTTCGAACACTAACAATTACATCCCTAAGTCGAGAATCTATAACTATTTCACAATTTATTGTTTTAAATGAATCGTTTAGCTGATACCTTTCAAATTCTTTTATAGTTCCATTCCATTCTTACATAAACCAATCAATGAGTCTTTGTTTGAAAGATATATTAAAAAATTTATTTCTTAGCATCTGTTTCTTGGTTTCTACCAAACAATACCATACCCAGTCTCACACAGAATCTCGCTCACATTAATTTAGTAATCCAGCAACTTTTCCCCACATCTGTCCAGTTCAAACAACATTCTGTACGCTTTAGAGGGTACCCTTTTATTCTCCATCTGTACTACTTTGAACCTGTGTCTAGGGACCAAGGAAGAGAGGCAGAGAGAGAAAAAAAAAGGCAAGATAAGGAGTTGGGTGAGGTGGAAGGGAGGGGGAGGGGAGAGGAGGAAGAAAAGAACTGCATGGTTTCCTACCTTCTGAAGGTAGAAAAGGAACATTCCTGGTTCACTCTAGACAACTTTTTTTTTATTTCCTCTGAGGTTGATGGCATGTTCTAGCTGGCAAAATGTTATCAATGATAAAAAAAAAAAAATCAATATCGACACAGAAAAGAACCCACGGCAACAAGAGGTTGTCCCTGGCCAAATTTTTATAGAAAAAGCCACTCTGATAGGAAACAAATAAAGTTGCAGACAGGTAAAAGGAAAAAAAATGACAATGGGTGGCGCTGCATTTGTGGCGACGCACTCTGTCCGGGGAGAGACAGCCTGGATTTCACGCAGAGAAATTGCTGTGATATTAAAAAAAACAACAACAGTATTTCAATGGCAAACCATTTTTTTTAGAATACACAGTATTTTTTGTTTCGATGCATTCTTTGTAAAAGGCAACATAGCGCTTTGTTGAGGTAATATTTCAAGTTTTCTGCGGAACAAACTGATATTTGAGTGAAGGTAAGCTAAGTGGAATATTGGTAGAGCCTGTACAGAGGTAAAAAGTGTGAGACAGGGTAAGAGAGAAATTAGTCTTACTTATTTTATACACTTTGGTCACAGCAAATTCTCTGCGTGAAATTTGGGCTGCTCTCCCCAGGGGAGAGCGCGTTCGCCACAAGTGCAGCGCCACCATTTTTTTTTTTTTTCCTGTTGCAGCTGTATTTGTTTCCCTATCAGAATGGCTTTTTACAGAGATTTTTGCCAGGGACAACCCCCTTGTTGCCGTGGGTTCTATTTAAGTGCGCTAAATAGATGATGTGTAACACACGGGACCTCGATTTATCGTCTCATGCGAAAGACTAGTATCAAGACCATCACTCATGGTCTAGTGGATGGGGGAAAATTGGGAGCCTAAATGGGATTCGAATCACCGCACACTCCCACCCGGACTTTTCGCTTTCTAGGTAAGGCGCGTTACCTCCTAGATCACTGATCCACCACCGATGTAAGTTGATGTAACCTATGTTAGTTAGCTACAAGCCATTCTGTGATATAAATTGAGCACCCTAATTTCTAACAACTTTTTTAAAAGCCACATCCCCCCCAAAAAACTATCGATTATCACTTGGTACATCCCCCAAATTAGTCTACATGGAGCAAAGTCAATCATCATTTGGTCCATCCCCCAAATCAGTCTACATGGAGCAGTCAGACATCATTTGGTCCATCCCCAAATCAGTCTACATGGAGATTTGGTCCATCTCCCAAATCAGTCTACATGGAGCAAAGCAATCATCATAATCCCCAAAATCAGTCTACATGGAGTAAAATCAGTCATCATTTGGTCCATCTCCCAAATCAGTCTACATGGAGCAAAGTCAATCCTCATTTGGTCCATCCCCAATATCAGTCTACATGGAGCAAAGTCAATCCTCATTTGGTCCATCCCCCAAATCAGTCTACATGGAGCAAAGTCAATCCTCATTTGGTCCATCCCCCAAATCAGTCTACATGGAGCAAAGTCAATCATCATTTGGAACAGTCCCAAAATCAGTCTACATGGAGCAAAGTCAATCATCATTTGATCCATCCCCAAAATCAGTCTACATGAAGATTTGGTCCATCCCCAAAATCAGTCTACATGGAGCAAAGTCAATCCTCACTTGGTCCATTCCCAAATCATTCTACATGGAGCAAAGTCAATCCTCATTTGGTCCATCCCCAAAATCAGTCTACATGGAGCAAAGTCAATCATCATTTGGTCCATCCTCAAAATCAGTCTACATGGAGCAAAGTCAATCATCATTTGGAACAGTCCCAAAATCAGTCTACATGGAGCAAAGTCAATCGTCATTTGGTCCATCCCCCAAATAAGTTCACATGGAGCAAAGTCAATAATCATTCATTTTCGTCTATCCCCAAAATAAGTTCACATGGGGCAAAGTCAATCCTCATTAATTTTTGGTGATGTAATGCTGGCCTCTGTTCATCAGTCCTGTCCATGTTTGACTTCCTTCTCCTCTCCGAAAAAATGGATGGACTGTTTTAACTAAACATCTTTCCAATACAGTTTGGGTTTGGGTTTTTTTGCCATTTTCTTTCGCCAATTTGTTTTTTTTTCAAATAGGGATCATTAAATGAATGGAACGGGATGGATGCCATCTTGGAAAAAAAAAAGTCACATTGCTAAAACAACTAATCAACAATCTGTTTTCGAACGTTTAGGAGCCAGTCAGAGCCTTTTTTCTCTTCAGCTTATGCTTTTATTTTATTTATTTATCTTATTCTTTTATATCGAGGATAATGGGATAAGCACTCTTGTGCTTTTTTACATCCAATCCACGTGTGTATGCAGTGTTGTAAATGTCATCTGTTCCCACCGGCACACGATGGCCTACTCTTACGAAAAGCAGAACAGGATTTAACTTGTGCGCAAGATGTTCTGCGTGCGTTCGCACACGGGGACTCGGTTTAAAGTCTCATCCGAAGGACTTTTGGGGAGAGTGGAGTCAGCACTGATGTTAACTCCAGGAGAAAAATCTCCTCGACCGGACTCGAACCTGGGTCGTCAAATTGCCAGAGCAATGTTCTGACCACTAGACTATCCGTCCCCCAATGTGTGTGATTGTGTGTGTGTGATTGTGTGATTGTGTGTGTGTGTGTGTGTGTGTGTGTGTGTGTGTGTGTGTGTGTGTTGTGTGTGTGTGTGTGTGTGTGTGTGATTGTGTGTGTGTGTGTGTGTGTGTGTGTGTGTGTGTGTGTGTGTGTGTGTGTGTGTGTGTGTGTGTGTGTGTGTGATTGTGTGTGTGTGTGTGTGATGGTGTGTGTGATTGTGTGATTGTGTGATTGTGTGTGTGTGTGTGTGTGTGTGTGTGTGTGTGTGTGTGTGTGTGTGTGTGTGTGTGTGTGTGTGTGTGTGTGTGTGTGTGTGTGTGTGTGTGTGTGTGTCCCTGAGGTTAAAGACAGATCAGATCGAAGATCAGCTGTATTTACAAGGGAACTC
>CM060322.1:26684931-26692431 GCA_030674155.1 Stramonita haemastoma
GCATCGTGTTGAAACAACAGATACTGTGTCTAGACTCTCTGATGACCATCAGAGCAGGTAGTTTGTTTTGCACGGTGTTAAAACAACAGATCCTCTGTCTTGTCTGTCTGTTTATCTATCTATCTATCTATCTCCTGTTTCTTTCAGCTCCGTGTTCACGCATTGAAAACATGTTATGCATGTATATAAACTTACCCGGACGCCGCGTAGATGATCATTGAAGAAGAAGGCTGAAAGGAAAGAGGGACCTAGGGTGTGGGGAGTTGAATTGAAAGAATGTCATGGTGATCTGGAACAACAATGTCGTCTTCTTAAATGATCTGAATAGTCTGGGAATAAACTAACTTATTAAGAAATACTTTTATAATAATAAAAAAAAATCTTAACAGAACTGTAAGATTTAACAAAAAACAAATGGCTACATTCACAGTATAAAGAAAACAGAACATACCTTGACTTCTTTTCAAAGGTGACAAAAAATAACTAGGCAAGCAGAATTAAAGAGCAGTAACACACAAAGAAACAAAAGACTATAAAAAATTTAAAAAGTCGAAAAGAAACAAACAAAAAGAAAAAAAAAAAAAGAAGGAAAAAAAAAAGAAAGAAAGAAGAGGACGAAAGAAGGAAGGAAAAGAAAGAAAGAAAAAAAAGAGAATCAACGGCCTGGAATACTACGAAAAAAAGCATAACACTTCAAGGTTTTTTTTATTTCATCTTCGCGATCAAAATAGCAAGCCATATACTTGTATCAGCCTGAAGACTGAACGCCATAAAATATCAATACAGTTTCTATCAAAAACAAGTAATCTAACTTCGATGCTTGACTAAACAGTTACCCGGTTGTTTTTATTCAAGGTCCATCGACTTATAACGGTAGGTGATAGTCTAGTTCTTTCGGTCTCTGTCTTTGTATTCGGGGGGGGGTGTGTGTGTGTGTGTGTGTGTGTGTGTGTGTGTGTGTGTGTGTGTGTGTGTGTGTGTGTTGTGTGGTGGTGCGTGCGTGGTGTGTGTGTGTGTGTGGTGTGTGTGTTGTTGTTGTGTGTGTGTGTGTTGTGTGTGTGTGTGTGTGATGTGGTGTGTGTGGTGTGGTGCGTGCGTGCGTGCAGTGGCGTGCTTGATTGTCTGTTTATCTGTTGTGCGCGCGCGTGCGCGTGTGTGTTTATTGTGTGTGTGTTTCTGTAGGAAGAGAAAACTATTTGCTTTGATATGTCTTGTCTATCTTGCAAAACAATTTTGTTTTTTTTGTTTTCACACAATTATGCATTTAACATAATTATGCATTTCTTTTTTTTCATTCAATTGCCTCTCTCTCTCTCTCTCTCTCTCTCTTCTCTCTCTCTCTCTCTCTCTCTCTCTCTCTCTCTCTCTCTCTCTCTCTCTCTCTCTCTCTCTCTCTCTCTCTCTCTCTCTCTCTCTCTCTCTCTCTCTCTCTCTCTCTCTCTCTCTCCTCTCTCCTCTCTCTCTTCTCTCTCTCTCTCTCTCTCTCTCTTCTCAGACACTCACACACACACATACACACACATACACATACACACACATACACACACATGCCTTCTTCTTCTTCTTCTTCTTCTTCTTCTTCTTCTTCTTCTTCTTCTCTTCTTCTTCTTCTTCTTCTTCTTCTTCTTCTTCTTCTTCTTCTTCTTCTTCTTCTTCTCCTTCGCAATTCTTCTTCTTCGCAATTCTTCTTCTTCTTCTTCGCAATTCTTCTTCGCAATTGTCCTTCTTCTTCGCAATTCTTCTTCGCAATTCTTCTTTCGCAATTCTTCTTCGCAATTCTTCGTTTTTTTTCTTCTTCTTCGCAAATCTTCTTCTTTGCAATTCTTCGCAATTCTTCTCCACAATTCTTCTTCCCTCTTAGTCAGTTGTTCTGAATCCACACTATACACCTATGTTTAACGCGCATTGCTACTGTGTACACCAGAGAATGGACAGTATTCCTAAATCCACGTTATATAGATATCATGTTTAACGCTCATTGCTGCTGTGTACACCAGAAAATGGACAGTGTTCCTAAATCAAAGTTATATAGATAATTATTATGTTTAACGCTCATTGCTGCTGTGTACACCAGAGAATGGACAATGTTCTTAAATCAAAGTTATATAGATAATCATGTTTGACGCTCATGTCTGCTGTGTACACCAGAGAATGGACAGTATTCCTAAATTAACGCTATATAGATAATCATGTTTAACGCTCATTGCTGCTGTGTACGCCAGAGAATGGACAGTGGCACAGCTCTACGTCTTCTGCTTCTCACGCTCTCCTTTGTCTCCCACGCCCATGGTGTTGCCTGTGAGTGGTAGAGCTTTGAAAGTCGGGAATCTGTCCGTAGGAACCTCTCTTTTGTCTATGTCCCTCTTTCTGTCGGTAGGAACCTCTCTTTTGTCTCTGTCCCTCTGTCTATGTCTCTGTCTGTCGGTAGGAACCTCTCTTTTGTCTCTGTCCCTCTGTCTGTGTCTCTGTCTCGTAGGAACCTCTCTTTTGCCTCTGTCCCTCTGTCTGTGTCTCTGTCTGTCCGTAGGAACCTCTCTTTTGTCTCTGTTCCTCTGTCTGTGTCTCTGTCTGTCCGTAGGAACCTCTCTTTTGTCTCTGTTCCTCTGTCTGTATTTCTGTCTGTCCGTAAAAATCTTTTTTAAAAATCTGTTTGTGTTTCTATGTCTCTTGGCTTTGTGTCTGACTTTCTGTGGTGTCTTTGTGTCTGCAGAACGCTGTAATCATCCTGTTCTTTTTGTCTGTAGCTGTCTGTGTCTGTCTGTGTCTGTGTCTTTTAAACCCTTAACCACCCTTTCCTTCTGTCTGTATCTGTCTGTGTCTCTGTCCTTTAAAACTGTAACCATCCTTTGTTTCTGTCTGTATCGGTTGTGTCTGTCTGCGTCTCTGTCCTCAGAAACTTTAATCGTCCTTTTTTCTGTCTGCATCTGTCTGTGTCTCTGTCCTTTAAACCCTTAACCGTCCTTTCTTTCTGTCTGTCTGTGTCTCTGTCCTTTAAACCCTTAAACGTCCTTTCTTTCTGTCTGTATCTGTCTGTGTGTCTGGCCGTGGAACCCTTATAATGTCCTTTCTGTCTGTAGAACGTCTAACTGTCCTTTTTTCTGTATGTGTTTGTCTGTGTCTCTGTCGTAGAACCTTTAACTGGTTTTTTTTATGTCTGTGTCTCTGTCAGTAGAAACCTTAACCGTCCTTTTTGTCTGTCTGTGTCTCTGTCTGTAGAACCTGTAATCGTCCTTTTTGTCTGTCTGTGTCTCTGTCTGTAGAAACTTTAATCGTCCTTTTTGTCTGTCTGTGTCTCTGTCTGTAGAACCTGTAATCGTCCTTTTTGTCTGTCTGTGTCTCTGTCTGTAAGAACTTTAATCGTTCTTTTTGTCTGTCTGTATCTCTATCCTTTAATCGTCCTTTTTGTCTGTCTGTGTCTCTGTCCGTAGAACCTGTAATCGTCCTTTTTGTCTGTCTGTGTCTCTGTCTGTAGAAACTTTAATCGTCTTTTTGTCTGTCTGTGTCTCTGTCTGTAGAACCTGTAATCGTCCTTTTTGTCTGTCTGTGTCTCTGTCTGTAGAACCTGTAATCGTCCTTTTTGTCTGTCTGTGTCTCTGTCTGTAGAACCTGTAATCGTCCTTTTGTGTATGTCTGTGTCTCTGTCTGTATAAATTTTAATCGTCCTTTTTGTCTGTCTGTGTCTCTGTCTGTAAACCTTTAACCGTCCTTTTTTGTATGTCTGTGTCTCTGTCTGTAGAACCTTTAACCGTCCTGTCTTTCTGCCTGTGTCTCCTTGAACCATCCTTTCTTCTTTCTGTAAAATCCCTAACCATCCTTTCTTTCTTGTCTGTGTATGTCTGTGTCTTTGTCAGTGTAACCCCTTAAACCGTCCTACTACTACTACTACTACTACTACTACTACTATACGTACTCTCTACTACTTCTCTACTCCTTACACTACCTACTATATACATGCTACTGCTATCTCCCTCCTCTCTCCTCTCCTCCTCCTCCTCCTCCCTCCTCCTCTACTACTACTACTACTACTACTACTACTACTACTACTACTACTACTACTACTACTATACTATACTACTACTACTACCCCTCCTCCTCCTCCTCCTCCTCCTCCTCCTCCTCTACTACTACTTACTACTACTACTACTACTACTACTATACTACTACTACTACTACTACTATACTACTATACTACTATACTACTACCCCTCCTCCTCCTCCTCCTCCTTTCCTCCTCTCCTACTATACTACTACTATACTATCTACTACTACTACCTCCTCTCCTCCTCCTCCTCCTCCTCCTCCTCCTCCTCTCCTTCTACTACTTACTACTACTACTACTATCTACTATCTACTACTACTACTACTACTACATATCCCCCTCCTCCTCCTCCTCCTCTACTACTATACTACTATACTACTACTATACTAATACTACTACTATACTACTACTACTACTACTACTACTACCCCTCCTCCTCCTCCTCCTCCTCCTCCTCCTCCTCCTTACTACTACTACTTACTACTACTACTACTACTATACTACTACCTCCTCCTCCTCTCCTCTCCTCTCTCCTCCTCCTCCTACTACTACTACTACTACTACTACTACTACTACTACTACTACTACTACTACTACTACTACTACTACTACTACTACCCCTCTCTCTCTCCTCCTCCTCCTACTACTACTACTACTGCTATACTACTACTACTACTAGCTGCTGCTGCTGCTGCTGCTGCTGCTGCTGCTGCTGCTGCTGCAACTGTGGCTGCTGCTACTAGTGCATTTCTGTTTGTTACTCTCACACAGAATTTACTGCCGGTGCTGTTTGTCCTCCTTTTACTGTCATTACTGCAGATGCTGAAAGGGTGCGGGATAGCTCAGTGGTCAGAGCGCTCGCTTTCCCCCAATCAAGTTAAGCAGCGTGGAGCGTGGTTACCAGTTGGATGGGTGACCGTTTGCGCGCCTTGGCTTCAGTACATTTCACCCAGCTGTAAATGGGTACCTAGCCCTCTTTAGGGTCAGGGAAGGTAAAGCAGAGAGGAGGAGGAGATGGGCGCCGCCCTCAATATGCTGGCCCCTAAGAGAAGCTGAGGTCTCTGATGCCTCGCTCCCCCAACGACCACAAAGGTTATGGGACACCTTTACCTTTACTGCTGATGAACCGCTGATGCCGCACTGCTACAATCACCACGATTGCTGCGGCTTGCTGCTGCTTGCTGCTGCTGCTAGTGTTGCTGCTTCTGTGTTTGCTGCTGCTGCTTATGCTACTGCTACTGCTGTTTCTGTTACTCCCGCATGTTACTTATTGTACTGCTGCTATAACTTTCATTCATACCTGTTCTCCCCTCGGTCAGTATTCACCACTTGCCTGCACAGTGATGCAGACTGTGTGGGCATGGCGGAGGGGCAGTACCCGTCCTGCAGTGATTGCCGAATGTTCGTCAAGTGCACAGGGGGCGGCATTGGCCGTGTGTTCCCCTGCGGAACGTCTCTCTTCTACGACATAGACCTGGGGGTTTGCCAGTATCAAAACCTGGCTAGATGTGGGTGAGTGAGTGAGACATAGGGGTGGATGGGGGGGGGGGGTGGGGGGCTGTATGCTAATGTTTGTTGTGCTGTTGTTGTTGTTGTTGTTACACGTTCCCTAGCTTAACACCATGAAGGTCCCCTAGGGAATTAGGGCTCTGTTTCACTCATCCTTCCCCGTAGGGATGCCAGGGGCCTGTCAGTATAAAGAGCATCCCAAATTTCTAGAAATTACGTGCTAAGGAATCCCTCTTTTACCCCAGTAGCTGACCAAGGCATGGGTAGAGAACGATGCTACTGTTGTGATATTGGTCTTCTTAGCATTCCTTTTCACGGTTTAGGGGACGGGATAGCTCAGTGGTCAGAGCACTTGCTTTTTTTAAGCTCTAAAGTGATTGTAATATCAGAACATGATGATTGATCTTGGCATGCAAGATGTTGAACTAGATAAGACAAGTAAGAGGAGACTAGACAGATCTAGTGTTCCACTGCATAAGTTTGATGGTGGGGGAAGTTTAGGTGTCGTTGTTGTATAACACAATCAAAACAAATGAATGTTGTACTAATGGAGGAGAATGGAATTACTACGGAAAAAATAGAATAGATCTCGAGAAACAAAAAGGCTGATTATAACAGTAAGAACAATATATACCCAAACACATTCACACAGGGGGAGAAAGGAGGAAGGGAAAAAGTGTCCAAAATAATATCAAAATATGCGTCCTAAAAGTGTAACAGGTTTGCTTTGTTAAAGACTATTACGCCCACAAGCCAATCAATATCTTGGAAAACAGAGTGTAGGCAGTTCATATGCACATTAAACATGACGCTTCATGACTTAAGAACCAGAACTGCTGGATATTCTAAAATAATCATACTGTTGTGGGCTTGATGAGTGAGACATTGGAACATTTAGATCATCAGCAGCAGTTGCCTAGTTAGTTATACAACTGTTCGTAACGGTTTCGCCATGGGTTCATATTTCCTGCCTGGTGTCCACTATGGTAGAACAAGGGTGGCTAGCTGTCTCTGTACCGGTACTGCATGTCTTTGCCATCTGATCGATCTTCGAGGTAGTTTCCAGATTTTTTGGGGGGAATTTTTTTTTATTTTTTACTCTTTTATATCGAGGATAATGGGATAAGCACTCATGTGCTTTTTTTTTTTTTACATCCAGTCCCCGTATATATGCAGTTTTGTAAATCTTGTCATCTGTTCCCACCGGCACACGATGCCTTCTCTTACGAAAAGCGGAAAGGATTTAAGTGTGCGCGAGATGTTCTGCGTGCGTGCGTTCGCACACGGGCCTCGGTTTAAAGTCTCATCTGAAGGACTTGGGGGAGAGTGGAGTCAGCACTGATGTTAACTCAGGAGAAATCTCTCGACCGGAATCGAACCCGGGTCGTCAAATTGCGAGCGCATTGTTCTGACCACTAGGCTATCCCGTCCCCCAGAACAAGTTACAAACGTGCCTGCCACAGCAGTCAGTTCCCCCCCCCCCCCCACTTTCAGCTCCTCTCAGGGGCTAATTATTTCATCCCATCCCAGCTCCAGATGGGGTCAGATGGCGCTATTTATAGCAGGAACTGCCCACACTTGGACTAGGTAAAAGAAGGGGCGTGCTAAATTTAGCACTCTGGACGGAGGAGTGATGTTGGATTATGTGCACTGTGCTACTGATGTTTAAGGTGAGGACCGAGGCTCCTTTCTGAGTTGGGTGGAGTTTGTCTTTCCTGATAAAGTCCACACTGGTCCTCAAGTTGTTGTGGGGGCACAGTGGATATCTGTGAATTCTCGTAAAGATCTGCAGAGATCATAGCATTGAATAGATTTATTTTTTATTTCTAGTTGAGCATCTGCAATTGGTGCTGCTTTGCTGATGACTGGTGGATCGGTGGTCTAGGTGGTAACGCGCCTTGCCTAGAAAGCAAAAAGTCTGGGTCGGAGTGTGCGGTGGTTCGTACCCGTTT
>CM060322.1:26699931-26714931 GCA_030674155.1 Stramonita haemastoma
GGTACCAGACATGGCACGGGGCGTGGTCTTTTAATTCATCTCTTTTCCCATGACGTGATAGTGGCATAATTTAAGATGGGGCGTAGTCTTTTAATTCAACATCTTTTTCCCATGACGTGATATTAGCGTAATTTAACATGGGGCGTGGTGGTCTCTCTCCATGATTGATGTTCTTGTTATTATATTGTATCGTGTTGTGTTGTGTTGTATTGTGTACTGTATTGTACATTGTATTGTATGCCACTTAAAGTCACAGCAGGTTCTCTGCATAATGTGCGTCGCCACAGGAGAGCGCTATCCATTCTTTTTTTGTTGTTTGTTTTCCCTCTTCTATGTTATCACACTGGGAGTATGCAACTTTCCGGATAATCATGGGCACTTGTGGGTAGGTACCAGACATAACATGGAGCAGGGTTTGGGGTTCGGCCTGGTTTTTTTCGAGTGGGGGTAGGATAGTAATGATTCTACATACTGCAATGTCTTTTTGTTTTAGCATAACTTTTTTCTTTTTGGCGGTAAACCGACAGATATGGTAAATGTCACGTTGTGTTTTTTTTTCAGTATGGAACTTAGATTTAGAGATAAGGAGATCCATAGTTGTTTAGAAGTCACTTAGAACAGCCAGTGCAAACGCAATGTTCTTCACACCCAAAAAAATTGTCTCATGAAGTAGACACCCATCAATGGTTGAAAATTTTTCTATTGTATCTATTTTTCATTTTAGGGGGAGATTGTTTCAATCTTTATTTGCATCTATTATAGTCATCAGCAGATATGCGTTCGATGTGGTAGTAAAAATGAGAAAAAAAGTAGATTATTTTCATATTGTAGGTTAACACAAACTTTCTAAAAGGGTTCAACTTTTCCTTACTGACTCATGCTGGTGATACGTTATCTTAAGAAGCGTGTGGGAGAATTTAAACGTCCTACGAACAATATAAATAAGTAAACACCAATTGAGAAAGGAGACTATCTGCGTCATTACTAACTTTCAAATAATAATTTTACCGGTGTTGTTCGGATTGCACACACCTGAAGACTTTCATGTACTTAACACAAACTTCTGAAATATTTTCAAATCCTTCTTTTTTTTCTAACCTGTTAAATGTTTATCATGGTCAAGTTATTTTCGTTTCCTCTTTTCACTTTGTGTTGTTCTATGACATCAAGCACGAGGGTTCACTTATCAGGAACTTTCCTCACCACTCTGTTTCAGGACCACCTCGGCTCTGTCACCTACTTCTGCAACCAGTCCACAATCACCTACAAGTCCAACATCCCCTACAAGTCCTACATCACCTACAAGTCCTCCATCCCCTACAAGTCCTACATCCCTACAAGTCCTACATCCCCTACAAGTCCTACATCCCTACAAGTCCTACATCCCCTACAAGTCCTACATCACTACAAGTCCTCATCCCCTACAAGTCCTACATCAACTACAAGTCCTACATCCCCTACAAGTCATACATCCCCTACAAGTCCTACATCCCCTACAAGTCCTACATCCCCTACAAGTCCTACAAGTCCAACATCCCCTAAGTCCTACATCCTACAAGTCCTACATCCCCTACAAGTCCTACATCCCTACAAGTCCTACATCCCTACAAGTCCTACATCCCCTACAAGTCCTACATCCCCTACAAGTCCTACATCACCTACAAGTCCTACATCCCTACAAGTCCTACATCCCCACAAGTCATACATCACCTACAAGTCCAAAATCACCTACAAGTCCTACATCCCCTACAAGTCTCTACATCACCCTACAAGTCCTACATCCCTTTCAAGTCCAACATCCCTTACAAGTCTCCTACAACTAATCCCCTACAAGTCCTACATCCCTACAAGTCCTACATCCCCTTACAAGTCCATACATCCCTACAAGTCCTACATCCCCTACAAGTCCTACATCCTCCTACAAGTCCTACATCCTACAAGTCTACAAGTCCTACATCCCCTACAAGTCCTACAGTCACATCCCTACAAGTCCTACATCCCCCTAACAAGTCCTACATCCCCTACAAGTCCTACATCCACACAGTCCATCCCTACAAGTCCTACATCCCCTACAAAGTCCTACAAGTCCACATCCCTACAAGTCCTACATCACCTACAAGTCCACTACATCACCTACAAGTCCTACATCCCCTACAAGTCCTACATCCCTACAAGTCCATACATCACCTTACAAGTCCTACATCCCCTACAAGTCCTACAAGTCCTACATCCCCTACAAGTCCTACATCCCCTACAAGTCCAAACATCCCTACAAGTCCTACATCCCCTACAAGTCCTACATCCCTACAAGTCCTACATCCCTACAAGTCCTACATCCCTACAAGTCCTACATCCCCTACAAGTCCTACATCCCTACAAGTCCTACATCCCCTACAAGTCACAAGTCACATCCCCTACAAGTCCTACATCCCTACAAGTCCTACATCACTACAAGTCCTACATCCCCTACAAGTCCTACAAGTCCTAACATCCCCTACAAGTCCTACATCCCCTACAAGTCCAACATCACCTACAAGTCCTACATCCCCTACAAGTCCTAATCACATCCCTACAAGTCCTACATCCCTACAAGTCCAACATCACCTACAAGTCCTACATCCCCTACAAGTCCTACATCACATCCTACAAGTCCTACATCCCAATTCCTACAAGTCCAACATCCCCTACAAGTCCTACAAGTCCACATCCCTACATAAGTCCAACATCCCTACAAGTCCAACATCCCTACAAGTCCTACATCACCTACAAGTCCTACATCCCTACAGTCCTACATCCCTACAAGTCCTACATCCCTACAAGTCCTACAGTCCACCCTACAAGTCCTACATCCCTCAAGTCCAAATCCCCTACAAGTCCTACATCCCTACAAGTCTACCTACAATCTACATCCCTACAAGTCCTACATCACCTCAGTTAAATCTCTAAAGTCCTACATCACCTACAAGTCCTACAATCCCCTACAAGTCCTAAAGTCAATCCTACGAGTCCTACAAGTCCTACAAGTCCTACATCGCCTACAAGTCCTACATCAACTACTCACAAGTCCTACATCCCCTACAAGTCCTACATCCCCTACAAGTCACAACATCCACCTACAAGTCCAACATCCCTACAAGTCTACATCCTTACAAGTCCAACATCCCCTACAAGTCCTACATCCCTACAAGTCCAACATCCCTTACCAAAGTCCACATCCTACATCAATCCTACAATCACACACCTACAGTCACATCCCCCACAAGTCCTACATCCCCTACAAGTCCATACATTCCCAACAAGTCCAACATCACCTACAAGTCCTACATCCCCTACAAGTCCAACATCCCCTACAAGTCCTACATCACCTACAAGTCCAACATCCCCTACAAGTCCAACATCACCTACAAGTCCAACATCACCTACAAGTCCTACAAGTCCTATATCCCTACAAGTCCTACATCCGCTACAAGTCCTACAAGTCCTACATCACCTACAAGTCCTACATCCCCTACAAGTCCAACATCCCCTACAAGTCCTACATCCCCAACAAGTCCTAACATCACCTACAAGTCCAACATCACCTACAAATTCATACAAGTCCAACATCCCCTACAAGTCGTCCAACATCCCCTACAAGTCTACATCCCCTACAAGTTCTACAGTCCATACCGTACAAGTCCAACATCCCTACAAGTCCAACATCACCTACAAGTCTACAAGTCCTACATCACCTACAAGTCCTACATCCACATCATCTACAAGCCCTACAAGTCCTACATCACCTACAAGTCCTACAAGTCCTACATCACTACAAGTCCAACATCACCTACAAGTCCTACAAGTCCTACATATCTACAAGCCCTACAAGTCCACATCACTTACAAGTCCTACATCACCCTACAAGTCTTACATCCCTACATCCAACATCACCTACAAGTCCTACATCCCCACAAGTCCTACAAGTCCAACATCCCCTACAAGTCCAACATCCCTACAAGTCCAACTTTCACCTTCAAGTCCTACAAGTCCAACATCCCCTACAAGTCCTACATCACCTACAAGTCCTACATCACCTACAAGTCGTACATCCCCTACAAGTCCAACATCCCCTACAAGTCCAACATCCCCTACCAAATCCTACAAGTCCTACATCCCCTATAAGTCAAGATCCCCTGCAAGTCTACATCCCCTACAAGTTCTTCATCCCCACAAGTCCTACATCACCTACAAGTCCTACATCCCCTACAAGTCCACATCAGCCACAAGTCCAACATCCCCTGCAAGTCCTACATCCCTACAAGTCCTACAATCAGTCTACAAGTCCTAACATCCCCTACAAGTCCAACATCACCTACAAGTCCAACAAAACCTACAAGTCCTACAAGTCCTACATCCCCTACAAGTCCTACATCCCCTACAAGTTCTTACATCCCCCACAAGTCCAACATCACCTACAAGTCCTACATCCCCTAACAAGTCCAACATCCCCTACAAGTCCTACATCCCCTACAAGTCCAACAAGTCCTACATCACCTACAAGTCCTACATCCCCTACAAGTCCTACATCCCCTACAAGTCCTACAAGTCCAACATCCCTACAAGTCCTACATCCCCTACAAGTCCTACATCCCCACAAGTGCACATCCCCCACAAGTGCCACATCCATGACGACCTTCCCCACAGACCAGGCTGTGAGCAGCACTTCGGCCTCTGTCATCGAAAACTGCATCTCCTCCTGCAGCGAACTGCCCTTCTTGACCACGGGAGCCTTCGCTTCTTGCAACGGCTGCAACCTTTTCTGGGCCTGCTCTCTCTTCTCCCCTCAGGAAGAAACCTGCCTGGACGGGAAAGAGTTCGACAGCAACGTGAGCCAGTGTGTGGACGACTCCTCGACTTGTTAAGGAAGGACATGTGTGTCTCTCTTTCTCTTTCTCTCTCTCTCCAGCCACGAGCCAGTTCTGTGCTTTATGACCGAGTCTAGTATAGTTCTTCCTAGCTTGTATCGCCACTTCAGCCCAGGATATTTCACCCAGAAAAAAAACAGATGTTCTCTGATCAAAGACAGAACGCCCCACAACAATGGAGTACTGTCCAGAGGATGTAAGGCCACACACACGCTTTTCGCCGGTTTACACAGCCAATTTTTAACTCCACCTAAACCACGCAGCGCCACTGTATAGCCAGTCACTGGACCTTATTTCTAAGCTTAAGGAACCCGTCACCTTCATACTGGGGGTGGAGAGGTGGGGGGTTGGGGGGAGACAGGGCGTGGAGGGGTGGGGGTGGGCTGGAGTGGAGGTGGGGGGGGAGGGTAAAACGAATAAAACCTGGAAAAGTTAATAATAACTATGAAAAACTAGAGATGACAATAAATGATGATCAAACATGACTGAATTAATGAATGGGGTAAAAGAGGGTGGAAAACCGAAATTATTTCTGGGAGGATGGAAAAGAGAGAGAGAGAGAGAGAGAGAGAGAGAGAGAGAGAGAGAGAGAGAGAGAGAGAGAGAGAGAGAGAGAGAGAGAGAGAGAGAGAGAGGAGGAGAGAGAGAGAGAGAGAGAGAGAGAGAGAGAGAGAGAGAGAGAGAGAGAGAGGGAGAGAGAGAGAGAGAGAGAGAGAGAGAGAGAGAGAGGGGAGAGAGAGAGGGGAGAGAGAGAAACTCGAACTCGAACTCGAACTCGAACTCAAATGATTTATTCACAAAAAGGCCATTGGCCCATACATGAAGGGGGTTGCCAAACTGCTTAGTATTTTGGTTGGAATAAAAGACAACAGCAATGACAACAGAAGAATTGTATTGCAACAAAATCAGTAACAAAAACTATGACTTACGATAATAAAGTATCTCTTATTCTAAAGGCTTTACACAAGTATAGATTGAGGCTGCGCACAACCTCAGGCTGACTTGACCCAATGAGTAAACAGAGTCTAAATGAATTAGGCTGCCTTCTACATTTCATAGGGATGTAATTCTGCCTAACATCCTCTAACACTGGACAGCATAACACAAAATGCACCTCATTTTTAGGTGCTTGCTTACATAACGGGCATAGTAACCTGAGGTCATCATACATCATATCCTCTGCATCTGAATTTATGAACATCTGATACACCAAGTCTAAACTTAGACATAAGAGAGAGAGCGAGGAGAGAGAGGGGGGAGAGGGGGGGAGGAGAGAGGGAGAGAGAGAGGAGAGAGAGAGAGAGAGAGGAGAGAGAGAGAGAGAGAGAGAGAGAGAGAGAGAGAGGAGAGAGAGAGAGAGAGAGAGAGAGAGAGAGAGAGAGAGAGAGAGAGAGAGAGAGAGAGAGAGAGAGAGAGAGAGAGAGAGAGAGAGAGAGAGAGAGAGAGAGAGAGAGAGAGAGAGAGAGAGAGAGAGAGAGGAGGAGAGAGAGGAGAGAGAGAACATCACGCATTACATCATCATCAAAATAGACCAATCAACAAAGTCTGACATCACTCACACGAGATCCTTCTTTAAAACGATATTATCAATGAAACATATCGAGTCAATGTCTGTCAAGGAAAGCATTATAGGTAAGACACCATCTCATACATTACAACTTAACAGAGTATACTTCTTCCGGTTACATCATTTTGAAAACAAGAGAGAGAGAGAGAGAGAGAGAGAGAGAGATGAGAGAGAGAGAGAAGAGAGAGAGGAGAGAGAGAGAGGAGAAGGAGAGAGAGAGAGAGCAGAGAGAGGAGAGAGAGAGAGAGAAGAGAGGAGAAGAGAGAGAAGAGAGAGAGAGAAGAGAGAGAGAGATTCGGATTCGGATTCGGAATGATTTAATGTATAGGCCTTGGCCCTTTACAAGCAGATGAACATAACATGTCGTAATTAGAACATCAAACAAAACATATAATTGTGTAATCACAGCGTTAAAGAAATCATGACATATTCTGTAATCACAACATTTAACAAAACCCGATATTCTGTACTTACCACATTAAACAAAACCCAATAATCGGTAATTACAACATTAAGCTCTGTTTTCTAATGTTAAGTGCTTTGTGGACAAAAGTGGCAGACTTTCATCACAATTGTTCTGTTTTCATTAGACATTAATAATGAATATTTAAACATACATGGATGTCTGTAATATTTGCTAGGAATCAGTTCTGTTCTGAGATCACTGTACTTTGGGCACTGAAGTAAAAAGTGTACCTCTGTTTCTAGGTCGTCATCACAAAAGGGACATCGTTAAAGTCTGTGCGTTGTTACAATTGTTAAATTGTAAAAAGCTGCAATTCAATGATGACATTCCAATTCTAATCGTGCCAAATCCCTTCTTACAAAATAGGATTTTATGTAGCTTAAGTACGCACTTTGTGACAATGATTGCTTGAAACTATTATACACGTTATAGAAATCACGATTCCCTAGGGCAGAAAGCCAGTCTTGTTTGAAACAGTCTACAAGTCTTTGCTTAAATTCAAATACAAATGATGTTATATCTCCCACACCTTGTGCTTCCCAGACTAGTCCAAACCCAAATTTATACAAAACATTTCTAACACCACAAGCCCATGTGACATAATTTTGTTCCTGTAGAGATAAGAGCATATTGTAAGCTTTTCGTGGATATCTATCAGTATCCATATGAACAATTCGTAACCAAAATTTAATGCATTTTACAATCGTATTCACCTGTAAAGGATGTCTGCCTGTCTCTCCATACACAACATGTCTTGGTGACTTTGGGCTTACACCCAAAAACCTTTTCAAAGCAGATAAATGGACTCTTTCAACAAGATTTTGATCAGGTACTAAACCCCAGATCTCAGATCCGTAAGTCAAGATGGGCTGAATTTGACAATCAAACAATTTATAAAAGAGACTAGGTGAGTGTTCCCCGATGGACCAGAGCATTCTTATAATAGCTAATACACCTTTCTTTGCTCGGTCAGCAAGATCACACATGGTATACGAAAATGAAAGCCGGGTAGACAGAGAGAGAAAGAGATAGAGAGGAGAGAGAGAGAGAGAGAGAGAGAGAGAGAGAGGAGAGAGGAGAGGAGAGGAGAGAGAGAAGGAGAGAGAGAGAGAGAGAGAGAGAGAGAGAGAGGAGAGAGAGAGAGAGAGATTATATTTTTTATCGTGATCTCTTATAAAGGCTGTATAAGATGATTAAAATGGATGTAAAGGAACACATCAGTGCTTATTCATTATCCTTAAAATTTAAAAGAAAAACCAACAACCTAACTTCCTCCTTTCTCTATCTGTCTGTGAGACTGTCTGTGTGTCTGTGTGTCTGTCTGTGTGTCTGTCTGTATGTCTGTCTCTCTGTCTCTGTCTGTCTGTCTGTCTCTCTCTCAAAACAAGTAAAGGATATCAAATGTATAGACAATTTATAAGTACACATAATATCCAACCTTATTTAAAGCTTGATATGGACATATATTTGAAAAGAATTATATCTGAGTTTACACTTGGTGTATCAGATATAAATGTTTATAAATTCAGATACAGAGAATATGATGTTGGTGACCTCAGGTTACTATGCCCGTTATGTAAGCAAGCACCTGAAGATGAAGTGCATTTTGTGTTATGCTGTCCAGTGTTAGAGGATGTTAGGCAGAGTTACATCCCTGTGAAACATAGTAGGCAGCCTAATTCATTTAGACTCTGTTTACTCATTGGGTCAAGTCAGCCTGAGGTTGTGCGCAGCCTCACTCTATATTTGTGTAAAACCTTTATTATACAATAATTTTGCTGTTGTCTTTTATTCAACACCAAACCACTAAGCAGTTTGGCAACCCCCTTCATGTATGGGCCAATGGCCTTTTTGTGATTAAATCACTTGGGTTTGAGTTCGAGTTCGAGTTCTCTCTGTGTAATATTAGGTATCGTTATCTCGGAAAACTATGGAGTTGCGCTCTAGCCTCTAGAGCGCAAAGCCTGGGTAAGTAAGTATAGAGGGCAAGCTGTTACCCACGTAGCAGACCCCCCCCCCCTCCCGCCTTCTCCGCATTGCTGGAATGATCCAATGGAAAGGTAGTCGCCGATACGCATGGTTCCAGTGCCGTCGCAAAAACAGCCAGAACGTTGCCGTATAGGCCTTTTAAAAAAATATTTATTCTTTTATATCAAGGATAATAGAATAGGCACTCATGTGCTGTTTTTTTTTTTACATACAGACCCATGTGTAACAGTTTGGACATCCTGTCATATGTTTCCACCGACACACAATGGCCTACTCTTACGAAAAGCAGAACAGGATTTAACGTGTGGCGCAAGATGTTCTGCGTGCGTTCACACACCGGGCCTCAGTTTATAGTCTCATTCGAAGGACTTTTGGGGAGAGTGGAGTCAGCACTGATGTTAACTCTAAGGGACAAATCCCCTCCAACGGGAATCGAACTCGGGTCGTCAAATTGCGAGCACAATGTTCTGACCACTAGGTTATCCCGTCCCCTGCAACCCCTAACCACCCTGGGGACTCCAACTCCCCGACTTTTCCTCAGGGATGGTATCTAAACACGACACCTGTAGGCATTCTGTTTTCTTGTTGTTTTGGTTTGTTTGGTTTTTTCACCTTGTTGTCATCTGCTCTTACTGGCACAAAGTGGCCTGCTCTTCCGAAAGGCGGAACAGGTTTTTAACATGTGCGCAAGGTGTTCTGCACGTGTTTGCACATGAGGCCTCTGTTTATAGTCTTATCCGAATGACTATATTCGTGTATATGTATATACATATATATATATAACATATCTATATATATATATATCTATATATCTGTGTGTGTGTGTGTGTGTGTGTGTGTGTGTGTGTGTGTGTGTGTGTGTGTGTGTGTGTGTGTGTGTGTGTGTGTGTGTGTGTGTGTGTGTGTGTGTGTGTGTGTGTGTGTGTGTGTGTGTGTGAATTGATGGATCACAAGATTCGAAACTCAATAGTCTATTCCAGTACCCCTTTAGGGGTATGGGAGATTGCAATCCAATCTGACAGAAGGACAAATCTAACAGCGATTCACTACAAAAAATAATAAAACCAACAGAAATATACAACAAAAAAGCACATAAAAACACACATCAGTGCCAACAGTATTTGACTGAATCTAAAATGCTTAGGGAGAATACAGCATTGACAATAAAACTACAACTATCCATGTAAGACAGAAAAATAACCACACATATTATTATTTATTTTATTATTATTATTTATTATTATTATTATTTATTTATTATTATTATTATTATTATTATTGTTGTTGTTGTTGTTGTTTGTTGTTGTTTGTTGTTGTTGTTACTATATATTATTATTATTATTATTATTATTATATACTTCTTTTCTTTCTTTTTTTTCTTTTCAGAAAAAGTAATTTTGAGTAGAATGATGATCTTAAGGAAAAAAAACACAAAAAACTTAGTTGTGAAAGGTTACACATGACACTTTTACACAGAAAAATCTAATACAAATTATTTTGTTTCACAGAAACCCCCCCCCCCAAAAAAATCTTGTCGATATTTACATCTCTTCCTCTTACACAAACGACAAGGTATTTTCGCCTGGACACATCAAACACTACCCTGCAGTCCAGCTACAGACATTTTCAGCGTGACACCCACTCATTCGAAATAATTTCGATGACAACTGTAGCCAATGGAAAAGGAAGATAAAAAAAAACCCCAACAGATGTCAAAGTGGGAATTTGATTTATAACTGCGCAGGCCATCTGAAGGTCACTGGGCTGTTTTATTGGACTGATATTATCATAGCACTAGGCTTCATGAGGGGCCTTGTTTGGGCCCCTAAGGGCAGTACAGGTTGTACGTAAAACCGAGGTGGCATTATAGGTGACCAGTCAGATAGATGGGGATGGGATAGCTCAGTGGTCAGAGCACTTGCTTTCCCCAAGCTAAAGTTAAGCAGCATTGAGTGTGGTTACCAAGGGGATGGGTGACAGTTTGCGCGTCTTGGCCTCAGTACAGTCCCCCACCCCCCACCCCCCAAGTCCACCAGCTGGGTACCTGCCCTCTTTAGAGTCAGGGAAGGTAAAGCAGCGAGGGAGAGAGGAGATGGGCGCCGCCCTCAATATGCTGGCCCCTAGAGAAGCTGAGGTCTCTGATGCCTCATTCCCCTTCGACCACATAGGTTATGGGACAACTTTACCTTTTTACCTTTACCTTAGTCAGATAGATCTTGTTTGGGGCGGACTGACTTCCATTTTTAATCTGATGTGACAGCGGAAACTTCGCTTAAGATACTGACTGACTAGATGAGACTAATAAACCGAGTTCCCACGTGCGAACGCACGCAGAGAACATCTTGCGCACACGTTAAAGCCCGTTCCGTTTTTCGGAAGAGTAGGCCATTGTGTGCCGGTGGGAACGGATGACAAAATTTACAAAACTGCATACACATAGCGACTGGATGTAGAAAAGGGAAAGGGGTTCTTATTCCATTATCCTCGATATAAAAGAAAGAAAGAAACACAGACAGAAAGAAAAAGCAGACAAAGAAAGAAAGAAAAGAAAGAAAAGAAGAAGAAAGAAAGAAAGAAGAAAGAAAGAAAGAAGAAGAAAGAAGAAAGACAGACAGACAAAGACAGACAGACAACAGACAGACAGACGAGACAGACAGACAGACAGACAGACAGACAGACAGAAAGAAAGAAAGAAAGAGAAGACAGAAAGACAGAAAAAGAGACAGAAGACAGAAGACAGAAGAAGAAGAAGACAGAAAGACAGAAAGAAAGAAGAAAAGAAAGAAAGAAAGACAGAAAGAAAGACAGACAGAAAGAAAGAAAGAAAGAAGACAGAAAGAAAGAAAGACAGAAAGAAAGAAAGAAGAAGCAGAAAGAAGAAAGAAAAAGAAAGACAGAAAAAAAGAAAGAAAGAAGAAAAGAAAGAAAAGAAAGAAGAAAAAGAAAAAGAAAGAAGAAAAAAAGAAAGAAAGAAAGAAAGAAAGAAAGAAAGAAAAAGAAAGAAGAAAGAAAGAAAAAAGAAAGAAAGAAAGAAAGACAAAGAAAGAAAAGAAAGAAAGACTAATACGGTTTGAGCTCTGTGCCTGAACACGCAGAGAAGTGGACAGGAGGAGGACATGATAGAACCTGTCGCCATCGTGTGAGTGGTCAATGCCTTGGATTACGAGCTGGAAGGTCCCGGGTTCAAATCCATAAAAATCATACAGAATTGTTGTTTTTTTTAAACTTCGCCTGGCTTCTATTTAGAGGGAGTTTGCTATGGGCTCCTTAAAAAAAACTGGGACAACAAAGTTGAGCTTTATTCCCTTTGTGGATGTCATTTTGAGAGTGTTTATCAAATGACCTGACCAACACCGCAGGTAGCTGTATCCCTCGGACCCGGGTTGCCGCCATTATCATGGTTTGAATCATAGATTACACGAAACAAAAACGCTCTCCATTCACCAGCCGCCATGGTTTGCGCCTTGGATTTCGGACTGGAAGGTCGCGGGTTCGATTTCCATAAGAGTCATAGGGATTTTTCGGACTCCAGCCGGCTCCTATCTAGAATGAGTGTGCTGTGGGCTCAGTAGGGAGACTGGGACCACACAGTCGAGCTTCATCCACTTTACGGATGCGAATTATAGAGTGTTGCTCAAATTACCTGACCAACACTGCAGGTGTCTGTATATCTCGGGCCGTTGACGGAGGGATATATTATGACAGTAAGCGTAGAGTACAACCCTGTCAAATAGTCGCAAAGCAGATGCACTTCCACAGCAGCATCATTACATCATCATCATTACCATTGATAATTATGCAATCATAAAAATTGCCTCTGATTCGATGATCTCCGTGGCTCTGGTCTCATGGTGACCTCAGAATCGGTTTCCCCATACGCTTCTGTGCCTGTGGTGAGTTTGTGTCAAAGCCTTTGGGGGTTGGAGGTTCGCGGGGGGATGGTCGTTGGGCCCAGGGGACGTTGTGGTGGTCGCCACCTCGGGTGGGTGACTCACTCAGTCTGACTCCGCGACTGGGCTAATACTGTTGAAGGAAGGAAGGTGGCAGGATGGTTAAGACGTTCGCCTGCCAACAAGTAAACCTTGAGTTTCTGGGCTCGTACCCAGCCTCGCCATTTCTTCCCAGTTTGACGACAAATTCGAACTGAATGTCAAAGTCATTTGGATGAGACTAGGCCCCGTACCGCGTGCAAACGCACGCAGAACATCTTGCGCACACGTTAAAACCCCGTTCCGCCTTTCGGAAGAGTAGGCCATCGTGTGGCGGTAGGAGCGGATGACAAAATTATTTAAAATAAACCAGCATACACACAGGCGTCGTGATTAGACATCATCCCTGATGGGGAAAAAAATGGGTAGGCGCTGCACTTGTGGCGACGCGCTCTCCACGGGGAGAGCAGCCTGAACTTCACGCAGAGTAATCTGCTGTGACATAAAGTGGTATAAAATAAAATAAAATAAAACAAATAAAATAGTAGGGGGCTTAGTAGGTGGTGTCCTGAGTATGTTAGCTCAGAACAGGCAATCACTGAACACCACCAAAGTGACCCAGCAGCAGGACAGGACCCCTCTGGCTTGTGGCCCCACGGCGGCATATAATTATAGACAGGGTCCCTATGGACTCCCGCCCCTGAAGATGAGACACAACGAATCGGGGTATGGCTGTGGCGGGGAGATTGAAATGAGCGGCGTGGGAACAGAAGGATGGGGACGTTACAGAAGATGAGGCAGCAAAAAGAAAACAAAAACGAAAAAAAAAAAATATACTGGTAAAGTATGTCTGCATACAGTAGAGTAATGTAGAGCACTCTCTTGGTGCGGTAGTCTCTGTTACTGTGCAAAAGTTAGGTAGAATGGGACTCAAACCAGCGTTTTGACACATCCTCTCGAAATGCGCCTTATTCTTGGGGGGGGGGGGGTGTGTTTACGCACATGCGCATGTGTGCGCGCTCTCGTGTTTGTATGTGCGTTTTTTTGTGCGTGCATATGGCCGCTGTCTTTCACTTTACTGTGGTGCAACACATTCTATAATATCATTATTATTATGTGTAATACTATCTATTATAGTGTGCACTGCACCAGCTTTTGTACTTGCCATATTTAAACCAGACTGCCTTTCAGGGACTGATGTGTCGCCACAAGACCGGCGCCACCCTATCAAGAATGCTTGTACAGTGTGTATGCATGCACACACTTGAGCACTTTCTTGGTGTGGTAAACTCTGTTTCGGTGGAAAAGTTGGGCTAGGACGTGACTCTAACCAGCCTTTTGTCACATCTTCTCGCAATGTGCCTTATTCTTGGGGGGAGGGGTGGGGGGTATGCATGCGTGCGAGCACTCAAGTTTGTGTGAGGGTTTTCTGTTGTTGTTTTTTTTACCACGTATTATTGCGTACACTGTATTCGCTTTCATTCTTATAAACTTGCTAGTCATAAGCCAGGCTGTCCTCTTCGGGGCTGTGATGTCGCCACAAGACCAGCGCCACGCATATCACAGATGCTAGTACAGCGTGTATGCATACAGTAAGAGCACTCTCTTGGTGACGCACACTCTGTTACTGTTCATAAGTCGGGGTAGGACGGGACTCAAACCAGCTTTTAGTGACATCTCGAAATGTGCCGTATTCTTGGGGGAGGGGGGGGGGGGGGTATGCGCGCCCGCATGCATGAGCGCACTCGTATTTATTTGTCCGTTGTGGTGTGTGTGTGTGTGTGTGTGTGTGTGTGTGTGTGTGTGTGTGTGTGTGTGTGTGTGTGTGTGTGTGTGTGTGTGTGTGTGTGTGTGTGTGTGTGTGCGTGCAGATGGCGGCACCCCTGCACTTTGCTATGGTGTATCATGTGATATAATTATTGCTATCATTGTTATGTGTAATACTGTGTGTTATTGCGTGCACTGTACCAGCTTTCACTCAGACTAAATTGGTATATTATATTCAATCCAGTCTTCTCTCTATGCCGCCGCTGTAGTCTAGTGGTTAGGGCGTTGGACTCGTAATCTAAAGGTTGCGGGTTCGATCCCAGCTTTCGGCTATGGCGTTGTGCCCTTGGAAAAGGCACTTTACGGCTATTTTCTCAT
>CM060322.1:26724931-26727431 GCA_030674155.1 Stramonita haemastoma
GGATGTAGGACTTGTAGGGATGTTGGACTTGTAGGACTTGTAGGGGATGTAGGACTTGTAGGGGATGTTGGACTTGTAGGACTTGTAGGTGATGTTGGACTTGTAGGGGATGTAGGACTTGTAGGATGTTGGACTGTTGGACTTGTAGGGGATGTGGACTTGTGGGATTTGGATGTAGGACTTGGGGATGTTGGACTTGTAGGACTTGTAGATGTAGACTGTAGGGATGTTGGACTTGTAGGGATGTGGACTTGTAGGGATGTTGACTGTAGACTTGTAGGGATGTAGGACTTGTAGGTGATGTTGGACTTGTAGGATTGACTGTAGGTGATGTTGGACTTGTAGGGAGTTGGACTTGTGACTTTAGGGGATGTGGACTGTAGGGATGTGACTTGTAGGTGATGTTGGACTTGTAGGGATGTGACTTGTAGGACTTGTAGGTGATGTTGGACTTGTAGGACTTGTAGGTGATGTGGACTTGTAGGACTTGTAGGGATGTTGGACTTGTAGGGGATGTTGGACTTGTAGGACTTGTAGGATGTGGACTGTAGACTTGTGGTGAGTAGGACTTGTAGGGATGTTGATTGTAGGGATTTGACTTGTAGGACTTGTAGGTGATGTTGGACTGTAGTGACTTGTAGGGATGTTGGACTGTAGGGAGTTGGACTGTAGGATGTTGACTTGTAGGGATGGACTTGTAGGGATGTGGCTGTAGGGGATGTGACTGTAGATTGTAGGGATGAGACTTGTAGGATGTGACTTGGGTTTGACTTGTAGGAGTGACTTGTAGGAGGATGTAGGGATGTGACTTGTAGGATGTGACTTGTGATGTAGGGAGTACTTGTAGGAGTGACTTAGACTTGTGGTGTGTAGGCTTAGGTGTGTTGACTGTAGGAGGATTGAGGATGTTGACTGTAGGAGTGGATGTAGACTTTGGGTGTAGATTGTAGGATGTAGGATTGTGTAGGGGGTGTGACTGTAGGGATGTGGATGTGGTTTGATTGTAGGTTTGGATGTGGACTGTGGACTTGTAGGTGTTGGACTTGGGATTGTGGATGTTGGACTTGAGACTTGTAGGATGTGATTTGGATGTGGACTTGTAGGATTGGATTGACTGTAGGATGTTGATGTAGGGATGTGACTTGTAGGATGTGGCTTGTAGGATGTTGGCTTGTAGACTTTGGATTGTAGGGCTTGGATGTAGACTTGTGGATGTAGGACTTGTAGATGACTTGTAGGATGTAGACTTGTAGGATGTTGGACTTGTAGGTGTGTGGACTTGTAGGGATTGACTGTAGTGTGTGGATTGTAGGATGACTTGTAGTGATTGACTTGTGGGATTGGACTTGTAGGATGTGGACTTGGGGATTGGACTTGTAGGATTGACTGTGGAGTGGACTGTAGGGAGTTGCTTGGGATTTGGACTTGTAGACTGTAGGTGTTAGGACTGTGGTGAGGACTTGTAGGTAGATTGGACTTAGGATGAGGGCTTGTAGGATGTGGATTGTAGGATTGTGTTGGACTGTAGGAGTGGACTGTGGGATGTGACTTGTAGGTTATGTGATTGTGACTGTAGGATGTGGATGTAGGTTGACTGTGGTGTGATTGTAGGATGTGGATTGTGCTTGTAGGATGGACTGTAGGATTTGTTAGGATGAGTTGATGTGGACTTGTAGGATGTGGACTTGTAGGATTGGATTGGATGTGACTTGTAGGATGTGACTTGTAGGATGTTGGACTTGTAGGATGTGACTGTAGGACTTGTAGGATGTAGACTGTAGGATTAGGACTTGTAGGAGTGACTTGTAGACTTGTAGGGAGTGCTTTGGAGTGGACTGTAGGAGTGGACTTGTAGGATGTGATGTGATGACTTGTAGGATGGACTTGTAGATTTGGATGTTGGACTGTAGGATTGGACTGAGGATGTGATTTGGTGGACTTGTAGATGGGACTTGTAGGGATGTGACTTGTGGATAGGTGTGACTTGTAGGGATGTGACTTTAGTGACTTGTAGGAGTGGATTGTAGATGTGTGATGTTGGACTTGAGGATGTGGACTTGGGATTTGGACTGTAGGAGTAGATTGTGGATTGATTATGTGGGATTGGATGTAGAGTAGGATGGATTGGTGTGGATGTAGGAGTGGATGTGAGTGACTGTAAGTGACTGATGACGTAGAGAGAGGAGGACTGTAGAGATAGTGACTGAGAGTGTGAGTGAACTAATGACAATAATTATAGAAACTAGATGTACTATACAACTGATTGATTAATGACTAGGATATAGATTATTTAGATTGACTTGAGGATGTACTTGTAGATTAGAGATTAGGCTTGGGAGTGGAAAGACGTGTGATTAGGACATAGACGTAGTTGGACTAGACGTAGTATGAGGACTTGTTGAGCTGTGATGCTTGGCGTAGTTGAGACGTTGGAACTTGGTGTTGGATGTAGGACTTGTAGGGATGTAGACTTGTAGGGATGTTAGGACTTGTAGGTGAT
>CM060322.1:26729931-26732431 GCA_030674155.1 Stramonita haemastoma
CCCCCCCGGGTTAACATCAGTGCCGATTTCACAACACCCCCACCCACCCCCCCTCCCAAAACAAACAAACAAACAAAAAGCTGCCAAACAAAAACAACAAAAAACCCAAACAACAAAAACTATCCAACAAAACAACAACAAAACCAAAACAACAACAAAAAACCAGCCATTCAGAAAAAAAACACGCTAGCATCTGAAGTCCTCTGTGTGTGAACGCACGCAAACAACAGCTTGTGCATACGTGAAACCTGTTACTGTTTTTTTGTTTTGTTTTTTGTTGTTTTTGTTTTTTTGGGGGGGGGGCTTTTTTTTTTTTTGGGGGGGGGGAGGTGGTTACAATACAATACAATGGAATACGGTAAGTAATAGTTCAAAACAACACAACATGATAAAATACTGTAAAAATACAATGCAACGCATGCAAAGCAATACAATACAATGCAATGCAATACACTACAGTACAAAACAATGCAATACAATACAAGACAAAACGAGACAAGACAAGACAAGAGGTTTGCCAACTCCAAAAGCTGTGAGTTATTAAAGTCAGCTAATTGCCAAGCCCTGCACTATAATAATGTCGTTATGTTGTAAAAAAAAAAAAAAAAAATGCTGTGTTGAGATTGCTTACAGCCATACCACGCTCTTAAAATAACAACCAGCACTGTCCTTTAATGAAAAGAAATCCTCTGAAGTCGGAGTGTGCTGCCTATATGGCGAGGTACTTAAGAAGTCACACACACACACATACACACACACACACACACACACACACACACACACACACACACACACACACACACACAACACACACACACACACACACACGGACGCACACACACACATACACACACACACACACACACACACACACACACACACACACACACACACACACACACACACACACACACACACACACACACACACGCACACACACACACACAAACGCACGCAAACTCCTCATATAGTGTTGCAGTTTCAATCTCACAGCTAGCAATTCCCAGGTGGATGGGATGAGTGAGTCAGAGTGCACATTCTGGCTGACCAAAAAACAAACTAACATACTAGGGGGACGGATAGCCTAGTGGTCACAACATTGGTCAGAACATGGCGCTGGCAATTTGACGACCCGGGTTCGAGTCCGGTCGAGGAGATTTTTCTCCTGGAGTTAACATCAGTGCTGACTCCAACTCTCTCCAAAAGCCCTTCGGATGAGACTTTAAACCGAGGCCCCGTGTGCGAACGCACGCAGAACATCTTGCGCACACGTTAAATCCTGTTCCGCTTTTCGCAAGAGTAGGCCATCGTGTGCCGATGGGAACAGATGACATTTACAAAACTGCATACACACGGGGACTGGATGTAATCGAGCACAAGAGTGCTTATTCCATTATCCTCGATATAAAAGAATAGATAAATAAATAAATAAAATAATAACCCTCAGAGTGTTTTATTTATTATTTATTTATTTATTTTATTTATCTATTATTTTATGTCGAGAATAATGGAATACGCACTCATGCGCTTTTTTTCACATCCAGTCCCCGTGTGTATGCAGTTTTGTACATCTTGTAATCTGTTCCCACCGGCGCACAATGGCCTACTCTTACGAAAAGCGGAACAGGACTTAACGTGTGCGCAAAATGTTCTGCGTGCGTTTGCACACGGGGCCTCGATTTATAGTCTCATCCGAAGGACTTGTGGGGAAAGTGGAGTCAGCAATGAAGTAAACTCCAGGGGAAAAACACCCTCGACCGGGAATCGAACCCGGGTCATCAAATTGCGAGCGCAATGTTCTGACCACTAGGCTATCCCGTCCCCGTGTTAAACTGGGGAACGCACGACGACAACAACAACAAAATTAAATACAAAAAGGTGGCGCAGTTGGTACATTTTCCTGAGAGCGCTGACCTAAACAGCATGCTAGTTGTTTTCTTTTTCTATCTCATACTGTTAGAATGACTCGATCTTTTGTCTTGTTTGTACGTCCACTATTTTTCCCTCCCCCCCTTTATTTGCAGTTTTGTGTTTCTGTTGTTTGACGTCATTGATGTAAGTCTGATCGTGCGCGTGCGAGCACACACACAACACACACACACACACACACACACACACACACACACACACACACACACACACACACACACACACACAGACACACACGCACACATACACACACAAACACGCACGCACGCACGCACGCATGCACGCACATGCGCGCGCAGGCGCACACATACCATACACATATACTCAAATACGCGCGCACGCACTTACCTCACACACACACAGAGCGGCTTTTTTTCTACATAATTTTGCCAAGGACAAAAGCTGCTGCCATGGGGTTATTTTACGTGCGCTGAATAATGATGTGTCACACTCGGAACCTCGGTTTATCGTCTCATCCGAAAAACTAGCACCCAGACCACCACTCATGGATGGTCTAATGGATGGCAGAAAAGTTTTGGGCCCAAATGGGATTCCAACCACCGCACACTCC
>CM060322.1:26754931-26757431 GCA_030674155.1 Stramonita haemastoma
TGAGAAGGTAAGTTACTTAAACGGGGTACAATTCAAAGGTGGCTATTTTTGGTTTGCTGTTGTTGTTGTTGTTGTTGTTTGCTTTTTTTTTTTGTTGTTGTTTTTAATTTTTCGTCACTTTCCTAAACCATTACGTAATCTTTATAAAAGGAATGAATGAAAAGGGTTTCACACTTCTCTGACCATTTGGTAGTAAATCCAGATTTTTTTTGGTCACTGTTTCTAATGCTGTGATGGCTGTCTTTAAAAATTCTCTGGGCTGTACTTTTAGAAAAAAAAACAACAAAGATCTTCCCGAAGTCGGACTGCGGCTACCTTCAGCAAGGGGAAAAAGCTGTCGCATACGCAAAAAATCTCACCATTGGTGAACCTCGGAGCTCTAGCTGAGAAACGAAAAGAAAATGATGGCGGCGATAGTCCTTGGAAGAAAAAACAGATCTGTTATAATATACTTTGACTCATTATTAACTGCTCCGAAGTTAAGTTATTTCGAAAAATTAGCATTTGTCACATAATAATAATAATAATAATAATAATAATAATAATAATAATAATAATAATAATAATAATAATAATAATAATAATAATAATAATAATAATAATAATAGATGATGACGATGATGATGATGACGATGATGATGATGACAATGATATATGAGATGATGAATGATGAATGAAGAATGAGATGAGAGAGATGATGATGATGAAGATGAATGATGAAGACGATGACGACGACGACGACGACGACGACGACGACGACGATAATATCAGATCACATCATCATCAATCATCATCATCATCATCATCATCATCATCATAACGATAATAATAATAATAATAATAATAATAATAATAATAATAATAATAATAATAATAATAATAACTAATAATATTAATAATAATGATAATAACAACAACAATAATAATAAAAAAACAACCACAGAATGCACACTTTAACAAAAATTTCTTTGAACACTCCAAAGCGGGCAGCGTCTCTCTGTGTGTGCCGAGCGAGACCTGGTACTGACTGACAAGTTGTGTGAACTTTCAGCAAAAGAGAGAAGCGAAATGGATGTGGCTGTTGTAAGGTGATGTATAAACGAATGGCTTCGTTTAGCTTTACTGATGAAGGCTCAGAAAATAAAAACCAAACCAAACTAAAAACACACAACAACAACAACAAATGTAGATGTCAAAAGATGAAAAGAAAAAAGTAAATCTGGTTAAAAAAAA
Organism: Stramonita haemastoma; assembly: GCA_030674155.1. NCBI lineage: Eukaryota > Metazoa > Mollusca > Gastropoda > Neogastropoda > Muricidae > Stramonita > Stramonita haemastoma. The sequence continues at coordinate 26,756,165 of CM060322.1, forward strand.
AAAAAGATGACAATCTATCTATCTATCTATCTATCTATCTATCTATCTATCACTATCTATCTATCTATCTATCTATCTATCTATCTAATCTATCTATCTATCTATCTATCTATCCTTAAGTCTGGCGACCGTGTGGGGGGGGTCACCCTCTGAAGACTTGGCAACCAGTTCCCTCCATTCCGCTCTCTCTGTTCTGCTTTTCATCAAAATTTTGTTGAGTTCTAGGCTCGTGACAAAATAATTATATGATATGATGAAATATGATGAAAATAATACTGTCGGTAAAAATAGCTGATTTCAACAAGTCCGGCAGTTAACAGATCACTTACTCAGCCACACCTTCGGGGGTTGGATGGTCGGAGACCATTTACAGATCATTTCATGTTGTTGTTTTCTTCAGATTAATGTCTGTTCACATGAGTGATATTAGACCCAAAAAAAAAAGCAAACAAATAATGCTACTTGTAGGACTTTTAACCAATGGTGAAAACAAAAAGTAAGTAAAAACACCAAAAGTAAACATTAAACCCTGAACAATCAATCAGAACTTTTTAGAAAATTAAGAAAGAGCTCGAGATCAATGTCTCTTGTCTCGTAAACAAGCTACTAACATGTTCATAAGCACTATAGTAAACTGCCAATAGGACTCTTCTTCAGCGATAAGGCGAGTTCACAGCAGCAACACACAGTTGCTTAAAATGTTGTCCAGAGAGTTCTCACGTGTGATGGGAAGACACTGTTTTAAAACTGTTTTGAATAATCATTTCATCCTTATCAGTCCTTGCAACCAACCAGCCAGCAAACCATCCTACCAACCAGCCAACCAACCATCCAACCAACCATCCTACCAACTAAAAAGCCAAGCCAATAAGCAGCCACAACCAGCCAGCCAACAGGGTAAACAAGTCTCTCATCAAACGAATTGCGCTGGCAATTTGACGACCCGGGTTCGATTCCCGATCGAGGAGATTTTTCTCCTGGAGTTAACATCAGTGCTGACTCCACTCTCCCCTAAAAAATCCTTTGGATAAGACTATGAATCGAGGTCCCGTGTGCGAACGCACGCAGAACATCTTGTGCACACGTTAAATCCTGTTCCGCTTTTCGAAAGTGTAGGCCATCGTGTGCCAGGTGGGAACAGATAACAAAATTTACAAAAGTGCACACACACACGAGGACTATATGTAAAAATAAAAAAAATAAAAAAGCACACGAGTGCTTATTCCATTATCTTCGATATAACAGAAAATAAATATGAAAAAAAGTT
>CM060322.1:26762431-26769931 GCA_030674155.1 Stramonita haemastoma
ACGACCCGGGTTCCAGTCCGGTCGAGGAGATTTTTCTCCTGGAGTTAACTAACATCAGTTTGACTCCACTCTCCCCAAAAGTCCTTCGGATGAGACTTTAAACCGAGGCCCCGTGTGCGAACGCACGCAGAACATCTTGCGCACACGTTAAACCCTGTTCCGCTTTTCGTAAGAGTAGGCCATCGTGTGCCAGGTGGGAACAGGTGACATTTACAAAACTGCATACACACGGGGACTGGACATAAAAAAAGCACACGAGTGCTTATTCCGTTATCCTCGATATAAAAGAATAAATCAAATCAAATCAAATCAAATCAAATCCTCTCTGTCTCTGAACAGCTCTCCACAGAATTGTTTCCCCAAGGTTTTTTGGATCTTATAATGTTTGTTTATATATAAAAAGGGGGTTCGTTTTTTTTAAACTTCCATCAGCAGGTCTTCGAGGAATGTACGTGCTGTGTACTGAATCAGCGCTCTTGTTCTATAGTATTAATGTTATACGATCAGTTTACCTCAAGGCTTGGATTCTTCTTCTGTTAGGATCCATGTCTTGAAAGCAAGCATACTGGAAGATGGAGTGTACGAGTATCTGCAGCAGCTTTGTCATCACTTTTAAGATGTTCATGATGTCCATTAAACACGTGTTTTCAGTCTCGATATTTGAATTTATGGCCCACAGTACCCCCAAAAGTCCTTCGGATGAGACTTTAAACGAGGCCGTGTGCGAACGCACGCAGGACATCTTAACGCACACGTGAAACCCTGTTCCGCTTTCGTAAGAGTAGCTATCGTGTGCCGGTGGGAACTGATGACACGATTTATAAAAACTGGGATACACACTGGGACTAGCTGAAAAAATGGAAAAAAAAGCACACGAGTGCTTATTCCGATTTCTCTGATATTTAAGTTATCTGGAACTGGAATATTGCTGTTGTTTGTCTTTGATGCCTTCAAAGGATGTCTTGTTGAGTTTCTATGAGATATTAAGTTATCTGGAACTGGAATAGTTGCTGTTGTTGTCTTTGATGCCTTCAAAAGGATGTCTTGTTGAGTTTCTCTGAGGTATTTAAGTTATCTGGAACTGATATGTGTTGTTGTCTTGATGCCTTCAAAAGGATGTCTTGCTCGGGTTCTAAATCGCGTTTGATAGATGAGAGGTAAGGGAACCATTCACTTCTGTCCATGGATACATTATCAGAAGTTTGGTAGAGTGGTGTAGTCTTCTCGTCACTCATCCCAATTTGTTCATTTTGTCGAATCTTCAGCCTATTGCCGGACCATCAATGTCGTTTGCAGAGCGAAAATGTTTCATTGTTCTTCAACCAGAGGGGACGGGATAGCTCAGTGGTCAGAGCACTCGGTTTTCCCCAAGCTAAGGTTAAGCAGTATCGAACGTGGTTACCAATTGGAAGGCTGACCGTTTGCACGCCTAGGCTTCAGTACAGTCCCCCAGTCCACCCAGCTGTAAGAGGTACCTGCCCTCTTTAGGGTCAAGAAAGGTAAAGCAGTGAGGGAAAGATGAGCGCCGCCCCAATATGCTGGCCACTAGAAAAGCTGAGGTCTCTGATGCCTAGCTCCCCTACAACCACATAGGTTATGGGACACCTTTACCTACCTTTACCTTCACCCATTGTGAAGTTCTATGTTTATATGTTCAAAACTTCAAAGCACATTAGTCATAGTGCGTTCCAGGAATATTATTGAAAACGGTAGGAAATAGAATAATTATAACCTTGACAAACTCTACTCAAAGTTTGGCACTGCTCTTCAACAGCATCATATGTGATTGCCATATTAGTTGCTTTGAAGCATACTTGATGGATAGTGTTGATGAGCATCTGCCTGATATTGAATCTCTTTCTTGTGGCCCATGACGCCTCCAGCTAAACCCTATTGAATGTCTTCTGGAAGTCTATGAAGACGGGTTAAAATATTGAACTTTGGAAGGTGCTTCGATTCAAATGTTGTGCAGGTTAGAAATATTTTCAATAGAAATTCTATGTTTAAAGATAAGTTTGTTCTTTAATGATAATGTTGCTGCTTATGACTGATTGTAATGCATTCACAATGATCGCGAGCTCAGCACCTTTTTCTACAGAATTTTGCCAAGGGCGATTTTGTGTGGTTGGGTTTTTTTTGTTGGGTTTTGTTGTTGTTGTGTTGTTGTTTTGGGGGGGGTGCCATAGGTTCATTTATGTAGGCGATCTCAGTTTATTGCCTCATGCGAAAAACCAACACCCAAACAGCCATTCAAGGTCAAGGAAGTGAGGAAAAAATTCAAGTTCAAACAGGAATCGAACTTGCGACTTCTCGCTTTGCAGATGGGTGCATTACCTCCAGACTGCGGATCCATTGTTTCTTTGTTCCACCTGCCACCTCTGGCATTCTGTCCTAAAGCAACGATGTTCCACTGTTCAAATAGGCCAACATGTTTCTATAGTCTCTTAGGAACAAGCCAAGGGTATCAGTTTTGCTTTTCTTTGACGTCACTACATTGCTGCTTTGGCTTTAATGGTTCACTAGGTCATAAGATGATGGTTGGTTATGATGGAAATTTCTGCTTGTGTATGTTCCCCAGCTTAATACCTGGGTGGTCACTCAGAACACGCTGTTGGTTTCACTCATCACACCTGGGAATCACTGTGAGTCTCCAAAGTACTTACTAGATGAGAAGTCTGTATGTATGGGTTTTTTTTTCAAATACCTTGCCATATAATATAACCAGCCATATTGTAACTCCGACCTCAGTTCCTTCTTGAATCAAAAACAAAATATGCTGAGAGCTTGTTAAAAATGAAGACAATTTCACCATAACATTTTAAACCACCACCTTTAAATGTACACCTTTTTGTACTGTGCTTACATCAATAACTGACAAAAGTGCTGGCCTGGGTTAATGAAATGAATGTTCAATAATTTAAAGTTAAGGGGTATGACCTTGAGCAGTTTTCATGTTGTTGAAAATAAAACAAATTAGTTTAAATATATCTTCCCTTTTTAGATTTGCAAAGTCAGAATGCCGCTACCTTAATGTTGGTTAAAAAAAAAAAAAAGAAAGATCCCATTTGCAAAATCTCACCTCTGGGGAACCTGGGAGCACTAGCCCAGGGCCTTTCAATATGCATACATTTGTAATGGCCTGGTCAATTTTGAGTGTTATGACCAACATTATTGTTTGCACAAAGCAGATTCAACTTTTCCAAAAAAAATATGTGGAGTGGGTGGAGCTAAAATGAGGTGGGAGGGCACAGAACAGAAATATTGGGGGATGCAGGTGGGCGGAGCATAATTAACTTGTTGCGTGATGGTAAGCTCATTTCTGTTTATAAACAGAGGTTGTGTTCTTCTTGTCGAGGTTTACAATCGTTTTTGTGCAATTTTGAACTGCAAGCATCAAAGATTGTTTTTTGAGAGCAAAATAGATTTAGTTTTTTCTGGTCAAATATAGCGAATTTACAAAAAAAGCAAATACCCAGTGAAATACAGAAGTTGTTGTTGAGAGTATATTAATAATTTTATCTTTTACATCCCAGCAGAGATGTCCGATTTAAGGACAGATTGAATTTCACTATTAAATAATCATAATGCATAAACATGACTATAGGCCCATCATCTCGATCACTGATTGGCTCAAAACACACACAAAAAACCACCAATCAAATTGCGGAAGAGCCTATAATGAAAGGGGTCAACGGGATATCTGTCACTTGCTCTACCAAGCATCAATACGCCATTTGAGGACAATCGCCACAACACCTATCTACCTTGGCTATCTTCCCAGCCTTCTCCTCCTACCTGCCTACCTGCCGATTGTTGTTAATCAAGATGTTGTATCGAAATGACAGGGGGTGTTTCACATGGCCAGGAGGCTGATGGACAGACATGAAAAGAATATACGTCTGCATCTGAGGGCCTGGGTGCTTGTCTTCACGATCTTATCCTTCTTTTATATATGTGTTCTCTTTAAGTATGTTTTGAGCGTGGCTGACTGCGGAGATACATGTTCCAACTTTCTCCCCCCTTCTTTCTTGTTCGCCTTCTTCGTTGAACGCCCAGATATCAACTATTGTTGTCTGTCAAATTAGAAAAAAAAAAAAAAAAAAAAAAACGTCGCACTGCTGCCGTTAAGCGCCTGACAAGTCAAGCCTAGCGCATCTGACACTCTACTCCGTGCGAGTGGGAGAGAATTGTAGACTGTGTGGGGGTGGGGGGTGGGGGGGAGGCAGGAGAAAGGACCAAGAAGGCAGGAAATGAGATAACAATGTGACAAGAAGAACAGGAACAAAACAGGGAAGAAACAAAAGAGAGGGATAGAAAAGAGGGAATTTCTAGCTCAGAATTTTCATGAAGGTGGGGGATGCTATTTATACTGACAGCCCCCCCTCCCCCCCCCCCACACACACACACACACACTCCCCAATGGGGATTTCCCTCCTTGAGTTCCATGTTTTGGTGTGTAATGTAATTGACGTGGTGGTCAAGTGTGGTAGTGTGTGGTGTGGTAGGGCCTAGTGTGGTGTGACGTAGCGTGGTGTGGAGTGGTGTGGTGTGGTGTGGTGTGGTGTGGTGTGGTGTGGTAGGGCCTAGTGTGGTGTGACGTGGTGTGGTGTGGTGTGGTGTGGGTGTGGTGTGTGTAGGGCCTAGTGTGGTGTGACGTAGCGTGGTGTGGAGTGGTGTGGTGTGGTGTGGTGTGGTGTGGTAGGGCCTGGTGTGGTGTGGTGTGGTGTGGTAGGGCCTAGTGTGGTGTGGTGTGTGGTGGTGTGGTGTGGTGTGGTGTGGTGGTGGTGGGGTGGGGTGGGGTGGGGTGTGACGTAGCGTGGTTTACTCTGGTGTACTTTGGTAGCGTTTTTTTGTATTGTCTCATGAATTTCGATTATTATGTTGTTGTTCCACAGCTAATTTAATCTGCTATTACATTTTTTTTCATGTAACATAATGTGATTGGACATGTTATTTGCCTTATTGCATCCCACCGTACTATTTTTGTATCGTTTAGTTGTGGTTCTATCAATTTGTATGTTGTTTTAACTGCATTTTATTTAACCCCAATAGATTATCAGGTCGCGCTGTGTATTGTCATTTTGCAAAAACAGCATCCCCACCTTCTGGAAACTCTGTGCTAGGAATCCCATCTTTTCGATCCCTCTCTTTGCTTCTGCCTTGTTCTTTTTTTTTTTTTTCTTGTTGCCTCCTTCTTGCCTATTATCTGCCTTCTTTTTGGGTCCATTCTCCTGCCTTTTTCCCAGAAATACTTGAAATAAAGCAAATTCTCTCCCACGCCGAACTCGGATGTGCTGGGTCTGACTTATCCGGCGTGAAACGGCAGAGCAACGCATAAACTGCTCACATGACAGACAATAGTTGTCTAAGCGTTTAAAGACAACGACGAAGAAATTTCTAAAGAGTAGGGCTCGGCTAATGTGTCAAGACTCGTGGGCCAATGGAGACAACAGGCTGCGGGTTTGAGCCCTGTTGCGCTGTTCAGTTTTACAAGATCTCTCCCCTGGAGTCTCCGAAGGTTCTGAAACCTATTGGTATGCAACTTCGTCGGATGAGACTATAAACTAATATTGTGTCCGCAGTCGACTTTTTGGGAGGCAAAACCTTGATTTACAAGTGATAGTTTAGTCTGTAGGAAAGGTAAAGGTAAATGTGTCCCATAGCCTAGGTCGTCGTAGGGGAGCGAGGCGTCAGAGACCTCAGCTTCTCTAGGAGTCAGCATGTTGAGGGTGGCGCACATCTCCTCTCCGTCGCTGCTTTACCTTCCCTGACCCTAAAGAGGGCAGGTACCCATTCACAGCTGGGTGAACTGGGGGACTGTACTGAAGCCAAGGTGCGCAAAAGGTCACCCATCCAACTGGCAACCACGCTCGACGCTGCTTGACTTGACTTGGGGAAAGCGAGCGCTCTGACCACTTAGCTATCCCGCCCCAGTCGGTAGGAAATGAAGACGAAATGTGTCAGCAGAATATAAAAAGATGCCCATACCAATATCAACACGTACGCTCTGAACCCTGCCCTGTTCCTTTTGTTGTTGAATGAAATTGTCATCAGGATAGTGGTAAACCACGAAAAATTAAAAGAATGAAGCTTATAATCTCAGGTGTAAGTTCTCTTGAATTTAATATGTTTGAGTGTCTGTCTGATTACTTACTTGCTTGCTTGCGTTTTGCATTTTTCTCTTTTTCTGTATTTTGAGGTTTTTTGTCTCTCCAGGTTTGTCTACCGGTAGGTCTCTGTCATTCTATCTATCTATCTATCTATCTATCTATCTATCTATCTATCTATCTATCTATCTATCTATCTATCTAATCTATCTATCTATCTCTTAGTCTGGTGACCGTGGGGGCACCTCTGAAGACTTGGCAACCAGTTTTCTCCATTCCTCTCTGTTTTGCTTTTCTCAAAATTTTGTTGAGTTCTCGGCCTGTCCATTCGCTGATGCTGTCCTCCCATCTCTTCCTTTCTTCTTCTTCTATCCCATAGTCTGTTTAGACCGTAGGGGCGCCACGGAAGACCTCGCAACCAGCTCTCTCCATTTCCCTCTGTCCTCGACCTTTCTCAGGGTGTCACTCAGCCTGAGGCTTGTCCACTCTCGGATGTTGTCCTCCCGTCTCTTTCTCTGCCTGCCTCTCCTTCTCCTGCCTTGCACAGTTCCTTGCAGAATCGTCTTGGCAAGCCCTGCTGATCTTACGACGTGCCCATACCACTTCAGTTTGCGTTTTTTGACTGTGATCAGATCTTCAAAGGGCCCGATGGCTTGACCGATTCTGATTCTCACTTCGTCCTGAGTAATGTGGTCTTTGTAAGAGATGCCAAGGAGTCTGCGAAAGCATCTCATCTCTGTGGCCTGTATTCTCCTCTCCAGATCTGCTGTGAGGGTCCATGACTCACAAGCATACAGGAATATCGAGATGACCAGAGTGCGCATCAGCCTGATCTTTGAGCTGAGCGAGATCTTCCTGTTCTTCTCTTCCTTGGTCTGCCTCTTTTTCTTCCTCCTTGGACAGTGCCTTGTAGTATTGTTTTTGCAAGTCCTTTTGATCTTGTGACATGCTCCTACCATTTCAGTTTACGCTTCTTTCCGATTGATAGAAGATTTTCATAGGGACCAATGGTTTGCTAGATTCCGTTTGCTCTTCTTCGTTGCTTATGTGGTCTCTATAGGGGATGCCAAGGAGTCTCCGGAAGCATCTCATCTCTACTGCCTGTACTCTTCTCTCCAAATCAGCAGTCAGGGTCCATGATTCACAGGCATACAGGAATATGGATATGACAAGGGAGCACATTAGTCTGATCTTGGACATGAGTGAAATATTTTTATCTTTCCAGATGGTGTTCAGTTTGGACATGATGTTATTGCCGTGCAATCTGCATACTATCTTGGCTGATGATTGTTTGCTAGATTTTCGCTTGTTTGGTGTTCTTTCTTTGATAGATGCACTCATTATATGTACTGGCTGAACTTCTACAACAGCAAGTACTTGAAGCTTTGAACCG
>CM060322.1:26774931-26816196 GCA_030674155.1 Stramonita haemastoma
GATGCATGAGCATACTGGTGAGCACAGGAGAGTTGATATTACTTTTATTTGGGAAAGTTTATGACTGGCCGAGGTGTTGCCCATGTGTGGGCGCTTTTAACATTGCCATGTGTGCCTGCCGATGTTCGGAGACTGTTGTATTTTTACGTGATTTTATGCTTGCATATTTACTGTTTTTATAACCAATAGTTATCTTCTCTGAGGCCGAGATTAGTTATTAAAAAAAAATTTGAATTGAATGTAGATGCGTTATTCAATGGGTTATATAATGTATTCAGATGTGCCATTCAATGCATTATATAATGTACCCTTTAGATGTGCCATTCAATGCGTTATTTAGATGTGCCATTCAATGCATTACGTAATGTACCCTTTAGATGTGCCATTCAATGCGTTATTTAGATGTGCCATTCAATGCGTTATATAACGTACCCTTTAGCTGTGCCATTCAATGTTATTCAGATGTGCCATTCAATGCACTACGTAATGTACCCTTTAAATGTACCATCCAATGCGTTATTTAGATGTGCCATTCAATGCATTACGTCGTGTACCCTTTAAATGTGCCATTCAATGTGTTTTGATGTGCCATTCAATGCATTACGTAATGTACCCTTTAGATGTGCCATTCAATGTGTTATTTAGATGTGCCAATCAATGCAGTTTTTTTATGTGCCATTCAATGCGTTATATAATGTACCTTTTAGATGCCATTCAATGTGTTATTTAGATGTGCCATTCAATGCGTTACTTAGATGTGCCATTCAATGCATTATATAATGTACCCTTTAGATGAGCCATTCAATGTGTTATTTAGATGTGCCATTCAATGCATTACGTAATATACCCTTTAGATGTGCCATTCAATGCGTTATTTAGATGTGCCATTCAATGCATTACGTAATGTACCCTTTAGATGTGCCATTCAATGCGTTATTTCGATGTGACATTCAATGCATTATATAACCTACCCTTTAGATGTGCCATTCAATATGTTATTTAGAAGTGCCATTCAATGCATTACGTAATGTGCCCTTTAAATGTGCCATTCAATGTGTTTAGATGTGCAAGTAAATATATTCTGTAGATGTGCCATTCAATGCATTACGTAATGCACCCTTTAGATGTGCCATTCAATGTGTTCAGATGTGCCAATTAATGCGTTATTTAGATGTGCCATTCAATGCATTATATAATGTACCCTTTAGATGTGCCTTTCAATGTGTTATTTAGATGTGCCAATCAATACGTTATTTAGATGTGCCATTCAATGCATTATATAATGTACCCTTTAGATGTGCCATTCAATGCATTACGTAATGTGCCCTTTAGACGTGCCATTCAATGCGTTATTTGGATGTGCCATTCAATGCATTACGTAATGTACCCTTTAGATGTGCCTTTGAATATTTAGATGTGCCATTCAATGCGTTATTTAGATGTGCCATTCAATGTATTATATAATGTACCCTTCAGATATGCCATTCAATGTGTTATTTAGATGTGCCATTCAATGTATTATATAATGTACCCTTCAGATATGCCATTCAATGTGTTATTTAGATGTGCCATTCAATGCGTTATTTAGATGTGCCATTCAATGTGTTATTTAGATGTGCCATTCAATGTGTTATTTGATGTATTCAGGTGTGCTTTTTTGTTCGCAACAATATATTCAGATGCGTTATTCAGCATCTGTTGTAGATTGTATTTGAACGTGTTAGTGTATGTGTCCACCATGTGTTATTGTATCCATTATATAATGTACTTAGATGCGTAAACTCTGCACATGGTCATTATGAAACGTTTTGCATTTTATATGCCCATTACCTTAGAGATGTATATTCTACATGTCCATCCGTCTCTTTTTTTTTGCCTAGAGATCTGTAACATGTCAGGTTTGAATTTTCAGGTCTTATTTCAGATTGTGTGCGACAACATATTTTATGGCATTTTTATATTTCTGTATTTATTTGGTTGTATTTAGCTGTGTATCTGTATTTAAGATGCCTTTGTTTTACATTGTTTTAATACATTTAAAATATAATGTATTTAGATGTGCTATTTAGTGCGCATAAATGTATTCAGATGTGTTATTCAGCATGTTGTATTTTAATGTATCAGTATATGTGTCTGCAATATACATAGATCCGTTAATCTGTGTCCCTTATATAATGCATTTAGATCCGTTATGGACTCTGCACACGTTTGTTATGCATTTTAACACGTTCGCATTTTATATGCCTGGTATCTTAGAGATGTATATTATAATGTCCATCTCCTCTCTTTTTTTTTCTAGATATCTGCAACATATCAAAGGTTTGAATTTTTAGAGGTCTCATTTTCGATTGAGTGCGACAACATATTTTTTTATGTCATTATTATAATCTGTATTTGTATTTAATTTTAGCCGTGTATCTGTATTTAAGATGACTACGTCTTACATGTATTTTAATACATGCATTTACAATAATGTATTTAGATGTGCTATTTAGTGCACAATATTTTCAGATGGTCATTCATTAACCGGTGTGTATTGTATTTTAACGCATTACCCAGCATTACCCAGTGTACATGTCCCAATGTACCTAGATGCTTATTTTGTCGTTAGATAACTTAGATGCACGTTTATTTTTTAGCATTTGCATTTTAAATGCCCGTTATCTTAGAGATGAATATTATACATGTCCATCTTGTCTTTTATTATTTTTCTTTTTTTAAGTATCTGCAACATATCAAAGGTTTGAATTGAGGTATTATTTCCTATTGTGTGCGACACTATATTTTAAACGTCCTTTCTACTGTATTTTAGATGCCTTTGACTTGCATGTATTTAAATGCATATATTTAAAACAATGTATTTAGATGTACTATTTAGTGCCCGACGATGTATCCATGGTTTTTCAGCATCCATTGTATTTTAACGAATTACCCAGAGTAGTGTCTGCAATGTACAAATACCTAGATGCATTATTCTGTGTCGGTTAGGCAATGCATTTAGACCAGTCATTTACTCTGCAGGTTCCTCATGAAACATTTGCTTTTTATATGCCCATTATCTTAGAGATGTACATTACACAGGTCTTTTTTTGGGGGGGTTCTCTTCTACATACCTGTAACATATCACAGGTTTGAATTTTCAGAGGTCTTACTTCCTATTGAATTCTGCAACATATTTTATATATCCTTTTTAAATCTCTGCATTTATTTGTGTGCATTTAGGTGTGTATCTGTATTTAAGACATCTTTGTATTACATGTATTTCAATGCATATATTTAACACATAATGTATTTAGATGTGCTATTTAGTGCTCAACAATGTATTCAGACGAATTACTCAGCAGCTGTTGTATATAGTATTTTAATCAAGGCATTACCCAGTGTGTGTCGCAATATACATACCTAGATGTTGGTTGTAATTTAGATGGTCATTAACTGCACGGTCATTATGAAACATTTGCATTTTATATGCAATATATTGTATTATCTTAGAGATCATTACACGTCCATCTGGACTTTTTTTCTGGATATCTGCTACATAACAATGGTTTGAATTTTTAGAGGTTTCATTTACTTTTGTGTGCAACAATACATTTCATAGTCTTTTTTTTTAATACTGCATTTTAGATGCCTTCGTCTTACATATATTGTTATACATATATTCAAAACATGTATTTAGATGCTTAATTTAGTGTGCAACAATGTATTCAGATGCTTTTTTTAACATCTGTTGTACCTAGTGTATGTGTACATATATTTTAATGCATATAACTAAAACATCATGTATTTAGAGGCTCAATTTAGTGTGCAACAATGTATTCAGATGCTTTTTTTTTTTAACATCTGTTGTACCCAGTGTTATGTGTACAAATATTTTAATGCATATATCTAAAACATCATGTATTTAGAGGCTCAATTTAGTGTGCAACAATGTATTCAGATGCTTTTTATTTTAACATCTGTTGTACCCAGTGTATGTGTCTGCAATGTGCCTAGATGCATCACTCTTTGTCTGTTATATAATGTATTTAGATGCATTATTATTAACTCTGCACATGTTCCTTATTAAACATTTGCATTTTATATGCCCGTTATCTTAAGAGATATATATTATACATTTCTGGGCCCTCTTCTTTTTACCCTCTATACTGCTCCACTGTCACATTTAACAGACCATCATCATATCAATTATCACTTTTATGCCAACGACTGGCAGATTCAAAGCAGTGACACACCTGAAAATCTTCCTTCTCTCTTGACAAATATGACCAGCTGCCTTCAAGATATCTAACACTGGATGATACAAAACAAATTACAACTAAATGCAGATAAACCCGAAGCCATGCTTGTAGGCACCAAACACAAACTCTCCTCCATTCCAACAACTTCAATATAATTTGGCAATACGTCAGTTCCTCTATCCACTTCTGTGAAGTATCTAGGAGTCTTGTTGACAACACTCTCTCCATGCAAAAATTCATTACCCAGACCTGTCCGTCATACTACTATCAACTACGGCGCATTAGTGCAATTCGAAAGTACCTGTCCACTGATGCAACATTCAAACTTGTCACTTCTCTTTTTCTCTCTCGTCTGGACTTTTGCAATTTTCTTTCGGCTGGTCTGCCAGCATAATCCATCCACTCCCTTCAACGTATACAAAACTCTGCAGCTCGTCTGGTCCTCAGAAAGAAAAATCCGAGCACATTTCCCCTCTTGCAATCTCTCCATTGGCTGCCATACCACAGAGTAAACTACAAGATCAATACCCTCCGTTACAAACGTCTCCACAAAACTGCACCTTCCTACCTCTGTGAATGTCTTCACTTGTACACACCTTCTCACTTCCTCCGCTTGTCGGCAGATACTTTGTCCTTGAGAATACCCAGATTCAACCTATCTACCGTTGGCCGCTGCTCTTTCTCTGTTTCTGGTCCATCAATCTGAACGACCTTTCTGAAACGACCTTCCTCTCTCCCTCCGGCAAAAGCCTATTTATGACACTTTTAAATCCAACCTCAAGACACACTTATTTCAAACCCAAGTTTTTCTCCTTCCACTTCATTCTATTACCTGTCCCTGCCTTCAACATCCACCTGCCAAAGTGCATAACGTTTGTAGGTGTGTGTGCGCGCACGTGCTGCGTGTGTGTGTGTGTGTGTGTACATTTCGAATTTGTTAGAACTGTACATTGTTGTCGATTGTGTGTTGTGTAGGTCGAATTCAAGTGCTTTTGTTTGTTTTTACAAGATATAGCGCTATACAAATTCCATGTATTATTATTATAATGTCCATCTGGTCTCTTCTTTTTTTTTGTTCTAGATATCCTTAACATAGAAGTTAAAATTTTCAGATCTCATTTCCCATTGTGTGCAACATTTTACATCTCCGCATTTATTTGTATCTGTAGTTTAGATGCCTTTGTCCTACATGTATTTTAAAGCATATATTTGCATTTGAAAGTGTGCCGGATTTTTTATGCGTTTTTAAACTGTCAGTTCAAGTCTGTATCCAAGATGACATTTTGTGTCTACATGTGTGCAATAATTAGACGTCTTTGTTGTAAATACCTGCATTTAGATACATTGTACATAAAGATAAACTCAAAATTTTTTACAGTTGTATTTTGTTTAAATTAATTTTTTTTTAATCTGCATTTATATGTAGGCCTTTATGTTTGTATAAACTCTTAATTTTTTTAACCTGCACTTTTGTGTATATCTTGGATGTTTTTTTTATTTCATTAATTTTTAAATCTTTCATTTGTATATCTCGTGTTTCAGAAATTTTAAATATCTATATTTGTACATCTCAGCTGTCTGTATTTCAGAAAATTTTAAAATCTTCACTTATATATCTATTTCTTGGATGTCTGTATTTTAGAAGCCTGTATTCAGATGTCTGCATTATGAATATCTGTTATCAGATGTCTCTACTTTTGAAGCCTACAGTTTGTTTCTTCATCCTTTCTTTTATTTCATGGCTAATGGAATGAGCACTCTGTGCTGTTTACATCCATTCCCTGTATACACATTGTCATTTGTTGGGGGGGGGGGGGGGGGGGGGAACAGCCTAAATTTCATGCAGAGAAATCTGCAGAAAATTTCTTAACCACATTGAAACCTGTTCCATGTTATGAGTAGGCCATTGTGTGCTGGTATGGACCTTTGACAAAATGTAAAAGCAGACAGGCACACAGTTATATTTCGACATCATCCCTGAAGTCGGAATGCAGCTACCTTGCTGGTGGGCAAACGCTCAAGTCATACAAAATCTCACCAATGAAGCTCTGAGGACAGGGAAAAAAAAACACAAAAGCCACTTTTCCAATTCTCCACCCTTGAAATACAGACATCTGGATACAGGCACTTGAAGAACAGCAGTAGCATGCAGGTGGTTGTGATAGATTAGTATTACTATCACTTTTAATTCTGAGGTGAAAAAATCTATGTGTATGACTTACCGATCTCTCTCTCTCTCTCTCTCTCTCTCTCTCTCTCTCTCTCTCTCACACACACACACACACACACACACACACACCTCTCTCTCTCTCTCTCTCTCAGGAACATAAAAACACATGACAAACGTGTGTGCATGAACCCCCTGTACAGAAATCGAAAAACACAGCTAGTAAGCTGTTTTTTAATAAGCACATCAAGTGAGGGGAGAGGGGGTGTGTGTGGTTGTGATTATAATGAAGATATTTTTTATTTGTTTCAGCAGTAAGGGTGGATAAAGCATGGTATATACAACACTACAGAGTGCTACAGAGTGCTAAACTGCACTATACTACTACACTACACAACACCACACTATACTGTTTCTGAAAGGGGAAGTTTGTAGCACAACATCAGTAGTTCACAGGGGAGTTCTTGTGGCCGGTGACTGGCAATGCCTATTTCTCTTCCATCATGGACACCACCTGCACACAGAATCATAAGTGACACACATCAGTCAATAAACTATAACAACACTGGATTTAATTTTTTTTTTTTTTTTTTTTTTGTGAATATGTTGTTGCTCTTGTGGATTTGGTGCACATTACTATAGATATATCTATCTCACAGTGCAGTGGCACACTCATACACACTAGGGTTGTTGTTTTTTTCCTTATATTCATATACTTCCAGGATAATGAAATAATCACTCATGTGCTTTTTTACATCAAGCCCCATGTGATTGCAGCTTTTATCAATTTTGTCACCCGTTCCCACCAATACACAATGGCCTCCTCTTCCAAACAGCAGAACAGGTTTTAATTTGTGCTCAAGATATTCTGCATGCGTTTGCACACAGAACCTTGGTTTACAGTCTCATTGAAAAGACTTTTGAGGGGAGTGGAGTTGGCACTGACGTTAACTCCAGGGGGATAAGCCCTCTTGAACAAGATCTGAACCCAAGTCAGCAGATCACGAGCACATTTTGTAACGCTCTAACCACTGAGCTTTCCTGTCCCCCAGGGTCACTCACTCACACACACTCTCCCTCTCTCT
Source organism: Stramonita haemastoma (assembly GCA_030674155.1). NCBI lineage: Eukaryota > Metazoa > Mollusca > Gastropoda > Neogastropoda > Muricidae > Stramonita > Stramonita haemastoma. The sequence continues at coordinate 26,782,425 of CM060322.1, forward strand.
CTCTCACACACACTTACACACACTTACACACACTCACACACACACACACTTACACACACATTCACACACTTACACACACACACACACACAGGGGTGCTGCTGACAGAGGGGTAGACAACCCTTGCCTGACCTCTGTCAGTCTGTCTAGATGTGATAAAATCCCCAAAGGAGTGTGCACACACACCTTATATCTCACAAACATGGCAGAAAATAGTCCCAGCTTCCAACATATTTATTTAAAAAAAAAAAAAATTCTTTTATACTAGGTACCGGCAGCCTCTCTTTAGCTTTGCGGGAAATCTCCCTGGGAGGGTAAAATCAAACGTTTTTCACGGACAATTCTTCTTATATATGAACATGAATAACAAAGTTGTTGATATGAAAATAAAGATTGATCTTTCCTCTATTGATTTGTGTCATTTGTTTTTGTTATGAATGCAACACCACAGAACTAACGATCCGACAAAGTGTAAAGCGGCAAAAATTTTTACCGTGTGTCGCAAAATTTCAGCCTGCTCAAACCCCTACGAAGACAGTGACTTCAAATCGTTTTCAGTTTTACCGGTTACACAAATCTACTTGACGCAACTATAGCGTCTTTCGATGCATTTAAAGTTTATTCTTTTCTGAATTCAATCGTATATGAAACGTGGCTATACAAAGCGTGCGAGCTATGCGCAAGCCCCGGTGTAGTATGACCCTGTTACTCGTTATGCGACATCGAAAGACTCCCGAACCATGGCCGCAAACAGCGCGATCTCTGAAAGTCGTATCGACGAAGTTGTACCCCTTATGTCCAGATTGAAAGACAGACTTTGTAAGTGGACCGGGATGGACAGCGCAACGCTGATCCGCAGGGCAGAGGACCGGTCTGGATGGAGGATGACAACGTCATCAACATCCTCATGTCTCCTCTACGACCATTCGGTCAGGAGAATGAGGTGAGGTGAGGGGGTAAATGTAGCGGTTTGACTCCTTGATCCATGTACACATTTCATGTAAATCCATCAAGAAATGAGGAAGTTACGTACATTTTAGTTTGGTACGGTAGAGTAGACCGGCTTTTTCCATTGTCCAAATTGGGCTTTTTGTCATTTTTGGAGTTGCATAATTCCTAATGTTACTATCTTACATTAACAAAAAAAAATTCACCTCTCTTATCAAGATATAGGTATTCAGAATAAATGAGTGTGAAACAATTCTCTGGTCTTGTTTTTGTGCTACAAGATGGCAAAAAATGGCTAATTATGCAATTTCAAAAATTGACAAAATGGGTTTTTTGTCAATTTTGTTGCCTTGCTGTGCCATTGATTGAACAGAGTGATGCTTAATCTTATTTGTGTGCACAGTATATGTTGTAGAGAACGAAAACCTATGATTACAATCTGTCTAATATGATTTACTAGAAAGTTATGTCATGGCAAACATGCTCCATTTTTCAATCAGAATGACTGAACGAAAAAATGCCATTTTTGAATTGTGATATCTCTGGAACTAAATGAGCTACAGCCTAACTTTTTTTGTTATTCTTATATTTTCTTGTATTTTTAAGAAAAATAATTGTTTTAAACATTTTTCCCCAATGAATTTTTTGACAAACTATTTATACTGAGGATAATGGAATAAGCACTCATGTGCTTTTTTAAATCCAGCCCCCGTGTGTATGCAGTATTGTACATCTTGTCATCTGTTCCCACCAGCACACAATAGCTTACTCTTATGAAAAGCGGAACAGGATTTAAGTGTGCGCGAGATGCTCTACATATGACAAATAGTTAGAAAGACAGGAAACAACAACAACACAGACTATGAATAAGGATAATAAAAAGAAGTACAAACAATTCCTTATTAAAAAAATATTTTTTAAAAATACATGAAAATAACTCTGCTTTTAAAAAACGGAATAATTTTCTATGTGGAGAAATCCAGAGACTTTTATACCTGTCTGAGAAAAATGTATCGTCCATGCTTCCTGTCCAGTGATGTAGAAACTCTGGAACATCCATCATGCTTCCCCTCACAGATGCGTTCACTCCCATTCTGCACATACAGAAATTGTCATCAGAAACACACAGTGGATCTCGGAATATGCCAGGATAACGTACGTGGTTGTAATTGAAGGTTCACTTTCGCTTTCAAAGGTCACCCAATGCATGTTAAGGCCATTGTAGGCCGCAGAAATGGTTGAAGATCGTTCAACACGAAAGAAGCAACAAAGATTTTGATTGGTTTAGAGGGTAATTTTTTTATATTTCCGGACCAATCACAATCGTCTTGAGGAAAAATGGCAGCCAAGCATTTGCGCCACAATTACTAGAGGTGTTTTCTGAAGTTGTTTTTTTTACAATATTGAAGGCAGGGTGGAGTTTTAGAGGGTGGATTTGGTTGAATTAAACAATGACAGAGATGTTGAGGTAAGGGTTGAGGAATATCTTTAGTAAAACTTGGGAAAAATTTATTGCCATCCGACTGAACAGAGAGAAGCTAAGTTTTGCAGGATGCCCCTCTTGGCAACTCGGCAATTTCAATGTCATACAAGGGACAGGATAGCTCAGTGGTCAGAGCACTCACTTTCCCCCAGCCAGTGTTAAGTAGCCTCAAGTGTGGTTGGCAATTGGATGGGTGACCGTTTGCACGCCTTGGCTACAGTACAGTTCCCCCAGTTCATCTAGCTGTAAATGGGCACCTGCCCTCTTTAGGGTCAGGGTAGGTGAAGCAGCGAGGGAGAGGAGATGGGCGCCACCCTAAACATTCTGCTCCTAGAGAAGCTGAGGTCTCTGATGCCTCGCTCCCCTACGACCACACAGGTTATGGGACACCTTTACCTTTTACATCGTTTTACTTTATTTTGACACAACAAGGCTTTGAAATAACTGTTGTTAAGTCATTTCGAGTATTTTGCATCACACGCACTCAAGCAATTGTCATATTTTTGCCATTGAACACCATCACTTTGCACTAAATGAGTGTTTACTACCATGATGATTACGATGGCGTTAATTGTTTTGCTGGACTTTTTTGAGTATCTGATGACCAAAAAAGTGACACAAGCTTCTTACTTTCTCAAAACTAATGTCAAGAAATATTTACCGAATCATGACATTTTTGCACCACAACAACATTGCATATTGCATTAAAATCAAACTAGGGCTCTGACGTCATGACAGTGATGGGTAGTGCACATGTGTTTGATTTTATTTATTTATTTTGTACATTACCAAAAATACTACATGCTGTAATAAAATTGCTATCATTTAGAAGCTTGTTTTCTAAGCTTTCCCGTGATTTTCAACTTTAAACACTTAGTTCAGTTTTACATATAGACGGTACAGGGTATGGCCTAGTGGTCAGAACATTGCGCTCACAATTTGACGACTCGGGTTTCACTCCCTATCAAGGGGATTTTTCCTCTGGAGTTAACATCAGTGCTGACTCCATTCCCCCCAAAAGTCTTTCGGATGAGACTATAAACTGAGGCCCCGTGTGCGAATGCACACAGAACATCTTGCACACACGTTAAATCCTGTTCTGCTTTTCGTAAGAGTAGGCCATCGTGTGCCGATGGGAACAGATGACATTTACAAAACTGCATATACACGGGGACTGGATGTAAAAAAGCAGATGATTGCTTATTCCATTATCCTTGATATAAAAGAATAAATTAGATAACAAATCAATATCAAGGGCTGTTTGACCTCACCTGGCTTCAAAACAACACTGGCCAATGTTAATTCCACCAGCAGTACTAAATCATCTGCTGTTGATTCAGTGCAACAAGGGTTGTAAATTGCAACTCTACAGTTTCAGAGTTTCCCATTTGATACGCAATATTTAAATACTATTCTGTTTTTCAGTACTTTAAATAATAATTTTTTTAAAGTACAAACTATTCCTTTCAAAAACAAAATCAAAATACTTCTGCCCTAACAACGGTAAATAATTTGTGGGGAGAATTTCAGTTATTTTCATACCTTACTAGGAAAATTGTATCGTCCATGCTTCCCGTCCAGTGGTGTAGAAACTCAGAAACATCAATCATGCTTCCCCTCACAGATGTCTTCACCACCACTCTGCACATACATAAATTGTCATCAGAAACACTTCTACCACTAAGTGTACATCACAAATAGGCAAACACCAAACACATGAAAACAAGAACAAATCAAAAACATTTTCACTTCACTTTCACCTTTCTCATCGTAGACCAAAGTGGCACTGCTGAACTTCAGAAACGTATACACATCAAATACACAAACAACTCTACAACACAAACAGGCATTCATTAAAAACACCAAAGTAGACATAAGGAACCAGAATTCTTCCAACACACAAACAACCATACACCAAATATGACCACACAAAAAGAAATTGTCACTTACGTGCAAACTTCTATTCTTTGTGTCCAGATACCTATTTCCCTGTCTTCAACCCCCTTGCAGTGAAAAGTCTGTGAAAACACACACACATGCATGATTAGTTCTTTGTTTTTTATGGTTGAAACACAACTTCAATCATTCACAACAACCTGACACACACTAAAAAAATTAGTACAACATACCAAGTTTATCAGAGTATAAAAAGATGAAAAATTAAGAAAGGTAATAGTGTGTACAAGTATTTTAAACTTGTTGTCAAAATATTAGAAAAAAGAAACAACAACAAAGAAACAATCAACATGGTGGTGGATGTATATGCAATGCATCAATGGATGTATCATGCAATGCATCAATGGATGTATCATGCAATGCATCAATGGATGTATCATGCAATGCATCAACAACAAAGCAACACTATGGTGTTGATGTCTGCATCCTCAAATAAAAGAAAAATAAACATACAAGTAATGACAACCCCTCGCTCCCCCCCTCTGCCCCCCAAAACAAATACACAAAAATGCACTAACTCTTAGTGCAGCTGAAAGCATCTCCAGCTGTTAAGTACACAATACCCGTGCACACAGAGACTGAACGCATATAAATCAAGTCACAAATAATGTATGCAAAATATCAACCCCCATTTCTCCCCCTCCCAACACAGCAGAAATATATCAATCTCTCTCCTTCCACTCATGTATACCTACATAAAACACTTCTGTACACCAACAGTTAAAATAATATTACAGAAGCTACAAACAAACTATGCACACTAGCAAATGCAAAGTAAAAATACTTAACCCATGATCACACATTTTCTCTTCTGATGTCTCAGCACACCAAACCTGTGGACACACAGGAGGCGACATGTAAAAATAAAGCCTGGAAAATAATATAGTAGTAACATCCCCCCCCCCCCCCCCCCAACAAACACACATGCACGCATGCATACAACACCATTTCATGTCAACATAAACCACCAAGACACAACAAGCCTGATCTGAACCAGCTTCTTCTGACTCACTCATGACAGCCAGTTCTCTCCCTTGCTCTTCCCCACAGATGGCCCACTTGTAATGGTTAGTAAAAAATAAAAAAAATTATAAAAAATACATAACACATATTAAGAAAATGAATATTTCTGAACTTATGAATAACATGCTGGGTTAGTATATCGAAAGACTGAAGCTCTCACTTTAATATTTGAGCTTTGACTAGCTTGAAGAAAATACTCTGAATTTTGTACTCCGTATCGCTAGTGCTAGTCCGTGTCGGCTACTCTCTGCAACAGCAAGCAAAGAGTTCGGAACACACGGAATCACCCGACAATGCTCTGCATTCGATATTGGGTAGGCTCACGAAGTTATGTTAAGCTGCACTAGTCATAGTATCAATGCGGCCACAGCGTAAAAAATCTGCAAACAACAAATCCGCTATAGCAGACAGTCGTCCAAAATCATTGCTTTACACTGATCCGCTGTAGCAGACAGCCATCCTCTCAGAGCTAAGAATTACTGCTTTACAGTTTCAGAGTATCCCATTTTATACAGAATAGTTAAATTCTGTTCAGTCCTCCAGTACTTTAATAAATGATAATGTCAAAAACATACAAAGTATTTCTTTTAAAAACCAACATCAAAATTATTCTGCCCTTATAACTTTGGAAAATTTGAGGCGAGAATTGCAGTGACTGTTCTACCTTTCTTGGAAAAAATCTACCATCCATGCTTCCTGTCCAGTGGTGTAGACACTCTGGAACATCCATCATGCTTCCCCTCACAGATGTCTCCACCACCACTCTGCACATACAGAAATTGTCATCAGAAACACACTTCTATCACCAAGCATACATCATAAATAGGCACACACCAAACACATGAAAACAAGGACAAATCACAAACATCTTCACTTCACTTTCACCTTTCTATTCGTCTTGTAGACCATAGGGGCACTGCTGAACATTAGAAACATATATACACATCAAATACACAACTCTACAACAGATACAGACAAACATTAAAAACACCAAAGTAGAAATAAGCAACCAGCATTCTTCCAACAAACAGGAACAACAATACACACACACACACAACACACACACACACACACACACAACACACACACACACACACACACACACACAGAGGAATTGCAACTTACATGCAAACTTCTATTCCTTGTGTCCAGCCTTCTGTACCTATTTCCCTGTCCTCAACCCCTTGCAGTGAAAAGTCTGTGAAAAACACACACACACACACACACACACACACACACACACACACACAACACAAACAGACAAACAGACAAACAGACAAACAGACACACAGACACACACACACACACACACACACACACACACACACACACACACACACACACACACAATCAGCTCTTTGTTTTTATCGTTGAAACACAATTTCATTCATTCATTCACAATAACCTGGCACATGAGTACAACATACCAAGTTTATCAGAGTATTCTACCATATGTGCAAAAATAGGCTGAAGGCAGTAAAGCTGATATCATGAAAAAGATGTAAAAATTAAGAAGGTAATTTAACTGTATTTTAAACTTGTTAAAATATTAGAAAAAAAGAAACAACAAAGACACAACAATCAATAAGAGCGGTGGATGTATCATGGCAATACATTAACAACAAGGCATCACTATGGCCAGTCAGTGTTAATGTCAGCATAATAAAATACAGAAAATAACATACCACAAGAAATGACACCCCCTCCCCCAAAACACACACACACAAAAAAAGCACTATCTCTTAGTGAAGCTGAAAGCATCTCCAGAAGTTGGGTTCAAATACCTGTGCACACAGAGACTGAACACATATATAAATAAATCAAGTCACAAATAACGTATGCAAAATATCAACCCCCATCTCTCACCCTCCCAACACACAGAGATATATAATTATCAATTCCTCTCCTTACACTCATGTTTACCTACACAAAACACTTGCTACATGGGGTGGGGGGGGGGGGGGGGCCAGGATAGCCTAGTGGTCAGAACACTGCGCTCACAATTTGACCACCCTAGTTCGATTCCTGTTTGACGGGATTTTTCCCCTGGAGTTAACTTTGGTGCTGACTCAACTCTCCCCAAAGTCCTTCGGATGAGACTATATAAACCAGACCCCGTGTGCAAATGCATGCAGAACATCTTGTACACATGTTAAATCCTGTTCCGCTTTTCGTAAGAGTAGGCCATTGTGTGCCGTGGGAACAGATGACAAGATTTACAAAACGGCAACACGGGACTGGATGTAAAAAAGCACGAGGAATAAATAAAAATAAATGAACACTTATGATAATATACAACAAGCCACAAACCAACCATGCACACTAGCAGATGCACAGACAAAATACTTATCATACCACATCATCTTCAGCTAATTGGTACACCAGTCCCGTGAACACACAGAAATGGACATGTAAAAACGAAGTCGAAATACAGAAACCACAACACCTACACACACACACACAACCACCTCACACATACACTCTCACACACACACACACACACACATCACACACACACACACCACACACACACACCACACACAACACACACGCAAGCATGCATACAAATTTTATACACAATACCATTTGATGTCAAGGTAAACTATCAAGATAGAACAAGCAAATAAATATTTGAATCAGCTTAAGAATTGCGGCTTTAAAGTTTTAAAGAGTTAGCCATTTCATAAAGAAATTTTTTAAGCTAATACCTTTGAAACAAAGCCTTCAACCCATTTCTCATACATTCCTTCACACACGCATGCACAAACACACACACATATATACATCTGGAAATAAAAGTTTGACTTTGCCATACACACACACAGATGCACATATACACACACTCAACACAAGCATAACACAGAACACACACACATACACACACACACAACACAAAGATAACACAGCACAACACACCACAACACAACACACATACCACACATGATAACTTTTTTTCTTTAAAAACTACGTACCTTCTCCCTCAGCAGGAGCACAGCTCCACCTACTCATGACCTTACAATCACTCATGTCTGGGGTTCTGTCTCCCCTGACATCTCCATTCACAGACATTTTTCCCAGCAGTGAAGAATGCGGCTGACTCCCCTCTGCTCAAAGTCTTTCATATGAGACCATAGACCAAAGTAGAAGTTTGGCTTCAAACAGGGATTGAACCCAAAGTCTTTCACATGAGACCATAGACCTAGGTACAAGTTTGGCTTCAAACGGGGATTGAACCTGCAGCGCCTTGCTTTCCAGACAGCTGAATTACTTGTAGACCACTGCTCCACCTTGCGACGAGGTGGTGATTGATGCCAGTGGTTAGAGCCACCTCTCAGTTTTTCAGTGAGGAGAGGTTATTTCTCAACTGGAGTGTCAACATTGATGCTACTCATATTTCCATCTTTCCCTGAACATTACCTTCCCATGTATACCACCTGACCCTGAACTCCTATCCACTAACTCTCATCGTTACCACAAACCAACACATTTATAGTGCATGCCTTTTAAAAACTCGTGCTCTTTTCATGCAAAACTTGCCCAAATAAGACCAGTGCTGTGGATGACACTACACACCCAGCATGCACCCTGAAACCTGGAGTGGGAAGGGCTCCACCTGGACCTACTTGCCCACCACACTTGCACTGCCTGAAGACGTCAGGCAGCGCCCCAACTACTGCCCAAGGATTTGAGGTGATGAGAACTCCTTGGTCAGTCTTTGGGCTGTAGTGGGCAAGTTGAACCTGGCGGAGCCCATCCCTCTCCTGGTAGCAGGGTGCATGCTGGGAATGTAGATTCATCCACAGCACCGGTCTTGTTTGGGCAAGTTTAGCATGAAAAGTGTGTGGGTTTTTAATGCATGTTCAAGATTTTGTGTGTTTGTACAGGAGAGCTTGGCTTGTCAGTGTGATCTGAAGGATGGTGAAGGGAAATGGATATGTAGCAATGTGGACTCCAGGGGAGAAATCCTCTCCACTGAAGAACTGAGGGGTGGCTCTAACCACCGCCTTCAGTAACCACCACATCACCAGGTGGAGCAGTGGTCTACAGGTAACCACCTGTCTGGAAAGCCAAAAGCGGCAGGTTTGATCCCAGTCTTATCCCAAACTCATTCCCAATCCATTACATCTTGAATGGTGGTCTGGGTGCTAGTCTTTCAGATAAACACTAACCTGAGGCCCGTAACCTACACACACTTTGCAGATCTTGTAAAAAAAAAACCCACAACAACAGCGAGTTGCCTTGGCAAAATTCAGTACAAAAGCCGCTCTTATGGGGGGAAAAAAATTTGCACAAAGGAAAACTTATTTAAAAAAAAAAAAAAAAAGAATGGCGCTATTCTTGTGGCAACACTTTCCCTAAGGAGATCAGTTCAAATTCCATGTAGTATAATTTGCCATAAGTGATAGTGGTATACAATACAATACAGTACAATATTATAACAACTTGGCTACCCCACACCCTAGACACAGACACATTATATATCAAACACAAAAATGCAATGCAATTCCTGTTACATCCAAACAGAACATGTCTTCCAAACAAATCTTAAAACTTACTTATTCTGACAAACCTATCTCCCTTAATAGAGTGCACTGGATTGTTCATGTATACATGTATTTGTCAAGTTGAATGGTGAGAGAGAGAGAGAGAGAGAGAGAGAAGAGAGAGAGAGAGAGAGAGAGAGAGAGAGAGAGAGAGAGAGAGAGAGAGAGAGAGAGAGAGAGACAGAGGGGGGACAGAGGGACAGACAGACAGACAGACAGACAGACAGACAGAGAGAGAGAAGAGAGAGAGAGAGAGAGAGAGAGAGAGAGAAAGAGACAGAGAGAGAGAGAGAGAGAGAGAGAGAGAGAGAGAGAGAGACAGAAAGTGAGAGAGAGAAAGAGAGAGAAAGAGAGAAAGAGAAAGACAGAGACAGACTGTGTGTGTGTGTGTGCGCACATGCAGTGTGTGTGTGTGTGTGTGTGTGTGTGTGTGTGTGTGTGTGTGTGTGTGTGTGTGTGTGTGTGTGTGAGTGTGTGTGTCCGCACGCGCGCAGTGTGTGTGTAGTACTTATCTCAGATATCCAATGATCTTGCTTGGAGTTGGACTGACCCCCCATGTCATCTCCACCGTTATGGGTTCATCACCCCTGTAATGCACCCAATGAAACAAAGCATGAATACCATTTACAACTGTAAGGCTAAGACCATAGTAAAACTGGCCATCCTGAGTTTTGATGGCCGTCTCTTTATCCAGTAGAAAGGATCCGTCAAAGCGGCCATAGTAGACCTGGCTTTCTGGAGTTTGACAGCCGTCTCTTTCTGAGAATGTGAACAAGGGAAATAATGAGTCATCACCCAGAAACTGCAAGTGACGCGAAAATGAGGATGACGTGGCAACTGGAACTTCACCCCACACCTCAAGCCAAATCGACAGAAAGTAGTTCGACATAAAAGTGTTTTTAAGTAAAATCCCCCCACAAAACTTTTATTAAAACCACTGGAATGTAATTGGGAAGGGTCACTTTACTAGTTTGTGTAGTCAGAAATTTTGAAGCAATTACTTTGTACCAGTTTTTCTTGACTATTTTCCTTTCCGTCGACCCGGCAAACAGACTTTTTGCACAAAAGTTGAAATGACGGGCTAAAAATACCGGACCGTATGGCCACGCACAGCCATCATCAGTGATGCCACAGTGCGACTAAGCTGAGCAGGACTTTTCACCCGGGCTGGTAAAATTGACGGTGGCAAAAAGCTGGGTTTTCTGTGGTCATAGCCTAAGAATTCCACTTGCTGCCTGAAAAACCCACTGCAGTCCCTTAACAACTCCTTTGGCTGAAAGAAGGCCACCAGTACCTAATATAAGTAACCACTGCAAATAATGAAGAATACTTCCCTTGATATATAACTGTACGATGTGATAGTGCCTGGGGACCTATGGGTATGTGGGTTCAAACATTTTCTATCTGGAATTATGCCAAATCTTCAGAACAAAAATCTCGGGACTGATCCTTACATAATCATGTCAAAACGGGTCTCATTAAAATAAATGTCAGCTTACCTTACCAATGGGCCTGGCCATCCCTCCTGTTGTCACCACGTAGCACAACACCAACAGGCAGGGATGGTGCAGACACATCACGTAGCACAGCACCCACAGGGAGAGATGGGGGAGACACATCATGTAGCACAACACCAACAGGCAGGATGGTGCAGACACATCATGTAGCACAGCACCCACAGGGAGAGATGGGAGACACATCACGTAGCACAACACACACAGCAGGGATGGTGGAGACACATCACGTAGCACAACACCTACAGCAGGGATGGTGCAGACACATCACGTAGCACAACACCTACAGCAGGGATGGTGCAGACAAATCACGTAGCACAACACCTACAGCAGGGATGGTGCAGACACATCACGTAGCACAACACACACAGCAGGGATGGTGCAGACACATCACGTAGCACAACACCTACAGCGGGATGGTGCAGACACATCACGTAGCACAACACCTACAGCAGGGATGGTGCAGACACATCACGTAGCACAACACACACAGCAGGGATGGTGCAGACACATCACGTAGCACAACACACACAGCAGGATGGTGGAGACACATCACGTAGCACAACACCTACAGCAGGGATGGTGGAGACACATCACGTAGCACAACACCTACAGCAGGGATGGTGGAGACACATCACGTAGCACAACACACACAGCAGGGATGGTGGAGACAGGTCATGTAGCACAACACCCACAGGCAGTGATGGTGGAGACAGGTCACAACACCTATAGCAGTGATGGAGAGTAGCACATCACCTACAGGCAGGAATGGTGGGGAGTAGCACAACACCCACAGCAGTGATGGTGGAGACAGGTCATGTAGCACAACACCCACAGGCAGTGATGGTGGAGACAGGTCATGTAGCACAACACCCACAGGCAGTGACGGTGGAGACAGGTCATGTAGCACAACACCTACAGCAGTGACGGTGGAGACAGGTCACAACACCTACAGCAGTGATGGTGGAGAGAAGCACAACACCAACAGGCAGGAATGGTGGAGACAGATCCCCCAGCTCCTCCATTTCCTCCCTCTTCACAGCATCACACTCCTCCTTGCTTTACAGGAGTGATAATCCTCCCAGTCCCTCACCCCCAAATTCCTCATCCAAGTCCGGCCTGTCCGAGTCAAAGGTGATGTCCATTTTGCAGTTCATCTCCTCATGCCTGTAGTTAGTTCTCCACAATGCAAAAAAAAACCCAAAAACAAAAAAACAAAAAAAAGTTCTCCACAAGGCTTAACGTCAGTCAGTTAACTCAGTCAACAGTTTGTCATGTGCTTGTTGACAATGTCTTCATGACCGACTGTGGATGTCAAAGTTGTTGGCCTTGAAGTAGATAACACTGCTATCTATGTGATGTGCTGACACTGTGGTTACTGACGTTGTGGCACACCCCTCCTCCCTCTTCTGGCCTGGAAAAAAAAACAAACAGCAATGGCTTTGAAAGAATGCAGGCAGGCAGGCAAATTTACAACACAATAAACATCTCTAAAAAAAAAAACCAGGATATAAAAAATCCACCTCCACTGGGTGAGGTATTGTTGAGTTGTGGGTGATTTTATATTATGATATGTGCAGGCTTTTTTTTTTTGTGATGTTACTTTTTACATGTTTGCTTTTTATGTGTGGCATGTAACCCACGTGAATTTCTCTATGAGATAATAAAGTATTTTTTAATTTGAATTTGAATTTGACCTCTGATGATTTTCAGGAACTTATCACATATCCAGCAATGCACCAATTGGCAAAAAAAAAAGAAAGCAGCTCTGGGCTTTTCACAAAAAATTATTTCAAACAATGATGCTGATCTGAAAGTCCCCCCCCCCCCCCCCCAAAAAAAAAAAAAAAAAAATCATTATTCCATCAGTAAGTAAATCGCATCCGACTTATGAGTTCACGACCTAGTCTTGAAGAACAAATCTCTGCAAACTGATTTTGATTTTTTTTCACCCAAACCAGTTACTAAATATGAAAAATTACTATTGTTTTTTTCAATTTTATGCACCTGGCGATTTAACAAAAAAAGAAGTTTAATGTAGTGAATGTACATGACTTGCAGAGATAATCCTTTTTGGTGTCGTTCTCTTAGTCATATAAGCACTCTGTCACAAGGGGTCAGGAAAGTTAATCTTAAACCAGTTTTTATCGGAATGGGATATACATTAAAAAAAAAAAAAAAATTTAACCGAACCCCCCACCCCCACCCTGGAGAAAGCAAGTTTACATCAGAACTATGCCTGTATCAAACTGACAGCAGTAAAATTACATCAGAAACATCACACACACACAAGCGGACACACCCACAGACAAAAAAAGACGATGTATATACGCTAAACACACCACACACAGCATACTTATTTCATGCAAAGATTCTGTCATCCCTCATATCTGGTTTCTGGGTTCCTGTCCTGTTCTCTGTGCACAACATCTTCAGCTGTTTCAATGTGCCTGCCCTGACAACACAACACGTACACAGGTAGTAGCGTTTACTATTATAATGTATGCAGCAAACACACACACACACACACACACACACACACACACACACACACAACACACACACACACACATAACACACACCAAACTTTTACACCAAAAACACAAGTATACACTTCCAACATGCTACGTCGACACAAGCCACACAAATTGCAGACTTACTGAACCAGGCACATAGCTTCTTGATCACTGCAGTCTGTCTGTCTTCAGCTGTCTTCAGTACACCAGCCCTGGAACATACACACTGAACATGCATGAGTAACATGTCTACAGGTAACAATGATTATAATCTCCTTGATCAAGGTTTGAATCCTGTTCAAGAGGACTTTTCCTCTGGAGTTAACATCAGTGCCAACTCCACTCCTCCCTAACGTCCTTCGGATGAGACTATAAATCGAGGTCCTGAGTGCGAACGCACGCAGGATATCTTGCGCACACCTTAAAACCTGTTCCGTGTTTTGGAAGAGTAGGCCATTGTGTGCCGTTGGGAACAGATGACAAAATTGACAAAACAGCATACACACAGGGACTGGATGTCAAAAAGCACACAAGTGCTTATTCTACCATCCTTGAAATAAAAAAATAAACCACACAACATACACCAAACTTTTTTAACAAAACACAGGTATACACTTCCTACATGCTATGCAGACACAAACAAGCCACACAAATTGCAGACTTACTGAACAATGCACATAGCTTCTTGATCACAGCAGTCTGTCTGTCTTCAGCTGTCTTCAGTACACCAACCCTGGAACATACACACTGAACATGCATGAATTACATCAATACATGTCTACAGGTAACAATGATTACAATCTCTTAGACCCAAGTTCGAATCTTGTTCAAGAGGATTTTTCATTTGGAGTTAACATCAGTGCCAACTCCACTCCTCCCAAAAAGTCCTTTGGATGAGACATTAAACCAAGATCCCATGTGCGAATGCATGCACAATATCTTGCACACATCTTAAAACCTGTTCCGCTTTTTGGAAGAGTAGGTTATTGTGCGCTGGTGGGAACAGATGACAAAATTGACTAAACAGCATACACACAGGGACTGGATGTCAAAAAGCACACGACTGCTTATTCTACCATCCTTGAAATAAAAGAATAAACCACACAACACACACCAAACTTTTTAACAAAACACAGGTATACACTTCCTACATGCTATGCAGACACAAGCCACACAAATTGCAGACTTACTGAACTAGGCACATAGCTTCTTGATCAAGCAGTCACTCTGTCTTCACCTGTCTTCAGTACACCAACCCTGGAACATACACACTAAACATGCATGAGTAACATGTCTACAGGTACCAATGATTACAATCTCTTTGACCCAGGTTCGAATCTTGTTCAAGAGGATTTTTCCTCTGGAGTTAACCCTTTGCTGGGCACAGCAAAATCATTTGTCACCTTCCTGCTGGGCAGAGAAAATGGAGGTGGGTGGCTTGTGAGTGGGTGTATGTATTTAACATGCAATAACTCTACAATGGTCAGGTGGATTTTGATGAAATAAAAACAGCAAGATGCAGAAGTGAATAAAGAAATTGCTAATACCCAATTTTTGTCATTATTTTTATTTTCTTTTAGAATTATAATGCATAAACACACAAAGTCATTGATTGGTTTGCGTGTGTTACAGTTAGCGTTGCAATAACTTTAGAATGCGTGCATGGATTTTGATTAAATAAAAACTAAAACATTAAGAAACAATTATAGAAAAGATATTTTCAACCTACTGTTGGTTTTATAGTTTTTTTGATAAATGGTGCACGAACACATCGAACATTCCGACGATCGCCATTTTTGTTTACCGATGATCGCGATCAGCTTAACGTTTAAGTTTGAGCCGCTGCCGTATCAAAATCCCGAATAGCAACCAAATAACAAAATATATCAAGTTCTGAACCATTGCCGAACTTGAAATCCGCGATAATTTCCCCAAATCTAAGAGTAGAATTCAAAACGCGTATCGGCCGTGTTAGATTTGACGATCGATTTTCGTCTCGAACTTCGCCGTAGTCAAAGTCGTCTCTCTCACTTCAGTCAACAAACTCAGAAGTGCACACACTACTAGGATCGATTACATCGATATTTGAGCCTAGATACACATCTCACAGCGTCATATTTTCGGCATGGAAGCTGTAAAAACGATCGTACATGTCGGGTTCGAAGATAGCATCCATCTTGGAAAAATTTGCGATTTTTTTCCTCCAAAACTTGCAACAAACTCACTCCAATCGCCGCCATTTGTAATAAACATGCGGAAGTCTCGCGGGCAGTCTCGTGGCTTCTATATTCACGAGATTTGAAGCGAGATTGGCGGCAATTACGAATGTATGATCGCTCTAAAGTGACGGTCATGTCGCCGGGCGCTTTGGGGCGTTTTGCCCAAGGACAGGGTCGGCGCTTTGGGGCGTTGTGCCCAGCAAAGGGTTAACATCAGTGCCAACTCCACTCCTCCCGAAAGTCCTTCGGATGAGACTATAAATCGAGGTCCTGAGTGCGAATGCACGCAGGATATCTTGCGCACACCTTAAAACCTGTTCCGTGTTTTGGAAGAGTAGGCCATTGTGTGCCGTTGGGAACAGATGACAAAATTGACAATACTGCATACACACAGGGACTGGATGTCAAAAAGCACACAAGTGCTTATTCTACCATCCTTGAAATAAAAAAAACACCACACAACATACACCAAACTTTTTAACAAAACACAGGTATACACTTCCTAAATGCTATGCAGACACAAGCCACACAAATTGCAGACTTACTGAACCAGGCACATAGCTTCTTGATCACAGCAGTCTGTCTGTTTTCAGCTGTCTTCAGTACACCAACCCTGGAACATACACACTGAACATGCATGAATTACATCAATACATGTCTACAGGTAACAATGATTACAATCTCTTAGACCCAAGTTCGAATCTTGTTCAAGAGGATTTTTCATTTGGAGTTAACATCAGTGCCGACTCCACTCCTCCCAAAAAGTCCTTTGGATGAGACATTAAACCAAGATCCCATGTGCGAATGCATGCACAATATCTTGCACACACCTTAAAACCTGTTCCGCTTTTTGGACGAGTAGGTTATTGTGCGCTGGTGGGAACAGATGACAAAATTGACTAAACAGCATACACACAGGGACTGGATGTCAAAAAGCACACGACTGCTTATTCTACCATCCTTGAAATAAAAGAATAAACCACACAACACACACCAAACTTTTTAACAAAACACAGGTGTACACTTCCTACATGCTATGCAGACACAAGCCACACAAATTGCAGACTTACTGAACCAGGCACATAGCTTCTTGATCACAGCAGTCTGTCTGTCTTCAGCTGTCTTCAGTACACCAACCCTGAAACATACACACAGAACGTGCATGAGTAACATGTCTACAGGTAACAATGATGACAATCTCTTCTCAGTTCCTCCCCCACCTTACCACTTACACAAGCTCACACACACACACACACACACACACACACACACACACACACACACACACACACACACACACACACACACCACACACACACACACACTCCCAGGAACAGGATGTAAAAAAGCACATGGGTGCTTATTCCATTATCCTCAATATAAAACACACACACACACACACACACACACACACACACACACACACACACACACACACACACACACACAAACACATACATTCACACACACACACAAATAGACACAAGTCTTTACACACTAACATATGATTTACAAACACATGACACATACCTGGCACTTCACTGGAAAAGCCCTGCCAGCCCCACTTCATCTTAGGTACTCCAAATGCCAAAACTCGGGTACTGAAGATGGCAAAACTTGGGTACCGCAAACACTAAAAATTGGGTACTGCAAACGCTGAAACTTGGGTACTTCAGTGCTGCAAACAACAAAACCTGGGCACTCCAACTGTCCTGCCAACACCAAAACTCCACTCCTGCAAAACACAAAAATACACATGTCAATGTGTCTAATAATGCTTCTAACCCCCCCCCCCCTCCCCAACACATACACAAGAAATGAACACAAAATAAAAAATAAAAACATACAAATACCTTACATTTAATGACAAAAATTATATGACATTTGCACAACAATACATATCCAAAAATACAGGATTCACACACACACACACACACACACACACACACACACACACACACACACACACACACACACACACGTCTGACATCAATAATAATGGAAGGACATTAAACTCAAGAACTAACTAACTAACTAACTAACTCAACTAACAACTAACTAACTAACTAACTAACTAACAACTAATTAACTAACTAACTAACACAAATAGAAACAAGTCTTTACACTCTAATATGATTTACAAACACCTGACACATACCTGGCACTTCACCGGAAAAGCCCTGTCAGCCCCACTTCATCTTAGGTACTCCAGTGCTTGGGTACGGCAAACGCCAAAACTTGGGTACTCCAAACGCCAAAACTTGGGTTACTCCAAACGCCAAAAACTTGGTACACATGCTGCAACAACAAAACCTGGGGACTCCAACTGTCCTGCCAACACCAAAACTCCACCCCTGCAAAACACAAAAATACACATGTGAACATGTCTAATAATGCTTCTAACACCCCCCCCCCCCCCCCCTCCCCAACACATACACAAGAAATGTACACAAATACAAAATTAAAAAAACAAACAAATACTTTACATTTAATGACAAAAACTATATGACATTTGCACACACACACACACTTAATACATATCAAAAAATCATCATTACATGATTCACACTCACACTCACACACACACACACACAGAGAAAGTCTGACATCACTAATTAGTAGAAGACATTCACTGAAGAGATAACAAACTAACACTCATTCACACACACACACACACACACACACACACACACACACAACACACACACACACACACACACACACACACAAGTCTTTACAAACTAACATACGATTTACAAACACATGACATATACCTAGCACTTCACCTGAGAAGCCCTGCCAGCCCCACTTCATCTAGGTACTTCATGCTTGGGTACTTCCAAACGCCAAAACTTGGGTACTCCAAACGCCAAAACTTGGGTACTCCAAAAGCCAAAACTTGGGTACTTCAGTGCTGCAAACAACAAAACCTGCGCACTCCAACTGTCCTGCCAACACCAAAACTCCACTCCTG
Source organism: Stramonita haemastoma (assembly GCA_030674155.1). NCBI lineage: Eukaryota > Metazoa > Mollusca > Gastropoda > Neogastropoda > Muricidae > Stramonita > Stramonita haemastoma. The sequence goes on from CM060322.1 coordinate 26,801,600, forward strand.
CAAAACACAAAAATACACATGTGAATCCGTCTATAATAATGCTTGTAACTCCCCCCCTCCTCCCCAACACATACACAAGAAATGTACACAAAATACAAAATTAAAAAAAAACAAATACCTTACATTTAATGACAAAAACTATATGACATTTGCACACACACACACACATAATACATATAAAAAAAATACATCATTACATGATTACACACTCGCACTCACACTCACACACACACACACAGAAAGTCTGAAATCACTAATTAGTGGAAGACATTCAACTGAAGAGATAAAACTAACAAACAACACACACACACACACACACACACACACACACACACACACACACACACACACACACACACAAAGTCTTTACAAACTAACATATGATTTACAAACACATGACACGTACCTAGCACTTCACCTGAGAAGCCCTGCCAGCCCCACTTCATCTAGGTACTTCAGTGCTTGGGTACTCCAAACGCCAAAACTTGGTACTCCAAACGCCAAACTTGGTACTCCAAACGCCAAACTTGGTACTTCAGTGCTGCAAACAACAAAACCTGAGCACTCCAACTGTCCTGCCAACACAAAAACTCCACTCCTGCAAAACACAAAAATACACATGTCAACATGTGTAATAATGCTTCTACCCCCCCCCCCTTCTTCCCAACACATACACAAGAAATGTACACAAAATACAAAATAAAAACATACGAATACGTTATATTTAATGACAAAAACTATATGACATTTGTACACACACACTTAATACATATCCAAACATACATGATTCAAACACACACACACATACGTCTGACAACACTAACAAGTGGAAGGACATTAAACTCCAGAACTAACTAACTAACTAACACAAACACAATTAGAAACAAGTCTTTACACTCTGATATGATTTACAAACACCTGACACATACCTGGCACTTCACCAGAAAAGCCCTGCCAGCCCCACTTCATCTTGGGTACTCCAAACGCCAGAACTTGGGTACTTCAGTGCTTGGGTACGGCAAACGCCAAAACTTGGGTACTCCAAACGCCAAAACTTGGGTACTTCAGTGCTGCAAACAACAAAACCTGAGCAACTCCAACTGTCCTGCCAACACAAAAACTCCACTCCTGCAAAACACAAAAATACACATGTCAACGTGTGTAATAATGCTTCTACCCCCCCCCCCCCCCCCTCTTCCCAACACATACACAAGAAATGTACACAAAATACAAAATAAAAACATACAAATGCGTTATATTTAATGACAAAAACTATATGACATTTGTACACACACACTTAATACATATCCAAACATACATGATTCAAACACACACACACACACACACACACACACACATACGTCTGACATCACTAATAAGTGGAAGGACATTAAACTCCAGAACTAACTAACACACACAAACACAATTAGAAACAAGTCTTTACACTCTGATATGATTTACAAACACCTGACACATACCTGGCACTTCACCAGAAAAGCCCTGCCAGCCCCACTTCATCTTAGGTACTCCAAACGCCAAAACTTGAGTACTCCAAACGCCAAATCTTGGGTACTCCAAACGCCAAAACTTGGGTACTTCAGTGCTGCAAAAAACAAAACATCGGCACTCCAACTGTCCAGCCAACACCAAAACTCCACTCCTGCAAAACACAAAAATACACATGTGAACGTGTGCAATAATGCTTCTAACTCCCCCTGCCCTCCCTCTTTTCCAACACATACACAAGAAATGTACACAAAATACAACCACATACAAATACAAACAACAACACACACACACACACACACACACACACACACACACACACACACACACACACACACACACACACACACACACACACACACACACACACACACACACACACACACAAGGGGGACGGATAGCCTAGTGGTCAGAACATTGCGCTCGCAATTTGAAGACCCGGGTTCGAGTCCGGTCGAGGAGATTTTTCTCCTGGAGTTAACATCAGTGCTGACTCCACTCTCCCCAAAAGTCCTTCGGATGAGACTTTAAACCGAGGCCCCGTGTGCAAACGCACGCAGAACATCTTGCGCACACGTTAAATCCTGTTCCGCTTTTCGTAAGAGTAGGCCATCGTGTGCCGGTGGGAACAGATGACAATATTTACAAAACTGCATACACACGGGGACCGGATGAAAAAAAAGCACATGATTGCTTATTCTGTTATCCTCGATATAAAAAGAATAAATAAATAAACACACACACACACACACACACACACACACACACACACACACACACACACACACACACATACACACACACATACACACACACACACACACACACAGCACTTATCTGGGTTGGATCAGTCAGCCTGATGTTCCTTCTGTGTTTGTGGAGTCTTCACCTGCCTTTGTACATTATGTGTACCTTTCAGAAACTAGCAAAGGATTAATACCACAACAATGACTTAAACACCCCCCACCTGACTCCTCTCCCCTCCCCTGCCCAAGCCCCCACCCACCCCCTCCCCTACCCCCCTGTGTGTTTGGGAGAGAGAGAGAGTGTGTGTGTGTGTGTGTGGTGTGTGTGTGTGTGTGTGTGTGTGTGTGTGTGTGTGTGTGTGTGTGTGTGTGTATGCATCTGCATATGTGAGTGTGTTTGTGTGCATGTGCGTGTGTGTGTGTGTGTGTGTGTGTGTGTGTGTGTGTGTGTGTGTGTGTGTGTGTGTGTGCAATCACGCGTGTGTGCGCGAGCGTGTGTGCGTGCAAATGTGCATGCTGGTGTGTGTGTGTGTGTGCGTGTGTGTGTGTGTGTGTGTGTGTGTGTGTGTGTGTGTGTGTGTGTGTGTGTGTGTGTGTGTGTGTGTGTGTGTCTCAAGTCCAGGCAAGTCAAGTCAAAAATTTAATTTCTAGATGGTACATAGAGAAAGCAATAAGTTTGCTTTTTTTCATCAAACCCAAACAAAATGTCAAAAAACAACCAACCAACCAAACATAACAAAAAAACAAAAGGTTTTGTGTGTGTGTGTGTGTGTGTGTGTGGTGTGTGTGTGTGTGTGTGTGGTGTGTGTGTGTGTGTGTGTGTGCGTGTGTGGTGTGCGTGTGTGTGGTGTGTGTGTGTGTGTTTGTGCGTGTGTGTGCGTGTGTGTGCATGCATGTGTGTGTGTGTGTACATGTGTGCATGCATGTGTGAGTGTCTGTGTGCATGTGTGCATGCGTGCGAGTTGGATCAGTCAGCCAGATGTTCCGCATCAACCTTTTCCATTGCCTTGTTACTTCACCTAGAACTCAGAAAGTAACAATAAATTAATAACACACAACAATCACTTAACTACCCCCCTTCCCCTCACCCCTCCCTTTCCACCACCAATCCCCTTTCTATCCCCCCCCCCCCCCTTTCCCACCTCCCCCCCCCTCTCCTTAGCAGGTAAACAATTGCTGTGTATTGTTAATCCACTGTTAGTTTCTATGAGTAATATGTGATAATCAAGGCAGCTGAAGATGTTGATGTGGAAAATACACACATGCACCACACACACGCATGCATGCGCACATGCGCGAGCACACACACAAGACACAGACACAGATACACACACACTGACATTGGTCTGACAGATCCAACAGAGGATGTATGTTTTTTGATTGGCTCTGGGTGTGAGTGAGTGAGTGAGTGAGTGAGTGAGTGAGTGAGTGAGTGAGTGAGTGAGTGTGTGTGTGTGTGTGTGTGTGTGTGTGTGTGTGTGTGTGTGTGTGTGTGTGTGTGTGTGTGTGTGTCTGTGTGTGTGTGTCTGTGTGTGTGTGTATGTGTGTGTGTGTGTGTGTGTGTGTGTTGTGTGTGTGTGTGCGCGTGTTGTGTGTGTCTGTGTGTGTCTGTGTGTGTGTGTGTGTGGTGTGTGTGTGCGTGTGTGTGTGTGTGCGCGTGTATGTGTGTGTCTGTGTGTGTGAGAGAGAGACAGAGACAGAGACAGAGACAAAGACAGAGAGACAGAGAGACAGAGAGAGATGGATCTGTCAGCCCAATGTCCCACTTCAGCAATTCCAGCTGCCTTGTTACACAACCTACAAACTAACAATGAATTAATAACACACAACAATCACTTATCTACCCCCCCCCCTTTCCCCCCCATCCCTCCCTTTTTCCCACCACCATCCCCCTCCTCCCCTCCCTGTCCCCCCCCTCCCTGTCCCCCCCCCCCCGCTAACCCCCCCCCCCCCTCCCACCCCACCACCACACCCCTCTGTAGTTAAGTCATTGTTGTGGGTTTTAGATCCATTGTGTATGAGTTCCATGTGGTGTACCAAGACCAATGAAGATGTTGAAGAAGAACATTTGGGCTGACAGATCCAACTGTAAACGTGGTTTGTTTGATTTTGTTTGTGTGTGTGTGTGTGTGTGTGTGTGTGTGTGTGTGTGTGTGTGTGTGTGTGGTGTGGTGTGTGTGTGTGTGTGTGTGTGTGTGTGTGTGTGTGTGTGTGTGTCTGTGTGTGTGTCTGTGTGTGTGTTTGTGTTTGTGCAAGTATGCATGCATGTGGCTGTGTGCATGTGCGCGCGTGTGTGTGTGTGTGTGTGTGTGTGTGTGTGTGGTGTGTGTGTGTGTGTGTGTGAGAGAGAGAGAGAGAGAGAGAGAGAGAGAGAGAGAGAGAGAGAGAGAGAGAGAGAGAGAGAAAGAGAGAGAAATAGTGTGTGTGTGTGTGTGTGTGTGTGTGTGTGTGTGTGTGTGTGTGTGTGTGTGAGTTGGATCTGTCAGCCCAATGTTCCGCTTCAATGTCTTCAGCTGCCTTGTTACACCACATGGAACTCATAGAAACTAACAATGGATTATTAACACACAACAGTGACTTAACTACCCCCTCCCTCCACTACCTTAACCTCCCCCAACCCAACCCCCCTCCCCTCCCTCCCCCCCCCCCTCCCTCCCCCCCCCCACCCCCCCACCCAACCCTCCCAACCCCCTCCCTCCCCCCCAACCCCCCCCAACCCAACCCTCCCCAACCCCCCCCCTCCCCCCCAACCCAACCCTCCCCCACCCCCCTCCCCCCCACCCAACCCCCTCCCCCCCCCCCCCCCACCCCCCTCCCCCCGTCCCCCCCAACCCCCTCTTCCCCCACCCCCTCCCCCCCACTCCCCCCCCCCCCAATCCCCTTCCCCCCCCAAACCCCCTTCCCCCCCACCCATTCTTCCCCCCAAACCTCCCTCCCCCCCCAAACCTCCCTTCCCCCCCCAAACCTCCCTTCCCCCCCCCAATCTCCCCCAACCCCCCCCCAAACCTCCCTCCCCCCCAAACCTCCTCCCCCCCCCCCCCCCCACCTCCCCCCCAATCCCTCCCCCATCCATTTCTCCACCCAAAACCCCATCTCCCCCCCCCTCCCCCTGTATACAAGGGCACTTTCCAATAAACTGAGACCAATTGATTTTTAAGTTGAACATTTTTAACTTCCTGAGAGAATCGGGTTTTTTCCGTCTGATATGAGTGAAAGTGGTATAGTTGGTCTGTAAGGACAGGGTCATTTTAAGGAATCTGGTTTTGGTTTTATCTCATTTTATGCGTGATCGATGTGGGTCTTCCCCCCGACATGGTGGCCATCCTGGGCTGACCCTTATGGTTGACCAGGGCGTCGATACAAGCAAGGACAGTCGAGTTGGTTTTATACCCCGTTTTAAACTGTACATAGTTGCACACTTTTAATACGTGTTTGAAAATGTGACAAAGTGACAGCCCTAATATGGCCTGTGTGGTCGGCAGGGCTCTAAGCAACACCATTAGATTGGATTGGAAGTCGAACAGACACTGGCGATCAGATCTGTTCATTTCATCTTCTCAAAGTGTTCAGCCCCTCTTGTCACACACTTAGAACTGCACTCACTTCATGCATTGCAAAAATGCCAATCTCCAGCCTGCCTCAACCGGAATATGTAGTTAGTGTGTGAATGTGTGTGTGTGTTTATTCATTTATTCTTTTATTTTGAGGATAATGGAAATAAGCATTTGTGTGCTTTTTTATATCCAGTACCCGTGTGTATTCAGTTTTGTCATCCATTCCCATTGACACATGATGGCCTAGTCTTCTGAAAAGTGGAACGGGTTTAAACGTGTGCGCAAGATGTTTGGTGTGTGTGTGTGGGGGGAGGGGGGGGTGTCTCAGTTTACTGTAAAGTGCCCTTGTGTGTGTGTGTGTGTGTGTGTGTGTGTGTGTGTGTGTGTGTGTGCGTACGTGCGTGCGTGCGTGCGTGCGTGCGTGCGTGCGTCTGTCTGTCTGTCTGTCTGTCTGTCTGTCTGTCTGTCTGTCTGTCTGTCTGTCTGTCTGTGTATGTGATCAATACACTCCCTTACCTTTAAAATAACACATTGCATACTCATCCATTCAGTCACGCACTCATATTTTTTTTTCTTTTTTACTTTTGTCTCTTCATTTTTACTTATTTTACTCATTTTTCAACTACCCGAGAGTAAAAAAAAAAAACCAACTCCTTGACAGCAACAACAGTTGTCCGTCATTTCAACTAAAATGTGTTGCGCTGCCATTAATAAGTGTTTGACAAGTCAGGCCTGGCGCATCCAACTTTTGGTGTGGGAGAGAATCGTTTTTTAAGTCTTACTGGGAGGGGAAAAAAAGGTAGGGGAATGGACCAAGAAGGGAAAACACAAAGACAAGAAGGGGGTGACGGGAAGAAAAGTCTGAATGAACAGATGGATAGAAAAGAGGGAAATCATAGCACAGATTTTCCAGAAGGCCCCCCCAGTATCCCCACGGGGGGCGAAGAGGGATTGACAGACAAAACAAAAGTGCATCACAAGCCTCTGAACACATGAATGAACATCCTTGCTTCAGCTCCAGAAAAAGGAAGGGGAAAAAAGCACTTGACCACCAGAAGAGCAGTGCTGTGAAGCGCACCCTTGGCAACACTCCACTGATAAAATGCACAGCCTTGACATACAAGAGAAAGAACATGACAGCATCAACACACAGATCTTCCCTGACAGGTGAACAGAGAGAGAAAGAACATGACAGCATCAACACACAGATCTTCCCTGACAGGTGAACAGAGAAAGAGAGCATGACAGCATCAACACATAGATCTTCCCTGACAGGTGAACAGAGAAAGAGAACATGACAGCATCAACACACAGATCTTCCCTGACAGCTGAACAGAGAGAAAGACCATAACAGCATCAGCACATAGATCTTCCCTGAAAGGTGAACAGAGAAAGAGAACATGACAGCATCAACACATAGATATTCCATGACAGCTGAACAGACCCTAGATATTAAAGAACCCATAAAACTAATAAGAATAATAACAAAAATAAAAAATGTCACAATAACAATAATCATAATAATGATAATAACAATAACAATAATTATTCCCATTTACAGTGTGTCCCTTCTGACAAAGAGCTCAAAACACTTAAAACTCTAAGTAAAATCAAGCAAACTTTCACAAACACAAAACACATACTTGTGCACGTGTGCATGCGTGCGCGCACATAAATACGCGCACGCACACACACACACACACACATACACACACACACAATCACGCACAATCACACAAAAACAGATGCAACAATACTTTATATGCTAACATGACAAAAGCAGCACAAACACTGAAAGGAAAGGGTTAGATATATATAGATATCTAGGCAGGGCTGCGGGAGAAAAGTAAGAAAGAATGTGAGATAAAAGCAGAGTAACAAAAAGACTATGAACCTATATTTTTTCACAGCAGTACTAACCGAAAGTTAAAGATTGTGTTTAAAAAAGTGCGTTCTGCAGAAATATGAATTAAAAAAAACACCTGAAACAAGATTTCCTGTAAAACTGAATTTGAGAGAAGGCAGAGATAAAAATTGAGATTTCGCTTAAAGTTTTACTACCTGTAGACATGTGGAAGAGAGTGGAAGAATTTCAGATGAGCGGAGGTTCCTTGATGGTGAGCATTTCTAAGTAAAGTCAAAATGCTCAGTGAGCTCAGATACATACACTAACTGCAATATACTTCATAGCAAAGGCATGCTGTTTTGTACTTGGTTCTAAGCCAGTGCAAAGAAAGAAGGTATAGAGTAATATGACCAGTACATGGGGTTCTGATATATTTTTAAAAAAGGTATTGTTCTGGAGCTTATGAATTCTTTTTAAGTGATTTTGTAGACAGCCTACAAAAGGTGAGTTGCAGTAATCAATACAGACCGCATAGTACAGACACTGAAATGAGAGTCTGTATGGTTTGAGGTGGAAGAAAATGACATTCAGAACTGATACAGTTAAGTTACAAATTCATGATATACATAAGGTCTCCAACATGGGCTTTTATACTTCATAACACCACAAAGAGTTTTAGCCGATTCAAAAATAATAATAATCTGGCATTACCAACAAGAAGTGAATCTGGTAGCTGAACAGATACAGATATCTCTGATAAGGAAAGAATTAAAGTTTCTCTTTTATCATCATTTAGTTTGAGCTTCTGAAATATCATCCATGGTTTAATGTCAAAGATATGGTTTTGCATGGACTGAATCAAGACTTAATTAGTTTGTGACCACTATTGAGGCATGGAAGATTTCATTAAAAAAAAAAACAAAAAAAAACCCCAAGCCAACTAATTGCAACATGTACAATTTGAATTAACAAAAAATATTTCACTATTGCACGTCACAGAAACATGAATTAAAGTCTGTGTAATTAAAAATGTAATGACACTTTACACTTAATTATGAATGTCCTTGATTCTAACAAAGTCTTTTTCTCTGAAGAAAAATTACAAAATGTGAACATTTATCTGGATACAGTTACAAGATAAAACCATTTTCTGAAGTTCTGAAAATTTAAGACATTCCATTATGAAGTAGAAGTCCCTATCAAGTTTTTAACAAAATTACATTGGTTACACAGCCAGTTTTCAAGGAGTACACTGCCATTCACTCGTACTGGCAATGAATGATTACGACAAGTATACAAATCTGAATAATGAAATTATATTGTTAAACAGCAGATAACTCATATATATACCTCTCTCTTTTAAAACTTTTTTTTTTAAACCATAACACAATATGGAGTTACTGTTTTGTTACAACTTCATTCATCATCACTCTTCAGAATTATCTCTTCATGCTTTAATGACATTACAGCATAACCTGTCTTTGTTTATAAATGACTGGCATTCCCAAACACAGTCAAATCTTGTTTCTGTTATAATGTCATTTTGTTTCCATCTATTCAGAAGAAATACACTCTTCTTGTATGAATAACATTACAATTTTGATGCAAATTTGTCAGAATTGTCCATCATTAGATCAGTTCAAACTCTGAATAATCTTCACAGACAGAGGTTACAGTCCAGTTTTACCATACATGAGATTAGTCACCATGCTTCTTTTAAGCCGGTTATAATTTTTCTAAAATAGCAATATTTTCACACCCCCAAATTGCACAGCCATGTAACAATATCAGACCCACCATTTCTTGGTAAAGGTCAAGAACAATATCAACAGGAATACTTTATATCAAATAATGAATTTGGTAAGGTGCTGCAGATTTTTGAAAGTGTACAATCACATCTATTGTGAATAAGTGGTGGATGACTGTAAGGTGAGATCATTTCTAAAGTCTGTTACTGTTAAATGAGACCATAGACTGCCCTCTGTTGTAAAGTCTGTTCCTGTTATCTGAGGCTATAGACTGCCCTGTGTTGTAAAGTCTGTTCCTGTTATCTGAGGCTATAGACTGCCCTGTGTTCTAAAGTCTGTTCCTGTTATCTGAGGCTATAGACTGCCCTGTGTTCTAAAGTTTGTTCCTGTTATCTAAGGCTATAGACTGCCCTGTGTTCTAAAGTTTGTTCCTGTTATCTGAGGCTATAGACTGCCCTGTGTTCTAAAGTTTGTTCCTGTTATCTAAGGCTATAGACTGCCCTGTGTTCTAAAGTCTGTTCCTGTTATCTGAGGCTATAGACTGCCCTCTGTAGACTGCCTTATGTTCTAAAGTCTGTTATTCTTAACTAGGCTATAGACTGTCCTATGTTCTAAAGTCTGTTACTCTTAACTAAAGCTATACACTGCCATCTGTTCTAAAGTCTGTTACTCTTAACTAAAGCTATAGACTGCCCTCTGTTCTAAAGTCTGTTACTGTTCACTAAGGCTATAGACTGCCCTGTGTTCTAAAGTCTGTTACTGTTCACTAAGGCTATAGACTGCCCTCTGTTCTAAAGTCTGTTACTGGTATATGAGGCTATAGACAGCCCTCTGTTCTAAAGTCTGTTACTGGTATATGAGGCTATAGACTGCCCTCTGTTCTAAAATCTGTTACTGGTATATGAGGCTATAGACTGCCCTGTGTTCTAAAATCTGTTACTGTCACCTGAGGCTATAGACTGCATGCCCTCTGTTCTGAACACATTTATTTTATCACATTCTATGACGGCTGTGTAGAAGTGGTGAGTCATAAAGTACCTCCCATGATCACATGAACAGACACATATTTTACTACAGACAAAAGTCATATAGACGCAAGCCCTACCCCAATCCCCACTTCTCATACATATTTCTACAGAACCCTACCCCCCCCCCCCCCCCACACAAATAACACAGGCAGATGATACAAACAACAAAGATATCCCCCCCCCCCCCCCCCCCCCCCCCCCCCCCCGGTCATGTAAGTAACATAAAAAAAGATATCACTATTTCTTCAGTCGAAATGTAGCTTTCTTTGTGGTGGGCAAAAACGGTCGCATGTGCAAATCTCACCATTCATGAACGCTGGAGATCAAGCCAAGAAAAAGGGGAAAAAACAAAAGATATCACTACAGAGAAAAGTCATAAAGACATCCACCCCCCCCCCCTTCCCACCCACTAATAAATAACAAAGATATCATTACAGAGAAATGTCCTAAACCACACTACCCCTGGTCACAGAAATAAATGAAGCCACAGCTCTAGACATCCACCCAGACATAGAAAGATCCCCCCGAAACATTTCTTAAAGAAAACTGGTAAAGACCCTAGCCCTCCAAGTCTCCTAAATAACTGGTCCTACAGACCTGTATTACCTGCAGTCATCAAGAAGCACCCCGGACACATCAGTAAATGACTGATGCCACAGAATCAGGGTCAGTAAGAATCCTATCTGCTGACAGACCTCATTCACTACAACTGCTATTGCTATGAATCTCTGAGTGGTCAGATATGAATAATAACAGAACTCCCGATCACTGCTGGGTCAGGTATGAATGATTGGACTCCACATCACTGCATAGTCAGATATGAAAGATGATAGAACTTCACATCACTGCTGGGTCAGATACCCCTGTGGCCCTATTCTCACAGATTCTACACTTTCTATAATCATAACTGTCTACCACAATATTTTTTTTATAAGTACAGTGCCTACACTTTCCAATCCATGATCATTACTGTAATTTGTAAAGCACATCTCCCATCACCTTCCCACAGTCTGATTTTAAAGCCAAGTGGACAGAGTGAGAGACTTCTAATCCCGATCACAGGTTCAAATGTTAGCAACTTCTGGTGAACAAAGGTGAGGGATTTTTATGATCTCTTGGGTCAAATCATGACCAAACCTGCCAACACCCGTCTTTCCTTCATTTGTACACACATACAGAAGATCACATATACATGTTAAAGATCTCATGACTCCTATCAGCAATCCATAAGTTGTGATAGTATATCCAGCATGCACCTGAGGTCTAACTGGCACACTGTCATAAAGTTGGTGAAGTAGATACTAAGCATGTATGTGTGTGTGTGTGTGTGTGTGTGTGTGTGTGTGTGTGTGTGTGTGTGTGTGTGTGTGTGTGTGTGTAGGTGTGTGTGTGTGTAGGTGTGTGTAGGTTGTGTGTGTGCACGCGTGCATGTGCGTGTGCGTGTGTGTGTGCGTGTGTGTGTGTTGGGGTTTTTTTCAGACGTAGTTTGAGGTATATGAGTAATGTCACTCAGAGTGACATCACCTTGAGAAATCTGAACACTCAAAACTGTCACAGACCAATCTCTTCTATGTCTCGTGCCCTTTTTTACCACCCCACGACAGAGGGTCCTTAACCCTCACAAGAAGAAATGCTAACCCCATCCCATGGATGGCAGTTGTGACACTGAAATCTTTTACACCAGCACACATCTGCTGACTGACAAATGGACAACGTGCATTTATACACAGAAATGCATTACCGCACCCCACAACATTCTGATGCACGCATACAATACAACCCTCTTCCTGTAAAACACGCACACACACACACACACACACACAACATCAACAAGCACACACACACACACACACACACACACACACACACACACACACATACACACATACACACATACACACACATATACATACACACACATATCAACAAGCACACAAGTACACAAGCACACACACACACACACACACATACACACACACACATCAACAAGCACACACACACACACACACACACACACACACACACACACACACACACACACACACACACACACTCAACAATAACACTTAAGGAGAGCCTTTAAATGTACCTGCTTCACAGACCGGTATCCTTCTCTGTCTATGAGCCGAAATCATTACACAGGAGATAGGTAACAGACCCACTGATTTTCTATACCATGTAACGTTACACACTAAGTGTTGCCTACATCCAATGCTTTTGCATTTCAAACGCTAAATGACATACAACCTGTACACTGTAGGATATCACGTCGTAAATACAAACCTTTTGTTTTCAATTGGCAGCAGAATGAAGAATTTTTTCTCTGCAAAATCCTTTCTCCCTGCTATATCTAACTAAGTCCCCTTGCAGGAAACGTGGCTGGAGAATAGGCTGGGTAGGCAGAAGATAAGTAAGAGAAGGGACAGAGAGGTAAAGCTAAGGAAAAGACAGAAACATAGGAAGTGATAGGATAGGGGAAATTTCTAGCACAGAATTTCTAGACAGTGGAGATGCTATTTTAGTATATACTGATTGAGCCCCTCAGATTCCCACACGGGGCAGTCTTGCAGTATAAAATTCCTTTCCCTCCTACTTTAAATACTTACTACCTTTTCCTTTTCAGTTTCATTTACCTTGCTTTCTTTTATTTCAGGAATGATTCAGCCACTATATCTGCTGACTATGACTTATATAAATATATTTTAACAAGTAATGCTCTAATAATTTTCGCGAGATCCAAAACCATTATATACTGTAACTTTTTAATTCAAAAAACATTCCTTTCTTACTTATGTTGTGATGAAAATCTCCACCATCAAAGGATAACAATTGTATGGAAAAACAGAAAATGAAAATAGGTTTTTCTTTCTTTTTTTGTTTGGAGGGGGGAGTGGATGCACTTTCCAAAAGTCAGCAAATTAAATTTCACTTAGAGAAATCTGTTGTTTAAAGTTGATACACCAAGAGTAAATCACTCCATAAATCTAACAGCACTGTGCTCAGAAGACAAAAAAAAGTACCACAATTTTTTACATGAAAGAAATCCATACAATATAGACATGCAGCACCACATAATAAAACTGGCCGTCTAAGATGTCACACACAATTTCATTGAAGCTTTCAAATATGCTGTTACTTATACACAACATAATGAAATGGGTCACCAATGCTGTCACTCTCTAATATCAAGCTTACAGACTGGCTTTTACATCCACAGCCAAGTATGTTCACATTTCAACACACTCTCTCTCTTTGATTTGATTACCTCGATTTGATTACCTAACAATATTCCTAGACCTGAGGATATTGTGTATACCTGATAACTGTTTTAGGATATAATATATCTCAACTGGTAACAGTTAAAGCAAGGCTTTTATTAGTACTATATTTGCTCCTTTTAATTTGTGCAGAAAAAACTGATATAGTTTTTTGTATTGCATATTCACTTATTATCCATTCCATTGTATTTACTTGATCAGTTTAAGTGGATAGATATTGTTTCCTCAAACCGTTTTAGAATCATTTGGGGTTTTAGTGATCATTATTATTACTTTTTATTATTTTTTTTCTTCTTCTCCTTCTTCTTCTCTACCTTTTCAGCAACATGGCTCCCTGTCAGAAAACCTGGCCACAAAAAGATGGACTACGTATTGGTCATTTAAACATTAACAGCATTTTAAACAAGCTAGCTGATGTACATAGTATCCTACACAACTCAAATAAACCATTTCATTTATTTGGATTTACAGAATCCAGACTTTCCAGTTTAGTATCTGATAAAGAAATCCAAATACCTGGGTTTAGAACAATCCGTAAAGACCCCTCTTCCTCCAAAACAACAGGAATAGTTGATATATAAATGAATCCATAAACTTTAAACGTATTCACCATCTTGAAACCCAACAAGTAGAGTCTCTATGGCTAGAAATACAACTCAAACGAAGTAAACCCATTATTGTCGGATTTATATACAGAAATCCCTCTGAGAGAATTGATTGGGTTGATAGATTTTCCATAATGATGGATGCAGCATCTTTGGATGCTAAAGAACTTTTACTATTGGGAGATTTTAACATGAATCTACTTAAACCCCACCCTTTGTGGATAAACAAATTAAATTCCTATAATCTCTCGCAAATTATTGACACACCAACGCGCTTAACCTCCTC
>CM060322.1:26821296-26837025 GCA_030674155.1 Stramonita haemastoma
CATCATTGGATTGGATTGGAAGTCAGACAGACACTGGCGATCAGATCTGTTCATTTCATCTTCTCATAGTGTTCAGCCCCTCTTGTCACACACTTAAACTGCATTCACGTAATGCATTGCAAAAATGCCAATCTCCAGCCTGCCTCGACCGGAATATGTAGTCAGTGTGTGAATGTGTGTGTTCGTTTATTTATTTATTTATTCATTCTTTTCTTTTTTTTGATAATGGAAATAAGCATTTGTGTGCTTTTTTATATCCAGTACCCGTGTGTATTCAGTTTTGTCATCCATTCCCATTGACACATGATGGCCTACTCTTCTGAAAAGTGGAACGGGTTTAAACGTGTGCGCAAGATGTTTGGTGTGTGAGTGTGGGGGGGGTGGGGTGAGGGGGGTGGTCTCAGTTTACTGGAAAGTGCCCTTGTGTGTGTGTGTGTGTGTGTGTGTGTGTGTGTGTGTGTGTGTGTGTGTGTGTGTGTGTGTGTGTGTGTGTGTGTCTGTCTGTCTGTCTGTCTGTCTGTCTATCTGTGTCTGTGTATGTGATCAATATAATACACTCCCTTACCTTTAAAATAACACATTGCATACTCATCCATTCAGTCAGTCAGTCACTCATTTTTTTTTTTCTTTTTTACTTTTGTCTCTTCATTTTTACTTATTTTACTCATTTTTCAACTACCTGAGAGTAAAAAAAAAAACAACCTCCTTGACAGCAACAACAGTTGTCCGTCATTTCAACTAAAATGTGTTACGCTGCCATTAATAAGTGTCTGACAAGTCAGGCCTGGCGCATCCCACTTTGGTGTGGGAGAGAATCATTATTTAAGTCTTACTGGGAGAAAAAAAAAAAGGTAGGAGAATGGACCAAGAAGGGAAAAAACAAAGACAAGAAGGGGGTGACGGGAAGAAAAGTCTGAATGAACAGATGGATAGAAAAGAGGGAAATCATAGCACAGATTTTCCAGAAGGCCCCCCCAGTATCTCCACAGGGGGCAAAGGGGGATTGACAGACAAAACAAAAGTGCATCACAAGCCTCTGAACACTTGAATGAACATCCTCGCTTCATCTCAAGAGAAACGAAGGGGGGGGAAAAAGCACCTGGCCACCAGAAGAGCAGTGCTGTGAAGCGCACCCTTGGCAACACTCCACTGATAAAATGCACAACCCTGACACACAAGAGAGAGAAAGAGAACATGACAGTATCAACACATAGATCTTCCCTGACAGATGAACAAAGAAAGAGAATATGACTGTATCAACATATAGATCTTCCCTGACAGCTGAACAGAGAGAGCTGAACAGAGAGAAAAGAGTATGACTGCATCAACATATAGATCTTCCCTGACAGTTGAACAGAGAGAGCTGAACAGAGAGAAAAGAGCATGACTGCATCAACATATAGATCTTCCCTGACAGCTGAACAGAGAGAGCTGAACAGATAGAGAAAGAACATGACTGACAGTATCAACACATAGATCTTCCCTGACAGCTGAACAGAGAGAGAAAGAACATGACAGCATCAGCACATAGATCTTCCCTGACAGCTGAACAGAGAGAGAAAGAACATGACAGCATCAGCACATAGATCTTCCCTGACAGCTGAACAGAGAGAGAAAGAACATGACAGCATCAGCACATAGATCTTCCCTGACAGCTGAACAGAGAGAGAAAGAACATGACAGCATCAGCACACAGATCTTCCCTGACAGCTGAACAGAGAAAGAGAACATGACAGAGAAAGAGAATATGACAGCATCAACACAAAGATCTTCCCCGACAGCTGAACAGACCCTAGATATTTAAAAAAACCCATAAAACTAATGAAAACAAGAATAATAGCAAAAATTTAAAAAATGTCACAACAATAATTATAATAATGATAATAACAATAACAATAATAATTCCCATTTACAGTGTATCCCTTCTGACAAAGAGCTCAAAATACTTAAAACTCTTGATAAAATCAAGCAAACTTTCACAAACACAAAACACACACTTGTGCGCACGTGTGCATGCGTGCACACGTGCACGCACACACACGCACACACACGCACGCACACACACACACACACACACACACACACACCACACACACACACACACACACACACACACACACACACAATCACGCACAATAACACAAAAACAGATGCAACTTTACTTTATACGCAAACATGACAAAAGCATCACAAACATTGAAAGGAAAGGGTTAGATATAGATATCTAAGCAGGGCTGCAGGAGAAAAGTAAGAAAGTATGTGAGATAAAAACAGAGTGACAAAAAGACTATGAACCTATATAATAGTATATTTCTTCACAGCAGTGCTAACCAAAAGTTAAAGATAGTGTTAAAAAAGTGTGTTCTGCAGAAATATGAATTAAAAAAACACACCTGAAAACAAGATTTCCTGTAAAACTGAATTTGAGAGAAGGCAGAGATAAAAATTGAGATTTCGCTTAAAGTTTTACTACCTGTAGACATGTGGAAGAGAGTGGAAAAATTTCAGATGAGAGATGGTTCCTTGATGGTGAGCATTTCTAAGTAAAGTCAAAATGCTCAGTGAGCTCAGATACATACACTAACTGCAATATACTTCATAGCAAAGGCATGCTGTTTTGTACTTGGTTCTAAGCCAGTGCAAAGAAAGAAGGTATAGAGTAATATGACCAGTACATGGGGTTCCGATATATCAACAACAAAAAAAGGTATTGTTCTGGAGCTTATGAATTCTTTTCAAGTGATTTTGTGGATAGCCTACAAGAGATGAGTTGCAGTAATCAATCCAGACTGTTTAGCACAGACGCTGAAATGAGAGTGTGTGGTTCGAAGTGGAAGAAAACAACATTCAGAACTGATACAGTTAAGTTACAAATTCATGATATACATAAGATCTGTGACATGGGCTTTCATACTTCATGACACCACGAAGAGTTTTAGCCGATTAAAAAAATAATAATAATCTGGCATTACCAACAAGAAGTGAATCTGGTAGCTGAACAGATACAGATATCTCTGATAAGGAAAGAATTAAAGTTTCTCTTTTATCATCATTTAGTTTGAGCTTCTGAAATATCATCCATGGTTTAATGTCAAAGATATGGTGGTTTTGCATGGACTGAATCAAGACTTGATAAGTTTGTGACCACTATTGAGGCATGGTAGATTTCATTTTAAAAAAACAAACAAACAAACAAAAAACCCAACTAATTGCAACACATATAATTTAAATTAACAAAACATATTTCGCTATTGCATGTCACAGAAATATGAATTAAAGTCTGTGTATTTAACAATGTAATGACACTCTACACTTAATTATAAATGTCCTTAATTCTTACAAAGTCTTTTTCTCTGAAGAAAAATTACAAAATGTGAACATTTATCTGGATACAGTTACAAGATAAAACAATTTTCTGAAGTTCTGAAAATTTAAGACATTCCATTATAAAGTAGAACTCCTTATCAAGTTTTTAACAAAATTACATTGGTTAAACAGCCAGTTTTCATGGAGTACACTGCCATTTACTTGTACTGGCAATGAATGATTATGAAAAGTATACAAATCTGAATAATGAAATTATATTGTTAAACAGCAGATAACTCATATATATACCTCTCTCTTTTAAAACTTTTTTTTTTAAACCATAACACAATATGGAGTTACTGTTTTGTTACAACTTCATTCATCATCACTCTTCAGAATTATCTCTTCATGCTTAAATGACATTACAGCATAACCTTTCTTTGTTTATAAATGACTGGTATTCCCAAACACAGTCAAATCTTGTTTCTGTTATAATGTCATTTTGTTTCCATCCATTCAGAAGAAATACACTCTTCTTGTATGTATAACATTACAATTTTGATGCAAATTTGTCAGAATTGTCCATCATTAGATCAGTTCAAACTCTGAATAATCTTCACAGACAGAGGTTACAGTCCAGTTTTACTATACATGAGATTAGTCACCATGCTTCTTTTAAGCAGGTTACAATTTTTCTAAAATAGCAATATTTTCACACACCCAAATTCAACAGCCATGTAACAATATCAGACCCACCATTTCTTGGTAAAGGTCAAGAACAATATCAACAGGAATACTTTATTTCAGATCATGAATTTGGTAAGGTGCTGCAGATTTTTGAAAGTGTACAATTATATCTATTGTGAATAAGTGGTGGATGACTGTGTAAGGTGAGATCATTTCTGAAGTCTGTTACTGTTATCTGAGGCTATAGACTGCCCTATGTTCTAAAGTATGTTACTCTTAACTAAGGCTATAGACTACCCTCTGTTCTAAAGTCTGTTACTTTAACTAAGGCTACAGACTGCCCTATGTTCTAAAATCTGTTACTCTTAACTAAGGCTATAGACTGCCCTCTGTTCTAAAGTCTGTTACTCTTAACTAAGGCTACAGACTGCCCTCTGTTCTAAAGTCTGTTACTGTTAACTAAGGCTATAGACTGCCCTCTGTTCTAAAGTCTGTTACTCTTAACTAAGGCTACAGACTGCCCTCTGTTCTAAAGTCTGTTACTGTTAACTAAAGCTATAGACTGCCCTCTGTTCTAAAGTCTGTTACTGTTAACTAAAGCTATAGACTGCCCTCTGTTCTAAAGTCTGTTACTGTTAACTAAAGCTATAGACTGCCTTCTGTTCTAAAGTCTGCTACTCTTTTAACTAAGGCTACAGACTGCCCTCTGTTCTAAAGTCTGTTACTCTTTTAACCTTTAGCACCCTGTGTTCTTTGGTGACCGCTTTCCTCTCTCCCTGCATTCTTTTTCCGGTTACCAAAAACTGAGAGCACCTACTTGTTTAGAACCTTTATAAAAGTGGATGAATTTAATGTAGAGACTTGATATTTTGTATATTAATAAAAGAATGGATGAGGAACGTTTTCATATAAGGCAATATGTTCTACATGCATGTTTTGACGTTAAAAAAAAAACCACAGACATAAAAACAAAAACCGGAACAGTGTTGACTTACTATTTTTTCACTTTGAATGGAGTTTTTGTGTGCTATCTACCAAACTGTTGTACTTCAGTCACTAATAAAGTGATTATGTCGTCTTTTAGAAGTAAACAAAACAGTTATTCCTTATAAATAGCACGAAGTATCTCCTTTGGACCAAAAGTTTCGTCGAAGTCGATCCGCGAAAAGTTTTCATGGCGATTACGAACATCGTCTTCGCGATCATTTTCTACCGGACTGTGGCACTTCAGTCAGTCTCAAAGTGATAATTTTATCGGTTATAAACAAATAAAACACTTTTCCTTCAGAAATACCATCAGGCATCTCATTTCGACCAAAAATTTCCATGATACCGGCCAGCGACAAATATTTACGGCCGCTTGGTACATCGTATTCGCGATCATCATCGATCGATTGAAACACTATTACTGTGACCTAGATCACTTACCGTCACTTCAAAGTCTATTTTAACAAGTTTGAAGCCTTCAAAATCATTTTCTAAGTCAGATTCGATGGATATATCCAGCAAAAATCGTTCCGAATCGGTGTCCGCCATTTTGGTGATGGACAAATCCCGAAAGTTGATTTTTATTTTTCAAAAATTCACTGTCGCGTGTTGTGTTGAAGAAAATGCAAATGGCTGCCAGCAGAGGAAACTCTAGCCTCGTTTTGAATCGAAAGTGACGTCTATTGCTATTAATAGTAAAGGAATCTCAGCCAATGAACCGCGAAGTTTAAACACCCTATGTTCGGCGACACAGTGCGCCTGCAGATGCAAGGGAAATAATTCGTTCGGCGACACGATGCGCCTGCAGCGTGCTAAAGGTTAACTAAGGCTATAGACTGCCCTCTGTTCTGATCACATTTATTTTATCACATTCTATGACAGTTGTGTAGAAGTGGTGAGTCATAAAGTACCTCCCATGATCACATGAACAGACATATTTTACTAGAGACAAAAAGTCATATAGACACAAGCCCCACCCCCATCCCACCTTATATATATTACTACAGAACCCTACCCCCCACCCCCACCCCCCCGACACACACACAAATAATACAAGCAGATGATACAAAGAACAAAAATATCCCCCCCCCCCCCCCCCCCCCCCCCCCCCCCCCCCCCCCCGGTCACGTAAGTAACAAAACAAAAAAAAGATATCACTATTTCTTCAGTCAAAATGTAGCTTCCTTTGTGGTGGGCAAAAACGGTCGCATGTGCAAAATCTCACCATTCATGAACGTTGGAGATCGAGCCAAGGAAAAGGGGAAAAAACAGAAGATATCATAAGAGAGAAAAGTCATTAAGACATCTACCCACCCACTAATAAAGAACAAAGATATCATTACAGAAAAAAAGTCCTAACCACCCTACCCCTTGTCACAGAACTAAATAAAGCCACAGCTCTAGACATTCACACAGATATCGAAAGATCTCCCCAAAACATTTCTTGAAGAAAACTAGTAAAGACTCCAGCCCTCCAAGTCACCTAAATGACTGAAGTTCTACAGGTATTGCCTGCAGTCATCAAGAAGGACCCTGGACACATCAGTATATATGACTGATGCCACAGAATCAGGGTCAGTAAGATTCCTGCCTGCTGACAGACCTCATTCACTACAACTGCTATTGCTATGAATCTCTGTGTGGTCAGATATGAATAATAACAGAACTCCAGATCATGCTGGGTCAGGTATGAATGATTGGACTCCACATCACTGCATAGTCAGATATGAAAGATGATAGAACTTCACATCACTGCTGGGTCAGATACCCCTGTGGCCCTATTCTCACAGATTCTACACTTTCCAAGATCATTACTGTTTAGCACAAAAACTTCCATCAGTACAGTGCCTACACTTTCCATGATCATGATCATTATTGGAAAGCACATCTTCCATATCACCTACCCACAGCATGACCTTAAAGCCAAGTGGACAGGGTGAGAGACTTCTAATCCCGATTACAGGTTCAAATGTTGGCAACTTCTGGTGAACAAAGGTGAGGGATTTTTATGATCTCTTGGGTCACATCATGACCAAACCTGCCAACACCTGTCTTTCCTTCATTTGTACACACATACAGAAGATCACATATACATGTTAAAGATCTCATGACTCCTATCAGCAATCCATAAGTTGTGATAGTATATCCAGCATGCACCTGAGGTCTAACTGGCACACTGTCATAAAGTTGGTGAAGTAGATACTAAGCAGTGTGTGTGTGTGTGTGTGTGTGTGTGTGGTGTGTGTGTGTGTGTGTGTGTGTGTGTGTGTGTAGGTGTAGGTGTGTGTGTGTAGGCGTGTGTAGGTGTGTGTGTGTGTGCGCGCGTGCATGTGCGTGTGCGTGTGTGTGTGCGTGTGTGTGTGTGTGTGTGTGTGTTGGGGTTTTTTTCAGACGTAGTTTGAGGTATATGAGTAATGTCACTCAGAGTGACATCACCTTGAGAAATCTGGACACTCAAAACTGTCACAGACCAATCTCTTCTATGTCTCATGCCCTTTTTTACCACCCCACTGTGACAGAGGGTCCTTAACCCTCACAAGAAGAAATGCTAACCCCATCCCATGGATGGCAGTTGTGACACTGAAATCTTTTACACCAGCACACACATCTGCTGACTGACAAATGGACAACGTGCATTTATACACAGAAATGCATTACCGCACCCCACAACATTCTGATGCACGCATACTATACAACCCTCTTCCTGTAAAACACACACACACACATACATCAACAAGCACAACACACACACACACACACACACACACACACACACACACACACACACACACACACACACATACACACACACACATACACACACACATACATACACACACACACATATCAACAAGCACACAAGTACACAAGTACACAAGCACACACACACACACACACACACACACACACACACACACACACAATCAACAAGCACACACACACACACACACACACACACACACACACACACACACTCAACAATAACACTTAAGGAGAGCCTTTAAATGTACCTGCTTCACAGACCGGTATCCTTCTCTGTCTATGAGCCGAAATCATTACACAGGAGATAGATAACAGACCCACTGATTTTCGATACCATAAAACATTACACACGAAGTGTTGCCTACATCCAATGCTTTTGCATTTGAAATGCTAAATGACATACAATCTGTACACTGTAGGCTATCAAGTCGTAAGTACAAACCTGTGTTTTCAATTGGCAGCAGAATGAAGAATTTTTTCTCTGCAAAATCCTTTCTCCCTGCTATATCTAACTAAGTCCCCTTGCATGAAACGTGGCTGGAGAATAGGCTGGGTAGGCAGAAGATAAGTAAGAGAAGGGACAGAGAGGTAAAGCTAAGGAAAAGACAGAAACATAGGAAGTGATAGGATAGGGGAAATTTCTAGCACAGAATTTCTAGACAGTGGAGATGCTATTTTAGTATATACTGATTGAGCCCCTCAGATACCCGCACGGGGCAGTCTTGCAGTATAAAATTCCTTTCCCTCCTACTTTAAATACTTACTACCTTTTCCTTTTCAGTTTCATTTACCTTGCTTTCTTTTATTTCAGGAATGATTCAGCCACTATATCTGCTGACTATGACTTATATATTTAAATATATTTTAACAAGTAATGCTCTAATAATTTTCGCGAGATCCAAAATCATTATATACTGTAACTTTTTAAATAAAAAAACATCCCTTTCTTACTTAAGTTGTGATGGAAATCTCCACCATCAAAGGATAACAATTGTATGGAAAAACAGACAATGAAAATAGGTTTTTCTTTCTTTCTTTTTTTGTTTGGAGGGGGGAGTGGATGCACTTTCCAAAAGTCAGCAAATTAAATTTCACTTACAGAAATCTGTTGTTTAAAGTTGATACACCAAGAGTAAATCACTCCATAAATCTAACAGCACTGTGCTCAGGAGACAAAAAAAAGTACCATAATTTTTTACATGAAAGAAATCCATACAATATAGACATGCAGCACCACATAATAAAACTGGCCATCTAAGATGTCACACACAATTTCATTGAAGCTTTCAAATATGCTGTTACTTATACACAACATAATGAAATGGGTCACCAATGCTGTCACTCTCAAATATCAAGCTTACAGACTGGCTTTTCCATCCACAGCCAAGTATGTTCATATTTCAACACTCTCACTCTCTCTCTCTCTCTCTCTCTCTCTCTCTCTCTCTCTCTCTCTCTCTCTCTGCTGACTTCTTTTTCTTTTTCCCTCTACTGATTTTTTTCTTGTTTTTGCTCAGATTTTTTTTGTGGTTTTGTTCTTTGACTTTTTTCTTTGAATTTTTTTTTTTTTTTTTTTTTTTTTTTTGCCTTTCCATTTTTTGGCACTTTTTTTTGGCTGCCTTTTTGGGGGCCTTTTTTTGTTCCTCTCTCTCTCTCTCTCTCTCTCTCTCTCTCTCTCTCTCTCTCTCTCTCTCTCTCTCTCTCTCTCTCTTTTTTTTTATTACTCTTTTCATTTTCCCTCTTTTGTTCCTTCATTTAAAAAAACAACAACAAACAACAACATTCTTTCACAAAGACACTTTGTTCCTCTCACACCATTCTGTTCTAAACTTGATTTCAGATTTTATGACACAGATAATAGAAAGGGAATGCTGGACTTGCCAGATAAACATTCACACACACACACACACACACACACACACACACACACACACACACACACACACACACACACACACACACACACACTAAAATACAATAAAAAAAACGACTTTGGTCTTACCTTGTATCAGGCTCATACAGTATGCCTTTTCTATCATATGTACTTGATTCACATTCTGGTTCACATTGCACATTCAGAATCTATTCATATTTTACTGACAACAGAAATGGGACAATGCATTCACCAGATGAAAAAACATTAACACACACCAAAAAAAAACCCAAACGAGGGTCTGTTCTTTCATCTGGCTCATGCAGAATGCCATTTCTATCACGTGTATTTCAGCACTCATTTGTTTACCATGTCAGCGTTTGGCATTTATATGTACATTGTGTGCTATATACTCATTAACGTATAGAGACACATTGTTGGACTTTTGTCTAAGCAAAATACTCCAATACAGACTATCATGCAATCTAAGATCTCTTTTACACAAAACTTGCAAGGTCCCCCCCCCCCCCCCCCCCCCCCCCCCCCCCAAGAATGACCAACTGGTGGGACAGACAAACACTTTATGCTGCTGTAATGTTACAACAATAATGTAATTACCTTATTTCACTGCCGATAAATAAACAACAAATACACACACTCACATGCTGATCGAGACTGAGATTCAATTTTTAAAAAACTAGATGGGATGATCATATACTTAACCAGGTAATACTGACCCAAGATTTCCTGCACTTTCAGGCTGCCAGAGAAAATTATTAACAGTTACCTACATCTGATCACTAAGTAGTCAATTTCTGGATTACTGGATTATCAACTGATTGGAGGCTAACTGAACGGCTCCTTTCTCAACTGATATGACTGACAGTTGTATTTTTACATCTATAGGATGCGGTCTGCTCCGACCTTGGTCAACTGACCATTCAAAACTTAGCTGACGATCTTTTTCTAGCATCAGTTGATTGACCTGTATGGTTCTGTGCCTTTGCCACAGTTTTCTCCTGTTCTTTGCTTGTAGGTTTGATGTTTCTTTGTCTGCACGTTTTTCTGTGTACTTGTTTGTTTTACTTGCGTGATTACATTTTTGCTTTGGTTTGCAAATTATTACAGTTCATACAAGACATGTGAAAGTCCCTGAGAAATTGGACAGTCCACATAATTTTTTTTTTTTTAAATTATCATCCCTATCAGAATTTTTTAGATGACTTCTTTCATTTCAGAGATTTGGAGAGTCCTCATGAGATTTTTAAGTCCCAATACTGCATGCACAGAGATCAGTATATGCTCTCCCCTTTCTCTCATTCACTTCCCTCCATCCCTCCCCACTCTCTCTCCCCTCCATCCATCCCCACTGTCTCCCCCCCTCCCCTCACTCTCTCGCGCACACACACACGCACGCACGCACGTGCACACACACACACACACACACACGCACACAACCTCTTCTCCCTCTTTTCCTCCCTCTTGTAAGCTCACACACACACACACACACACACACACACACACACACACACACACACACACACACACACACACACACACACCTTGTTCTAAGTGACCGACTATACCACTTTCACTCATATCAGATGGAAGTTCAAAGATGATAAGAATAAACATGACTGCAGAGAAAAGAAACGTGTGTGTTGTGTGTGTGTGTGTGTGTGTGTGTGTGTGTGTGTGTGTGTGTGTGTGTGTGTGTGTGTGTGTGTGTGTGTGTTGTGTGTGGGGGGGGGGGGGGGGGGGGGGGGGGGCACGCATGCTAGTGTCAGATCTATAATCAATCACAATGCCCAGTCAGCCACAGAAGCCATATCAGGGCTGTCATTCCATCCGTTTTGATTATCAAATCAAAATGGCGGAACTCTTCATGCCAACCACTTTGCCATCAAGAACATAGAAATGATAAGGAAAAAGATGACCACTGAGAACAGAAATTGTGTGTGTGTGGTGTGTGTGTGTGTGTGTGTGTGTGTGTGTGTGTGTGTGTGTGTGTGTGTGTGTATTGTTGTGTGTGTGTGTGTGTGTGTGTGTGTGTGTGTGTGTGTGTGTGTATGTGTGTGTGTAGTTGTGTGTGTGTGTGTGTGTGTGTGTGTGTGTGTGTGTGTGTGTGTGTGTTGTGTGTGTGTGTGTGTGTGTGTGTGTGTGTTGTGTGTGTTGTGTGTGTGTGTATTGTGTGTGTGTGTGTGTGTGTGTGTGATGTGTGTGTGTGTGTGTGGTGTGTGTGGAGGGTTGGGTTGGGGATGATGTGGTGGTGATTTATTATGTGTGTGTATGTTGTATGCGTTTTGTATGTGGAGGGGGGGGGGGGCATGCTAGTGTCAGATCACCAATCAACCACACTACCCAGTCAGCCACAGAAGCCATTTCAGGGCTGTCATTCCATCAAAGATAATTAAACTGGAACGGTGGATCTCTTTCTGCCATACAATCCAATCCAATCATGTTGTTTATAGCCCTGCCTACCACAAAAGCCACATCAGGGCTGTCACCTTGTCGAATTTAAAACTCAGATTAAAACTGTGCAACTATATACAGATTAAAACGGGGTATAAAACCAGCTCTATTTCCTTCCTAGTATCGACGCCCTGGTCAACCGTCAGGGTCAGCCCAGGATGGGTACCGCATTGTGGGAAAAACCACATTAACCAAACTTAAAATGAGATAAAACCAAAACCAGATTCCTTAAAACAACCTTGTTCTTAGCGACCGACAATACCACTTTCACTCATACTGAAATTTAAAATGACATGTGTAGAATATGTATTCATTCAAGATCAAAGTCTGAGGCTTTAGAATGAACATGAGCCTGTAGTTTTGTTTGGCAGCTTCATCAGACAAGCGCATGTGTAAGTCCTGTGATTGCACTTTCTTGTGGTGTAATGGAGCACAATTGTTCTACATCTCCCTCCCAAGGGAACAAATCAAATTAGAAAAATTAAGCTATGCATATATGAAACTACACTGCCATTGTTCAATGCATGCTCCGTGCATCACAAGTATAAAACTAAACTGCAATTGTTCAAAGTATGTTCCATTGTATCACAGGTAGCCTAACTGGCCCATCATTTGTGAGAGTCTGCCATATAAAGTTAAAATGAAATGTCAAAACCCTTTAAAATGAAACAAGGGCATCAACAATTTATCTGGGGTTTTTTGTTTGTTTGTTGGGGTTTTTTACTTTCCAGCTTTTCCTGACAAAAAGTAAACTGGAATGGTTTAATGGAAATAATTAAGTGGAATGGTTTCATGGAAATAATTAAGTGTCAAAATATCTGGGGTTAGGCTTAGAAACTCTCCCAGAGCGTGTCACCACAGGCTGGTACAGATCTTGACCTGGTTTCCAAGCTGGCGTGGACACTGGATGAGGCACCACAGGAGGAGGAGAGCTGGGAGCAGGGACCGAGGATGAAGTCAGCAAGTGCTGGGAAGTAAAGTGGTCAGGGTGCCCACTGGCTAAGGGGCTGGGTCTCTGGGGCAAGGTTGTGGGTAGGGAAACTGCAACAGGGGCATGCAACACAGTCTGAGGGGTCTGGCGTGTAGGTGGCTGGGGTGGGGAATGGGCCACTGGAGCTGGCACCAAATTCTGTGGGCTGTAGTCTGGTGCATTCCACTGTGATCTTGGCTCATTCACTGGAAGAAGGTGCTGCTGGTTGTGGACATAGTCAGCTCCCTCAGATGTGACTATGTATGACTTGGAGGTATCACACTATGATTTTAAAATAGCTAGTTTCTTGAAACCCTTTTCAGTTCACAAACATACAACTTCATTGGGTCTCAGTGGTCTTTGATCTCAGGTGGTCTTGTCATAACACCTTTTCTGCCACTGTCGTGCCCTTTTGAGATTCTTTTGGGTGCGGGTAGTACTCAAGGGCTTGGGCCTCAACAACTTTGTTGATGTGGGGAGGGTGATGCTGGTGCATCTGGACATGAGGCATTGTGCTGGCGACCCCATTGAGTCTCTTGGCGTGTTCCTCAGGTTGAGCAAACCCAGCATAACATTTGAGTCACCTTTCATTGATTTCTCCAGAAGATGCTTGGCCTGTTTGACAGCATTTTCAGCCAGGCCATTTGACTTTGGGTAGTAGGGACTGCTCGTGATGTGTGCAAAGTTCCATTCTTGTGAAAAATGCTCAAAGTCACAGCTCACAAATAAGCCTGCCATTGTCTGTTAATAACTTTTCAGGTATGCCATGTGTGGAAAAACAGATGTTGCAACTTTCTGATTACTGTGTGAGATGACATATCAGACAGAAAGTCCACCTCGAACCTTCCTGAATAGGAGTCCACAGTGACGAGGTACTGGCAGCCTTCCCAGTCAAAAATGTCAGCTGCAACAGTGGACCAGGGAAGGTCGAGAACAGGGTGGCTGATGAGGGGTAGTTTCTGGAGATAAGCTTTGCAGCTGTTGCAAGCTGAACACTGGGATGACTACTGTGCAAAATATCTACATATAACTGTCTTAGGGCTGCAGGTATGACTGCTCTTTGTCTTTCATAATAACACGGTTTTCAACAACAAGTTCATCTCAAAACTTAAAAGTATGGTTTTAGATCAGGAGGTATGCTTCGTTCATATTCAGGCCATCCTTGAAGCATTTCACCAGTTTTTGCAAGGTGCCAGCCAGTGTGTCTTGCTAGAGTTCTGTCACTCTTGCAGGTGGTATTGATAACACAGTCATGGTGTCATGCTCAAACTCTGCTTCTGCTGGTGCTTCTTCTGGGTATGCTCTGGAAAGTGCATCTGCAAGATGGAGCTCCTTCCCTTTCTTGTAGACAAGTTGCAGGTTGTACATCTGAAGCTGCAGAAGCATTCTCTGTAACCGTGCTGGAGCTGCATTTAGAGGCTTCTGCACAATGCTGATCAGAGGCTTGTGGTCAGTATCTATGGTCACCTGGCAACCATAGATAAAGTCACGATATTTGCGGCATGTGAAAACAGCAGACAGAAGTTCCTTCTCTATTTGTGCATATCTTGTCTCTGTATCAAACAATGCTCATGAAACAAACACCACAGGCGCCTCTTCTTGGAGGCATGCTGCTCCCAGTCCACTCTTAGATGCATCAACTGACAGACCCACAGACTTTGAAGAGTCAAAGAATTTTAACACTGGAGGCTTTACAAGCTCTCTTTTCAAGCTATCAAAAGCTTTTAGATGAGATTCAGTACATACAGTCCCATATCACGTTGTAGTGTACAAGTTCACGTAAGACAGCGGTCTTTTCACTGTAGTTCTTGACGGATTTGTTCAGGTTATTCATCATACCCAAGAAACACAGCAGCACAGCCCAGTCCTCAGGTGGTGGCATTTTGCAAATAGCATCTGTTTTCTCTGGGTCAGGCCGTAAGCCTTCATCTGTGAGTTTGTGTCCAATGAAGGTTACACTTGTGGCTCTGAACTTGCATTTGCTGAAATTCAGCTTGTATCCAACTTCATGTACTCTATCCCGAATATGCTTAAGGTTGACATCCTGTTCTTCTTTGAGTTGCTCTCCAAATCAAAATATCATCCACAATGACTGTGCATGGGTAGCCCTCAGTCCTTCCATTGTTTGCTAGAAAAACTCTAATGCTGTGTTTATGCCAAAGGGCATGCGGAGGAATCTGTACCTGCCAAATGGGGTACTGAAAGTTGAACGTTTGGAGGATTTCTTATCCAGCCTGATTTAGAATAAACAAGACCCTGCATTTTTATTTGGCAGCTTCATCAGAAAAGTGCATGCCAAGGTCACATGATCACAATTTCTTGTGACGTAATAGATTGAGCACACTTGTCAGAGAAAAGAAAACGTTGTGTTGGGGGGGGGGGGGGGGGGGGGGGGGTATGCGCTTGTGTCAAGTAGGTCTCCAAGCAATCACAATGCCCAGTCAGCCACAGAAACCATATCAGGACTTTCATTCCATCCGTTTTGATTATCAAATCAAAATGGTGGAACTCTTCATGCCAACCACATTGCGATCATGAACATAGCAACGATAAGGAAAAAGATGACCACTGAGAACAGAAATGTGTGTGTGTGTGTGTGTGTGTGTGTGTGTGTGTGTGTGTGTGTGTGTGTGTGTGTGTGTGTGTGTGTGCATGTGTATGTGTGTACATG
>CM060322.1:26842125-26851758 GCA_030674155.1 Stramonita haemastoma
AACCTAGCATTGGAAATCTTTTGTTATCATAGATTTTTCCATACACATTAAAACTAATAAAAGTAGTGGGGTATTCTGGATCATCTTTTACACAAGTTAGAAGAATTGGTTAACTCTGGGTTACTTTTTATGTGAACTGAAAGTAGGAGTAACATATTTTGGATTATCTTCTATGACTATACATGCTATACATGTTTATTCCAGATTATACACAGGACGTGTTGAACACCCTACTTGAATAACTAGCACCCAGACCACACTAGTGAAGTAAAGGGAAAACCCCAGTTTCCGGTAGAATTCCAACCATGAACCTCTTGCTTCTTAGGTAGATATTACTCCTAGACCCTTCTCTCTCTCTCTCTCTCTCTCTCTCTCTCTCTCCTCTCTCTCTCTCTCTCTCTCTTTCTTGCTTTATTATTACTCATACAATATTTCTTATACATATACGTTGATGGTAATATGTTTATAACACCTATGTCATATGCACACACTCTATGCCCACCACTCTTTTGTATTGTGGCCTAAGGCCGATGTACATTAAACAATTTCAGTGTTCAGTGTTCAGTGTTCAGTGTTCTCTCTCTCTCTCTCTCTCTCTCTCTCTCTCTCTCTCTCTCTCTCTCTCTCTCTCTCTCTCTCTCTCTCTTAACACAATCTAGGGATAGCTACTGAGAGAAATATCTGCCACACTCACCTTGAGGCACAAACTTAACTACCATGCTTTTCATAACTGAAAAGTTGATACTGCATCTTCCCAGCTTACCTTCACACCAAAGTCTTCCAATTCAAGGTGATCTGGTAAAAATGTGTGAATGAAATAATTTGGACCTCACAAAATCCACACACAAATACAAACTCACTCTCATACACACACATTCACTACAAATACAGTAAACACACACACACACACACACACACACACACACACACACACACACACAGAGTTAACACCTCCCCCTTCCCAACAAAGCACACACACACACACCACACACACACACACACACACACACACACACACACACACACACACACACACACACGCATACACACACACACACACAGTCTCTCTCACACACACACACACACACACACACACACACACACACACACACTATATATATATATATATATATATATAATATATATATATATATATATATATATATATATATATATATATATACACCCATGACCAGTATGCATTAATGAACACCCTCCCCCTCTTCCCAACAAAGTGTGTGTGCGCATGCACGCGCGCACTGAAACATGATAATAGTTTGAGTGCTCAGTCTTTCCAAGAGATGTACCTCTTCCCAAAGAGTTGGATAATGCTTTAGCCAGGAGTTATTTTAAATAAATTGAAATTTTATTTTGCCAAAGAGTTGGGTGTTGTGTTCTTGCTTAAATTTTGCTCTTAAAAGAAATCCACCAAGTGCAGAATATTGATACACTCTACACCATCTAAGCAGATGCTAGCCAACTGTATTTAATTAAACAAGTGTGCTGGACAAGCCTTAGGCTTAGGTGCATGCTGGGTATACTGTTTTCTGCAAGTCACTGAATGCTGATGTGAATCATAAGATCCCTAATTTGCAATGTTCATCTTCAACATACTGTCTAAACAAAGGACGGGAAGGCATTGGCAGATTGGCAAATAAGTTGACATTTGTAAAATTTTAATCCTTCAGTCCTAATGGACTGCCAAGAGTTGAACCCACAACTTCAGAACCCTGGGATCAGAAGTCCACAGCCATATCTACTTGGCTACCGACCACACAAAGTATACCAGCACTCACCTAAAAGCACACATACACCAAAAATCTAGCATGGCTCGACAAAAAACGCACGTACACCAACAACCTAGTGTGGCTTGACAGCGCTGAGCGCTTCATCTAATACTGATTAAAAGGCAGTTCCAGTCTTCAATACAAAATGCTAGGCAGAACACAAGTTACTGGGATTTTTGGGGAGCTCCATATAATTCAACCAGCAATGCAAAACACTGAAATGAATGTGGTCAGACGTCAATCTACAATACTGGCCCAACAGCACCAAGACCTTTCAAAGACGGAAGTACATGAAAAGGCAGTTAGCAGCAATTAAAAGAAACCCTATGATTCTACTTCTTCATTGTAACATGTTATTCTACTGTGATTACATCTGAGGAGTCGACAAATTATTCTTATTTTATAGCTAATCAAACCAACTTTATATCAAACAATGAGACAGAAAACAATGAACTAAAATGAAGGAAGAGAAAATAACAGTATCATCATTTATAGACCTGAACCTGCTCCATTTTTTTTCTTCATATTGCTAAATAAATAATATACTTGGTTTATCTGTATTTTGTCGTCTAAAAAAAAAATTACTAAGTGACTGAACTCGTTGAGAAGTAACTGGGGCATACCCCAAAACGTTTACAAATCGTCAAATGCAGTTGTTTCAGGCAGAGTGAACCCAACACGCCCATCCCTTGCTGACCTACACTTTTTTTTACATTCCTTGGCTAGAGTAGATCTCCAAGGTTCACCAATGGTAAGATTGTGCATACATGTGCAGTCATTTGGTCACCATTAAGGTAGCCACATTCTGACTTCGGGGTGATGTCTAAACAAGACACCAGTGGTGAATACATATTAACAGATTTATTGGAAGGATTTATCCAGGATATACTGGAAATCAACAGTATGCCCCCCCCCCCCCCCTCCTCAAGCTTAAATTAAATAAAGCTCTCAGTGGTGACTAAGCTGCATCTTCAAATTACTCTTGAAACATCATCAGTCTGACTGCACACTCTGTGCACCAACGAACACATGCCCAAATAGATAATTTTCAACTATTAAACACACAGCAATACTTAAATGTGGAAACAAACTATGACCCTTCCCCTCTTCAGCTTCTGTGAATTAAAAATGAACAACCCAAATAAACTGAACACCCTGTGTGCTATCATGAACACAAGCCAGAACAAACAAACTGATCATTATTACCCCTTAAATCAAATGCATAGCTTCCTGAATTCACAGCAACTGTGACAAACAGAACACAAAACGCACAAGGACACACACTGACTGACAGTCATGCAGAGATTGAGAGAGAAAAATACGAGAGAGAGGGGAAAGGAAGGGGGAAGGGGGGGAGGAAGGGGGGGGGAGGGGGGGGGGAAGGGGGGGAGAGGAGAGAGAGGAGAGAGAGAGAGAGAGAGAGAGAGGGAGAGAGAGAGAAGAGGAAGAGAGAGAGAGAGAGAGAAGAGAGAGAGAGAGAGAGAGAGAGAGAGAGAGAGACAAGGCAAGGCAAGGCAAGGCAAAATTCTTTTATTCGAGGATAATAGATAAGCACTCGTGTGCTTTTTTACATCCAGTCCCCGCCCTTTTCAGGGATAACATTAAGATAGAAAAAAATAAAGATAATAGCCACAACTACACAACAACATTATAATGATCCAAATACCAAAAGTAAGGAACCATACCAAGTATCAAACAGGCAAGAAATAACACAGAGATACAATATTAAGGTAATGTTATAAAAAGTCACTCATTCAGAAACGAAAAAGAAGTAAGAATCAATGATTAATTTTTGATTTGAATAAAGGAAAATAAACAAAAACAAAACAAACAAAAAACAAACAAAACAAAACAAACAAAAAAGCGCAATAATTAAGGAGCAAACATCAGAAATATGATGAGGTTAAATGACTGAAGACATCAATCCACCACCATCTATCTCAAAATAAGTCCCCATAAAACATAAAATTTTGATAAAAGGGGAGAAAAACAAACAACAGGTAAGGAAATAGGACAGAGATACAATATTGAGAGTAATGTTACAAAAGGCACTCATTCTGAAACAAGAATCTGAAACAAGAATTGAAGTAAAAATCAATGATTTCGATTTGGAAAACACACACACACACGCACGCACGCACGCACGCACGCACGCACGCACGCACGCACACACACACACACACACACACACACAACACCACACACACACAAAAAAAACACACACAACACACACACAAAAAAACAAATAAGCAAACAAAACAAAGCAACAAAAAAAAAACACACACAACACACACACAAAAAAAAAAAACCAAACAAACAAAAAAAAAAAGGGGGGGGGGGGGGGGCGCAATAATTAAGGAGCAAACATGGGAATACATGAGGTTAAATGACTGAAATCACCACCATCTATCATCAAGATAGTCCCATAAAACATAAGTTTTGATAAAAGGGGAGAAGCAACAACAAGCAGGTAAGGAATAAGACAAAAATACAATATTAAGGTAATTGTTATAAAAATGCACTCATTCAGAAACAAAAATATGAAGTAGGAATCAATGATGATTTTGATTTGAAGAAAAAAAAACAAACAAACAAACAAATAAACAAACAAAAGGAAAACACAGCAACAAAACAAAAAACAAGCAAGCAAACAAACAAAAACAAGCAGCAAACAAACAAACAAACAAACAAACAAAATCAAAAACAAAACAAAAAAAAGAAAAGAGGGCGCAATAATTAAGGAGCAACATGAAGATATAGAAGAGTTTGAATGACTGAAACATCAATCCACCACCATCTATCATCAAAATAGTTCCATAAAACATAAGTTTTGATAAAAGGGGAGAAAGAAACAGCAACAAACAACAAAAAACTCAACTCACACAACACACCACACACACTCACACACACACACACACACACACACCACACACACACACACACACACACACACACACACACACACCACACACACACACACAGAGGGAGGGAGAAAGAGAAGGGGGAGAAGGAGAGGGAATATAATTGGTTTATTATTTTGGGTGCATCAAGTGGATTAGGAGGTGATTTTTGAAGGTAGTCAATGATTGGTGCTCTTTATTGAATCGGGAAGGGAGTTCCACAGCACAGGGCCTGAGTATAGTAAACTAGATTTAAACAAGTCTATTCTTGGGATTGGGACACTTGGCTTTTCCATATTTCTGGAATGATTCATTGGGAATTATCTCTTAAGGACGTGGGGACTAGCTCCTGCCATTATCTTAAACATCATATGTCTTTGTTATATTTTAGTCTTTGTTGTAGGGGGAGAAATATTTAACTGAGTAATAAATTCCACTTCAAGTAAGGTTGTTTTTTTCAGAAGGATAAGTTTGAGAGCACGTTTTACAGACTTGATAACGGTTTCATAGTGTTTTGCACTGGCAGAATCCCAGAGGGTTGAGGCATAGTCTATTTAGGATTGTATGTAAGCTTGGAAGAATAATTTCCTTGAAATTGTAGTCAAGGAAATGTTTAATTTTAGTCAATTGGTAATACTCTTTGGGACAGATATTTGCATAGATAGATATGTGGTAGAACCAGCTGAGATTTTCATCGATTGTTTACTCCTAGAACTTTGTGATGAGAGGTTTGTTCAATTGCTTCCTTTCTTATTTGGATTGGAAACTGTTTATGAGGTAAAATTTTGTCGCTTTTGTTGGTGGGTGATAAGCATGCATTTGTTTTTTGGGGGTGAATAGACATGTGGTTCAATTCTGTCCATTTGACAAGATCATTACAGCTTTTTGTTGTAATATGGTTGCAAGAGAGTCAATGTCGTTATGGCTGTATGTATGGTTGTATCATCTGCAAATAGTTCACATTTAGATTTGATAAGTAGAGGAAGGTCATTTATGTAAAGGAAAAGAGAATGGTCCTGTATAGATCCCGTGGTACCCTATTTAATGGGTTTTAGATTGGATGTGGATGTAGTCGTTGAGACCACATTGTTGTCTGTTTTTAAGATAAGAAGAGAGTATTCTAGATATTTGATGATAATTGTACAGTTCCCCTTTCTGATGAGGAATGTGTGGCAATTGACAAATGCTTTTTTTAAATCTACAAATAAATAAACTCCACAAAAATTTGTTTTCATTGATGTGTGATAGCCAATTGTCTATGGTATGTCAGTGCAGTAACATGAGTGATTTTGGAATCCTGTTGATTAGGGTGAAGAGGTTGTTAGTATCTAGTGATGAAAAAATGTTTTTTTATATTTTTTTCCAGGGGTTTTTAAAAAGGGGGGATATAAAGAGAATTGGCCTATAATTTGTGGATTGAAGTGTCACCAGTTTGGGATGGGGATTACTTTAGCGTTTTGAAGGCATTGGGGGAAAAAGTTATTTCAAGAAATTGGTTTATATATATGTTAGGGTGTCTGTGATAACTGGACTACATTTCAGAATTCTGCTGTCAATTCCATCGAGACCTCGTGTCCTTGTTGTTTGAGGTGAATTAAGAAATTGTGACCTCAAAAACTAAATGAATGGTATGTGAAGTTTTGACGGAATATGCTTTGTCTTGGCAGTATTGTCTTAATGTGTTGAGGTTTTTGGATTTGGAATCATCATTGTTGACAACGTTAGTTGAGGACGTTTTATGAAGTGATTGTTGAGTTGTTCGAGCAGTAACATCTTTGATTACATTTGATTTGGAAGATGATTGTTTTATTTGTTATTTGATTTATGGCCCTCCAAATAATTTTGAGTTTTGTTTGGAAGATAGTAAATCTTGAAATATTTCTTTTTTTCTCGACGTTTCTGTGAGTTTATGGCGTTTCGTAATCTTTTTGACTCTTCATTGATATTTATGTTTTTTTAAAAAATCTCTAAGATAGCATTGCTTTCTTCTAGTTCTTTTGTAATCCAAGGTGGTTTGGGGACATGTTTGACCCTTATGTTTTAAGTGGAGCATGTTTGTTGTAGATTTCAGTGAAAGTTTTTATCCAGAATTCGATGGCCAAGTTCTGGATCATAAATGTTAAATGTTTCTGAGAGCATAGAGTTACTTAGATCGAGAAGAAAAGCTGTTCATTAAATTTTTGCAAAAGACGATATGTATGTTTTTATGGCCAGGTTTGGGATATTTTTGCTCCTTTTTTTTGACCATGTGAATACAGACTGGGTAGTGATCGCTGCCAGTTATAGACAGGGACAACAATGTTTCTATGATGTTTTGGGGATTTGATAACGTAGATTGTGTCAATAATTGTGCTTGAATTTGGTGTGACTCTCGAGGGTAAACTAACTATGTTGGTGAAGGTTTTGAAAGAATTAGTAATTTGCGTCCATATATTATTTGCTTTTGTTAGATCAATATAAAAATCACCGAGCAGTATTACTTCCCTGGATTCTAATAGAACTACATTCATCATTTTCATCAAACTGTCTATCCAATTTTTTCTTTCTGCGGGATTCCTATAGCAGAATCCCATTGCAATAGGTGGTGAACCTTCATGGAGATTTCGAAACCAAACAGATTCTACATCGTGATGTCGAGATGAAGGAGGCGCTTGAATGTTATAGATTCACTAAATATATGATGTTCCTGTTTTCTTTTTGCCTTTTGTGGATCCTTTCGTTGATGTTTATTTTATATCCTGGGATATATAAATCAGTGTCTACTATGTGCTTGGAGAGTCCTTGATTCAGATAGCCTAGTATGTGAAATGGTTTGCCATGTTTTCTGATAAGTGTTGATATGTCTTCAATTTTATTGACTGCGTGATTTAATATTTAAGTGGCAAATTCGTAGGCCTTCCTTAGAGGGCCACATGTTGTGTCTTGAATGCATCAATTGTTTGGTTTTTTGCTGGAGATGTGATAACGTGCTTAAGACAGAAAAGGTGAAAATTAATTAGAGAAGAATAAAAATAAAGGGGGAGTGGGCACTCAATAGGGGTAAGAATGAAAGTAAGAGAAAAAAAAAA
Organism: Stramonita haemastoma; assembly: GCA_030674155.1. Lineage (NCBI taxonomy): Eukaryota > Metazoa > Mollusca > Gastropoda > Neogastropoda > Muricidae > Stramonita > Stramonita haemastoma. The sequence goes on from CM060322.1 coordinate 26,849,881, forward strand.
GTGAAAAAAGGACTAATTTTAAGTTGTTTGATGTGATAAATGTGTGTAAAAACGGAAGAAGGGTGAAAATCAATGAGAGATAATTAAGAATAAAGGGGAGTGGGCACTCAATAGGGGGAAGGATGAAATGTAAGAAAGAAAAGAAAACAAAATGAAAAAAGACTGCTTTCAAGTTGCTCAAAAGATACACATACATGTGTATATAGATATAGATCTTGACCCAATCCAAGCAACAACAACGTAATGTAGCAGCAGAAAAGGTAAAAAATCTATTTCAAGATGGGAATAAAGGGGATGGGAGTGTGGCACCTCAATTAGGGGATTGGGAGTGGGGCACTCAATTAGAAAAAAAAAAAAAGAAAAAAGGTTTCAATGGTTACTCAAAAGACCACAGACACAATCAAATTAACAGCAATATAAAATGGCCAATATAAGAGAAGAAAACAAACAAAACAAAACAACAGCAAGAAAACGTTATGGGCAGTGGGTGGTCCAATACACACACAATTCTGAAGGTGACTTGTTTGTTTCACTGGTGATTTGGTGATAAATGTCACAAGGATGTTGATTATCACGCCACTCCACAGTTAGGTGAATCACGGATGTCCACCACCAAGATTGTACAGGCTTTGTCCAGGGACTGTCAAGGTCCCTCAGCAACAATCAGGGAGAATTTTCCACACAGTGCTCACATTCACAATGTTTCTGCTAGTCTTGCCCACCAATGAATTTTTGTCATTCAACAAGTCTCGGCTTGTGTTGGGCAAGAATGAAGATAATTTTGAGCACTGGAAGAGTAGTTCATATACAGGTGTGTATACACACAAGCTGTTCAATGTCACAACCTGAAAACAGCCTTTAATTAGTATTAACTGTCACAGCACACATAAAACCAAGACGGTCTGATCCCTCCTGGGTTGGAGATTGCAATGTCCTTGACAGGCATTCCTTCACCATTAGAAGTATAGAAAAAAAAAAAATTAAAAAAAAAATAAATAAATAAAAATAAAAAATAAAATAAAATAAAAAGACCATGTCAATTAGTAATCTAACATTAAATCAACTCTCAGGAAGGAACACACACCACCCCCCACACACACACCACACAACACACACACACACAGTCAAGGGGAACAAACAAACAAAAAAAAAAAAAAAAAAAACAAAACAAACAAAAAAAAAAACAAACAAAAAAAAAAAGAAAAAAAAAAAAAAAAAAAAAGATTTTTTAAAAGCAAAAAAAACACAAAAACAAAAACAAAAAAAAAAAACACACACCAAAAAAAAAAAACCCAAAAAACACGAAAACAACAAAAAAAACAAAACAAAACAAAAACAACAACAACAAAAAACAAACAACAACAACAACAACAAAAACAACAACAACACACAAACAAAACAAAACAAAAACAAACAAAAAAATCAACAAAAAACCCCCAAAACCAACCAAACCAAACAAAAACCAAAACACATACACACACAAATCAAAAAGGCAAAAACAAACAACCCCCTAAACAACAACAAAAAAAGTATTAAAAAAACAACAAACAAACAAACAAAAAATTCAACAACAAAAAATCACACAAGAACAACAACCCCTCTAATAAATACCAAAAAAAAAGAAATCAATCAACAACAACTAAAAATAATGATAAAAAATAATAATAAAATAAATAAATAAATAAATAAATTAGAATAAAAGAAAAGAAAAAATTAAAAAAAACAAAAACACCCCAACCCCACACTCCCCCCCAAAAAACAAACAAGCAAACAAAGCAAACAACAACAACACAATTCTCCCAACAAACAGAAAACTGAGAAAAAGCAATAATAACTAAACCAAACCAGAATAAACAAACAAAGCAAAATAAAATTGAA